>OX457024.1:88269935-88869935 GCA_949752745.1 Protula sp. h YS-2021 | reverse complement strand
CAAGCTACTTAATTCCTCCTTAGTAGCTTGCTCTAACAAGTATTTACGTCGTTTAGGCCCACTGCGTGCGAGCAAATGAAGAAAAGGTTGATTCGCTTGAATGCGTTTAGACATCTTGGCTGCGAATCGTTAAGTGACTTGGTTCTTGCTCATACGCTACTTTATCAACATATACGTAATGTGTATCTTTTGGTAAAATGCCTGTACGAATACGTAGTTGATCATTTGTCTTCGGCTTCAAGTCAATGAATAAATAGCCATGAGGTTTATTCGTAGCATCTTGATAGGCTTCTATGAGAAAATGAGATTTTCCAGGATACATTTGTCGCGCTAATGTACTTATTTGTTGACTATCTCTAGGATTTTTAAACAGAATGATGTAATGTGTATTCAAACTAATATTTCGCATTTCTCTACCATGATGAAATAAATTATGCACAATAAAAATAATGCTGAGATTTTGATGGCTGATGCCTACACTAAAGAGGCGTGTCATACGCTCATCACTATGACATTTAGTCATTAAGTCATCTATGATGAGTAAGTTTGGTTTTTTCGGGTTAAAGCGCTCTTCAATGTCGTCTGGAATGCCTTGGTAAAATTCTACACCTTTCATTCCCTTGTACAAAGGTTGATCTGCTGCATAGAGCCATAAAATGGTTTTGGAGAGGGTTTAATTAAATTTTGTTCTAGAATTTCCTTCACCAGAGAAGTTTTACCACTGCCTGTAGGTCCAGAGACCAAACATGTGAATGGATGCTTCATTTCTGAATGTCTGTTTCTTTTACCCAACTGTTAAATTTCTTTGACCAGCCTAACCACTTGACAAATAATTCTTTTACACCTCGTCTTTTTCGTATTTTCAAGACCTGTTCAATTCTGTAGATGGATTCAATATCTTTTGTAACAGCTTGCAATTCTTCTTCATAGAAATGACCATCAATATCTTCGTCTAAAAAGTCTTTCACACGATACAAGTGTATTCCTTGCTTCTTATAACGATGTGTGATAATGAACACTTCTTGTGTCCATTTTGTATGATAATCTCGTTGAAACGTATATTTCAAGTGAGAAATGCGAACATGTTGACCCATTTTAAATTTGTAAGGTTTTTTCTTCTTCTTTGGTTTCAATTTCAATTTGTCTACATACATATACTTCCACACTTTAGATTCATTTTCCTTTCAAATATCTGCAGGAGCATACTTATTAGGGAGAGAGCCATGTGGTCTATGGTTGTAATTGTATACCAATTCTTGAAGGATGTCTGCATACCGATAAGTTTGATTATGTAGAAAATATCGATACATCATTCCCTTTAGAGTACGAATGACTCTCTCAGCAAAGTTGGCTTTAGTTTCATTCTTTGTCGTATAAGCATGAATTCCCTCATTCTTCAAAAATGCTTTTACCCATCTATTTTTAAATTCAGTTCCTTTATCTGACCTTAGAGTTCGCGGTCTTCGACGTGTTTCATGAAAAATATTCTGGAAAGCTTGTATGACGCTGGTATGTGATTTGTTAGGTATTGGCTGCACCCACAAATATTTCGAAAACACATCAATGACAACTAATAAAAAGCGGGTGTCATCGTTATAAGAGGCTAGGTTTCCCATGTCAGCCAAATCAATATCCCACATGTCATCAATACCGCGTGTAATGACATGTTGCCTTTTAAACCTATATTTTACAGGTTGTAGTAAACTGAATGCATCTTGATTCTGTAACCATGTCTTCACTTTGGAATGAGTAATTGGTTGATCATGTTTTTTTAATATGTGATAAAGTTTGTAAGGACCAGCAAATGCACCGGGTTGACCAGGTTTAAAGTAAATATTGGTTAAGTATTCCTTCCACCTTGACATGTTAACACTAAATGAAAAGCACTTGTACACATACGCTACATTTTATTTCACCTCATACCTCAATTAGCATATCTTACATTTTATTTCGTTGTCCAATAAACACATGTTACATGTTTTTATAAATCAAGTATAGACACAATGGTGTGAATACTTGGCGTCCATTTATCTTCAATGCATACTAACCAACTACTTAATTCATCAAATGTTATAGCATTTAACCCATACTTCTCACAACGTTTATTGGCATTGACTAACACTTTATCTAAATGAATATAATATTTAGCTTCATTCCAATATGTATAGACACTTGCGAAATGGCAAGTATGTTCTTCACACTCTTCATTTTGACAAGCAGGACATAACAAACATGCAAATTTTTTTACAGCTAATAACATTTCTTCACAATATGTTTTTTGCACAATATACTGTTTCAATGTAATGTCCGACATTATACTGCAATATACATTAACCACTCTCTCACTTCATCAAACAGTCTTGGATCAAATCGAGCAAAGTGAAATGCTGCTTCCACATCGAAATTCTCAGCTCCGTCAATGTCACCACACTCTTTGATGAAATCCTCGCGTAAGTTTGACAAGTTCAGCGCTAAATGAGCAAGTTCCCAATAGATGCTAAAGTGTTGTAGTTGTTGTTGAACAGACCCAAAACGTTCCAGTTCAGTTAACATGTAGTCCACATACTTCTCCTTAAAACATGTTTCTACATACATCCTACATGTTCATATGACACGTCTGCACACTATGACGGCTGGCGAGTAAATGATTTTCATAAAGGTGATACTGTTAGCGAACCGCACTTGATACAGAAGTTGTCTGGTTCACACATATTACAATTGTATTTGTGACAGTGATAATCATAATCACTGGCATATCCACAAGCGCCGCAATATTCACACGTAAGTTCAAGCTGATTTTGCACGTTCATATTCTCCAATTCAACTTCAGCCAGTCTTTTCTTGGATAGTTTTGATACCTTCATCCGATTATCCTTTAGCAGTTTGATGACAGTTTTCACACCATGGCATTCTGTACATGGCTCAGGTTTGGCGAATAAGACTGAGTTGATGTTATCCAACTCCTGAAGCAGGGTCTCCCATTCACTGTCATTCATGTTGATGTAATACTTGTATTCTTTCCCTTCAAACAGCGATGTGCGCACAAAACTCACATAGCGCATGTCTTGGTATGAAATGACTTCAAGCCACTTCGTCTGCGTTTAGTAAAGTTTGAAGCCAATATCGCGTAAATTTTTCAAGTTTTGACATATAATATTCCACAAAGATGACGATAAAGCAAGCCATTTCTCCCCACGTTTGATTCGAAGAAATGGTCCAAATTCTCCATGCTCCACAGTAATGGTTAAGTTAACACTAATTTTAAAACTGCTTGTCTTCTCCATGGCTGCACAATGTAATGATGACTTTGAGTCCACTCCTTTTATACCCAACTATCTGCTGAGTCAGCTCCCTTTTCAAACAACTTGCAAAGCTTTGAATTCACTTCAACTCGTCCATGGTTGAATAGAACAAGGTCTGATACATTCGTTGCCAATGGAACGTCATCATCATAATGTAAAATAATTCTATAAGCTACATCTAACATGAGTTCAGCTTCCCAAATTGTATTGGCGTTGATAAATGCCGATTCAATGTCATAGGTGTTTCCTGGTAAATTCAGGTCTTCACATTCCCTCAGAAATGAGTGGATGAAACGATCTCTTAGAATGGCCTTTCCAACAGCTTCCCAATGTAAATGCAAATTCTTCACTTGCCACATCCATTCCGATTCAAAAGCAGGAAGCTTTGAAAACACAAAGTCAATATAGTTTACTTTGAACACATCATCCATAGTCTCTGCACATCTGTCTACAATGTACTAATACCTTTGAGGTCCGTTCTTTTATACCCAACCATCTGCTGAATCAAGCTTTTCAAACTTCTTGCAAAGCTTTGAATTCACTTCAACTCGTCCATGGTTGAACCGAACAAGGTCTGATACATTCGTCGTCAATGGAATATCATCATCATAAAGCAAAATGATTCTTGCAGCTACAACTAACATGAGCTCCACTGCCCAAATTGTATTCACGTTGATAAATGCTGAATCAATGTCATAAGTTGATAGTATATGTAAATGTTCACAGTCACGTAGAAACGAGTGGATGAAACAATCACTTGGAATAGCCTTTGCGACAGCTTCCCAATGCAAATGTAAATTCTTCACTTGCTGCATCCAATCCCATTCAAAAGCAGGAAGCTTTGAAAATACATAGTTAGTATAATTCACTTTAAAGATGTCGTCCATAGTCATACATCTGTCAAAAAGTAATGCTGACATTGTGAAGTTTTTTCTCGTCACACGATCTCCACTTGTTGACTTGTTGACAGAATGTATTACTAGTTGACTAGTTGGCATGTTTCACTCATGCTTTTATACTACTTCCAGGTAATCAAAATATGGTGTGTAACTTTGTTCAAAAATTGTTAAAAATGTTGACTCAGCAGAATTTTACTTATGTATATGAATGTCTCACTTACAGTTGTACTGCTGTACAGCTGTAAGGCAGAGACATCTGACGGTGAAGTTAAATAGTATTCATCCGCGAAATAGCACAGTAATTAACTGAATCAAATGGTGAAATTTTCATTGAAATCGACCAACTATAGCTAAAATTATCCCAATTTTTTTACAAAGTTAAAATGGTGGTAAAAATGCATACAGCCACCTGCACAACTAGCCCATGATCACATTATAACAAAAGTTTACATAAACCTGAATAAAATGGTGAAATTTTCATTAAAATCGGTCAAGTATAACAAAAGTTATCCCAGTTTTAAGTTAAAATGGTTACATGCTATAAATATGTATACGGCCAGCTGCGCAAGTAGCCCATGACTATTTTATAACAAAACTTTACATAACACTGAATCAAATGGTGAAATTTTCATACAAATCGGTCAACTATAACGAAAGTTATCGCAATTTTAAGTAAGAGGAGGGGTCATGAAAACCAAAGTTGCTTAGAATCGTCTGAAACGGATAACTATTCTGAAATCACAAAATTTTCTCAGCCGGGGGGGGGGCCCTCAAAACCAAGGTTGCTTAGAATGGTGTGAAACGGATAACTATGCTGAAATCGCAAAATTTTCTTAGCCCGGGGGGGGGGTCCTCAAAACCGAAGTTGTTCAGAATCGTCTGAAACGGATAACTATGCTGAAATCACAAAATTTTCTCAGCCCTGGGGGGGTCCTCAGCGCTGACAGTCGAGCCCTATGGGTGGGGGGGGGTCCTCACCTCTGACAGTCGACCCCTAGGGGGGTCCTCACCTCTGACAGTCGACCCCTAGGGGGGAGGGGGGAGGGGGGAGGGGGGTGGTCCAGAACTCTCATTTCCCTACTATTATTATTATTATTATTATTATTATTATTATTATTATTATTATTATTATTATTATTATTATTATTATTATTATTATTATTATTATTATTATTCGTTTCAGGGTGTTCGTCGCAGTTAGAATGGTCTCTGCACGTAATGCTGTCAAATGGCACCCTCTTAACGATGAACCAAGTTCGTGCTAAAGAAAGTAACGGACATCAAAGGAAACCTATTCCTCCTTGCAGTGTGTGGGAAAATATATCGTTGAAAAAAAAACACATTCTCATTAGGATATGAACTGACAACTTCTGTCGATGTTTTTCTTTTCCTTTTCTAGGAACGAAAGGACATAAGGAAATCGCTTTTATTTTTCATGATACACAGTTGGAGTTTTAGCAACCGACAGTGGAGGTTAATTTACCCGATGCCTTAGAATGCCGACACTTAAATTAATCTTTAAGTAAATTTTTGCCTGTGATGATTTTGGCCTATCATCGCCGTCTTATGGCGTCATGAAGTATTTAAAACTAAATATTTCAAAAATAATTAGCGTCTTTGAGGCAACGCTGAATAGTGTTTTCGATGATTTTCCGACGCCTTTTCAACGTTGCACCGAAGACGTTCATCAGGCGTTGGAGAAAGTGGTGGTTTGGTTGCAACCAAAATCAAGGTATAAACAACGTTGCTGAGCCAACGTTTATCCAGCCTTGTACCAATCACAAACCAATTGCTACTGGGTTTATTGGTGCGCGCTCTGATCTGGCCGACTTTGTAACCTGAATTGTATAAATCTCGGAATATTTACTTGGACACCTTATGTCAAATCTGTGTTTCATAACATTTTCATGAAACTTGGGCAAGAATGCGTTTCAAGCCCGCTAAGTCCAGAAGCTTAGTAATCAAGAGAGGAAGACCGTATCGGATGGTGTTCAAGACTGAAGACAAACCAATACCGACAGTGGAGGAAAAAATCAAATGCCCAAGGAAGTGGTTCTGTGTGTCTGGCAAAGACAAGACTAGTATCAATGAGATGTTGAATCAGGCATAGGAATGGCTCTCGGCAGTCGACAAGAGTGGATTGCCAGGCAGCTACAAGGCATGGTGCTACCAACACGGCATACTTCCGAGATTAGTCTGGCCGATGTTCGTGTACGGTAACATAGTGGGAACGGTGACTCACGGACGTTTGGGTCTTGGCTGCATAAAACTTCTCAGTTGAGAGGCGCAACACCGAGCAAGCGCCGAGAATCGGTCCAGAAAGAAGTTCGCCAAAAGGAAAAGGAAGAGAGAATGGCCAAAGCCATGGGTATGAAGTCACAAGGCAGCGGGAGAAGATGAGAAGGTGTGCGGGCCAACAAACTGTCGTGGCGTGAGATGTGGATGATGGAAACGTACGGCCTGCGTTTTGGAATCAGTTCCGTTAACGACGTGCTGCTCCTGCCGAGCCACCTCCACGCGTGGAACATGAGAGACGACCCAGTCTACAGTCTATGTGGCAAAGGGCAAACCTACAACATGTGCTATGTGCATGCACCGTGGCCTTGGCAGATGGAAGATATCGATGGCGTCACGACCAAGTGCTGCCAGTATTAGTTGAAGCATTTGATGTGGCAAGACGGCGCAAGACCAAGCAGCGTGGTGCCCCGACGTTTGTCAGAGCAAGCGACCAGCAGAAAACCAAAACGGGTGGAGCCAACACCAATACTAGTGGTATCCTGTCCATGGCTAGTGATTGGCAACTTCTGGCGGACCTGAGGAGACAATTGAAATTCTCCGAAGAGATAGATGTGACCAGTTTCAGGCCTCACATCTTACTGTTTTCCAGAGAGACCAAAACCTGACAGTGCCGTGGGAAGAGAGAATAGATGAGACCTATGAGCGGAATATGCTGAAGTGCCAAGAGCTGGCTGATGGTTGCCGGAGAATCTGGTGGTTTACGGTGAATCTGGTGGTTTACGGTGGAGATTCCCTTGCAACTCAGTTTGGCGCGCATTCAAGATGCTTGTCGTGATAGGAAGAGAGAGACGTAACACCATTAGTGTATGGATCTGGATCTGATCAACCCAGTTGCAGCACCCTCGCGAGACTGTCACTGCACTGGGGGGCTTAGCGGTCAACGGCGAGAGGGAGCAGTCTGATGAAGGATCTGGTGACACTCAGTATACCAACCGTCTGTTGACAGACCGGTAGTCTACTACACTCGCCCAATAGTGATTTAGGTATTCTACTCTTAACGTATGTCTTCGCGAAATTCTAAACTTTTTCGACTTCAGTATGGTAATTGTTATTGTCCCAAACGTAATTTTCTCTATTTGGTAGCGAAAATGGTCTAGTTTCTTTTCCTCATAGGAAAGATGCAATAAATATATCAAAATTTTTTCTATTATTATAAAGCGACATTCTCCTTATTATTAGACGGAATAGCGGACAACAATTCTGATGTCATAAATATTAGGACATCCACTAGGCCTGGCACTGCAGATCTATATTTGCAAAAGGCAACATCAGTGAATGCAAAAGGTAACAGTGCTAAATGCAAAGGTTGATTTTATTGCTTCTGGCTTAAATCACAAGACTTTTTAAATCACAAGGAACACCACACGTCCTCAAATAACTTCTTGTTAAAATTTTCGGACAATGTTTTGTATTTATTTTCAAGAGCAAAGACATATTTAACCCAGTTGCCACAACCAACGTGTTTAGTTTCGTACGTACAAACATTAGTCTTTAAATATATAAAAGCAACTAACAGGAAAGGCCAAAGTGGAACCGCCAATCCTTGATTAAACGGAGCTTGTTTTATAAATTCTACAACAGCAAATCTTTAAAAACAGGAAAGATATCAAAATTCCGTCTGCGCTAATGAAGTTTTGCGGAGACTTCTCGTCAAGTTCAGGAGATGCGCAGACTAGCACCCATTACATTCAAAAAGGTAACGAAAATATTTAAAGTTGTACACCAATAAAGAAGCCAAGAATTGTCTTTTTAAATGAACAAACTTTTACGAAGTGATGCATTGATATTTTTGCATTTCAGTGCAATAAACTAAACCAAATTAGAGGGCGGGGTGACAGCTAATCTTCAAAATGAAAATACCGCCCCCGTCCCGACACACACACACACACATACACACACACACACACACACACACACACACACACACAACTGCTTAATTTGAAAAAGATCCATAAACTACGATTTATTTGAAAGGGTGATCCGGTGAGATATATGTCAAAACAATTACTAGGCCTGGTAATTGGCTGACCTACTTTGCTCAGGAAGGGGCGTTATGCGTGTGAAACAATGCAGAGCATTCATTCAAACCTAGCCAAAAATGAGGGTTGTGGTGAAAAGTAATAAGAAAATGACACGCAAGGGACTGCATTAGAACCAGATATTTTCAATAATTCAGCCTGTACGGTACACGAGTTACACTGGGAAAGAGAAGCATGCATCTCTTGCATGCTAGTTGCGTAAGATATTTAAGGCAAAGGTAGGCAAAATGTTTGTTTTAAATATCTCAGTTATTAAAGGATCGAAGTGATGAAGGTCTTAAAATAATTCACAGATTTTTAATCGAAGCAACCATTTGGAGTAGATGTAAAAGGAGACTCTTGACCGATATATTTTTAGACCTCTCTCGACCCCACTCAACCGGGGACAGATCGAAACCCCAGGCAGGAACTTGAAATTTTATCATATTTTTTCGCTACAGACCATTCTGAGCATTTTTCATTTTTTTACCTTTTGACACCCCTAGGCGTGAATTTCTAATTTTAGTGTATTTTTTTCGTTTCAGACCATTCTGAGCATTTTTATTTTTTGACTTTTTGACCCCCTAGGCGTGAATTTCTAATATGATATATTTTTTCGTTCTAGACCATTCTGAGCATTTTTCATTTTTGACTTTCTGACCCCCCTCCCAGGCTTAAATTTTTAATTTTAGTGCATTTTTTCGTTTCAGACCATTCTGAGCATTTTTCATTTTTTGACCTTTTGACCTCCTCCCCCAGGCGTAAAATTTTAATTTTATTATATTTTTTCGTTTCAGACAATTCTGAGCATTTTTTTATCTTTTGACCCCTCTAAGCGTGAATTCCTAATTTTGGTATATTTTTTCGTTTCAAGCGATTCTGAGCCTTTTTCATTTTTTGACCCTTTTTCTCCTCCTCTTTGGAAATTATAATTCACTTATGGTACTGTGTTAAACACAAAGTCCATTGAAATGCAAGTCAGCGTTGAGCCTTATTCTAAAAAAACTGCATTATAATTCACTTATGGCATTACGTTGGACATCAAACACATCGAGCTTTCTAAATCTCAGCTGCAAGAAAATTTCTGTTTTGTGCTTCTTGACAATACATTTCTTATAACCCACACATCAGCAGTCGATATTTTGCACCTTTTTACACGAGTTGGTGGTCCTGAAAAAATGACTGAGGGTTTTTAGTAGCTAATCTTTCTTGCAAAAGTAAATGTTAAGAAACATGTTTATTGTCACATCCATCACTATTAGCTTTATATGGAGAAAAAGACCGTAGTGCTGCTCTCATAGTTTAATACTTGACAAGGACAGTTAGCACCTGTTCAATTGGCATGAGAAAAATGTTTACTTTTATTCTCGCATCGAAATCACGGGCAAAAACTTTTTCATTTCTAGAACACTGATTCATCTGAACACATATGTTCAATTAACTGAATTTCAGGCATGAATTTCAGATTTTGGGATATTTTGCCAGAGCATTGTGAGTATTTTTAATAAGTGTATAAGACAGAGAGGTGATAACTTCTAAAGCGCATAAACTCAAAACAACTGTACCGATTACATCCATTTTTTTCACCATAGTGTTCAGAAGGGCTTTGTTTTTAATGGATTGTAAACTGAACGTTGCGATGGCATATGTGAAGAACGTCGCATTTATGGGAGAATTGCCATTATCCTATCTCCTAAAGATCAAGCTGTGGTGAAGGATCATTTTAAATCTTTATCAGTACCAGGATTTCATCTTTTTCTTTCCAACCACTTTAATTTTATGTGAATTGTTTCGAAGTCAACAAAGGAAGAAAGTAGCAGAAGAGGTGACAGAAATTTTAAAAGAAGCCATATCTGGACATGCTTTGTTATGCTGTTATTATATTACAGTAAAAAAAGTGTCAGCAAAGAAAAAAAAATAAGTCTGATGCAGCGCAAGTCTGTAGAGGCAGAAGAATAAGAACATGCACAACAGGAAATTTTCGAACCTGAAAATGGATCTGACTTGCTGCAAGAAATGCGACCAGATAACATGCAGAATGTTTTATTATTTGGTGGTTATAAAGATGTTCTTTCAAACATGTTTCCAACAAAACTAAAAATATGGACATACATTCAGCCCGAATGAAGCTTTATATCAATATGAGAAAGCAGTTTTTCATAACCCTTCAGATATTGTTTTAACTATTGTTTCATGTAGAAATGGATATGAAGCGAAATGCATAGTAATAAAGCCATGTTTCGTATGGCACACAGTGAAGAGAAGCAAAATGCATGACGTTTTGTATATAAAATTAAATCAATGTATGTTATTTCGTAAAAAATTAAAAGAATGTAGACTTGAAGCAACTTATGAGAAATGGTTTGGACGTGGTGTCAAACAATTATCATCTCTATCATATTATGGAAAGAATGTAATGAAAAAACTGTTATAAAAGCTAGCTCTGTATGTTTAATCAGAGATATATATTAAAGTATAATTCTCAAGAACTCAAGAACGAATTAAACTTGAAGAACATTAAAGTTTATATTTATGAATTGTAGTGCACAGCATATCTTTTAACTGTTTCTCTGAATTATTAAAACATTAGTTTAGTTATGCATATTCGCATGCCAATAAAAGTTTTATCAAGTGAATGGTTGTTTCAATTCGAGATAAGATAACAACGTGAAAAGACTATTTAATCAATACTTACTTTAAACCTGGAATATCTGGAACATTTGCAGAACCTAATAAATTGTACAAAATACTGAAACAAAACAAACAACCTGTCACATATTCCAAAGTGAAAAATTCGTTGCACGATCAAGATGCGTTTAGTTTACGTCAACCACTGAAATACAAATTTAAAAGACAACGTATCATTACCAGTAGTATTGATGATATGTGGGATGTGGACTTGGTAGATGTAGCCAATATTATAGCACATAATGAAGGCAATCACATTCTACTAATCGTCATGGATGTCTTTTCCAAACACTTTTAGGTACAACCTATTCCAAACAAAACTCATACGAGTGTCATTCAAATCTTTTTAAAATAATTTTATTGGTTTCATCACATTATATGAAGATATATTACAACAGTTTTACACCACTTATTCTTAATTCATACTTCACTTAGAATTGCTAACATTTGCTTGTCGACGTTCGAAAACATAAAATACAAATGTTACCAATATTAAATATTACTTTAATTAAAATAATAAAATCGCTTCATACTGTACATTCAACAAGCAAAGTCAACCAGTTTTATTACATTTTAAACGTTTTTATACAAACCAAGCATCACAATAATTTGATTATTTTAAAGATTTTGAATATGACACGGAAATTGACTGAAGAAAACCTGGTTCCGAGATCAAGCGGTACATTCAGCAAGCACTAATCACCAATATTATTAAATTTTAAAAGTGTTTATCACTACCAGTCATAAGAGTAATTTGAATATTTTAAAGATATGAAATAAGACACGGAAATTGGAAGAAGAAGATACCCTGGTCCAGAAATTAAGCGAAAAGGGTAGTCCAGGGAGATTACTAGCAACCTAGTATTGATTTAAAATGTGTTGGCAATTCAATGTAAACGTTTAGCCATTTAAGCTCAAATGTACTTTGTTTTGAATAAAATTTATCTGATAAAAACCTTGTATATAATTCTTTTATAAAGCTTTTTCGTTATAGGCTTGTTTGTTTTTCTTGCATACATATTGCATTGATAAACTGATATTTTGGTAACCAAATAGGAAGGTTTCTTTACTGAATGCGGTTTTATCAGCATTTTCAAGCTTCAGCCATGTTAGACAGTCGTATATTATTGATTGTGAGAGTGGACATTCCCACATACAGTGTTCAATAGTATCTTCAAACTTGCAGTAATCACACTGTGGGGATTGTCTTATTCCCGAGTCATATAATTTCTTATTTGTTGATAAGATATTTTGCGTAATTCTAAATTCCAGTGATAGGAGCCAAGTGTTTTTTGTTGCTTGGTTTAGTGTAATAATACTGCCTAATGCTTTTTGGGGGAAAATATGCTTACTTGCCCAATACTGAACGCATGTTGGTTCTTCTTTCTAAAGGTTGATGAAAAAGACAAATATTCTCTGTTTTTTTTTTTGCCTAAAGTAATGCATAAAGACCTAGAACACTGAGATCAGATAATGGAACGGAATTTAAGAACAAATGGGTAAAGCAATTTCTAAAGAAAGAAGGCATTTATGCATATACCAGCAAGAATGAGACGAATGCCAGCTTTGCCGAAAGCGTCAAATGTACCCTCAAAGGAATGATGTATCGCTATTTGCTACATCGGCAAACGTATCGGTATATAGATATTTTACATGACTTAGTCTACAATTATAATCATAGACCTCATGGATCGTTACCAAATGCATTATCATCGGTAGACAATACCAAGACGAATGAATCTAAAGTGTGGAAACAAATGTATATTGATAAATTGAAATTGAAATCAACGAAAAAGCCAAAACCCCATAAGTTTAACATTGGTCAAGATGTTGGCATTTCACATATGGAATATGTAGTTCAAAGGATTACCATATAAAATTGATACAAGAAGATTACATTGTCACAAATCGTTATAACACGCAAAGAATACATTTGTATCGTGTCTAAAACTTCTTAGACGATGATACTGATGGCCATTTCTATGAAGAAGAATTATAAGCTGTTACATAAGACATTCAATCTGCACACAAAATTGAAAAACTTTTGAAAACATGAAAAAGACGAAGTGCGAAAGAATTATTTGTCAAGCCGTTATCCTTGCCAAAGAAAATTAAATAGCTGGGTAAAGGAATCTGATAATCAAGCGCTATGAAGCAGTCATTTACATGTCTCGTTTCTGGACTAACAGGTGGAAAAACGTCTCTTGGGAAAGCTCTCCTTGAACAAAAAGTCATTCAGCCATTTCCTAAAATATCTTATGGCTCTGTGCTACGGATCAGCCCTTGTACAAAGACATGAAAGGAGTGGCATTTCATCAAGGCATTCCAGAGGACATTGAAAAGCGTTTCAATACAAAACATAATACCTTACTCATTACTGATGATCGCATGACCAAATGCCACGGTAATGAACGGATGACCTGATTGTTTAAACGAATTCAAACGAATCGACAATTTCTTCATTTATTAGCACGTTGCAGTGCTAAATGACGTAAATTCTTATTGAAGCAAGACACAAAAGATGAACTGGTCAGTTTGGTTGAGATATGCTTGCATATATTGCATGGGCATTTAAAATTAAAGCACATATGTATAAAACATTAAAGTGTAAACAACACACCACAACTGGCTGATAAGAAAATGTCCCTTAAGCGTAAAACAAGTTGATTAATCAAAAACTTGGATTTATTTGAACAATTGCAAGAAGTGTGCTTTCATTTTTATTAAAAAATGAAGCATGCATTGAAAATGGTACTTATTCATAAATAAGAACATAGATAATTATCATCAGGTCAACCTTCAAATGATGGCATTGAAGCTAAAGTGAATAAGCTTTTTAAAAAGAAACGAAATCGAACTGCAACAGAAATGTCTCAACTTCTTGACCGTCATATACGAACAATTAAAGCACAACAGCAAGAAAAGTCTGTCGCTGCAGCTGCTGCCGCTGCTGCAGAAAACTATGAAAAGTCACAACAGTTAATAAATCAACCTTCTGGCTGAACTTAAGAAATATAGTACGAGATTGACAGATGAGAAAGAATTTGTGTTGGAAACTGGAGATGTAATTGAAAATTCCAACATTATTGATTTACTGAAAGAAGCATTGGTTGCTAAAAAAGAAGGACAAGTGGTACCACGAGGTTGGAAGCAGTTTATTCAGAAAATTGTAGATGCTAATATTCCAAAAACTGATTTGGGGAAAAGACAACTCGTGAAGATATTGCAAAAGAAATGAAACAACGTCAACAGAAACAGTTTCCAGAAGGATGGGAAAATTTTTAACACGACTGAGAGAGTTCTGTTGTTGTCAAGAAAATGAAACTATAACATACTCCTGTAAAAACAAGGTGTGTAAGTGCTTGCTATCTAGGAAAAGTAAGACGCAGCAACAATGTGAATCGTGTTCCCAGCGCACACAGCGTACGCAATGCATTTGATGTGAATGTCGTGCGCCATGCACAAAGTAATGTATAAACGCATCCAATCTACCAACGCGTATACACGATCTAATCATCATGGAGTCTACAAGTTTTTGCATTATTTTGCCTAGTAATGCTAACATGAACTATTATCCTATTAACGTAGCCTCTAATTGTCCAATTCGTTTGCCTCGCATATTATATTTGAAAGGAAAATATTAAGTGACCTTAGCAGAAATTCAATACCCACACACATGGAAGACAATGAGACAAGAAATGGACTATATCATTCGTTATCGGTCATCACAATATGATAGGTCTTTGTCATTCTATATGGTTACTGTAGATCCATACCTGAAATATGCACTGCAATAAATGAAGAACTAGGAAGATCTATTGATAAAATCTATTCGGTTAAAGTATGGTAAAATTAGACGAAGAGTTATTACTTTAAAAATGATTATGATATTGTCTTTTCTACTGGATTAACTGAGAATTTAGGATATATACAAGATCAATGGTATAAACAATCGGGTCCAGCTGAACATCAAGCAGATGTGAAACATGGATTTTATGCACTTTATGTTTACTGCAGCATTTGCGAGCCACAAGTAGTTGAAGATTATTATGTTCCTTTAATACGTTTTGTTACCATTCAAGGTCAGGATGGTGATTTTATTATGAAAACGTATGAAGAACCTCATTACCTACCTGTTAACACATATAATTTGACATGGTAGAAATCAAAATTAAGGATGATACAGTTCATGATGTGGCATTTCAAACTAGAAAAGTGATCTGTAAATTTTATTTTCAACTAAAATATTATGAAAAATTTTTAAAAGCATATAGACATGATCCATCTGTATACCGCAACCATTTCCTCCATCAAGAGGGTGGCGATTTGCCAGGATTTAAAGGCGCGCGCATACAATATGGGGATACTCTTGGTTGGTGCTTAGGAGCTATCCCACTCATTAAGGCAGGAGCTAAAATTATTGCACCACACATTAAAAAGGCTGCAAAAAATGTGGTTTAAGACGTGACTGGTCCTGTAGCTCAAGAAGCTGTTGGTGCTATTGATAAACGAACTAAACCAATGAAAGAAAGTGAAAGGGGCAACATCAGTCCTGTGTAAAAGGGTACAGCCTTTGAGGTAAAATACCAAAACGTATTGTAATTGGAATGGTTCATAGTGCAACCTTTGCTGGAATATTGACAAGAAATCCATAAAATTTTGAACATTTTAAACTTAACTACATGCAACTTTACACTCATGGTAAACAGGTCTTATCCAAACCCCTCAAGCTTAACATTAATCAAGGAAAATATCTTGACGCTTTTGAAACTCTTTACAAATCTTTTAGTAAATTGAATGGTAAGAAAAGCCATCTAAAAACGGGAAGATTAGCCTTGAGATTAGGCTTTATTTTCTTTCAACTTAATATCTGATTATGATGGCGATGTCCATTATGCCCTTATCAAGCATGGATACCTGCGGCTAGAGATGAATTTTGCCAGTGCTTTGCAAAATACAGTCAATGTCATAGTCTATGCTGAATTTGACAACATCATCGAAATAAGTACAATTCGCAGTATTCAGTTTGATTATCAATCATGAACACGAAGCTGATAGATGCCATGTTGATACATGATGCCATACGAAAAGACTTATTCCAGGGATTGTTTCCTATGTGTCAACTGCCAACATTACAGCAAGAGGCCTATGTCATCAACACAGAAAACTATGGTGAACCTGGTGAACACTGGGTTGGGGTGTACTTTTACAAAGTTGTGGAATATTTTTACTCTTAGAGACTTGCACCTATAGATGAACGTTTAGCCTTATATACTGCATGGAGCTCGAGATCATAACATGTTTGACATCATAGATATATCAAAAAGAAGTGATGGAGATTTTGTAGTCAAAGACCATTTTTCTATTAAACTTGTTTAATGTTTCAATTTATAGTTATTTTTTTTAATTTGTAGTTAAATTTTAGTGATGTATTTATCCAAATGTATATTTGTAAATGGCTACTGCTACACTACCATACTAATGTCATATCATTCTAATGCATCACTGAGGTCACTGGAATCACTGGCGTGGTGTTGATTCATCCGTAAATTTCTTTTCATTCAAATGGAGAGTCCCTGGCGAGGTGTTATATTAATGTTTGACAAAAAATAAAAAAAGTTGAAATAAAGTTGAAAAACATTATGTGTGAATTTTTTATTTCATATAATAAATCACAAATGTTTACAGTCATTGAGATTAACAATTTAACATATTTATAATTCATTATTGAGAACAAAAAGTATTTCAAATAAATATTATGCTGGTACATGTAACATATTAGCCCACTCACAACTTAAATTGATAAAAGTATCATAGATATTATCACCCTGTTTGTAAGTGCCATGAAAACTGACATAATATTGACATGGTTTGATAGTATCAATTCATTTAAACCTTTCACAGTCTTTATCATAGTACACATATCAGGCGTAAGGTCAATATGTTTTTGATTTAGTCAAAATTGTACATTTCCATTTGGTACAAAGCTAACTTTAAAGTTTTTGCCAAGCATCATACACTTAACTCCAATATCCTGCATTAAACGTGATGAAATCGTGGCGTTCGGTAAGCTCGTCATACTGTTGAAACTGTATACAGCGTTCACCCTCACGTCCAATGACTTTCACACTAAGATCTTCTGACACTTGTAGATGAAATCCTGGTCTTGGTAAATATTCGAAATAAATCTTCACTACGGCTCGATCTTCAGGAGATGGGATAAGGAAAGTTCCACAGCAACAGATCATCAGTCCAACCAAATGATTCAGAGCTAATTACACGTTTGAGTTTATGATGAAAAATTATTACTTTTTTCCTGAATGTCGCAGCATTTACACGCATCAATCTGCTGAAACATGTGATCCATTGACGTCACTTGCTTGTTCTGCCATTCTTTCAATGACAACAACATTCCCTTCTTGGTAGGATATAACGTCCCAGAAACACCATCTGTGATATATTCACAAATGTTAACCATCACTTGCTGTTGGTATTTCACCAGTGCAATATGTTTTTTGCTCCATAGATGGGTATCATAATCGGTAAATCATGTAGACTCATCTTCTTCAGACTTTGTAGTGGCAACAGCATTAAGCTCAGGTCCTCGTTCTGCTTTAGGCGTAGGTGTTCGTTTGGCTTTAGGTTTCATAAGCTCTGCTTTTGGCTCTGCCTTAAGCTCCATTTTTCTCTTTTGACCCGGTGGCATGGTAGCTGCAAGCGAGCTCTCATCTCTTTTTTCTTTCTAAACTGTGGATGGGTCCCATGTCAAACCTGGTACTGCATAGTAATGAGCAGAATCCAATTCGTACGTGCTGAGGCACGTATTTTAAAAATTTTTAGACACATCTGCAGCAACACATTTGTTTTCAGATAGAGGTTATTGCAGTGGAATACATTCCAGACCCTTTGTGCATGAGCATAGTCCTCATCACTAATTCCTTCTTCAGTCAGTTGACTGTAGAAGTCTTCTTGTGGTTGGTTTCTGCAAACATGGAGAGTTCATCAACATAGACATAAAAATGTACTGCTTTTTTCAAAAGTATCTCTCGCTGCTGAATGTCGGGCACATATTCTGAAACTTTGCCTTCAGCCGCTAAGTTGGCTACTAATTTTTGCAAGAATGCTCCCATGAATTGGTAGTTGTCGGTGAATTTAGATTGTCCATGATTATTGCAATGTACTTTCCACAGTGTTGGGAATGACTACAGCTTCAAGTGTTTGATTTGTCCTATAATCGACATAACAAGATGACTGTCATATACCTCGTAGGTTGTGGAATAGGACTGGGATGACGAATGAATTCCACTTTCCCTTCTAATCTATTCTTAAGCGAAACTGTAGGCTGCATTCTGTATGGGCTGCTCCACGCTATTTTCTACTGATCTGCTCATGACCTCGCACCCGATCCACTCCCATCAACTCATAGCAAATAAGTTGCTTGAGCAAACTGTTTCTTATCCTCAGCAGTCACTTCAATGGGTTCTTGGTTGCTCAGTTGAGTCACAATATGATCATGTTAATCCAACATATGCTGTAGAACTTTATGGACAGCATTGCCTCCACGGTAAAGCACAGGATCTCGCTTCCCATATTCGCTCACGACATAGACAAAACTGTTCGCCGTGTGATGTTGATACTTCTCCTTTGTGTCACATTTCTCTGTTAAGCATTCAAAGTCAGCCTAAATGGCAAAGGGTGCATTAATGTTCTTCCGGTCGTCGCTGATGAGCAATAAGTTGATTTCAGTGTCACTCTCATGTTGACTCATGCGACATGAGAGTGGCACTGCGTGTATGAGTACCACAGCTTGATTTTCCCCAATCTTGATGACAATGTTGTTCTTTTCTGATGAGTTGGTGTTGGAAATGTTATATCTTCCACATTCAGCTCATGTTCAAACGGTTGATTCTTGTTTTGCCCAATGACATGGTCATGCATCGGATGTGGATCGGCCAATATAGACCATAGGAAGCACTTGTTGTGTGTGTTCTTGATGTTGATAACAATCTTAATATCTTTTATCTTGTTTGGCAACTCAGTGTAGCTGAAAGCTTGCAATCGTTCTAATGTAGCTGGGTGAACTTCAATCTGGAGAATCTTATCCAACACCCATCCAGATCCTTGACGTTCATTCTCATCAAACTTGCTGAACATATCTTTGAGTGGATTTGACAGATCTTATCAATATCTATTTCATTTAATGCTCTAAAAGTCTTTGAGTGCTCACATGAGTGTTATCCACACGTTCTACCAACACACCCCTTCAGGTTTAAACACTTCGTGATGTGTATGTCCACCAAAACTTATTCTTCTACCTTTACCCACTTGCATTACATTCTTCTTTGTTTGTTTGTTTGTTTCTTCTTCTGCTTCTTTACAGGATGTTGATCTGATTCATCAGCTAATCTTTTATACGTGTATTTTACATTTATGCTGCACGAATATCATCACATGTATGATATGCATACTGTTTAGCATTGTTGAAGACATCGAAGCAAACGCGGCAAGTAATAAGTCCTCTTTCTTTACGAAAGGTGATCAGTTTTCACATAAATGTCTCTCAAATTAATCTAAATTTGGCAGCACTGTATGACCACATTCCCATTTCACTTCATACATCAATAAAAAAGTTAAAGCAAAAAAATTTAAAAAAACGGTCTAAATATAGAAGTCTGGTTGCTGAAAACAGACCAGCCAGAAGTCTCGTTACTAAAAATAGACCGGCCAGAAGTCTCCTTCGTAAAATAGACTAGAAGCGGGAGATCGGTCTGTCCTCCGGGGAGAGGGGAGATGGGGAAGGTCTAAAAATAGACCGCCCAAAAGTCTCCTTGTAAACCTACTATTTGGCGATCGATTCCATATTAGAGAGTACAAATTAGCTGCTTATCATCAAGTCGGCCATATACCACATGATGTACACATGAAACGTAACTTTTAGCTATGCACGTCATAAATAAATAATTAAAGAAAAGCATTATTTATTTTTATTTTATTAAAGCAATCCGTTAGAGGAATATTTTATTTTGTTTTGCAACGAGTTCGTTTCTTGAATATATTGGACAGCCACCGCAAAAAGGATCGTGCCCGAACATTAACGAATACATTATGCTTGAAACTTTTGCTACCTTTAGTTATTTTAATTTTCCAATTTTCAATTGAAAGTTAGTTGCATGTCATAAGTATTCATTAGACTTGTTTGCTGTATCATGGTAACATAACCAAAATGTACTGATTAATAACATGTTTTGATAAAATATTACGTTAATTATATGTCTGATAGAAAACACATTTATGGGACAGAGCTGCGTGTGAAGTTGAAGTCGATATTGAGCAAACATATAGTGGTAAGTGTAATAAAATTTCGAGATGTTATAATCACGGAGATTTAACCATTATTATGCTTGGAATGTTATGCAGAAGACATACTTACACTACATGAGAAATTCCAGCATTGTACAGCATGAATATTTTTATACTTTATAAAATAGTTATCTATGATATGATTAATATTGATGAGATGCAGCTTATGTGTACCGCATCTTAGCCAAATGTTTTGCGAGGACAAGTTGGTTTTTAATATTGCCTCTGGTGAAAACCTAGACATTATTAATTCAAAGCGTCTGTCTGGTTTATTGATGACTGTTGAATGATAATAATCCTTTTTGTAGTTGCCTTTGAAATACACTTCTATGTTAAGTAAAGGAAAAAAACACGTATAAATAAGTGTATTTAGTAAAGGAAAAACACGTATAAAAAAGTTAATTTATTTAGATGGCTTTACAAAGATTTCCTCACCACATTTCACCCCCTTGGGTGATAATTAAAGATGCTTCTTCGAGCATACTTATTGAGAAACTAATAAGTGCTTAGATTATTAAAGAGCAGACACTGACGTAATCTTAAGGTTCAGAGACCCTTAAGGGCATATAGACAATCCCATTCAGATAAGCAGAGTACAAAAGGACAGTTCTATTGTAAATCACTTTGTAACCTACTCAGATACTTGTATGCTCACAGAATATAAATGATGCAGTCTGAAATTCCCCTTAAAAAGCAAGAAGTCAGCTGAACACCACAATTTTTTCTTTCAAATTATCAAAATTGAATGGAATAGTTTTGGTATTGAAATAATCAATTATGACGAGAAAAACTAAAAATAATGTTATATTTTACGTAACAGTCACACCCTTTTACGAAAGATTTGCGAATCTACAGTTCATTTTGCGACGAAAACGAATATGCAGGCCAATTTGTTCAAGCAAAAATTCTTCCGGTTTTATTTAATCAACAAAGTGCAGTAAGCACAGTAATTATCTTTTCGTATATTTACGCATAAAAGCAATTATATGCTTCACTCTTGCAACCTCTTAGAAAGATATAAACATTTTTACTCACGCTTGCAAAACGTTCAATGCCTTTCAGACTTTGATGCTATTAAAGTTTTAGAATAATTACCAGTTAAATTAAACGAACCACTATCAATGCAGTTGTCTGAATTTGTCTTTAGGTTTGTAAAATGGCGTTTATTCTGTAAAATATGTTTGTTAACATGTTACATACATTTTGCGATCCGTTCTTTAAAAGAGAATGCCAATTGCATTTATAGATAGCCCAATAGTAGCGAAGGTCCATAGCAAACTGTTTTTGGTGATTTCTGAGAGTTTGGTGAAGTGAAACAACACACAAATTAATAGTTTCAATTAAGTGATTGCACTCAAACGTTTTCTAAACAACTGTTTGCAATATCTTGTCAAGGTTGCGTTTTTCTGTGATATGCTTCTTGGAGAAAATAACGGTACAACTTAACAATGTGCAAAAAGTCTGGCAGATGTATTAAGTCACGTATATTAATGAAAAAATTATTCAGTCACTTTTTACACATTTTTCCGATAAATATTCACTCTGCCATATCTAGTAGATATAATCTACATTTTATATAACACATAATATTTTTCTAGCATATATAACCAAGCATATATTCATTCTGGTCTTTCTTAGAAAATGTTTGATATATTGATTCTTTTAGATTTAGACGCATAAACATAATATAAAAGTTTAATGCAAAAAATTGTTAACTACGCTTTTCAAACCAAATTTTAAGGGTTTCTGTCCCACCATAATAGGCCAGGATAGAAAACGATGCTCATGGTTTACACAAATTAGGTCTTCATTAACATTTGGCAAGTCGAAGAGTTTACTGAAGCTGTGCGGGGTCAATGTTTTGAACCTTTTTCCTCTTTGCTGGCCCGTACTTTTGCCTTTACTACTCCTTTGATCATACTGGCATTAGGACTCACATATGCAATTTCGCATATGTGTATTACTTGATCTGAAGTGATGCACTTTCATTTTTGTTTTCGCTTTTGTTTTCATTTTCATGATCAAAACGCGAAGCAAAAACTGAGTTTTTACCAAGAAAGGCAGCGCGTAAAGGCTGCAGCAATATTTGTACAAACTATTGCATTGCTAACAGCCACACTGTGAGTTATATAAATGATGTATGCTTTATCTGCATAAGTTTAATACGCTATGCGTAATGCCGTTTCATAGAGTGAGTGTTAAAGCTGTTTTTAGCTGTCAAAAAGTTTCTTCGAAAGGGTTCATAACATAAGAAATAAACAACTTTTGTCTGTAAATAAAAACAAATCAAAATCAGGCTTTTTTCAAAAATTCTGCTTGAAATGAGAAAGTAACCTTTAAGAACATAATTTATTTTTAGCCAAGTGTTTAAGTTTCAACTTTGAGAAATATTAGGTTCTCGTTTTTGTTGAGATCTCACGGAATACTGGATTCCTGTCTCAGAAAGTGGAAAAGTTTTTCGATAGGGGTTGAAATTTAATTTTGGTACTAAATATCAAGGACTAAGTTTACATACTTAGTCCTTGATATTTCAATCTCTTGTCATTGGTATTTTCTTGTCTGTTGCGTAATTATTTTTTGCATGCATAACAATGTTCATACTTTGACCGCGACTATCTATGAGGTGATATTACCGCTTAAAATGACAATCACGGTATCTTTACTGTTACTGGGACTATTACTTTGTTAAAGTGGCGGCTTTACTTGCTACTTTGTGGCTAATGATATATTAAATGTGACCTTTAATAAAAGCTTGGGTGGCCAAAGATCTTATTTAGAGTTTTTGGCGTTGACGTCGAGTCTGGTGTCTGAAAAGAGTCTATGACATAACCATTAACTACTGACCTTTACGTTATTGTTGTCTGAAAAACTATCTTCTTTCATATTTAGGCAAGCATTTTTACAGTGTGCAATTCGGGTCTCCGTGTTAAATGAATAGTAGAAATAATCTGGCAATAGTTTTAATTTCTTGCATATTTAGCATCTGAATTTTTTAGGAAGTTATTTGAATAGACTCTGACAAAGTACCATAACAGATTTACTCTTATGGCCACACTTATATGTAAGCTAATTTATATATAAAGTCTTCTCTTTCCAATTCAATTATTTTTCTGTTTTTAAGGTGGGAATTTATTCCCTATTGTCTTACTTGAGGGTTACAAATGCAACACATCTGGGACAGCCATTCCACTTGTATTCATTTAGATTTATCTATCTGCATGGATTCCAGGCACTACAACACATGGATATATGCTATGTCGTTCCCTGGGGAAAGTATTTCATCCTTCTCAGCAGAATCAAATAATGAACCGAACACTCACTGACAGAAAGCCAGTTTGGATTCAAACAATCATTAGTGCGTCAGAAACATGGACTTTAAAAACCGAAGACGTAAAAAACTTGGAGTATTTAAGATGATTTGTCGCCACACAATTCTACAAATCACTGAGGACAGAAGGAGCAACACAAATATACGTCAACTTCTTGGCATACAAAGAAACATCACCGAAAGGGTCTGTGAGAAAGACTAAAATGGTTTGGGTACATCGCAAGAAAATCGCCAAATAGCATGGTATCACAGTGCAACTTCAGACAAAAAGGGAGACCTCCAGAAAGATGGACAGACCAGAACAAGGAGGACACGGGACTACCGATAAGAACGGCAGTAAGAAGAGCCAGCACCGGAGCAACTTCTAAGCAGATAAGTCATGTCAAGTCATATTGAGCCACTAGTGAGGACAGAGTGTGAACAAGAAGATGGTTTGCTGAAATGAAAGACCTCACCTTTAGAATACAATGAAAAATTGCCATTTTCCAAGAATTTCAAGATACATAAGATGAAAAGCACCCAGAAAAATTAGAAAAAAAAATTGTCAAACTTCATCGCCATTGCAGTTCACAACTCCTATTTTTTCCATACCTTATCCTATATATAGGTAGCATTGTAAAACTTTAATAGCATACTTTACATGAAAATATTGGAAATACAGCACAAGCACAGTGTATCAAGTTGAGATAAGTAGTCTTTACGTTATGCTGTTGTCTGGATACTATCTGACAAATATCTTTTGGAAATAGAACTCCTCTCTAGATTCGTCAGTGAGGAACAAGCAGGAAATTGTTTAGTTGGTCAACAAATGATATGACAAATGACAGCTTGTAAGTCATTTTATTGTTTGATAAAAGAACACTCGGAACCAAAGTACCGACAACCTTACTGATTTAACGAAAACTTATTCTTAGAAATAAAACAAATTAACACCAGCATAATGTTGCTATTGTTGTAGTAGTCGAATATTTCTAATGAATCTCCGCGAAAGCGCTCGACTTTTTTTAAACTTTTTTAACGTATATATTACTTAAAACTAAAACCTCATTTCGCTAGCAAAATCGTAAACACTTGACAAAAATGATAACGCAAAAATACTTCTTTCAATGGGCCATTTTTTGAATAATATACCGCAAACAACACAGCTTGAATACGTCTTATAAGCCGCGTAGTGTTTGGTTTTTGTTGACTTAAGATTTTATTGGCTGATCAGGTATACGCCCTGTTTTCTATTTACGCAGTGAGAGCTCGCACAAAGCTAAGTAACTGTGTTCTGTGCTGTAGGATAAATGCTCCACATTTACTTGCAAAAAATACACTCTTTTCACATGGCGTTTTAAACAAGAAAACGAAATCGAAGGAGAAAATAAAAGTGTCATGCACACGTTTATATGAAGTTCTACCTAAGTTCCATGTTTCTCTTCGTGGCCCCTGGGCCCGTAGTGTCAGCTGAGCAGATGACACAAAAAATCCGTTCACTGTCAGAAAAAAAGATACCAACGGCTGCTCGCACAAATTCAGAAACACCTTGTAAGCCAAAGGCTTGTCAAGTTCTAATTAATCGACACGACTGGAGTCAATTATTTTTCTTAAATAATCTATGCCAATCAGCTTGTTCCTTTGTCTACATAGACAAATGCATTGATCGGCTTTACACTAGTTTAATGCAACAAATTCCTACTTTGAAAACAAAAACAAGCAAACAAAACAATTTTGCAACCCATCACCCCACCCCCCTCCTAAAATAATTTTCAGCTAGAGAAATATTTTAGCAAACTCTGTACTGTCGTCCAAAATAAGGGTTATTACAGTTAAATTTAATAATAGACACGATACGTAACTTTGCACCATGTTTTCCAAATTTGACATAGTAATTTTTTATAGATTTAGAAAAATCAGAAAAAAATATTGACTTGATTTTACCATTTCGTCCAGCGTCAGAAGTACAAATGCATTCCTGGAGAGGATTAAAAGCGTCCGATCGTCTAAATCTGTGTCATTGACCAAATTTTTGAATGCATTTTTCTTCTACAAACTTGAGAACGACCAGATTAACACCACAAAATTTACAGCGGTTTATGTTTACAATTAATCAGTAAGTCAATCAAAGCTTTAACAATTACATCCAAGTGCAACTCGCCCCAATTTAAAGTTTAACTAAGTCTATGCTGTGAACAATCATCGTCATTTTATTCGGTCTTAGACATCGTAAAAAGATGTCCATTATTCACAGCATAGTTTGTCAAAACGCGAATAATATACTATATATAAACATAAAACAGAGAAAATTAAAGTATGGGTGGTTTTCTTGCCGAGAAACTGCGATTGACTGCGTTACGAGTTTGTTTCTCGCCAAGAAATCATCTGTGACAGACATTTGTCAGTTTTAAACCAAAGTTCTAATTAAATATTAAATGCTTGTACAGTGAGCCCAATTTCGCAGACTGCAATGATACAAGAATCAGTGACCAGCTTAGCCCAAGTGCCGGTGCATATTATTTCATGAAAAGCGTTAAAATAAGAAACCCCTTCTGGTGACGTAAAAGTATATAGATATACAGAGATCGAAACCCAATCGTGATCTCACCAAGGTAACATACCGGAATTATTATATGTTAATGTAGAGCGATTAGATCTTATTAAAATTTTGGGATCTGCACCATATCTGAAAAAATCGGGATAACACTGTAATCATGCCCTAAAAATCTGGGTTCCGAGGAATATATTATATTTTTAACAAGAATCCCATCCTTTACTCCTCCAGTGGAGATTACCGTTTAACTTCAACAATTGGCTAAAGATCGTTTCCCGAATGCTGCAAGTAAGATCCACTACAGACGCTCATGCGCTCATTTGCGACCGATCATAAAAATGTTCATTAAGAAAAGTACATTATTATAAAAGATCATCAAAATACCATGCAGATGAACCAAACTGCTAGAAAGTATAACAAAACAAATGCAAACGTCTAGGAATAAAATGCCTGTTGGATAGGCCCGTTAATAGAGATTTTTATTGCCGGTCCCGGATGAAAGCATGGGGGCCTGTATTGTATCTAACTGATAGAACATAATGCTAGAACAGCACGCAAATTTTAATCATGAATTTATTTTTATAAGATATATTTAAATGTTTACATTCAGTGTAAGGAAAAGGCTTAGCAATAACGGGTGCGTTTGGATAAGGAATAATTCTCTGCATCTCGAACATAGTTAAAAGGTGTAATGTTAGATCTGTTTGATAAATGAAGCCCGAATTAAGAGTTGGATGCAAAGCCATAGATGTTAAGAAATAACTGTATAAGTGTGTAAAAAATTGCAAATTCAATCCGGGACAGAAGGGCCCTGGACAAAAGGGCCTTGGACATAAGGGCCTTTCCCAAAACGGTCTTTTCCAAAAGGGCCTTCCCAAAAACGGCCCTAAATGAAAAGTTGGACAAAAGGGCCTTGAAACCTTTTTTTGGATATGGTTCTCAAAATTATTTTTATTTTTTGTGTAACAAAAAACGACAACTCCAAAAACAAAGTTTATTGATTTTTTGCCTGATTCAGACAAATTTTTGGCTGTCATTTATTACTTTGTCTTGTGTCCATTGCTGTTGGTCACAGTTCAAATAAAGACCTCAAATTCAGAACTCATATATCGGCAAGACACTGACACGTCAACATCATCCGGCTTAGCGCGTGTGCTTAAACAGCATAGTGCAGAGGAACGAAACAAAGGACAGAGATTATCTTTTGTGGCACAATGACTCCGAAATCTGGCATCTAAAGGCAGTGATGGGAAGTAATTGAAAGAGTCTTTACAACGAGTAAAACATCAAGGCAGTGATTGGTACAGACAAGGATTAACCTGTTGTACAGTGCTTCGGAGATTTCAAGAGAGTGATGGGAGGTAATTGAAACAAAACATCAAGGCAGTTATCTTTAAAAACACAATGAAGCCTGTCTTTCATTCTTTATTTTATTACATATTTTATTAAATAATTAAAACTCGAAATCCTAGAAAAAATTTCTCAAGGCCCTTTTGTCCAACTTTTCATTTAGGGCCGTTTTGGGAAAGGCCTTTTTGGGAAAGACCGTTTTGGGAAAAGCCCTTATGTCCAAGGCCCTTTTGTCCAAGGCCCTTCTGTCTGGATACCTTGCAAATTGTACACACGTTTGCATTTTGGCATTAAAGTGTTGTGAACACCTAATTTGTTTATGCAAATTGAAAATTGTCGTCATCTGAAGGAGTTTTGTGGCTGAGAATCCTCATGCAAATGGATGACACCACAACTACTGTTTAAATAGAAATAATGTGGCGCACAACAGAGAAAAGGTGTGATTTTGTTTTTGATGATAACGATAAAGGGAGATATGTCACTAGATTGTTGTTTTTACGTAGACTGTGTTTTCTGTGGTACGCAATTAGCATGTTGTTTTTGTCAACATGCAATCACTATTGTAAGTATTGTATTTTTTGTTCTTGTGCGTTTTGGCGGGTTGCATTACGGCTTTGTGATGAAGCTGAATCTCTGTATACAGGGGTTTCTCAAAAGTGACAAAATGAATTTCGTACAGTAAAGATGCAGCTGCCAAATCAAGTCACAAATTTACATATGGTTATTTTCAGGAGGGTAGAGGTGTTGAGAATAAGACTTAAATATATAAGTTTGTTAAACGGGCAATGGGGAAATATTAAGTCAATAATGCTCTCAAATGGAGGTTCCAAGTATACCAAGATATTCAGTGCATGATCAAAACCAACTTTCATACTTATACTGTACTTATTTTTGTATTTCGATTGTTAACTAACTACACAGTCAGTCACTTACAGACTGCAAACTTTCAACAGCGTTCCGTTTACATACACCCATCCTTACACTAATGCATTACATTAAACTACTTACAGACTTAAATATATATGTCGTTACACTGAAAATACATGGAAAATAAAAAGTGACTGAAAACAATTTCCAGTATAGCGAGTTGTTGTTGATAAACAAGTTGGCTGAAATGTTAACAATATCACCAAAAATAAAAGGTTTTGTCATCATTGGCAGAGAAGGAAATTGTCAACCGAATAACTATGCTCAGACAGTAACACTAAAAGTATACCCAGTCCAATATTTTCTACACAAGACTTTGCAACAATAGTTAAACAGAACAGCTTAATATATATATATATATATATATATATATATATATATATATATATATATATATATATATATATATATATATATATATATATATATATATATATATATATATATATATATATCAAGACGTAAGGGCTGTAGGCCTCAAAGAGCATGTTTAGTTTTAACCTATTGAATTTTCACAATTATAAATATATATTGCACAATTTTGTTCAATTAAATGTCATTAAAACATGATTTCGACACCTCATTAATAATTTGCAAAAAATCCCAGAGGTGTGTATGCCTCATTATCTGCAATTCCCTTTCATATCAAATTTTGAAAAATACCTGAGGAAAAGTGACACTTCCGCAACAAAAAGCAAGTCACAGATTCCCCTTTTTCCTGGAATCAGAATACCCCTCCTCCCTCTTTCCGTGAGAGTCTCTAAATGGATACAAATATCTGAAACCGATTAAGGAATATCTTTAATTGAATTACGGATGTATGTGCTTCAATTAGAGATGTCTTCAACTGGTACTGGAAGCCAAACATTTTTGTATAAATTTAAACTATCAGTAAATGCGTGATATATATCTAAACGAATTAAAGATGTATGTGTTTTCAGGTATATTTACGATTCATTTCGATATTCCGAATGAATTTGAAAAGACTGTTTTGAAACCTAATTATCGTATTTTGTGGAACGAATTGAACCAGGAATATACTTGTATATTAAGATATGAATCTAGGCAACAAAAACGTCTAAATGAGCTAGATAATTCTCTAATTCATGTGAGGTTATATTCAAACAGACCGAATTTGAAATATGTCTTAATCCATTCGAGATATCTCTTGGTCAATAACAGGTAAAAAAAATGAATGAGATATACCTTTTTTGGCGATCTTCTCATCTGGAGATTTGCTAAAAATTGAGCGAATATGAATATGGTAGAGAATCAACCAAAATAAACCTCTCCATTTCCAGACCTCTACAGGGGAAAGGGCGATAATGGAAGAATTTGAATATGAAAAAGGGACATAGGATTTCATGGCATATGAATATGAGAAAATTCTGCTATGGGAAATTCAGATGTGAGAAGTTTCACATCAAAACTAAACCACAACTTATCAATATTAACTAGATATAATTATTCTTTCCATTCTCTTTTTGGTTTTGAAATGTGAAACTCACTTTACGTTGTCTTAAGTCTTTGCTTTCGACTGCTGTCGAATTGTTTTGGTTTATGCCGCTAGGCAACGCAGCAAACTGCCCACTACTTGGCGACTCTATTGGCGATGACCTCCAGCTCTCTCCCATGATAGGAGGTGCTGTCGAGCATTTACGACCGTCCACTTCAGCATTGTCTTTATCAGCAAGACGAGCTTCTAACATCTCCCTCCGTCCCTTCGTTGGCTTTTGGAATGGCGTTGCTACGGCGGTGGGAAGATCGTCATAAACACCCTTCAGACACTGACTCAGGAGAAGACCCATGTTATCTGAAAAAAAAATCAGTTATTTTTCATGTCTAAATGAAGCAAAGTTGTTGATAGCAGCTGGCTTGAGACTGAAAAATATCTTGTAGTTCACGTGTTGCCCCAAAAAAAAAGTGTAGAATATAGTGAAGAAACATGGCAGCTCTTCTAAAAAATATACCCGTAATACGGGGTGTTAAATATTCATGTGGTGTCAGATGGTGGGCCTCACTTACAACGGAATGTAAGAGGTGAAGTTTTTTAAAAGAGCAAGCAAGCCCTGTTTCGTAGCCATTAGCTGTAAAATACGCCTGGCCCAAGGTTAAACATTCTCATGTCAAACAAACTGCCTGATTAAATCTACCTGAGCCTCGAGGTGGTGCAAAAGATTAAATGAGAATAGCACGTAATATTAATTCTGTTATGTGTTGATGGGTAGGGACTGTTGCAGTGATGCCAGGCCCCCCCCCCTTGGTATCATATTTCTTATCATGTCTGCCCCCCCCCCCCCTAAAAAAAAAAAAACGCGGAGAAAGTGGGTAATTCTGAGGCCAAGCGGGGTCCGCACGCAAGGCCAGTTTCATTTATAAAGGTGGGTAATTTTCATTCTGTACTCCGCGTTTCCCATTAAAGGTGAGTTCTTTCAGAAATACACTCCGCGTTTGGCTAAAATAGGAGGTGCTATGTCGAAATTAGCACTCCGAGTTTAAGGGTCGTTTTTAAAAAGACTAGGATACGCATAGTAACCAGTTGGTATGTGAGTGCCGACTGCCCCCCCCCCCTCCCAAACACACACATGAACACACACGGACACACACACACACACACCAGTAAAAAAAACTATCCTGAAAATATGGAAAAGAGTAGAACTGCATCCACAATTACTTTTTAAAATTATTGTCAAATCAGTGATATGTTTACCACTATATACTAACACGCTACATATATTTTTACCATTATTTGCCGATATACCAGTCCTACATATTGTTGTTACACGACCGATTATAATTGGTCTGAGTCTGAAAGTTTAGGTAAATCGCCAACCTAAAGAATTCTAAATTATTCATACGCCAAAAAAACCTGTGTTTGAAAATTGTGTAAACTTCAAATTACTTGAAATATGGTTTTAGTGCTGATTCTGACTAGATTATCAAGATTTTAATTTATTTTATATCATAACTGTTGAAACGCACAGATGATATTAGTTTCAAACATCCCATAGTGCGGTTTTTTTTAATGAGGGCACATCATTTCAATGTGGATACCTCAGTGCGTAAATAAGCTATAGATTAGATGAATAACAACTTGGCGTTGCCATTTACTTCATTTCCGGACAGCTTTTATAGAATACCGACAAATTACATTTTGTAATGAATACCGGAAATGGGGCTGGCATAAGGCAGACAACTAAGCAGAACATCATACCATATAAAATGCATGAGGGTATTTCCGTGCCAAAATAACACAGTGCATTAATCGCTGGCTTAACAATGGAAAGTGACCGTGCTGCCAGCCACTTATTAGGAAACAAGATTGTCCATGGGAGATGACCCAGCTCACGATTGCTGATGTCAGGATTTACGACACAGTGGTATCACCTTCAAGCAAAATGTCACAACAGTAAGGCTCTGTACCTGGCTTCAGTCAAGATATTAATAAAAAATGGTTAATCGTCAATATTTCCCCCAATTTGCGGCGAATCGCCATAAATGTAACACCCACGTTGGTGTAATGGTCCGCGACATTAACTAGAAATGCCATGACAATAAAATCATATCTTTGCGTCCATTTAGATCTGATGGTTTTCGCCAATATCTCCACCATTGATTTGGTAAACTGATAAAAAAAATAATTACAGCCAGTAGACACTTGTGCCCACTTCCCCCACACTCAATCAGCAGCGGAGATATGTTTTTAAGAAATTTGGTTTTGGTCAATATTTCTGCCAGTTTTGGTAGATCGTCAAACAAAAGTACAAGCCAGGCAAGTTCAAAAGTCTGCTAGCTTTAACCAACATTTCAAGACAGTAAAACTATTCCCTTGGCGTCAGTTTACGGGGATTGAAAAGTACTCCCTTTCAACGAGATTGGTACTCCGCGTGGACCGCGCCTGGCCCAAACCCTCACCCGACACCACCATTCTTCGCGTTTTTTTTTCTTTGGGGGGGGGGGTGGGGGGGCATACGTGGTAACACAGATGATATCGAATGCCCCCTCCCTCTTCTAGCGCGACCGCCTCAGGTCGAAACTAAAACGCAACGGGATTTTTTTTTTTAGTTATCTTAACGCTAAACATTAGGAGAATGAATGACTATCTCATATGCAAAAATATACATATAACGTAAATTTCTGCTCAGTTTTCTTCTCAATTTTGTTATGTCTGAATAATGGATGGCTGCTAAAAATACAACTGAATAAACCTGTTTGAAATGTAGACATAGATCACAGAGGTTGGTGCACTAATTCCCAGTCTGTCATATTCCACATGCAGAGAACAAAGCCATAAGTGACCTTGTATGAATAATAGATGCGATTTAGAATGTAAATCGAGCAGATACAGCTTCTTGGCTGTGTCAACACATGGCAGGCAGCACCCAGACGTGTAACATTGTCTATATATTTGATGACGTCACGGCGGAAAGGCAGATATGTATGCTTCTCCTGTTCACTTTGAGTAAGACTATCCAGTGAACTTGCGAAGTTATATTTATGTCGTGGCGGGACGCCGGATCAACGCTGGAATTTGGTTGTATGTAGAAGTCGGGGAGTGACTTTGTAAAGACACGGCGAAATCGATATACAGTGGAACCTCTGAAATCGGACTACCCTGGGGACCGGATACAATGTATTTCAGAGGTGGTCCCATTTGTGAGACTTGGTCCTACTTGGGTAAATTTTTGCGGGTTGACCGCAGATTCAAGTTTGATGTCCAAACACAAAGAAAATAATATTCATTTATAATAACATCTATTACGTCTCAACTGTATAACAGTCTGCATGTTATAGACACATACAAGCATTCTATTTTGTATACTTTTGCAACTATATTTAGCAAACCGTTTCAATAGTCTTTGACTTGCGATTTACTAGTTCCATACTTTTCAGCTAATTTTTTTTATTAATCAATTTACTGTCATTAATTATCTCAATTTTATCTTTAAGACTAATGTCTTCCCCTTTTCTATTAATTTTTTCTTTGCTTTCCATTTTGAGAAAGTTTTAACATTTTTTTTCTTATTTAAATTACCTTTATGCGCTTAAATTGATATTTAATTGTCATTATGAATTCGGTGGCATTTGGGTCGGCTTAAATACTAAAGGAATAGCCACCACATAAATTAAGCTGTTTGTAAAATTGTCAGCCGCTATTGGTTAGATAAGGTACAAAAGTATAGATAACAAAACTGAAGCCCTTGTGTAGTTACACACTTGCTACCATAATCCCTAGCAACAATATCTAATACGGCAACATGCTCAGTGTTGTAAGTAATGTGCCGCAAAATTAAGGCGGATTCCCCACTGACTGACAGTGGTCCGATCTCAGGCATTTTGAGGGTTCGGGACCGAAAAAGCCGCCCGAAGTGGTCCGATCCGAGGTGGTCCCAATTGAGAGTTTGATGTGGTCCGATGCCGAGGTTCCACTGTACTTGAAATACCATGGTCGTCAGCCAATCAGAGTGCTCGCTCCTCCCTCAAGTCACCCGTTGTTAGTATATACGCGAACTCACTTGTCACGCAGATGTTCCAAACCCAGAAGATAAAACTTGCGCATTCCACCGATTCTTGAGTTTAAGTCATTAGTTTGACTAATTTTAAGATAAGATTTATCAAGGCTGCCATTTTCGGTGAGCGATATTATGATGTTTTGTGTTCCGACGCTTATACAATGCTAGGGAAAAGAAGTTCTATCTGTTTTCATGTTCAACCAAATCCTGATGTCTAACCAACTTTGCGACAAGGTTATCGGACAGACATTGCAATTAATCGCGACGGAAAAAAGTCAACTACAACTTTTTAAAAAGGTTGGAAACTGGTTACTAGACGTCGCGCTACTTCACATTGTTGACCAGCCGTCTCAGTGTTTCGACGTGACAGTTTTAAAACTGCAGCATGATCTTTTATCTGTCCACGACTATTCGATGAGACGAAACTGACACAAACTTAGCGGCGTCAGAATGCGTGGGAAATCACGTGTTAAATGTTTTTAACAACAATTACTCCGTGTACATATTTGCGCTGTTCCGGTGTGACACTGAACACGGTCTCCGTAGTGATTACGGTCCTCCCCGGACCAGGGGTACATACAACTTGACCAACCGCAATTTGACCAACCGCAATTTGACCAACAGAAATTTGACCAACTGCAATTTGACCAACCGCTTAATGGAAAAACTGACATTTGAACAACGTTCAGTTTTAGATATATATGACCTTATAAATCTAGGAGATCGAGGTTTCGTGAGAAAAAGTAATTTCAAAGAAGTGCTCATTTGCATCAAAGAGATGTTGCGCTAATCCCCTCTCTGTCAATGGGTGTAATAAGGTTGAGTTCCACGTGCCCCGTTAATCTCCGTAATTCGGCGTTATACAAGGCGTCATACAAACAAACCTAGACCTGGTGGAAGCTTTAGTGTCATCTCGGGTACGTGCTTTTTACGTGGTTTTATTATAAATACCGGGATTTCTCAACCAGAATTTAAACGAAATTTGTCTGCTATTTCAACAAGATCAACTGAGCTGCAATTTCAAATACAACAATAATTTCTAATTGTAATTACTTATTTTGGACAGCGATAGTTGTAAATGAAGTTTTGAGAGGATATGAGATTACTACCATCCCTAGGGTTTTGGACAGTACTTTTACTTGCAGTGTTATAACTGTTTAAATGTTGCTTTTGTCGGAACATTTGTGATTGCTAATGTTTTACCGATAAGTGGTACGAAAAACAATAAATTATAAAGTTGGTCAAATGTCCGTTTATTCATCAAGAGGTTGGTCAAATTGCGGTTGGTCAAATCGCGGTTGGTCAAATTTCGGTTGGTCAAATATGCTACGATTAGGGTCCCCCTCTATTGATTACGCCCCCCCCCCCCTTGATATCATGGGTGTGCGTTATTTATGGTGCCTGAACTCTGTCAAATTATAGATTTTAAATAAAGTAGGTGTAAATAAGAGTTACTTTCGTAAATTTTATTGCAATTTCCAATCATATTTATTTACATACAACAAATATAACTAGTTTTAACAAACGCTGTGCAGATGCTTACATTCTATATTATTATATTGCATAGACTGGAGTATAATGATCTGCTAGGTTACTGATATCAATGTTCTGAGTAGATTTTCTTAACATGCCAAGTGCTTTAAGTTTCAACGAAACACCGTTGCATGTGAGCCACTTGTATGTTTCAAGAATTCTCTTTTTACTTTGATTTTCCTCACTTTCTCCATCGCTTATGTTTTCTGAATAATGATAATTTTAAAAAAAAATTGGGCACCTTATAGAGGGCAAATTTGGGTGTGGTTTCCTTAGGTTTTAAATTTCCTTAGGTTTTAAATAGATTTACTCAAGATTTACTCATGCGCGATAATCCCTATATTATTGATCTCAAACATCACATATAAGTTGTGTAGGAGCCTTAGATGTGGATTCATGGATTAACGAAAAGGATTAAATCAGGGATTTACCAGTTACATATTTTGGCCATCGTGTTGCATTGATCTCTTCAGATGAAAGCGAATCCCGGACAAAACGGCGACGGTCAAAACGGCGATGACCAAAACGGAGAAGATCAAAACGGCGACGGCCAAAACGGTAATGGCCAAAAAGGCGACAAGTGCAACCCCGGACAAAACGGCGACGAAGATTACTAATTTAATGTTGAAAATCAAAACACAAAGAATAGTGTTGCCAGATAAATCAATTCATTTCTGCTTGAAGATAAGTATAATTTGGATCAATATTTAATTTTTAAGGGCAAAATAAAATGGATAATTTAACACTATCTCCTCATATATTCCTAATTTAACACTATTTCCTCATGTATTCCTAACTGCAATTATGCAATAATACATCGTGTGTGTGAGAGAGAGGGGGTTGGGGAAATAAGTACATTTTGAAAGACAGTTGTATTTAGCGACTGTGCCCACTAATCCGTTATTGCACGTGAATCCACATCAATGAAAGGCAAAATAAATATGCCACTAAAAGGACTTCGGATTATCAGCAATGAAAGACCGATGTTTTAATTGCCTTAATGAACTAATCCTTATCTGTATCGGTTATGTGAACTGCTGTTATTGTATACGAATCTACACCAACGAAAGATAAGATTAAATTTTATTTTACCTGAGAAAATAATTTTCAGTTTTACCTGAGAAAAGGTAAGTTAGAGAGGGCGGAAGGGCACGTTGGGAGAAATGCTGCACTGTGTCCAAATTTATTTATCTCTGCTGGTTAAATAAACTGTGTTGCCAACGTTGTTACTTTTTGTTTTTTTTTAATAATCGTTTTAAAGCATAAACAAAAAAAAACTTCGTAGCCGTTTTGTCCGGGGTTACACTTGTCGCCGTTTTGGCCGTCGCCGTTTTGGTCTTCTCCGTTCTGGCTGTCGCCGTTTTGGCCGTCGCCGTTATGTCCGGATACCGAGGAAAGCATATACATTTGCTGTAATTAATAATCTATTCATCCTAAATCTGCCGTGAGATTTGGGAGGAGATAGTGTCCACTTTTAATTACATTTATTTAATTTCATTGAATCGCTAATTGGTATGATGAAAGCGTTTGAAAGTAATTTTGGTTGGTAAAATTGGCCAGATGAAGATTTTTTCGCAAGAGCTCTGAATTCAGTTGCATATTCCTACCTATTTTTAAGTTTGGGGGGACCATTTTTCCTAAGCGATTATGGTCTCCCGGGTGACCGTGTTCACTAGAAGGGGACCATATTCACTAGTGACTGTGGTCCGTGGGGGGACCGTGATTCCTAGGAATGAGGGTCCGGCCGGACCATAATCACGGGGAACCACAATTACTGGGACACCGGTTTAATTGCAGTTTGGTAGCTCTGTTGATTGAATTTAATGAGACAGTTAATTAGCAAAACTTCACTTTGACGAACTTTTACTTGATATCACTAACAATACCACATTTTAAAAAATCTAACCAGAGATCATGGTATTTCTATTTTTCGGGTGGGGGGGGGGAATATCCAATTTAAGAGCAATTTAAATGCTAATTAAAACTGGACATGCATCTCTTCTGTGAGAAAACCCTGTATTGCAAAAATTTTCCTGCTGCATTCCTTTCGATTAAATCTTTTATGAAATAACATGTTCTGATCTCCACCGCAGTCACAAGCTTCGAGGCCTAATGAAAGCGTGCCTCGTTGTTCTGTGGCCGGTGTTGGGTGATCGTAAACGTGCCGTGATGGCAAACGGCGACGTTTCCGGGAATGCACCGGTTTGTGGGGAAAATACCCCATGAGGGCAAATGTCCCTTAACCTTATTTGCTGTTGTCTTTTGTTTGAGCCCACAAGTAAATATTGACGTTTGCCATAACGGCGCGGGATTAATGGATTCGCAGCCGTTAATAATCTCCGAGAAACAGGCTCTTCAACGGATTAAGTAATGTATTTGTGCATGGAATAATATCGGAGGTTCAATTCACTGAGATAATGGAGAATTCATAACTTTCCGAAAAACTCCGTAAAGGCAAACGTCTCTACTCCCTTTTAAAACCAAAACACCCTTTCCATAGGAACCTATAGTAAAGGCACGCTTGCCATCACAGACGTTTGTCTGCATGCGACACCGGCCCATTTTGTGGGAGTGCTAATTGACATTTGGGACCATCAAAAGTGGTTCTTTCGTTCTATTTGCTGAGTTCTTTAATAATACAGATAAATATTAAGGATGCTGACCATTGATTAAAGAATGGGTCAATTAGCTTGATTTTTCGAATATGTGTAGTTACTGCGTTTAATTTTATCCAAGTAAATAATAAAACCAGCATCTAAGGAGGACATAGAAAGTTACATCCATAACTCGCTTCACTTTGTAGAATAAAAAACTTTTATAGCATAAAACTGAAGACCGCATAGACTATGCAAAATAACTGGTATCTATTTATGATTTATGGGTGTTTTCATAATCAATGTTTTCTTCTACAGTTCTTGGATTTTCTTCGGGAACGTTAACTCAAAATTTGTCATGTAAAATTGCTTACAAAGCGGCACCCAGTAAATGATTGATTGATTATTGACAATAACACACAATAAGAAAACGAAGTGACGTTTATCGAAATACTTTGTTGAGTCAAGGGTATATTGCTAAATAATTGATAATTTTAAACTTATACGAGATAAATTATTAATTTCACACAATGAAGGAATTCTGTCATGCTTAATTTTTTTTTCAATTTAGTGGGGATAACTCGTTGCCGACCAAACGAAAATTATCTAATCGATGTTAAAAGGAGCTTAACTTTAAAGGATAAGCTCCTGGTTTAGTCATCTTTCATGAATTTCACCTTCCACATAATTAAATTAGCGTCCATTGAGCCTTACGACTTGTTAAGTCAATAAATATGCTACCGTGCACATGAGTACTCAATTTCTGTCGACGTTTTATTTCACACAAAATATTTAACCACATCATGTGCCATCAAATATTTCTATTGATTTCCTACGGTATTATATTTTCTTATTATATATACTTTTAAATTAAACTGTATTGTAAACTGTATTACAATTGTAAATTGCATTGTAAGTGCTCCTTATAGTTTATGCCCACGCAGCGCATACTCGAATATGGCTGTGCACAATAAAATTCCCTAAAAACAAACAAAAAACTTTTAAATTAAACTAAATTGGGACTTGAATTTTCAAAGTAGCTCCTATTCTGTATATGTTTTTTAGGAAAACTACTCAACCTAATCAATTGCTGACTATTTAACATCGAACCGGTTGTGGGCAGTGAGATAAGATCAAGAGATCATCAGAGCTCTAAAGATCATAAATCCCAGCAAAAAGTAAAGTTTTGAATAACGAGTAAGACCAAGAACATGCCGTGCTGAAACCCAGCGATGTGGAGTGAGCCTAATCGTCTGGCTCCGATTATGTTGGAGGTCCACATGTTAAAGGTAGCTACACCTAGCTAAAACAGGTAAAACTGTGAAGATTGAGATGAGAAGACATTCATCAACTTTGGAAACACCCAATAAAGTTAAATATGTGTTTAATTTTATTCTATAAATGAAACTTTTCACCCGGATTCTTCGGGAGACGGAGATTGTATTATATTTCCTTTTGAAAGTGTTCATGTTGTTTAACATTTACTTGTTAGTTTAGAAGTCCTCTCAACAAAATATTCAATTAATCACATGATTAGTTCTTGTTACAATCTCAGCATAATCATTAACATTTACGACACTATTTGTTCGGAACCAGATAAAAAATCCCTGTGAAAAATGTCTTAGCTTCTAACGTCACCATATAGTTATAAACTTTAAAACTACTGATTTACTATATAAATAAGTTTGTTGAAGCAGAGGTATACTTTTATTATCCATGTACTATTCTTTTCTATAAAGACTGCCCTTTCAGACACGGTTAGTATTTAAAGAAGGCAACACAAAACGTACAGCAAACGTAAAAACAAAACAAAACAAAACACTGGCAATGAATCCCTACATGTTAATGCACTTCGCTTTTATATTCCAGCAGTTCCTAGGACCTGTCGAATTTGTATACTGCCGATGACACAAATGGAAAATGTACCATATGTTACAAAATAGCAGCTTAAATGAAACAGTGCTAAAACACCAAGAGTATCTAGAGAAAGCATATGATGTTGAATTATTTACACTTGGGACGGAGTTCCTAGTAGTTATTGTCTTGCCGGAAAGTATGGAAGTTTCCCTTTTTCATGTCATTTTCCGTCGGTTTCCAGGCAACTCCGACACAGCTGGAGCTCGGTAAATAAAACTTGGCACACTTATAACTGACCATGGGATTTCGATCCTCCTGATAATGCTTTTGACCTATGAAGTTATCATCACTCTCTGATGAGGCCATGAAATTGTTAAAATTAATTATCTCGAAAACGGTTGCATTTTCACTAAATTGGGTTTTTTTTGTTGGGGGGGGGTGGGAGGGGGGAGGCTCATGCAGTTGTTCTATTTTGGCTTTTCGGTAAGTCTCATTTGCTAACAAACTGCTCTTGTAAAACTTTGAAATTTGGCATGACAATAGTTAGGATCAGGGTAAAAAAATACTTTTTCAAATTTCATTTTCGAGTATTTTGCCATGAAGCTATCATAATGGCGTTATTTTTAATAAAGCTATACATTTCTAAGCGTTCAGGATAATTAGCTTGTGCACCCAAGTGTAAATGTCGCTATTCCACTGCGAAATCGATCTAGTTCCGCTTGAACTTCACCCGGAATAACATCTGAAGATAGGGGGGTCAATCTCTTATTTTGCTTATTAGTTTTAACATTTGCTAGATTGGAAATTTCCAGTCATTTTAAGAAGCAAAAGCATAAAATCCGTTGCAATTCCTTCTGCAGCAACCAGCTCAAATTCTTCTTCGATCCTGTTAAAGAAATTATTTCCATCGCATTTCCACAGACGTGAAAATGTATTTACGCCAGGGTTCTGGTATGAAAGCAGGCATGGACTGCCAGGATCAAGTTTAAGTCTGTCACTGTCGTCAGCTCCATATTCAACGATGTGAGCGCACGAAGGACGACCATATTTTCCTTATCATCAAATTAATGGCCATAACATGTTCAACCATTGCAGTGAAAGAGTTGAAAGAGAAGAATTCTACTGCCTTGTGCGAGCGTCCAAAGCTTATAATTTCTCACCATAAGTGTGGCATTCAAAACAATGCCCATGTGTTGAGAAAGGGAAGCATTTCGATACAAGTCACAGCACTATCAAGAATCTCAAAGGAAAAGTAACCTGGATTTTGTCAAACATTTTTTTCTCTGTTTTTAATTGCAATTATTGGTTTTCAACATTGCCAAAAACTAGGCTATTTATTATAGAAATCAGTACATGAATTGCATTTTGTAAGTGTTCAAGAACGCTAACGGTGTTGCAGGACAAATTACAATGGACTTAAGCCTAAGCATTATATTACAGGAGTTGCCTGAAACTTTGGTGGATCTTGCAATTCTAATTATTGTCGTTTATAATAGAGGTTTCTAAACATTTCTCTGCACCAAACACCAATCATGCTTTAACAACCTGTATGCTATTTTCCAAACTTATTAAATGTTTTAACAAGTAGTTTTAGGTTTCAATTTCTTTTGTGTTCCGAGTATGACCTGTTTTTGCGATATTCCTTCTATCATTTCTTTCATTTTTACACATTTTTCTTGCAGCCGAAATCCAAAATTCTTGCGCATTGTATTCGAGATACCAAAATTGTGATTGGACGTTTAGGCAATTAACTGTTGGTTGTATTTCAATTTTGAATAATATCTTCCATCAGATCCGTCTGTGCATATGCTGCTTTTACAAAATAACTGGGTTATATCTGATATGGAACAAAACGAAATAACCAAGCTTTGACTTCGCGTGTCACTTTACACTGTAACCAAAATAACTTGCAGTAACAATAAAATGATTTTGATATTACTTTTTTAACTTTGAAGAAGCAATATATTAAAAACTACTGAAATATTTTTTAATTTAAAGAATGAGATAAGAATAAACTATTCAGTAAACCACTTGAAGTCTCAAAAATGTCATTTGCGTTAAATCATTCGAAACGATTTTCAAAAATTATTTCTATTTTAATACCCATAAATGCTTTTTTATCTTGTCGCTAAAATACACCTACCTTTTTGCCACTATATATCCAATAAACTAATCCTTTTGAACATGCAGAACAAGCAGCATTGTTTTATTTCTGTGTTGTTTAACAAATATTCCATATTCATTGCAATGACTAGCTTTTTATTTATTTTAAAGATTTATTGTCAAAGAGTTCATTTTTATCAGAATAATCCATAAGAAAAAAATTTAAGTTCGTAATTGGAAACAATGCAGTTTTTAGCTTGTGCTTTGACCAGCCCTTAAATATATGGAATGGTTGGCGAAGATCTTATTTATACAGAATAAGGGAGGGGCTACGGCTGTCATTGATTTTGATAATATGTGAGAAGCTCTTCCTCTATCCTCTAAGTAATAAATAATTCTGATCTTTTCAATGAAGCTTCCAGTTACTGCAGGTAATCAGTGGTAATGGCGCGCTAACTCCCACATTGGAAGAGTGCCCCAGTGTCTCAGTACTATCCTAATGACCATGGTAAGCTCTTGACTACTGTCTGTAATGACAAGAAGCTAGAAAATAAATGAAATCAAATATGACGGTTTTCTTAACAAAACTGCTGCCATTTACACTCAAGCTGTTGTTTTACTATGCATAATAGACATTATAGATACAATTATTTAAAAAAATAAAAATGTTGCGCCAAGACATACGTCCAAACACATATAAAGTATTCGCGCATATATCACGTTAGAAACAGAATACGCTTGATGTTTACGCTCTGCTTTGTGTAACTTAGTTCAATTTTATTTACACGACAATTTGCTTGGAATATAATTGTCATGGTCTGTTGCCTGGACGATTAAGTGAAAAAATTTTATAAGCTGGTATTGTTGTGTGCTATGTTCCGAGCAGGACAATGGTACGTAAATGCGTCAACAATAGAACGGAAAACAAATTTTCTTCCTTTATCAATTCGATATGCCATCGCTATTGGATGTTTGTACGAGGTCTTTTGTTAACGTTTTTTTTTTTTTTTTTTTTTTATTTATTTACAATAAAATAAAGACTTTTGGGGATTTTAAGGAGAAGTATACCATGAAAATACCGCAATTTGCAGATATGTAAATATTTTTGTAAGTATCTTTGTTTCAATGTACATGTTTTAATGACTTGCATTACCTCAGGAGGATGTGGCAGGGTATCGTTTAGTTCTTCTGTAGGAATACATAAAAATGTTAAGCGCAATTACCAGTTACATATAACAAAGGGTAATATGTCAGTGTAATGCTTTATTACTATATAATTGAGATAATTAATGATGAGAGTGCTTGAAAATGAGATTCTCGTAAAACAAAACCTTTACATAACACCCTTTATCAAACATCAAAGCAGGTTTTGCCGTTCTCATGATGGTTACAGGAGTATCTACTAAAACACTAGATAGACCCCTTTAAAGTACAGGAAATAAAAACAGCAGCACCCCATCTATCCATCACGTTTGAAAGCCAGCAAGCAAATGTTTGTCCCTCGAGTCAAACGATAATGGTTCTGGCGACCTTTAAAACAGCAAGGAGGTTCAATTGAGCGCCAGGTCAATTGGTGAATTTTTAGATGCAAACTTTATCTGTTCTATGCTTATAAAAACTACCTGAGGCATTTGGTTTTTTGGACGCCCAATTTCAATTCTGACATTAGAGTAATCTTTTAATCAAAGCGCATATTAACTGACAGTTATAATAACTTAACAGTTAAAATATATCACATTTAAGGGAAATATTTCTGTAATTTAATGTTTTTTTTGCCTATCTGTGCCTCTGTGTTGATTGTTGCACTTTACCAAGCAATTTAATGCACTTGGCGTATGGTCCATATTTTGTCATATTCATTTGTTCGTTTGTTTATGTTTATTTGTCTTGCCCCAGGTAAAAAATTATGATATATTACAATGGAAAGAATGAAATGCCATACAAGTTAATGAAAATCAATACTTTTTTAAAACTTATCCATTGCTGTTATTCTTAAGAAAGCTATTTTATAATATTCATTTGGATACTGGCAGATTATAATCTGAAAAAAGGGAACAAATGAAAGTGAGAAATTATGTTACGTGCCTGAACAGTTTGAGGCAAACTGTGGACACTTATGTCAATGATGTATAAACAGGGCACAACTGACCATTCAAAAAAAGTGGGAAATTTTAAGTCGAAATCAATCAGTTACTTTTGTTTCGAAATTAGTGTTCTAATGTTGCTTAAAATTATAGCTCCTAGTAAGCATAAACACTTAAACTAGCTACATAGGAAGAGCACCTTATGGTACTTGTGTCTTCTCCTTGTACTTCATGACACTTGTGTCTTCTTGAAATTTTCAGTATTATCAGGTTAGCGCTCATGCGATTAAGGCAGATTTTAGCTCATTTTTATATTACCAAAGAATGATAAATGTAAACCATTGAGGTAACAAATGGTCCATATATATATATTGCAACAAATTGTAAAGATAATTGCAAGTGTAAAAATAGTTTTCAAAGTCTATGAAATTTTGTTTATCGTATATATCAGCGCGTTACATAAAGAAATAACAAGTAAAATCTGTTGAAATGCTGTTTTCCAAAATTTATAACTCGAGCTATAAACCTGTTTTCCTGACCTGGAGAGACGAAAATCTACAATAAGATTCAACATTATTTTATCCAGCTTGCCCATACAAACTGAAAGTGGTGATCAATCTACTATTGACTAGATAACAAAGAAAGAAAACTCAATTTATTTACTCGTGGTTGTGATTTATTACCGGCAATCAGTTATTGCATACCGACTTACTTTAGCTTCTATGCCAAGGTGTGCTTTGCATTCCTTTCATTGCATAAATTTTCCTCTGTTGTATTAGTTTATTTCATCTTTGTTGTTTGTAGGTTTTGCAGACTGCAAAAACTGTAATAAGTTAGTAATAAGTTGGTAATAAGACTGCAGCACATTACTAAAATGCAACACAAAAGTTTTATATAACATGAAAATGGAATTGTGTGAAATTTTAATCCAGCATTAATTCCCTAACATTCTTCAGAAATATGGTGCAATTTCTCAGTAAAATTTGATTATACTGTTTATCTGTTACTGTCGATGCACATGTGTCTAATGAGGCCAATACACTTTATCATTTCGCATTTTCTGTACATTAAGCAGCAACAATGAACAAAAATTTGACATCTTTTTGCTTTATTTTGCTAATAGTTTTTCCAGAGCCATTTGTCGTCGCCCAAAAGTTGTGCTAGTTTTTCATTGTAAGGTGCATAAAATTTTGTTAATATTTCTTTCGTTTCGTTAAGCATCGGCTCATATGTCTGTATGAAAACTTGTTTCATGGTTTCAACCTTTTCTTTATCTTTTCCTTCAACTTTTGGAAGGTTTAAAAAAGGATAAACTTTGTCATTTAAAGTTGCCAGTTTGTTTGCTCCATAATCTTCTGTCCTTATAAATAAAAATTGTTCTCGTGGAAATATTTCTAACCAGTCTTTCAAAAACAAGGCGTACAAACCACTTCGAAATTCACCTGAATGATTATATTCTTTTTGCCACCATGAGCTTAATTCAAATTCTACTGGGGCAACTTCTGGTGGCGATCCATAAAGACAACCACGTATTGGTAATATCCTTGTACAATTTTCCCACCAATAAAGAGAATACACGACCCGTTGGTGGAAATCTTTCGCTCCAACTTTAAATCCTCTGTAAGGTGCCCACATATTATAATGTGAGTAGAGCCTGGAGACAGGATTACGCATTAGTACTATAAATTTTACATTCGGCAAAATTGGATGTAAATCATTCGGTGTAAGGTATTTTGGTTCTTTTAAGCCCGAATTACGTGAGTCTTGACGCCAATATGCCATTGAATTTAATGTGATTGTTGTCATTTCTCCTGTTGCCCCTGGAAAGTATGGATTATTATCACTTCCTGTTTTTAATGTCAATAAATCTTTTAAACTTGAGTCAAATATATCACTATAATCACTTAGTGTAGCATTTGCTGTAAACCTATACTGGTCCCACCAATAATATTCTTTGGTAAATCCTTTAACTAAATATCTATTTTTAACTGCTCGAAACTGAAAATCTGTTGAACCACATTTAGCAAAACCTAATAACATAAAGTATGGCAAGCAACGTAAACGATAAGGACGATCTAAAGATGGCAGTTTGACAAACGCTGCTCGAGATTTATTTCTCAGTCCTTCTACAAAGCACATTTTCTTCTTGTAGTGGGCTTTCCTTTGCATCATGTTGTTCATACTATACGGATGTTCTTCTGCAATTATACACACCGCAAAACAGTAAACAGTTATGCTTAAAGTCTAAATTAACTTAATATATTTTAATTTGTATACCCTATCACTATGCTAATCCCTAATGTGAATAATTTTACCTCACAAAGTGTTGCCTATTGCTTTATACCAATTTGAAACTGGTCTATAAATTTCTTAATAATATAATATTTTGTTTTAATGTTTCACAATCTAAACCACAGCTGGGGCTTATCGTAATATGTATAAAACTGTAATATAAACTAGTGAATGCCTAAAATCTTTTCGTTATTGGCAGCATGAAAGATTGTAACACATACTAATAAATGGATTTCAGCACAATTGCTTTTAAAATTAAAATATTTATTTAAAGTTATACGGTTATGAGATCATTTTAATCAGGGTAAGCAACATATTAGTTTCTTTGAAGGCTTATGAAATAGTCAGTAAAGATTTCCCCAGTTAGAAAAAAATGCAATACTGAAGCAACTTTGTTGCATTAGAAATCAATGCATTATGCTTTCAAAAGCTGTGCCTTAAGATTTGATAATCGTTAAAACATTTTCGATTATCAATTTCAAAATTCACATTCTCAGTATGAGGGCTCAGTGTTTTACCTGTTGTATTTTCTAGAAAACATGGTGACTGAAATTCCTTCAAAAACTTGATTTTAGCTTTTCCAACTTCAAATCGTTGAAAACTTGCTATATAGTCTCTTTCATATATGGTATATTTTTCTGCATTTCTACTGGGCTCATCTTCGCCATGGTTGAGTGTTTCCTCATTAGGGCTCAAATGAAAATCAGCAATTTTAGTATTCTCAGCTTCTCTTTTATCATTTGCAACTGCAAAAAATAAGAAATTTATCAAATACATGTAAATGTCATCGAAGGTTGAAACACATCACACCGCATTGACACTTTTGATAACACATATAGAAAAATACATATAACAAATAGAAATCAGCTCCGGTACATGGCGTTTGGTATGAAGTTTAGATTTCGGATTACCAACTCCTGTATGGATTTCCTGTATAGAAACGCCATTACAAGGGACACTCCATGGATAAATATCAAACATATAACCAGCCAATAGCCAAAAAAAAATACAAATCAACGTAAATCTAAATCATTACTTAAGTGACATTACAAAATTAAACCTTCTAAAAGTTAGTGACAAACAAGACGTGGGCTATTCCTACAAAGAAATTTTTAATTATGGTACATAATAGAAGCGATTACAATGCCATTTAAGCTGGCTTCATCTGCATTCAAAATAAGTTCTGTAAAAGAGTTTTAAAATACTTCGAGGTAAAATATATTCATGTTTATAAATTCTTAAATGTTGATACCATTTATATTAAGGAAATAAGAGCAGCATGGTTACTGGTGAAACAGAGATACACTCACACACACCGAATATGCCCATAGTTGTGATATAAAGTAACATGTGTTGTATTCTAGCACTATAGTCATATTTTAATTAATCTTAAGTTTGGCAGATTCATGAATCTGCAACAACGAAACTGCTGTTTTGTAAATAAAGATGTCTCTTGTGGATAACATTCAATGTTTAAAATTTTATCAAATTCAGCTATATCTGCAACAAAACTTTAACTTATAAAGACATTTCTGCTATTTCCGAAACGTGAGTCAGTGCAATAAACGAATATAATAGGTTGACATACCATGATCTGCCTTCTGTTCTGGTTCATTTAAAGCATCCAGATCTTCAGCAATTTCATCTAAATCCACTTCATTTTCGTGTTTAACCATATATTTAGTTGAGTAGCGCGCAACATCTAAATGTTCCATCTTTATTGCGTTGTCTAAAATATCGGGATATTCCCTTGTAAATCTATGCCTTTGTTTATAATCATTAATTATTATTAGCAGACCTAGAAATGATAATACTAAAAACAGCCATGTCTTTGGGCGACAGCTAAATATATGCTGAACAAAAAGAAACATATCATCAGCAGTTCGGTTCTTCGGTTTGTTTATTTTATCTAGAATAATAATAGGCATTTTGGTTGCGACACAGAATAATTTTGAATTTTATATTTTGAAATAATGCTAAATTCAAATAAACCAAAGATACTCATATTGATGTTTTGTGAACATCAATAAAACTATATTACAGTAAATATTTCAAAATGTTGCTATTGATTCAATATTCAACAGTGATTGATAACTCATTCATCATTTCTATGTCAGTTTTTTAAACCGATCAGAAGATCATTAAAATAAGTGTTACAAAAAATTACAGCTAGAAAATATAGCAAACAGGTTTTGAGTCAATTCCAGTTGATTGAATCGTACATTGATTTGATAGATCGATATTACTACTGAAAAGATTATAAATATACTGAAGGTATAGAAGTTCAATTTTATCTGTTGAGGAACACCTTTTAGAATCATTTTAGTTTACTGTACAATGAAAATGTCTGATTTTAGACATGCAGCCAAAAATATTTTTCTAAAAAACTAATCAATATGTTGAAGTTTAGATATTATTTTTACTGCACAGTACCATCTTTTTAATAATTTAAACTAATTGCTTATCTTGCATCGGATCGCATTCAGTGAAACCACTTCACAGCACTGCAGATCTAAAAGTATCTTTCACGTCTTTCACGGCTTGGGTGATTTCACCATACTCATTATTAAGCAGGTTTTTGTTTAAAGATAATTATTTATATCAATCGCATGTTGATATATATGAGAAGCCACAACATATAACATAACATATGTAAACATCAACTGGTAAGATTTTCAGAAGTTATTCTAACAACATGCATATTAAATCTCTTTTCAACGGTGCCCTTCCTCTGAATTGCGATTCTTTTTCATTCAAAACATTCTTTTTCCTGTTCGGAAAAAGTAAAGTATAGAACACCACTTTCTCATTTATACGACTATTATTAATATCAAGGATTGCTTCTCAACATAATAAATTATATATTTTTTAAATAATTAATTTTTACTTTCTGTAATGAATTTTTTATATAAATAAATAAATTTTAGGTCTGAAAAAATATTTTAATCACTTAAAGTATATGTGTGATCTTAAAAAATGTCTCCGGACAAATAATGCTGACAGATATATTAAAACATATATTTATTTTTAATAATATCAAGTTATCTAGCATTTAATTTTAAAGATCAAACAAATTTTACATCTTCACAGCAAAATGAATTATTTGATAGAAGTCTCGATTTTTACCTTACAAAACAAAAATTAAGCATTTGTTGAAATCAAAATTATACTGTTAATTTTAATGCCAATCAATGATGATATTAAGTTATCATCTCAAAATTTAATTGAAAATTGTTACACGTTATTAAAATGTGTGCCTCTAATAATATTATGCTACATAAGCTTTTCATACCAAATATAATTTTTGCAGTCCACAACACAATTATCAACAGCAAAATATAATTATGGGAATCTACATTGATGTATTGACATTTTTAATTATATTTTGATGTCACAAATTAGAATCTTTAGGAACCCTTTTTACATATAATGCTCGCCAGGATACACCTTTAATGCCACCGCTTATGCTTTCTTTTGATCTGATCGTACAACTAATTTTCCCTGGGAAAGTTGTTGATTTAAAGTAATAGCAATATAAAGAAAGCCACAAGTAAAGAGGATACTCACATTAAATGCTATAAGCGATTTTTCTTATAACACATATATTTTAACGATTGTCACGATTTATTTCCTTCATTGTTATGCATCGATACGATGATTTGGAAAATAGCAACTGGAATAGTCATACTTTTAAAATGAAATGATGAAAGAAAAGCATTCCGTAATCACATAGTGCCGGCGAATAAATACCAACCATGTTAACGCTTGAAGTAGAAAGCTCAGAAAGCGATTTCCAGTCCTTGGCTCTGGTTAAATAGGAGAATGGCAGGAAAGGCTATGGCTTCAATACGATAAGGTGACCATCTTATCGCTCGTAGATGCTTACTTTTGAAGCTACTTTCAAGATGAGGTGTTCAAGCATCTGTATGAGATTACTTCGACAAATATCTTGCAAAAAACCTGCACAGTCTTTAAAAATGTAACGACATGATCCGTTGCTTAGAGCGTTAATATTTAAATAAATTATATTTTTGTGGTAAATTTCATGTTGTTTTAGCTAATTCTTTTCTAGTCATGGCTTTTTCAGTGGATTTAAAAATTTATCATCCTGCTCTGCAAAGAAAGATCCGAACAGTTAGAGGTTTCTTTGTTTTATTCTGCGCATAGCTTTGTTTTAGTTTAATACATGAGGTAATATGTCAGTTGATACAGAAAACATACTAAAATGTAATCAAATCACTTTAGTAGTTAACCATTCTGAAATTGGCAAAAACTACAAGAAACTTAAAAAGTATCAAAATATCATTACTACATTTAATGTTAGAAAACTGAATAATGAATAAAAGATCGAATAAATAAGATGTAGAATAAATCGAATAAATTAGGAATAAAAGCTCTGCTTTTACTCATTCATTATTCGTGTATGTAGAACTGATTAAGATTGCGTTATTGATAAAACTATAAGATATAGCAAAAAGTAATCAATAGCAAATCCAAAAAATATTAACCTTTCTTCTAACTGGTATACTACCCAGCTGAATTCATTCTTGGACACTTAACACCTTAATTATTTTATGCACTGATACATGGCAAAATGATTTGCAATAAAGTGCCTTTTGCATCACTCTCATGGAATTGATTTTTTGGAACTCATTTAATGTGCTTCATTCTTTCGATTAAAAATTACTGATAATCCTAAAATTATACTCTTAAGAGCTTTTATCAAACAGTCTTACAGTCACATGGATTTTAATAGCTTGCAGTTTATAAATTCTTTTTATGATTTCAAACCGTTCTGTGAACACCAAAATAAACACGCAGGTGGGATTTTTATAAATTTCTCGTACCGCCAATGCTTAATTAAAATGTTCACAATTACGTAACATCAATACAGTAATTGATAGATGCACAACATTAAAGAAGAATTACATCATACATATTTATGAGAAAGAAAACATATAAGTCACTCATCCAAAATTTGTCTGGGGGTCAAACAAATTAAAATCAACACAGAAAGAACCCAACAGACAAACGTGCAGTGGATAAATTCTTTTTATAGGGTCTCCAGACGTATTTAATTTATGCTCTTTTAGCCCTTTACCATAAAAAATACATGTAATTGAATTTTTTAGCTAACCAAAACCCCGTTTTGGGATTGTTGGTTTAGATGCAACCTAGAGGTAGAGGTAAAATGAAATACAAATATACACAATAAACATTAACATTATTATGATAAAGTCAAATTAATTCTTCTTTAGAAAAAATCCTACAAATGAGACTCATTTTATGCTTCGTTTCGTTTCTCAAACTACAGTAAGCCAAATAAAGCCAGTATATTTTATAAGTGAAAATGATTGCTTCTCGTTTTCATTTTAAGTCATTTAATATTTTAATTATTTGTGAACAGATCTTAATAATTTAAAAAAATAATTAAATAATTCTGAATTATTGCCGCTTGTGGTTAAAAGATTTTAAACTGATTTAGAGAAAGCGCGCATTAGTTGTTATATTTGTCATGTTTATTTCTTTTTCATTTCTTTTCTATAATTTGTGTTTATGCGAGAGTAATTACTAAACATGTGGTGATATTTTCTTTTGTATATCAAAGTTGGGTTCAGTGTTAAAGCTGTTGTTTCTAGGTTTTTTCTTATTATGTGCACGATAATCAGCTTTTGAATTCTTTATGTCATTGTATTTCTTTCTTGGGATTAGGTAACAACTTTTTCTCAATTGATGTGTTATGGTTCAAAGACTTAATCAGAAAAAAACAGCAAACACATGATTTTCGATTGCTTCGAATGTTTTTAAGTACTTGGAATATTTTTTTCCAAGTTCTCAAAAATGCATTGCAAAATAGAGAGTAAGTGCTAAGGCATAATTAAATAGTTCTTAAATCTCGTTTCATAGTTACTTGCATGCGTTTAAGGCAAGTTTCGATGACTAGAGGAAAGGAAGCGGAAATTTTTTCTGACTTCTGATTGTCTAAGCTTAAGTTTATTCTGGTGTTGTTGCTTTATAAAAGTATTCGCTAAGAGTTGGCTTCTGATTCTAAGTGACTCATTATGAACAAATATATTATAAGCGTCTGGAACCAGGGTAAATTCGCCGAACAAACACCGGAAAAAATGGTTAATTACATCTACGTGTTACGTGGTCGAAGCTGTGCTGCATTATATGCATCTTGACCTTTATGTAGCTTTATTTTATTTATTATTATTTATTTCACCTTTTAATAAATGAATCGTAATATTTTCAAACACCAAATTACAATTTTAGGTTCACTTCAAATGTAAAATGAATATTCACCGTGTGTGGCTAATGTGATTTGATCTTATACTGCAGAATCAAATCAAATAGATTTACAAAATATTGGATGGTTTTTGCCCGGGCGGAGGTTTACCTGAATAATTTTCTTTATAGGGGATTTTGTCCCTCTCTTTTTAGCCCGGTAGATTTCAAATTACTGACTGCGTTATAATTACCAAAACAAACACCTGTCGCTTAAAATATATGGACAATTAATAAGCTATGTTATTCTTAAATACGATAAACAAAAACAAATTTTTTATACGACTTGTCGTAAAAATTTTCCAAAAAATTCATGTGTAAGATTTTGTAAATGTGTCCTTGCTCACAAATGCATAATCTCCAGCTGTTTCAATTGTACATTGTTTTGATTGTTTTTATATTTTGGTGGGCTTCAGTCCCTAGCCAGCTCAATCACGTGATGTAAATATATATATAAATGTTAATGATTTTAGTAATGCATTATTTTTTCGTATTATTTTCTTTTATAAATAAATTAAATTTTCTTTCACACAGAAATAATTTATACTATTCTCAGAGATGAGCAAATTTCCCCATTTGTTGCCGACCACTCGGGCCGGCAAGTGCGAATTTTGCCGGCCCGAACAAATTCTTGCCGGCCCGAGGTTCTGTACGCTGATCAGGCGCAAAAATACAAAATAGGATGGAATGCCATTTTAACATTTATTAGGGAATTAATGATATCAAAAATTAATTTTTGATATGAAAATTTGATTTTGTGATATCAAGCATTAATTTTTGATCTAAAAAATCCATATTATTAGATCAAAAATTAGTTTTTGCTATCTGTAATTATATTTTTAAAACTCTAAATGTATTAGTGATCTAAAAAAATATTTAGAGATATCAAGGAATATTTATTGATATCGAAAATATTTTAATGATATCTAAAATTCTTTTTATGATAGCAAAAATGAAATATCTGAGAGCAAAATATCAATTTTGAGCTCAATAATTCCTTTTTCTTTTATTGGTATCAAGAATTTATTTCAGATATCATTATTTTAGAATGAACTTTTTTAAATTTGTATTTTGAAATCTGCCAATATTTTTTTTATCTCAAAAATTGATTTTTGATATCAAAATATCAGTCTATTTCTTTAAATAAAAACTTCAGAAACACACATCTGTCAATAAATAACGACTGGTCCTTCTATTCAGAATCTTTCTTAATTTTTTTTTGCTGTACAAAAAGAAACAATTTTTGATATCAAAAATTGTGTTGTTATTATTGATCTCAATAATTCAAATTTTCATCTAAAAAATTTAATTGACGATTCGTTAAATTTTATGTAAATGTGTATCTCCTTTAAGAATTTTTAAGTTTGTAAATTTGATTTTTGATGTCAAAGATAAAGTTTTGCTATGTAAAATTCAATTATTGATAGCAAAATATTAATTACTGAGATCTACTTTGATTTCTTGATATCTTTAATTATATTTTGATGCCAAAAATAAGCATTAAAGGCTAAAGCGGCATTCCATAAAATATCTATTTTTTCTTATCCACGTTTATTTTGCTTAAAAATAACACCACATTGTTGAAACACGGTTATTACAACCGGAGTAGTCTGTGAAATGTTACATTTCCATGCTGTACTTTTTGATCAAGGAGTCGTTCACTTTTTCATTTTGTTCATTATCAAAATCTGATTGATAGCCTGCATCAAAATCATCAGAATCATGCATGGTGGTAGCACATGCAGAGTTCTGAGTATCTGCAGATGTTCCTGGAGTAGCGGCGTAATCTTTGGTAAAAGTGTCGGAGGTAGTAGCCTGGTCAAGTTGTGTCTGGCTGTCGACTGTTCGAGAAATATTTTGTATTTGTCACAGCACTCTCCAGAATGTCACGCTCAATGGCGGCAATGCTGTGCAGAAACATTGGCGCAGCAAATCGGGTGTTGTAAGTGTCCCCATGGTCGAGGCCTTTCGCTTGATACAGCTGAGTAAGCCAATCGTAGTCAGCCAGTGGTCGGTTATTTTTGACAATTGCATGAACATTCCTGAATTTGAGTTCCATGTGTTTCCGATTACGTTTATCCCCTGAGCGGCAGGTATTTCAGCAGGATTTTCAAAGGACGCCCTTCTTGTAATATCTTCCTGGTGGCTACTGCTTTTTCGTGATCATTGAGAGTCCCATATTTAAAGTTTGACCATAGCAGTTGAAAAGGATCTAAAGAACAATACAACATTTTTTTTAAATATTTTTATCCAAATTATTTTCTTCCTTTTTACTACTGCACTAGACACTGTTGCAAAGACACAGTGTCATTTGACTGTATTTTTAGCATGTATGCTGTGGAGAGAGTGGATACCATGGTTGCTGCATCCAAGAGCAGCATATATAGACGCTAAGCGGAGAAAAAAACATTTCTAAATAAACGCTTATAGTTCTTATAAATACAAACGTGTCCACTGGAAATCCACACCTTTCGAAAGCCAAATAAACTATCTTCCAGGTGATGTATGCTTTAACATGGGGTGTCGCAGACAATACGCATGAAAACTCAATGTAAAGAAGGATGTTTGTGCACATAAAAATAAAGTAAAAAACTTTAAAGAGCAAGTAAGGCATCAAAGTTCACAAAATGTAACCATTGTTTCACTGAGCAAAATTAAATTCTTTCCATCATATAATTTTATGGGTTATGTCAATATGGAAAGAATTGGAAATGAGCTTTATTTTAAAGGTGGTCATGTTTCTTGCAAATATTAGGCAGTGTCTGTGCTGTGCTTGGAGAAATGTTTATAAACAGAAAAAGTGTGCTCTCTCAGCAAACCATTTTCGATATTTCGCTCCGTATAACTACTGAACAGCTGCAACATATTTTATTGTTGTACTGTGTGAGCATAACTTCACAACTACTAAACAGCTTCAACATGTTCATTTGACAGTGCTATAGAACTGTTTCGATATAAAAGAGCAATGCTACGGTTATTTTTGTCGATTATTTCTGTAATGTACTCGTGCATATTACCATTTTGTTGGTCAGTATGATAGCACAATAGAACGGTGTCTCAGAACTTTATAAAACTTGAGTTTGATTTTTTCAAATAAGCCGACTTCGTCGCGCTAGTCTTATCAGTAAAGGGGGTATCTAGCGTCTGTATGTACGTGTGTACGCATGTAAACTTTTACTTAAAATGCTTCTTCTCCCTCAGTTTTGATCAGATTCCTTTCAAATTTTGCATAATGTTCTCTCGGTGAGTTTCTCTTGACAAGTCACTCTTTTCACAATCCGCCAGAAATTGGCCAAATGGGGCCATTTAAAATTTTTTGGTTCACAATTTTAAAATGCTTCTTCTTCAACAATTTTGACCGGAAACCTATAAAATTTTGTGCGAATTTTCAGTTTTCAACATTTAAGTTTTACAATATGACTACCACTTTTTGGCGACCGTACAAGCCTTATGTTACGTGAATAACTAAGCTGGACACAATGTCCCTGGACATTCTTGTTCTGAACATCCTAAAGCTATACGATTATTTTAAATGGTGTGAACTGTTGGAAATATGGTAAAACTTTGATATTTGTTTTTTTAAGTGTTCGATTTATTTGTTTTTGTATTATTTATTTTACCCCATCAGAAACTTGCTAGAGGGTTATGCACACAGAGCGGCTACCATGCAATACATTCTGTATATATGAAAACTACAAGCATTCTTTTTAAATATGCCGGGCTCTAAGATTTCCCGTCGGGACACCACTTTTTGCTAGACTTTCCTAACGGGGTTGGCAAGGTGTTAGCTCACCCGTAAATCATATATCCGACGTCATATATTGTTTTGTATTATAGTTTAAAAGTCCACTTTTTGCTAGACTTTTCTAACGGGGTTGGCAAGGTGTTAGCTCACCCGTAAATCATATATCCGACGTCATATATTGTTTTGCATTATATTTAAGTATTGTTTGAGAGAAAATATTTTTAAAAATTGAAAAGCATCATGTGTTTTCTTATTTAGCATAATAAATCATCAATATTTACCATTGATTCAACAACACTTTAACAAATCAAGATAATTACAATTGATTGATTTTCACATGATATAAATTAAAACATCATGTAAAAATTGTATTATGCAAATACGTGCATCATATTATCCCACTCCCGGTTTGTACATGCTATGAAAACTAACATAACATTTCAAATCACTTTCATATCTACATGTCTGATAATACCATTTCAGTATTATTGGCATTGTTCTTTATCATAGTCAAGCTGACCACCATGCTGTCAGCACAAGTCGACATATTAGGCATAAAGTCAATTCTCTTTGAACCACATATTAATTGTACATGTCCATTCTGCTTAAAATTCAGACTCCGGCTCTTGCCAAGTAAAATAACTTACTCCTATGCCTCTGCGCTGACGCTGATGGACTCATAGCATTCGCCGAGCTCATCACACTGAAGAAATCGTATGTAAAGTTGACGATCACGTTCAATGACTTTAACTTTAAGGTTTTCTGAGACTTTTAAACGAAATCCGGGTACAGAAAAATGGTCCATATTCTCCTTCACCACAGCTTGTTCATCATGTGATAGGGGGAGAACAGTTGCATTATAATACAATTTCAATTTACCCAATGGATCAAGAGTTAGATAAATGTTCATGATGATGAATTCTACTGAACCATGTTCTGAATGTTGCAGTATTTATGGTATCAGGCTGTTATAGCACATGATCCATTGACGTCATTTGCTTCTTCGACATTAGCCAGTAACAACATTTGTCAGTTGCAACAAAATTCCCTTCTTAGTAGAATGCAACGTCCCGGAAGCATCATCCGTGATATATTCACGAATGTTAACTCTCACTGCTGTTGGTATTTCCCAAATTTAACATATTTTTCTCTATTGATGAGTATCGTAATCGGTGGATCATCTAGACTCATCTTCTTTATAGACTTTGGCTTTAGGCTCCATATGTTCTGCTTTAGGCTCTGTCTTAAGCTCCATTTATCGCTTTTTCACGGTGGCATGATAGTTGTACGAGAGCACTCTTCTCTTTTCATCTTTCTAAACTGTGACGACCTTTGAGGTTGTTGCTTTAACTGTTGCAGTGGCCTCGTCTCAGACTTTGCTGTAGGCATTGTCTCAGACTTTGCTCTAGGCATTATCTTAGACTTTCCTGTAGATGTTGTTTCAGACTCTGTTGTAGGTATTGTCTCAGACTATGCTGTAGACATTGTCACAGATGTCAGTTGCTGTTCACTCACTACAAACATGTTCACTCTTCAACAGTTTGATACAGAATGTCTGATTTCCTATGTCTGAGGGTGGGGGCCTTTTAACTCATGCATCCATGAGTTTCACCAGGAGCTGTGTAATGCCCATGAGCTAACAAAGTGTAACCATCATCCAACACATAGCTCTTGTCATCAAATGGTGATAGACCAACCTTCACAATCTTTTCTGTTTATGGCTTTGAATGATGTTTCACACGACATGTGACTGCTCTTCCCTAAATAAACTGTCCTTGTATTGAGCATGTGTCATTCGCTCCTGGCAGGCGCGTGTAATGCTTTTAGCAGTAGGTTTCTCTTTTCCATCATACAACAAACTGTGCATCTTCGGTCGAAGCCATAGAAACTCCCCAGTAGGTACTCCCGCAGTTTCATCTTTCAGTTCAAGGTTGAGATTTCGTAAAATTTTCTGGTCGCCCGGCAAAAAAGTGAGTTACCTGGCGCAATTTTTGCAAAATTTGTCTAGCCCGCCTCACATGAAAAAAAAACAACAAAATGGTGTTTAAAATAATCAACAGTATTTACTTGAAAGTACTAAGAAAAAAAGTTCGTCGCCACTCAAAAATATTGGTCGCCCGAGCCAAAAGTTGGTCGCCACGGGACCGCGAAATTTCAACCTACAGTTTCCCCAACACTTTCGTATATACACAGTGGAATGCAGGAAATGGTCTTTTGGATAATTACTTGTGTCAAAAAGATGACTATCCTGTTGCATATCTTTGTAAATGTCTCTGGTTGATATGACATAGCATAAACTGTCTGTCTTACTGAACAGCAGTTTTACCTCTGGATACTTCTTCTTCGTGTAACTGTAGTGATAATCATATATGAGGCTTTTGCTGAGATCTAGAATAGTAAACCCAATCTGAATAACCTTTTTTAGAATTAGATCCGATTTGAAGCAGAGCACTGCTGTAAAATCCTCATAGAAAATGTGGAATTCGTGAAACATAGACTTGGCCACAACCTTTGTCAAGCATTAATCATCGTGAACCGATTCAACATTGGTTCGACTCCTCACATTTCCCATGGTTTCCGGGTATGCAAAATCTCCCTCAAATATACATCCTGTTTCAGTGTCTTCACTCACTTTCATGTAGTCAAGAGATTCTGGATGTAGTTTGTTGACTTGATCACATCATGGTCTGGAATATAGTTGTTGTTTCCATTTGCTTACTTGTGTGTAATGACTGAAATACCTTCTCACATACCTTGCTCCACATTTGATACATGTCGATATCATTTATCAATTCCAATTGAACCTTGATATGTTTCAGCATAGCGTCCCATGTCAAACCTGGTACTGTATAATGAACAGGATCCAATTCATCCTTGATGAGACACATATTTCTAAAATTTTTAATCATATCTGCCATCAGCAACACATGTGTTTTCCGGTAGAGGCCATGATACTCTCCGAAGCCGTTGCAGTGGGATACATTCTAGGGTGTGTGTGCATGAACATAGTCTTCATTACTAATTCCTTCTTCAATCAGTTGACTGTAAAAATCTTCTTGTGGTGGAAGCTTGGTATCTCGTAACTCTTGTCGTTGAATATCGCGCACATGAGCAGTCATATTCTGAAATTTATCTTTGTCTTCAGTGGCTAAGTTGGCTAATAATTTGTGCAAGGATGCTCCCATAAATTAGTAGGAGTCGATGAATTTCAGACTGCCCATTGTAATCGTCACGTACTTTTTCACAGCGCTTGGAATTACCGACAGCTTCACGTTTTTTTATTTTTTTAAATTTTCCTATACCCTCGATAAGAAGATGACTGTGATATCCTCGTAGGTTGTGGAATAGGGATGATAAATGAATCCCACTTTCTTTGTTGATCCTTTCTTAAGTGAAACTGCAGGCATCTTCCACTATGGGCTGAACCAAGGTATTTTCCTCTGATGTGATCATGATCTCGCACTATCCACTCCCATCAATTTATGGCAAATATATCAATGAGTTGCTTCACCAAACTGTTTCTTTTCCTCAACAGTCATTTCAAAGGGATTCGGATTGCTCAATTCATTCACAATGCAATCACGTTCATTCAAGATATACATTAGCAATTTGTTGACGGCATTGCCATTCACTGACTACGGCATAGGCGAAACTATTGGTCTTTTCATGTTGATACTTGCCCTGTGTGTGACTGTTCTATGTACAGCATTTAAAGTCAGCATAAATGACAAAAGGTGAGTTTGGTTGCTTTGCATTATCCTTGAATCGAATTATTTTATCGTTTGAAAATTACAGTCGTTATGATCCATGCTTCCCACAGACTTCACAGTGTTTGTGCAAAGGGTCTTGTCGCATAAATCAATGCCAACAATTGAAGCAGTAAAACGTTTTGCCATGATGTTTTGCACGATATGTCATGAGTCGACTGAAGATCTTAATCACGCAATAATATTTCTTCTCATTGTCACTGATGAGCAGTAAATTGATTTCAGTGTCACTGTCATGTTGACTCATGCGACTTATGTGGATGGGTATCACAGCTTGATTTTCCCAACCAATATCATTGATGGCAATGTTGTTCTTTTCAAATTTAGGAATTTGATGAGTTGGTGTTGGAAAAGTATATCTTCCACATTCAGCTCATGTTCAAACCGTTGATACTTCCAGACCGAACTTACATGATCATCCATTGGATGTAGATGAGGTAACTTGATATTGCCCATTCACGTGATCATGCATCGGAAGTAGATGGGCCACTATAGACATAGGAAGCACTTATTGTTTGTTTTTTTGATGTTGACAACACCCTTAGTATTCTTTATCTTCTTTGGCAACTCAGTCTAGCTGAAGGCTTGCAAGGGCTCTAATGTATCTGTATGAACGTCAATCTGAAGAATGTTACCCAGCACATATCCAATCCTTGACGTTAATGCTCATCAAACAAATGACTGCATTTGGAAAATCGTAATCAATACCCTCTTCATTGAATGCTCTAAAGGTCTGAGTGCTTAGATGAGTGGTATTCGCATATTAAACCTAAACCCCTTTTTATTTGTTGTTATTTTCTTTATTGCGCTAAAACAACAATGTACCATTTTATTTGTCTAATCTTAGGTTCAAATGTCATGTGATTCGATTTTCTAGCCGCCGCATTCCCAGTAACAAGTGGAATTCATTTTCAGGGTCAAACACTTCTTGGGAGGCCCGTTCGGAAGTCGCTGTACACCTTCTGCTGTCTTAGAACATGACTACACTTAGTTCCATGTTATTGTCCAATAGCAGTAAGGCGTATTCGAGAAAATACTGCCTGTTTTTATTGTATCATAGTTTGGGTTATTACGGAATTTTGATAAAAGTAAGGACTGCTCCAAAAACATGAGTGTTAGATTAGTCAGAAAGCTTTTATAATATTGCAATCTATTTAAAATAGATTTGTAAAATAGAGATAAAATTTGTTGTATGTGACTCGTCACTGAAGACTCCTGAGAGTGCAGTGATATAGTTGAATATAGCAAAACAACCAAATGACAACCCCATTTTATTAGATATTTCTTTGCTTAATAGGTGTTGCATAATGTATTTCAATGGCCGTTTTGTTGCCAGCAATGTGTGAGGTTGTCAGATTTCGGGATATTATAGAAATAGGTAAGTAAATTTTTAAAAGTTATATAGTGTTCTATGGCCTCGTATGAGCAGTGCGGGTAACTATTTTCACTCTCCAAGCAGAACATAAACAATATGTATGGAGAGTAATTTGGCAGAAACTTCAAAATAAAAAATTAAATTTTGAGCTCAAATGCCAAGTATGCATGGATAAATATCAGATCAGCTGTTTGTGCCTGTCGTTAATTATACTGTGATGTGTTGACCATAGACAACAGTTGCTTAGAGAGATTGGACACCGTATTATTTGTATAAAATCCTGCATTATCACTCGAGGTATCATCGCCAAGTCCGCTCTTCCTTTAACCAGTTCGTATACGGGCTCTTATCTGTCAGAGCTACGAAGCCTTCCCTTGTTACGCTAATTGGGGTCAACTTCATCTGTTCTGAGGCATTAATCCTCGACACCACTCCCTAATATTCAAATATTTATTGATATTCATGCACTATATCATACGAGTATTCTTGCGGACAGCTTCGTACAATGCATTGTGGGTAACTGAGGGCGAAATTAGCGATATTTGGAGTTTTTTGCACTGTTTTTTACCAACACAAATTCTTCGATATTTCAATTAAGTAATAAAATTTTTTAAACGGTAAAAACTATTTAAAGAACTAACTTCCTGGCATGTGACAAGTAGGCCAAAATGTGTGCAATCGGCCCAGAACAAGAAAAATACCCTGTTATATTTTATATAAAACCATGAGAAATTATGTGTTTTGCCCCGATGCAAGCACTGGCACTTTTTGATCACGTGATGAAAATGTTAATTCTCATTGGTGGATGTAAGGTTGTGACGTGAACTTGTCCTCAAGAATGCAATTCGACCGTTGTTATAAAACAGCTGACCTCTGTGGAGAGCTATCGTTTCTGTATAATACCCGTTTACACTGCAGACCAACTGGATATTCCGCGAAAATAATACTCAGTGAGGGGGAGCTACTTTTTGAACTATCTCTCCTTTGCGTGTTTATACATAACACGTAGATCTCAGAGATCATCTGTGTTATAACAACGCCTTATTGTTGCCGCATAAATGTCTGCCTGTGGGAATTTGTGGTTATTTCTAAAACCTGTTCTTCTGTGAAAATATCAAGATATGTGCAGTTTTCAACACATTTTCTTTGAGGTCACTCCATAACACTGTATAAATCTGGGTATGTATCTTAATATACTGCAATATCGCCACAGAGGTGCCTCATGGCGAGCGTAATTGACATGAATATAGTTATATAGCGAGCATTTGAAGCGCTCCGCCGAAGCTCAGTAGCGCATCGCTTCTTGGAGCTACGTATAGTCCTAGATGACTCTTGCATCTTTTTCTGACCTTGGAAGACAGAAAGGGTCCACTGGGACTAGATATCGTACACTTTTTGAAAAATAGGAATTTTTTGTTGGACGGCATATCTTTTATTTATACATTAACATTCAGAAATTCAACCTTTCGAACTCACTCGTCGAATGTTTGTTTACGTTCCTGGCTTTAAATGTTGTGTCATCGGAGTCAAATGACCACAACTATAATACACTCAAATGATAGGTGCATAATTACGTATCAATTTTTTCAGTACACTCGTAAGATCAAACTTTTAATTTCTTCCCTGCTTTTTGAAAGATACGTTCAACAGTTTTTCGGGGGATAATTGGAAGTATTTATTTCTATTACGTATTAAATCATGCTCCTTGTATGTAAACAAATGCCACTTATTGTGGAAAATTTGTGCTCATTTCCATATTCTTTTGTTTTAAGGAAAGTGACACAGAAGTTGTATGTCATTTATGTTGTACTTTTAAGCACGCCAAATGCAAATAAGGACTTGTGGGTCCCGGAATCTCGCTCCAAAACGCCACAGGTGCCTCAAAGGGAGCGCAGTTGCCTTGTATATTGTTGTATGGCGAGGATTTGAAGCAATTGTCGTAAAAATTCCAGGCTAATTTGAAAGAGAGTTGTATCGAGACAGCAAAAGTAATATCAATGACAAGTTCTCTTGCTGAAACTGTGACTCTTGCTGTCAAAGGAAGACCGGAAGAGTCGTCTAGGAATACAAATTTTGTACTCATAGCAGTCAAATTGAACATGACATCGAAATTGGTTAAATTACAAATTGGTCTATTAGCTAAAGAAGGTTATCACGGCCTATAAGACGAATTCCAGAGTAGTGCATATAAACCTGGAACAACCGATGCAAACGCCGTGTTCACATCAAAAGAACACATTTTCAGTTTTGCAGTGTCGATGTGCTCTTCAATTTCATGTTTCTGTCCTTGAAAATTGCTGAATTGTTGATTATGGGGCATAATTTTTGTAGTCAAATAACAATTTTGTAGTGGGGAAAGTGCGTGTTTTCTTGAGATCTGGATGTAAAAATTCTCCATTATCGCCTACAACAATGAGGTGAACGGCGTAAAGGCGCCCCCGGCCAAAAGCCCCTCCCTTTTTGCACCCCGGCGTAAACCTCCCCCAGGCGAAAAAGCTGTCGTCTAAAAGCCCCTGCTCTTCCTCATTTACATTTTTCACCCTCCCCTCCATTCAGATTTTTAAATTATTATTATAGGAGCAGGTCAGTTCAAATATTATGTAAGGTCCCTAAGCCCCTCTTCTCCTCATTTAGTTTTTTTTCAGCTCCCTCTCCTTCCCCCATAAGGCATTTTATTTATCATTAAAAGTTTTAAATTGTTATTATAGTCAGGGTTGGCAGGTTTCTCCCATTAGGGTTTTTACCCTGGGTTTAAACCGGGTTTTTACCCCAGGGGAGAAATACGTTTCTCCCGCAGTTTCTCCTGACCTGATTTTTCAGCAATAAGCAGCTTCTTGGAGTTATCTGCTTGCAAGTTGTCCCAGCGGAGCAGGTTTTTTTTTTAATTCCTCACGTATTCTTGACCTTCATCAAGATCAAAACCAGAACAGGTGGTGAAATTAGCGATAATTGGAGTATTTTTGTTGCAATTAATTTAATACGCGGTCAAAAATACTGCTGTCAGACGTTGGTTATGTTCCGGATTTGATGCCACCTTGCTTTGAACGGCCTTGCTTGTTAGCCCAGCCTACTTCGTGGGGCTGTTCTTGTTACATCAGTAGACGGGCATCTGTCGTCTTTGTGTACGGGTGTACGTATGTAAACTTTTACTTAAATGCTTGGCCTGCCTCAGTTTTCATGGGATTCTTTTCAAAATTTTGTTCAATTTTTGCAAAAGTTTGCAACTTTTCATAAAAATTAACGACGCGCGGGGTAATTACAAACAATCCTTTAATTGCATAATATTGAAAAGTCCATTTGCAATCGAGGAATTCTGGATGATTTGTACTGTTGTCGTTTTGTACCATACTGGATCATTTGTACCATGACCATTTTGGTCGTTTTGTACCCGTTCTTTTGTCCCATAATTTAAATTATTTAAAAAAACCGTGTTGTTATTTTTTTGTGTTTATTTTTATCTTAGAGTTGTGGCATTTGGTTCTTGTTAGAATTTGCTATATTGATGGGATATATATTGATGATATATATTTTAAGTGTCCAGATGTTTCGCATATCGACCTCAGACCATACTGTTTTTATTTAAGCGCTTTCTCGGTATAATTTGTGGTAGGTGCTGGACAGTAGTGTATAAATTACATCTATATTTCTTTAAAATTAAAATCAATAATTAATTTAAAACACAGCCAAATTATATAATATAAGTAAAGATCACATTAGGTAAAACGACTATTTATTATTGAGAAATTGGCCTGGTCTTTTTTTTTTTTTTTTTTTTTTTTTTTTTTTTTTTGGATTGAGCGAATCGCCAAAGGCTTTTTTTTTTTTTTTTTTTTTTTCAAAATTGGAACAGTCAATTGTGATTGAGCGCAACGAACAGCTACGCTCGAAATGCACGATAAATCAGTTGTACTTTGGGCGAAAATACCACGGTCCCATCCAACCACATAATATGTATGCGATCCAGGCAAACTGTCAATTCACGCAGTTGACACAGGACCCGAAAATTTTCCCAACTGCCTGGCTCAGACAGCCACTTTGGAAACTGCCTTAAATGTTCAGCCACTTTGTAAATTGTCTGTGGTAGGCTTCCAAATTCGACAGTTGACCTGAAATGACAGTTATATTTTAGTGTCCGTTCAAGCCCCAGTCGGGATTCAATATGTGCATGTCCTTCATTCGATGACTCAGACCAGCGATTTGTGCGTTTTACAGGTGATTTAACGACAGAAGGGAGCGAGAGAGAAACAGTGGCAGCCATGTCGGAGCAATCGTCCCCTGATTCGGTTCTTGGTGTGGACAGCGTTGGAACTGACATGGCCAAAAGAAAATCGCTGAAAAGAAAGATATGTGAAGCCCTATCTTTGAGCCCTGCGCCGAAAGCAAAAGAAAGGAAAGTGGAAAAACCGAGGAAAAGGGACACGCAGAGTGTGTACAAAAGATACCTAAGCTCCGACACCGGGTTCCAGGTTTTGTTTGGTGAACCTTTTGACAAAAATGAAAACTCTAAAGACACATCCGGCCGAAGGCAAACTGACTCATCCAAACCAACAGTCAGTAAAAAGTCGTCCAAAGGTAATGTCACCAAAAGCAATGCCAGTGCCACTAAAACTGCCAAGAAAGGGGTGAAGAAAACATCGAAAATGAAACCGAAAGCAGATTCGAAAAAGTCGTCCAAAGGTAATGCCACCAAAAGCAACGCCAATGAAACTAAAAGTGCAATGAAAGGGGCGCAGAAAAGATCGAAAATAAAACCGAAAGCATGTGATTCGAAAAAGAAAGCCGGACAAAGCAAGTCTAAGCTGCGTGTCTTATTACCGGCGACCAAGAAAATTAATAAACGCACCAATGAAAACATAGATCTTCCGGATGATGTGGAAGAAGATAGGAGCGTGGTTCTTGCCGAGATCGCGAATATCTACGCCCAAGAATTCACAGAGAAGACACACAGTATACCTGACTTCTGTCCGTCTGGTCAAAATGCTACGGAATCCCAAAACCAAGAAGGCGGGAGTTCCCGTCCCGTGGATTCACCGGAGACTGTGCGTGAGAGCTCCGTAGCCAGGGCTTCATGGAATGCCGGCGTAAGTTTGTCGGCAACTAACTCCCGGGACGATACAACTGGACAGGAAAGGCCGCTTGATTTGTGTAAAACAAAAAGACGGCAAGGGAGGACCGAAGAACATGTATATGAATATTGCATGGATAATGTGGAAGCCATTAAATCTCAGATTGATGAGGAAGGTGTTCTTAACCTGACAAGCCCGCCAGTGCCGTCAAACGTGGCCGTACTGGTAGGCGAATCTCCCCACGGTGACCCCGAAGGCGTGTCGCGTGCTAGGGATGGCACAGATGAGGATGACGTCACGAACGCAACCGTGGTCAGTGGGTCGAGGTCGGGGAGATACAGGCTACTATGTGGCCTTGACACTGATCAGGGCGCGGACGTGTTTACACCGCGTGTGGAGAAGTCGTCGCCCCTGGATCTCACCCATGCCCCACGGGGTGAAGGTCGGCGACTGTCTTCCGACACAACAGTTGAAGATTTCGCGGCCTTTGAGCCTCTTTCGGAATCAACAAAAGATGGTTATGATATACCCGAGAATGAAACAGCTGATACCGAAATTAAAGAAGAATTAGGTAAACGCTCTTTCCTCATGAAATATACCTTTAGCACTTCTAGTTGTGCACCTTCTTGATTCACCCATTTTCGTCGAGGCAAAGCCTTTCATTTTCGAGGAACTTTTGTTTTCAGTTAGGCTTTTTCAGTCTAATCTGAATAGATTTTGTTTTTCTTGATCTCGTATTATTATTATTATTATTATTATTATTATTATTATTATTATTATTATTATTATTATTATTATTATTATTATTATTATTAAAAAAAACGATCTCTGAAGATGGTACTGTAAAGTGTTCTGTTTCCTTGTGTTACACCAGTTTTATTTTCAACAATTTATTTCTGTGTTGAAACAGCAGGGGCGGATGCCCTCAAACAGTTAACAGATGAGCTGACGTCGTTGAATGAAGACAGCTCCTTCATCAGCACCCCGATCCACAAGAGACACACGCCCAGGAATGTCCAGCAAAATGACAGGTAAATGACAGGTTTTAGGCTACGTTTTGTCAAACGTGTCGTTATGTGTAACTGTATTGGTGGTATTTGAGCTTGAGCGCAGTCGCAGTGAAGCGTGATGTGTAGCGACACAAATCGATGTTGCTGAACGGTCGAGTTTTATATGGTTTAGGTCGTTTTATTTTTTACAATGGGATGCATTCGTTTTACAACACGAGTTAGGTTGGCCAATATGGATGTACTCTAGAGCCAGCGTTCGAACATTTAGCAAAAAAGTGGTGGCCCGCCGGGCTCCGGACTTCAGAAAGTTGGGAGCCCGACGGGAAATCTTGGAGTCCGACACTTATTCAACCAGCCGACTTCGTCGGACTGGTCTTGTCACATCAGTAGAGGCATCCGTCGTCTGTATGTACGTATGTATGTTTCTTCTCCTTCAGTTTTGGTCGTATTCCTTTCAAATTTGTACGAATGTTCTGCAGGTAGGCCTCTGGTGAAAAAATGACTTTTTTGGCTATCCGCCCACAATTGACCAAATGAAGGCATCCAAAAATTTTTGGTTGCCAGTTTTCGAAATGGTTCTCCCACAATTTGGATCAGGTTGGATTTAAATTTTATACGAATGTTTACCGCGTAGGCCTCTCTTGAAATGATTTGGCAATCCACCAAAATTGGCCAAATAGGGGGCATTTTTTAATTTTTTGGTAGCCAATCTTCCAAAGGTTTTTCCCCCACAATGTGGGTAGGATTGCCTTCAAATGTTGCATAAACGTTCATTACCCAGGCCTCTTTTGAAAAGTTACTCTTATGACCACCAGTCGAAAATTTAGTAGATGGGGGGCATTTAATAATATTTACTAGCCAATTACCAGAATGATTCTTCTCCCACAATTTTGATCGGATGTCTTTCCATTTTTTACGATTTTTACCCAGGTAGTTCTGTCTTTAAAGTTTACTTTTTTTGCCATTCCATCAAAAATTGGCCAAACGCGGGGGGAGGGGGGGGGACATTTATAATTTTTTGGTAAGCAGTTTCAAAATGCTTCAACTCCCACAATTTGTGTCAGATTACCTTTTTTACATTTTGTACATATGTTTACTGGGTAGGCTTCTCTTGAAAATGTCTGGCGATCCACCAAACATTGGCGAAACAGGGGGCATTTTTTATTTTTTTGGTAGCAAAGTTTCCAAAGGTTTTTTCTCCCACAATTTTTATCGGATTGCCTTTAAATTTTGTGCTAATTTTCACTAGGCTGTTCTCTCTTGAAAATTACTTTTCTTTGGGGATCCACCAAAAAGTGGCTAAATGGTTGGCATTTATAATTTGTTGGTTGCCAGTTTTCGAAATGCTTTGTCTCCCACAATTTTGATCGAATTGCCTTCAAATTTTGCATAAATCTCTTGGAAAGTTACTTTTTGGGCGACGAGCGTAAAATTGGCTAAAGGATGGTGGTGAGGGGGGTGCGGCGGCATAGAAAAAATTAGTGGCCAATTTTCAAAATGCTTCTCCGAGATTCCTTTAAAATTTTTTACGAATTTTAATTTTTGAATAATCGATTTTAAAATTTGAAAACAAATTTTTGGCGGCCAGAGAAGCGTATTGATACTTGATTCACTAGATCTCGGCTGGTCAGATTGTCTCTGGGTTTTCTTGTTAAAGAACTTTTTTTCTAGTTTTCATGTGTTTACAATATATTGCATGTTGTATGATAGTCACCCAGTGTTAGGAAAAATAAGCGTCTTGTTTATTCCAAACAAACAAGTTTTCCGATTTTGCAGTACACAGCAGTGAAAATAAATCAAACAGTTTTGAAAACAACAAAAAGTTTTCCAAAAGTTCACACCACGGAAAATAATCAGATAGCTTTCTGATGTTCAGGAAAAAAAACAAACTCAAGTTTTATAAAGTTCTGAGACAACGTTGTACAGCGCTGTCATACTGACCAACAAAACAGTTTTCTAATCCATCCATCAGAAATGGTAATGGGTATGAGTACATAACAGAAATATTTCACACAAAAAGTTGAGAGTCAACCGTGCTGCGGACTTTAAAAAAACTCTTAGCCCGACGTGAAAATCCGGAGCCACGGGCTCCCGGACTTTTCGAACACTGTCTAGAGCTGGTAATATTAACTTGAGTTGCTTTCAGTAGAGAGCATCAGATTTGACTGGGAAGAGCAAAACAGAACATTGACTTTTATGCGATATCGATAACAAAGGAGCTGGTGCATTGTGATTAAATTCGTATCATTGCAGCAGTGTTACACCTAAAAAGACGAGAAAATCACAGCGAAAGGCTGCGTCGGTATTGCTGGAAACGCCTGGCAAAGGCGCGAAATCACCGAGAACTCCGTCCAAATGCCAGACCGGAACTAGGAAGAGTCCTCGCAAGAAAACGCCGAAGACAGATGGGCTGTCGCCGGACTCACGGGAACCTAAGAATAGACTCCTCACGCCGATTTTGAAAAAGGGGGGAAGTGCGGAAACTTCCGGTGTCAACACGCAACTTCATAATGCGTCTAAATCAATGGAGAGATCAGTGTCATTTTCTGTGAAGTCAAAGAGGAGAAGGCCCATCTCTAAACTGTAAGTACCATACCTTTTTCAAGGCCAGAGGCTGATGCGTTGTCTGTGTTAGAAGCAAACTGTCAGATACGGTAGTTTGCAAAATGCTTGAAAATTTCAGGCAGTTTACAATGTGTCCGACTGAAACAGGCAGTTTGCAAATTGTCTGAAATTTTTAGGCACTTTGTAAACTGTCTGATTTTACAGTGTGCCTCTAACATATATTTTGAATACCCGCTGTCATATTTCAGAGAACCTTGCATAATAAAATGGCCCATGACGTATTACTTTCTCAGTTAACGAAAACTGCGGCGGCAATTTGTGGTCCTACAAAGTGGGTGAAAAATGACCAGTACGGAATCTGTGATAAACAGAAAGGTTTGTTAATGGGACTGGCATTACTGGAGTATAAAGTAGGGTGTGGGAAAAACATCAGAGCTGCAAAGATTTTTTTCACATCTGACATGCAAAAAGCGTTTTTTGCTGTGATAAAAACCTGTCCAACAGAATGACACCAAAAGACGTTGGCCCGGGGTGAGGAGAGGGTCTTGCAGGTTGATCACTTGTCCTAACCAAACCCAATGAACAGTTGCATTGACAGGAGGCGTGGTCGAGCTCTGAAGTTCTCAGTCAAGGATATGGTAGCTGAAGCCACACAGAAGAAGCGGAATGGCTCCTCAAAGGCCCAGTCTCCATCCAGAGTGAACGCCAAGCAACACTCTCCAAGCAGCAGCGTGGCACGGAGTTTATCGAGCAGCGTACCGTACGATACCGAGGACTCGCTCCTTTCCGGTGAGAGGCTCCAAGTTATTTTGGAACTAAATCGCATCAGCCCTCGAAATTCACCCCTTTTCGGCGTTAAGGTTTAAACCCTACGATTTTTCAAGGGGATAAAATCGAAATGTTGGTCTTAAAAATCCCGTAAATTTTAAAACCGCCGAACAGCTACATGAACGAAACTTTTATTCTGTAGTTTGACTACTTCTTTATGAAGGCATTTTGTATATATGAAGGCACTTTAGACTGTGGCTGTAGCATCTGTAACTTCGTCAGAGAAAAAATACAAAATTGACAAGCGTTAATTTCTTGACACCTGGAAATTTTCAAGCGGTTAAACGGCTTTTCGGGGGCGGTCGCGCCTTCTCTAAAACATGGATAGCATTTGGAAGGTTTCTGTGTAAGTGGTCGTGAGATTATTGTGACTGACGATTTCACACATTCCCATGGGCGATTTTTTATCCGACGACAGTGCCAGTAATTTTCCCATGCCCATTCATAAGTTATTCGCAATAAAAATATTAATAAATATAAATGTAAATAAATACGTGAAATAATAATAAATTATATAAATTAAGTAATAATGGAAACAAATAAAATGAACGCATAACTAGATTAAAGATAATACTGAAGTAAATAAAATAAATATATTAAGATGAACATTTAAGTAAATAAGGATGTGGGTTGGTTGCTTAGAGTGTGAGGACAGGCTGGAGATCATGGAGGACGACGGCGACGAGTCGTGGGAGGACGAGAGCGATGACGCCGAGGAGAAGCGACGCTTCCGCAACCCGCACTTTGACAACGCCATACGACGCAAGAGCATCAAGTACAACGTCACCTTCAGAAACGTCAAAAGTATCATACACGTCAGTGAATGCGTTGTTATTATTTTTTTCTTTTTTTAACGGGTTTATCTATTTTTGTTAAGTGATTCTTTTAATGGCTTAAGTACCGTGTCTCCTTTTTCGCATAATTAAATTAAACTACAGAAATGTTAGAAGAGGACTTGTCAAAACTGTCCATATTTAAATGATACAGATGCTTTTCTTCGCCAATGCGAGCCAAATACAGTATTTGCAAATGTTTATTTGATGGCTGCAGGCAGCTATTGTATGTACGCAACTTACAAAGTTGACGGAGGTTATAAAAACACGACAAAAAAAAAAAAAAAAGAGTAAGGAACTGGTATCGTATATACTCTTAATTGAATGCAAGTAAATTTCTTGGTAATTATTTTGTGTTGAACAGGAAATCATAAAGAATGAGCACTTTTCTAAGATAATTAGGCTTAGCCTAGAAGACGAAGAAGGGCTAAGGGATCAGCTACAGGAAGCCATCTTTGATACGAAAATGACAAGGTCAAAGGTCAAGGACGTCATTGAAAAAGGACAGGTGGGATAAATTTCGGATAGGTGTGCTATTTATGGAATCGACGAGAGAAAGGTTCGGAAAGGGCGTCTAGTTGAGATATATTATGTAGAACTGCATTTCATTATAGGCATTCCCCATATTCTAGAACATTGTTGCATAGATTTAATTTTAAATAAGTCAGTAAATTGAGCAGTTTTGTCGTGTTATCAATAGCACATAAAATAAAATAGTATAATATATTAAAAGCGAGAACGAAAATAATACGGAGACGAATACACAGTGCTATGTGAGAAATGTCAGCGGACCAATCGTAAACAAGTCTGCATTGTTGTCCACCAAATAAGTCAACATTTTGAAAACCCAGGCGGTAGTACACTTTGCATTTATAACATAAATTCTCTTTTTTTTTTCAATTAAAGTTCGAAAAATTGAAAATGACGTTCCCTGTTAATTTTAGTTCCCGAAGGAGTGGACATTTAAGGCACTACACGAGACGCCCAAGAAGAGCGAGTGGAGCGAATTCCTCGAGTCGAACCTGCACGAGGACTCGACGACACGTGACGTGGACGAGGACGACCAGGACTACGACCCGCTGGCCGACGAGGAGCAGGTGGGCAGGGGTAGGGATGGCTGGGTGGTGTGGTCACCACTGGCTTTACGAGAGACGGTAGTGTGGCAGTGTAGCTACTGAAATTCTGAGTGGGGTGTAAGTTGCTGTGGCTGGTTCGTGAATTTGAAGTTTAAATGTTCAGTGTTGAAATACGTGATGAAAAGGTAAACGAAAAAATACAGACAATGGTAAAGTAAAGAAAGAAAGAGGAAGGAAAACATCGACTAGAATGACGTCATGACGTTGTAACTTGCAGGAGAGTGACGATGACGAGAGCATCATGTCGTCACAGGCCAGCGAGTTCGGCAGTCCTCTCAGCTCGTCCATGGTGCTGCCGCCCACGCCCAGGGACATGGTGACCAAGAGGCTGTTCAAGCAGAGCAGCGTAGCCGTCTCGCCAGCCAGAAGCGAGAACGTGTGTTATGCTTGTATATGCCTATGAATTGTGATATATGTTACAGGCCTTGACTAAAACCAAGCTATCTGTTGTTAGCCTGATTGACTACAGAGAGCCTGATCTTTTCAGGCTAACAATAGTTAACCTTTTTATAGTCATAACCTGGTCATAAAAATGCATCAAAGACCTTTTTTTCTGGCCTTGAACAGTGTTAGTGAATGAGAGGTATGGGGTAACTGGTGTCACTGATATCCTTTCCCCCCTCCCCCCCCTTCCTATTGCGAAGAAATATCATAACAAAACTAAATTTTGAAATTGTGGCCACCATACATTGTGTTTTAGCAGGATGAGGACAAGGGACCGGCTAGGTCAACGCGCTCCCGCCAGCCGCTGGGCGACAAGGCGTGGGAGGAGCTGGAGAATGACCTCATGTTCGTCGCGCCAGACATCGAGCCAGACATCTATGACGGTCACTGCGACGGGGACTACGCCGACTTCCTCAAGTCTCTGTATAAAGGTGAGCCGCTGGCAACGCTAGAGCTCTGGTTTGCTGTTTCAATGTAGAATCGGGTTTTTTTTTTTGGGGGGGGGGGGGGGTTCTATTAGCCCAAAAGAGAACTGACAAGCTTTTCTTGTTTAACACCTAAAAAAAGTTTTCTACAATAGGTGCGGCTTTTTTTGTCTTCTAAGTGTTACTGGCACAAATTTACTCGAATGTACTGAACATAGAGAAAAAAGAATCAACAAAAAAATTAAGTTAAAAAATGGTTGTGCTAACGTCATGCCTTGTGTTGATTGTCAAGGAAACACGGACTTGAACGAGACGATGGACGACGAACATAACGACGCCGAATTCGACTTCCTGGGCGAAGAGGAGGCCGAGGCCCTGGGGCAGAACTCGGACGACGAACGTGAGGAGTATCGCTTCGACAAGCGCACCAGGATCTCCAGTAAGTCAGCAGCACCCTTTCTCCTCCCCAATCTCCCCTCCTTCCCATCTATCGCCTGTGGTATAGCTGAGACGATGAGCGTGAGGAGTACCGCTTCGGCAAACCAAACTCCCCCTCACCCCCCTCCCCCCGCAACCTCCGTCAACCGCCTGGGACAGAACACGGACAAAGTCAGCGGCACCGTTCCAGGTCCCCTTCCCTCCCCGTCTTACCCCCCCCCCCCCCCCTCCTAACCATTGCAGAGTTCGGACAACGAGCGCGAGGAATGCCATTGTTCTGGGAAACTTAGGCTGAGATTTTAACTTTTTGCAGGAATAACATTTTATGATTGGCATACATTTTTAATTTAAAGAGTTTCTGTCGAATTCATGACCCTGACAATACGAAGTATGTTTTTTACCTACTTTAGAATCGGAAATGGCGTCACTGATGGACGAGCTGTTTGAGGCGTACGGCGGAAGTGCCGATCTCCTTGACGACGACGACATACTGGCAACAGAGTCCCCTGACGACAGCATGGTAATGGCGTGATCCCCCTCAAGTCTGCAGCTAGACGACAGTCTGGCCCGAACTTATTAACTGTGCCCTGTGCTTAAAGCGGTAGCAATATCCAACATATGTCCTGTCTACGAAAACTAAATAAGGGAATTTGAAAGGTGTGAGGCAGACAAAAGAAAACCCTATCCGTCCTCTTTTGTGTAGTCTTGGTATATTGAGGCAGGTGTCATCCAAATTGTGGTATAGAACATGTAGCAACCTGCTCTGGTGAAACCGTCAGAGGACAGATTAAGGACATTACCCATTCAGATATTGTCAAGTTAAATAGTTCTTCATGTTTATGCGTCTTTTTTCGACCTGAGACATTGGGAAGGTTGTTACTATAATCTAAATACGTTTTTTGACAGGTAACTTGTTGAAATGTTTTAACCATAAGTATAATTACACTAATAGGATGTTCTGTGTTTGACAAATTACAGTCAAGGATTATTTTCTAAGTGCAAGCTTCGTTTGTATTCCTCGTAAATTACAGGAATTGTGCTTGAGTGAAAAAGTTTTTTTTTCAGAGTGAAGCAAAGACTTCTACCCCAGGCAAACCAGGGTCCAAAGGGAAGCCAGTTCCAAAAGTCAGTAGCGAAGGAAAAGGAAAAGGAAAAGAAGGTGGAAAATTCGCGGTTGTTTCAGAAAACGGCCAGATTAACAGCAACACATTCACGGCTGCAGAAAAGTATCCAGGCGTTATAGCACCTATTGTGTGAGTATCCAGGCGTTGAAGCGCCTCTTGTGTAAGTATCCAGGCGTTAAAGCGCATCTTGTGAAAGTATCCAGGCGTTAAAGCGCCTATTTTGTAAGTATCCAGGCGTTGAAGCGCCTCTTGTGTAAGTATCCAGGCGTTAAAGCGCATCTTGTGAAGGTATGCAGGCGTTATAGCGCCTATTGTGTAAGTATCCAGGCGTTATAGCGCCTCTTGTGTAAGTATCCAGGCGTTAAAGCGCCTATTTTGTAAGTATCCAGGCGTTGGAGCGCCTCTTGTGAAAGTATCCAGGCGTTAAAGCGCCTCTTGTGTAAGTATCCAGGCGTTATAGCGCCTACTGTGTAAGTATCCAGGCGTTAAAGCGCATCTTGTGAAAGTATGCAGGCGTTATAGCGCCTATTGTGTAAGTATCCAGGCGTTATAGCGCCTCTTGTCTAAGTATCCAGGCGTTATAGCGCCTCTTGTGTAAGTATCTAGGCGTTAAAGCGCCTATTGTGTAAGTATCCAGGCGTTATAGCGCCTCTTGTGTAAGTATCCAGGGGTTAAAGCGCATCTTTTGTAAGCATCCAGGCCTTATAGCGCCTCTTGTGTAAGTCCATCGACGGGGTTTTATTCACGTAAGAGGAGTTGCTTTGTTTAGTGAAAAGGCCTTTAGCATAGGTTTGGGGCCAAGTTAAGCAGTTTGTTTCGTGAATAACGCACATGTGCGGAAATAACACAGAATAAAAGCACAACCTGTATTGAATTTGTTGATGTGTCGAATACCGGAAATAGAGGCAACCGGAAAGCCAAACCACAGTGTTATTATTAACAGTGAATACATTTCTTTTCTCTTGTAACAGTCTGGATCCTTAATTTATTACTGTTTAAAAAGGTACGAAAATAGCAAAATAAAGAGATGCCTTGGTTCCCTTTAAATATTTCTTTAAATGTTGTCAGTCTGGATCCGACGCATGCTATCCTGATGATGTCAGAACTCGTGAAGATCACGCACAAGGACTCGCAAAACAGGGCTGTGACCTTGACCTTGACCCGTCTGGATCAGCTGCGACTCCAAGACCAAATGTCCAAGGTCGGTGTCCAACGTGAAACAGTAACCAAAGGGGTTGTATGAAAAACTTATTGTTGCTGTGTCTGGTGTTATTATTATCAACTGTGTGACGGAGGGATATAGTTATCTGCTTGTCCGTCTGCCCGCATGCATGTTCGGGCTACATCTCTGAACATATAGGTCGGATTGTTTTGAAATTGCACACGTAGAGAGAGCACATATTGCAGGTGTGCAACGTCGTATTTTTGTTTGGATTGTTAAAAAATTGTCAGTTTTTTTTTCTCGATTGTTGGAACTTTGAGTATTTTCCACGCCCTATCCAAGCTAGAGCTTCAAAACTATTAATTGGATTGTTTTGAAATTTGACACACAGAGAGAGTATACATTAAAGGTTTGCAACGTCGTATTTTGATTCCGGTTCATGGCAAATTGTCAGAATGACTGTATTTTGTAATTTGTTAAAAATTAGCATTCATGACAATTTTGTCCGCGTAATGGAATGTCGTGTCCGGTCTATATCTGTGAAAGTGTAGGTCGGATTGTTTTGTTTTGAAATTTGAAATAGAGCACATATTGAAGGTGTGCAACGTTCGTGGTGTGCAAGTTTTGTTCGCATGACTGCAATTGAAGCGGACTTCTAGTCGTGTTTACAACCACAGGTCATAAGCACTTGTTGTCGATGCCGTGGTATCCGATATAATCACATTCTGACTCGTTGTTTTTCACAGCTAACCTCTACGCAGGTTCTGTATTGATCCTTTTTGGTCCGGCTTTCCGCGAAAAGGAGGTTATTGCAAGACCGAAATTACTTTTTAATCCATCCGCTTTTGTTTATGCGTGACAGACTGAGCTCTCCAGAGGTGTGTTGTTATTCAACAACGACTCAGAATCAGCTTTCTTAGCATATGGGATGTCGAGCATTAGTCACTGCGGTGGCCATTGCTATTTTTCGACCGTTATGTTTGCTGGGAGCACATATATAGAGAGACATTTCTTTCTTTCTTGTTATTGTAGTACGTGCAGTTGCTGGCGCAGACCTGTGTACAGGCCGCGGACAACGCTGACCTCCAGTCGGTGCGGGACTTGTCACGTTCCTATCTCGTGAGTTCTCCACCTCATTTTTTTGTCACAATCGCACTGAAGTGTAGCACATATTTTACTCGTGAAAAACCTAAAAAAAAAAAACTTGCTGCCTTTGGGTTTAAAATTAACCTTCAAATTGAGTCATCTGTTTCTAAAAAGTAACCTTCAAGATGGGTCATCTATTTCAGTGTTTAGGTGACTTGCGCAAAATAGAAAACCAAAAATAAATGACTCATAACTTAGCCATGTTGTAAAAACCAAAAACAACAACAAATCTGTTACTTTCCACACAGACCGAACTCGATGTACTGGGCCGTAAAAGTATAAAGAATGGCGTAAAGGAGACGTCATTTCACCCGAAAAATTTAGCTGAAGCCCTAGAAGTCACAAAGAAGACCATAAAACAGGACGACAAGGAAGTGACGGCATTCATCAGATCCAAGCTCTGCAAGAAAAACCCTGTCTACAAAACAAATCAGAGTAATATTGATTGTTTTTAAACATTCTTCACATTCTTTTGTCTTTCGAAAGCTTCTAACTGGTGTTCTGCGTGTAACCCCTGTGGAAGCGCGTGTGGTTATGTAACCCTGTGCCAGCGCGTGTGGTTATTTAAGTGTGTGGTTGTGTGCACGAACATGCAAACAGCGACTTGCTTAACGGTCAAACCAGAACACAAAATCCGCAAAAAAAGCCAATACACCAATTTGTGGTGACGCTAAATAGGCGATCGATCTTCTTGATGATAAAAAGCGATTCTTCCCTTTACCCCCAATATCCCATCTCCTTGACCCCCCCCCCCCCCCCCAACCTTCCGCGCTTGATTCCTACTGCTTTTTTATCGCTAACAGTATTAACAATAGGGAATGTTTTGCACGTGATTTTGTGTTTCTTGCGCCTGAACAGTCGTCGATTCATGCGGACTGTCGTACGGACAGATGGATGTGCTACTACACAGCAAGGCTTTCATCCACACGCACTTGCTCCCCCTCGTCAGATTCCACAGGGATGACAATAATGTCAGGGGCAGGAGGGCAGTGTTTACGAAATCCGAAGATTGGTGAGTTGTAAAGTATAACAGCTGTTACGTATGAGTTTCATAAATTTATGTATTGTTATTATTAAATGACGTGTATGATCAGTTTCTCAGTGTCGTAAAGTAATAACCTAATTAGGGTTGACGAAATTTTCGTTTCGGAGCTCGCATTTCTTTGCACGGACGGAGCTCGCGGGGCTCGATTTTTTCCAAACGAAAACGCTTTCGGACCCTCTAGCCTCGGTGTAGAAGTATATCCTAGCCCGCTATACACCCCTTCTCACCCCCAGATCTGGCTATCCCCAGTCATTTTCTCCGGTGTGATATTCAGTTTAGTTTTCCGTTGCAGAACATGAATTTATTCTTTTCATTTTGAGTTTTTTTTTTAAGAAAGGTTAACCAATCTCCTAAACAACAAAATGAATGTCATTTCATTAATCGACACTTTTTTAAACCAGTGATTGGCCTTTATTAGTCTTTTCGATGAATCATTATAATGTAAAAGGAACGAAAAGTAAACAACGAACAACGCTTTTCAATATGTATGTGACTCATTAAGGTAAATGTTTAGTCTTTGCTCGTCAGAGCACGCGTCAGTGTCCCCTTGCATTTTCTAGCTCTCTGCTGCACCCTCCACCCCTCCCTTTATCCATGTTTTTGTAGAGCCAACTGTGCACATGCAGGAAACCAAAGTGTTTGGGAAGATAAATGGTATGGATAGCATCATAAAAAATAACCCAAATACAGTGTTTTCCCCAGAGGGGGCTTTAGGGGATTTCTCCCCCTCACTCATCATTTTAGCCCCATTTTTGGAACACGAGGGGGCTAAAAAATCCCCCACTGAATTTGAAAAAGCCCCTTATTGTTCTACCGAGGGGGGTTTTTGTTCGATGGTCGGATGAACATTACAATTTAATTAGTGAACACTGGTCATTTTACACACCACAATTTGTCCGGACATCTGGTCTTCAAAACAAACTCGGCCTGCCCCCAAACATCTCTGGCCCCGGGATGACTCGGCCGATCAAGCATGTTAAACGTCTTAGTTGCTGTAAAATATGCCGTTAGATCCGGTATAAAAGATTGCCGAGCTGTCATAAAATGAGGCCTACCTGGTGATCACTTTGGTGAGGCCGAGTTTGTATTGATGTCGAGATGTTTTGACTTTGTTTTATTTGTAGCCTTCTTGTCATGGCCATAAAAGAACTAGAGCGAAATTGTAAGCACCACAATATGTACAGCGTCATTCACGAGTATGTGATGCCGGTGAAGACAAAAGAGCAGCTCCTGTCGCGCTACAAAAACCTCAAGCGCGGCCGCATTGAGCAGAGGCTAGAGATAACAAAGGTACAAACTCTAGCTCGTGTATTTTTTGCTTTTCAAGGGACTTGTTTTTCTTGCTTTTTTTTTACAAATGAAAAAAAACACTTGACTATTTCACGTGATCGTTATTGATTTAACATTTGCGAAATTTAAAACAGACTATAAATAAAAAGGTGAGAAGTTGAAGAAAATGTCCACCTGTTGATTGTTCAAATGTTCATGGTTGACGATATGGCCGAATTGGGAGTTTTTTTAACAAACATGTGGTTAAATGAAGATAAAAAAAAAAGAAACAAGGAAGTGAAATGGCGTAGCTGATGCGATTTTGAATATTCACACTCGGAAGAAAAATACGTGAACGTCGGGCATACATTGCTACAGGCTATACAAGAGAATGCCGTGCTGTTAGTTAGACCAGACATCAACGATCTCCAAACACCAGTGGAACTGCTGGCGCCGATCGAAAGAAATGCTAAGGAGTTACCCGGATGGTTTGCGGTCTACACTAGCGCCAAACGGAAGTTTTTTACGAACAAAGAAAAGGTAAAGTTTCGATTGGGGGAGGGATGGTCTTACAGGGAGGTGAGGTGGGAGGAGTGGAGAGATCGCCACAAGGAAAAATACTGAAATGATGCTGTAAAAATTTACGGGTTTGACTATTTACTTCTCTTTTCGGGCTTCTTAATTTTCGATTTAATTAGAACTTTCTTCGGCTCGTGAACTTAAAAAAAATCATTTTGACATTTCAGCAACGAAACGATACACAAGTAGATGAAACGGTGGGAGAATGTTCCCGCGTGACGTCACCAAAAAAGAAGCCAGTAAAACGTACTCGTAGGTATGTCCGCCAAAAAAAATAACAGCAAGTGCACATTACCCAAGTACCGGAAAAAGTGAAATGTGGAACAATTGTGATCTCGAAACGAGCTTCTTCTGGTTATGTAAGCCAGTAAAGATTTTTAAGCGAAATGATTTTGAAGTTTAAACTGTTGTTGATGCATGAAGTTCAGGTGTGCATGTTATGATGATGATGATGATGGTGATGATGATGATGATGATGATGATGATGATGATGATGGTGATGATGATGATGTCGATGATGATGATGATGATGATGGTGATGGTGATGGTGATGGTGATGATGGTGATGAATTGTGTGATGAAATGCAACAGCGAAAAGAGCGCTACTTGTTATTTGATGTGACATCCAAACAGCGTTAAAAGTTAAGAATTTTGTAGTTTTTTTTTTCTATTAACTGTGTGCCCTTACAAATGTTCTCAAAATGTTTTTACCCATTTTTCCACCTTGCACGTCCAACTCTTAACAAAATATCTGCAGACGCACAGTCTCAGAATCATCCCCTCCCACCCCATGATCGTACTTATGAACTTTGTGGATGACCCCTTAATGCTCGAGATATTTTTCTTCTCGCTAGCAGAGCCCCTGTAAGCAACAGCAACTTAATTGTTGGCGAAAGCGGACTGAAAAGCATCACCATTTCTACGCCTGCCCAGTTGAAGTCACCAAACAACAAGTCAACACCCAAGTCAACACCCAAAATTCTTCCGCAGCTTCCGCCAAGTGCAGCGATTTTGCTGCGAAAGGACATCTCGTGTAGCAGTGTGACGACCCTGGACCCTCCGCGCTACAGACCCATTTATCCGTCCAAAGAGGTAAAAGAAAACAAAGCGCCTGCAAATCCAAAGTGGTCGCCTCTTCCAAAATCTAAGGTAACAAAAGGTGGAAGTAGAACCAGAAGACCGATATCTTTAGGTACCCCAAAGTTACCGGCCCAGACGGTACAAACTTTGAGTAATTTGTACTCGGGCACATTTATATCGGCGGACAGTCTGCAGGTCGTTGCTGCGCCACTTTTTATTGTGCAGACGCCGGATGGTGCTGAGAAAGCCGATGTGACGGCGTGTACCGTAGTAAGCAGTACAGCCGCGAGTACCGCCTCAGAGGGTACATGCGTCAATACCGCCTCGAGTATTGAATCGGTGAGTGCTGGCTCGGGGAGTACACCTGTGTGTACCGCATCGAGGAGTGATCCTGGGAGTACCACCTCTGGGAGTACACCCACGAGCACTGCGTCACGCGTTGCACCCGCCACTACCCCGTCACGCAGTACACCTGTGATACTCGTGCCGCGTAGTACAGCCGCGTACGAGGGCCACAGCAGAACGCCCCAGGCAGCCAACGTGGCCGCAGACGGTGTGTCGGGCCTACCCACTCCTGTAATGGTGCAGCTTGCGTCAGACCAAGAGGCTCCGTTCAACTTAATTCAACTCAGTTCACCGAAACCAAACCAAGGTGCGACTGGTTTCCAAGCGACTCTAAATACGGATCCGACTTCGCAGCAGACTGTTAAATTGCTTGAACATGACATAGAGCAACCTGATCAGCAGGCATTAGCCGAAACATATGTACAGACTCCTGCGTGCACTTTAGAAAGCTTTGATTTTACACCGCTAACGCCAGAAGGCCCCTTATCACCGCAGAGTAGGGAGAAGTTCCGCAAGATTGTGTTTGGCACTCCTAAGAGTGACAAGAAGAGGGCGGAGCCAAGTTTGATTGGCAGCGCCATGGCGGAAGTGGTGGGCGTTAGTCCCAGTAAATTGGGAACACCGGAGAGCCTTCGGATGATGGGAATAAGCCCAGCCAAGTTCGAATCCATCGTGGAGCAAATGAAGCAAGGTTGGTTATTTGTTAAAAACGCTCTATTCTCGAAAAACGATTAGTGTAAGGAATTGAAACCATCCAGCCATAATCGTGTCTTTTTAGAGATTTGACGTACAGTCAGTGTTCGAAGTAACTCTGGCGAGGGATATGGTCGATTCGGCCCAAAACTGTTGTGGATTGTTTCATTTATAAAACAAGGTCGTGCTTAACAACTTTTTTTTAATAATTTCTCACTTGGAATGTTATTTAGTTTTTAAAAAAAACAAGAAATATTTTGTTAAGGTGTCAAATGTACCTTCTGGTATTTTTTTAAACTGGTTCTTTCGTTTTCGAAAATTGTGCACTGGTTTCGGGCCATCAACTTCTTCAGGCCAGCAATATTTTAAGTGGCTGTCCGGGCTTGCTAGCACCGTTTTCATGCTTATTTCGGGCACTGACGCTGGTTACTTCTAGACAGTCTGCTTACCTGTTTTTTACGTGTTTTTTTTCTCGAAAACTACCCTATCTTTTCATTGAAACTTATTCACAGTTAAAAGTGATGAAGCCAAGCCTGATGCAAAAAGAAGTTTGTCAACGGTGTACGACAGTATAACAACGGTCGAGCAGGATTCATTAGCAGGTAAAGAAGGCCAGGAGTGCACTACGTCACATCGTGTCCCTTAATGAGCTGTTCTGTCGCGTGGCGGATGGCTCACATTAGCTGTGACCAATATTCTGTTACATGCGTTGTCTTGTGTTTTGGGTACAACAGGGATTCATTTGGGCCGCGTACTCTGCGTACGGTACGCACTTTCAGAGAGAGGGTGCGCACCCTGGTATGCACTTTTAGCGAGGGGTACCCACTTTTAGCAGGGCACTGGTCGTACGTATTGTACCTGCCAAATTTGATCATTTCGTTTGCAAGATTGGATTTTTTCCGCCCTTCGGGTGGACATTTTAGGCATATTAATATCTGTTAACACCAGGCCAGTTGCATATATATTGGTACGCACTTTTTACGTTGGGGTACGCAGTTTTTCGACCGGGATGCGTACCAGGTCGCACTTTTCATTTTTGCCAAATGAGTTCCTGGTACAGAAAGACGCTTTTTAGCCCAGCTTACGTTACACGTAAGCTGGGGTATTCCTATCGGTTTGCGGGCGGTGTCCGTTAGTTAGTTAGTTAGTTAGTTAGTTAGTTAGTTAGTTAGTTAGTTAGTTAGTTGTTTATTTAGTAAACTTTGGTTCAAAATGCATCTCCTCCTACAATTTTGATCCGATGTCATTTATTTTTGGTGTGAGGCATCCCTATGGGGTCGTGCATACGGCTTGTGCTTTTCTAGTCGATCGGGTGATTTTTGAATTTTTGGCGAATTTTTAAAGAAAAAATTTTAAAATGTATCTCCTCCTACATTTTTGACCCGATGTCATTTATTTTTGGTATGAGGCACCCCTAAAGGGTCGTGCATACGGCTTGTGCTTTTTTAGTCGATCGCGCAATTTTTGTATTTTTGGGGAATTTTTAAAGCAAAATTTTCGAAAATAATTCAAAATGCATCTACTCCTACAATTTTGATCCGATGTCATTTATTTTTGGTGTGAGGCATCCGTAAGGAGTCGTGCATACGGCTTGTGCTTTTTTAGTCGATCGGGTGATTTTTGAATTTTAGGGGAATTTTTGAAGAAAAAAAATTCAATTCGACCGTTAAAAGTGGAATAACTTTTTTATTTTTTATCCGATTCTTACCAAATTTTAAACACGAGTTCCTAACCCTTTACTGCATTAGGAAATATTTTTATTCTTGCGGTTTAAACCATTTTTGGCGATTTTATTGCCAATTTGGGCGAAATACGAAAAAACCTATCTAGTCCCTCATTTTTCATCGGAAGATTCCGAAATTTTTTATGAAGAAACTAGGACTAAGGGGTAAAAAAATTACTTTTTTCGATTTTTGTATTTCGCCTTATTTTTGAATCTACTGAGCTTCAAAGTTTGCAACTTCTAAAAATTGGCAAATTTCCAATTTTTTTTTTCTTAACAAAGTAGTTAAAATGGAATTTTATTTTTTTTATCCGATTCGTACCAAATTTTTAACACGAGTTTTTAACCTTCTACTGCATTAGGAATTTTTTTATTTTTTGGTTTAAACCATTTTTGGCGATTTTATTGCCAATTTGGGCAAAATACGAAAAAACCTATCTAGTCCCTCATTTTTCATCGGAAGATTCCGAAATTTTTCATGAAGAAACTAGAACTAAGGGGTGAAAAAAGAATTTTTTTCGATTTTTGAATTTCGCCTTATTTTTGAATCTACTGAGCTTCAAAGTTTGCAACTTCTAAAAATTGGCAAATTTCCATTTTTTTTTCTTAACAAAGTAGTTAAAGTGGAATATCTTTTTTATTTTTCATCCGATTCGTACCAAATTTTAAACGCGAGTTTTTAACCTTCTACTGCATTAGGAATTTTTTTTATTTTTTGGTTTAAACCATTTTTGGCGATTTTATTGCCAATTTGGGCAAAATACGAAAAAATCTATCTAGTCCCTCATTTTTCATCGGAAGATTCCGAAATTTGTTATGAAGAAACTAGAACTAAGGGGTGAAAAAAGTACATTTTTCGATTTTTGAATTTCGCCTTATTTTTGAATCTACTGAGCTTCGAAGTTTGCAGCTTTTGAAAAAATGGAAATTTCCATTTTTCTTCTTAAAAAAGCAGTTTCAATTTGCAGATGGGCACAATATGTTACATGCAAGTACTTTTGGTTGGATTTTTCAGTAATTTTGTTGTCAGTAGGTCATTTCTATGATATTTTCAAGTGGGCGATAATAGGGAACATTGGGCGATAAAGCAAGAAAGTTGTAATTTTCGCTTTGAATGTGCAGGAAACAATTCTAGGACCCGAAAATATGATAAATATAATATTTTTCGGGTGGGCGATAATAGGGAACATTTTGCGATAATGCAAGAAAGTTGTAATATTCGCTTTAAAAGAGCAGGAATCATTTCTATGACCCGAAAATATGATAAATATGATATTTTTCGTGTGGGCGATAATAGGGAACATTGGGCGATAATGCAAGAAAGTTGTAATTTTCGCTTTAAAAGTGCAGGGATCAATTCTATGACCCGAAAATATGATAAATGTGATATTTTTCGGATAGGCGATAATAGGGAATATTGGGCGATAATGTAAGAAAATTGTAATTTTCGCTTAAAAAGTGCAGGAATCAATTCTATGACCCGAAAATATGATAAATGTGATTTTTTCGTGTGGGCGATAATAGGGAACATTGGGCTTTAATGCAAGAAAGTTGTAATTTTCGCTTTTAAAGTGCAGGAATCAATTCTGTGACCCGAAAATATGATAAATATAATATTTTTCGTGTGGGCGATAATAGGGAACATTGGGCGATAATGTACGAAAATTTTAAATTTCGGTTTAAAAGAGAAGGAATCAATTCTATAACCCGAAAATATGATAAATATAATATTTTTCGGATGGGCAATAATAGGGAACATTTTGCGATAATGCAAGAAAGTTGTAATTTTCGCTTTAAAAGAGCAGGAATCAATTCTATGACCCGAAAATATGAAAAATGTGATATTTTTCGTGTGGGCGATAATAGGGAGCATTGGGCGATAATGCAAGAAAGTTGTAATTTTCGCTTTAAAAGTGCAGGGATCAATTCTATGACCCGAAAATATGATAAATGTGATATTTTTCGTGTGGGCGATAATAGGGAATATTGGGCGATAATGCAAGAAAGTTGTAATTTTCGCTTTAAAAGTGCAGGGATCAATTCTATGTCCCGAAAATATGATAAATATGATATTTTTTGGATGGGCGATAATAGGGAACATTGGGCGATAATGCAAGAAAGTTGTAATTTTCGCTTTAAAAGTGCAGGAATCAATTCTATGACCCGAAAATGTGATAAATGTGATATTTTTCGTGAGGGCGATAATAGGGAACATTGGGCGATAATGCAAGAAAGTTGTAATTTTCGCTTTAAAAGTGCAGGAATCAATTCTGTGACCCGAAAATATGATCAATGTGATATTTTACGGGTGGGCGATAACAGGTAATATTGGGCGATAAAGCAAGAAAGTTGTAATTTTCGCTTTAAAAGTGCAGGAAACAATTCTAGGACCCGAAAATATGATAAATATAATATTTTTCGTGTGGGCGATAATAGGGAACATTGGGCGATAATGTAAGAAAGTTGTAATTTTCGCTTTAAAAGTGCAATAATCGATTCTATGACCCGAAAATATGAGAAATATGATATTTTTCGTGTCGGCGATAATAGGGAACATTGGGCGATAATGAAAGAAAGTTGTAATTTTCGCTTTTAAAGTGCAGGAAACAATTCTAGGACCCGAAAATATGATAAATATAATATTTTTCGTGTGGGCGATAATAGGTAACATTGGGCGATAATGTAAGAAAGTTGTAATTTTCGCTTTAAAAGAGCAGGAATCAATTCTATAACCCGAAAATATGATAAATGTGATATTTTTCGGATGGGCGATAATAGGGAATATTGGGCGATAATGCAAGAAAGTTTTGATTTTCGCTTTAAAAGTGCAGGAAACAATTCTAGGACCCGAAAATATGATAAATATAATATTTTTCGTGTGGGCGATAATGGGAACATTGGGCGATAATGTACGAAAGTTGTAATTTTCGCTTTAAAAGAGCAGGAATCAACTCTATAACCCGAAAATATGATAAATATGATATTTTTCGGATGGGCGATAATAGGGAATATTGGGCGATAATGCAAGAAAGTTGTAATTTTCGCTTTAAAATTGCAGGGATCAATTCTATGTCCCGAAAATATGATAAATATGATATTTTTTGGATGGGCGATAATAGGTAACATTGGGCGATAATGCAAGAAAGTTGTAATTTTCGCTTTAAAAGTGCAGGAATCAATTCTATGACCCGAAAATATGATAAATGTGATATTTTTCGTGTGGGCGATAATAGGGAGCATTGGGCGATAATGCAAGAAAGTTGTAATTTTCGCTTTAAAAGTGCAGGAATCAATTCTGTGACCCGAAAATATGATCAATGTGATATTTTACGGGTGGGCGATAACAGGGAATATTGGGTGATAAAGCAAGAAAGTTGTATTTTTCGCTTCAAAAGTGCAGGAAACAATTCTAGGACCCGAAAATATGATAAATATAATATTTTTCGTGTGGGCGATAATGGGAACATTGGGCGATAATGTAAGAAATTGTAATTTTCGCTTTAAAAGAGCAGAATACAACTCTATAACCCGAAAATATGATAAATATGATATTTTTCGGATGGGCGATAATAGGGAATATTGGGCGATAATGCAAGAAAAAAGTAATTTTCGCTTTAAAAGTGCAGGGATCAATTCTATGTCCCGAAAATATGATAAATATGATATTTTTTGGATGGGCGTTGATAGGGAACATTGGGCGATAATGCAAGAAAGTTGTAATTTTCGCTTTAAAAGTGCAGGAATCAATTCTATGACCCGAAAATATGATAAATGTGATATTTTTCGTGTGGGCGATAATAGGGAACATTGGGCGATAATGCAAGAAAGTTGTAATTTTCGCTTTAAAAGTGCAGGAATCAATTCTGTGACCCGAAAATATGATCAATGTGATATTTTTACGGGTGGGCGATAACAGGGAATATTGGGTGATAAAGCAAGAAAGTTGTATTTTTCGCTTTAAAAGTGCAGGAAAAATTCTAGGACCCGAAAATATGATAAATATAATATTTTTCGTGTGGGCGATAATAGGGAACATTGGGCGATAATGTAAGAAAGTTGTAATTTTCGCTTTAAAAGAGCAGGAATCAATTCTATGACCCGAAAATATGATAAATGTGATATTTTTCGTGTGGGCGATAATAGGGAACATTGGGCGATAATGCAAGAAAGTTGTAATTTTTGATTTAAAAGTGCAGGAATCAATTCTATGACCCGAAAATATGATCAATGTGATATTTTACGGGTGGGCGATAACAGGGAATATTGGGCGATAAAGCAAGAAAGTTGTAATTTTCGCTTCAAAAGTGCAGGAAACAATTCTAGGACCCGAAAATATGATAAATATAATATTTTTCGTGTGGGCGATAATAGGTAACATTGGGCGATAATGTAAGAAAGTTGTAATTTTCGCTTTAAAAGAGCAGGAATCAATTCTATAACCCGAAAATATGATAAATATGATATTTTTCGGATGGGCGATAATAGGGAATATTGGGCGATAATGCAAGAAAGTTGTAATTTTCGCTTTAAAAGTGCAGGAATCAATTCTATGACCCGAAAATATGATAAATGTGATATTTTTCGGGTGGGCGATAATAGGGAATATTGGGCGATAATGTAAGAAAATTGTAATTTTTATCTTTAAAAGTGCAGGAAACAATTCTATGACTCGAAAATATAATAAATGTGATATTTTTCGTGTGGGCGATAATAGGGAACATTGGGCGATAATGTAAGAAAGTTGTAATTTTTGCTTTAAAAGTGCAATAATCAATTCTATGACCCGAAAATATGATAAATATGATATTTTTCGTGTCGGCGATAATAGGGAACATTGGGCGATAATGCAAGAAAATTGTAATTTTCGCTTTAAAAGTGCAGGAATCAATTCTATGACCCGAAAATATGATAAATGTGATATTTTTCGGGTAAGCGATAATAGGGAATATTGGGCGATAATGCAAGAAAGTTGTAATTTTCGCTTTAAAAGTGCAGAAAACAATTCTAGGACCCGATAATATGATAAATATAATATTTTTCGGGTGGGCGGTAATAGGGAACATTGGGCGATAATGTACGAAAGTTGTGACCCACGCATCAAGACAACCTAAGGAAACTTGTGCACTTGTCCAAAATAAGTACGAAAGTAAAATGAACATGCGCATTGGTCTGGAATAAGAACCGCGCATTAATCTTTATTAAGTTAAATAAACATGTGCACTGTTCCAAAATGAGAGCCGCGCATCAACGCAAATTAAATAAACATGCGCACTTGTCTGAATTAGAACCGCGCATCGAGGCAAGTTACATAAATATGCGCACTGGTCCGAAATGCGAGCGTTGTTTGAAGGCATCTATGGCGAACTATCCGGTCTACCAGATATACAAAAAATCTGTTCCCCATTTTTCTGGGAAAGAAATCTTTGTATGCATTTATCGATCTATGTTCTGGTCCGGTGCTAAATTAATTATTGAGCTAGCTCTTTGCCGTCTCATCTTTTGAAGCTTGATATTTCAGGGAAATTCCTTCGCTTATGCACGCTGGAATGGGTCTTATTGCTTTTCGTAAGCTGGGACTTTGTCCTTGGACAAACTTGTTTCCCATTGAAGCTGGTTCCTTTCATGAACTGTTTTAAATATTACAGAGTTAATTGCAGTCTCTCCTCTTTGGAAGCTCTCGTGTCTTGAGAAATGTGAATTAGTTGGGCTCAGTTTACTTTAAAATGTTCCAATTAATTCGAATACATGTTACCGCTTACACTTTCAGATAAAGCGACTAAAGAAAACTTCCAAGAAACGACAGAGAAAAACACTCAAGCAACTGTTGATCTGCAGATTTCGCCCACGCCCTTCACAAATGCCTCTTTGCTTGAAACCTCACGAGATGGGCCGTCATTTAGTAAACTGTCGCCCGTCCATTTGGGTATGTCGGAAAACTCGAGTATGTTCCCAGAGAAGATAGCAGAAAATGCTTTTGACACAAACAGTGTGTTGGTAACTCCGAAGAAGATAGATTTCATAGATGGTTCGAGTAATTTAGGAACTCCCAAAGTAGTGCGGTCATTGACGGATAAGCTGAAGAAATATGGCGATTCACCGTCCGCAAAAAGGTTCATGGAGTGCTTAGATACGTCTACAAAGCGACAGGTGTTACTGATAGAAGAATTAGCGCAAGAAACGGTGACGTCACAAGCGAAAACGTCACTGAGCTCACCGGAAGCCATGGCAACGCCACGCAAAGACACAGATGCGCCACAGACGCCAGCCAAGACGCGCAAAGTGGTGGCGCTGCTGGAGCAGATGGCGCACGAAGCAGGCTCGCCCAGTTCCTCCCTTGCCTCTCCTCCCCCGTGCCTGAATCCGTCCACACCCAATCGCATTTCCGGTGTCGAGAATGTCGAAGTAGCCACGCGCGTCCCGACGCTTGACGATAGCCCCGACGACATGCCGTCAATCAGCGATGCGACGGGACTTGCCAGTATTGGCCGGCTGTTTGACGATCGATCGCAGGGTTCACCAGCAAGAAGCACAACCAAGTTCCGACCCATACTGCCACAGGGCACACTAAGCCCTCCAAAGAAATCGCCTATTATAGAACGTAAACAGCAAGGCAAGGCCCCGAAACGGAAGTTGCTGCAAACTAAAGCTCGTAATATCGCCCCCAAAGGCTTTGTTTTGGCTCATGCTTATGTCTCCCCCGTGAAGCAAGCTGCAGCTGCTATATCGGCTAAAGCAAAGAATTATTGCTCACCCACGAAAAACCAGCGGGGGAGGTACAGACCCATCGCTCCTAAAACTCCGACACCCCCGCGTTCCAGTAAAAGGAGGATATTTTCACCCCCGCCTGTAAGCACACAGGGCAGCGAGCGGGAAATTGGTGATAATACAGGATCTGAGAACGAACAATCCGACAACTACTCGTCCGAAGTCACCGGGGTAAGTTCTGCAGTGATCTCAGCTTCAATATAATTTTAAACGACAGGTTCACATCTCCGTTCATCTTTGTGGTTACAATCACTGTGTAACGATCACTTTTTAAAAGAGAGCATTTTACTTTTTAAGTAACAAAAAATATTTTAAAAAAAACACGTTGCAGAGTCCCAGCCGCTTCTCCTGGTGCCTTGAAGTCTTGCCTTGAATAATAATCGAATAAAAAAACGTGATGTAAAATTAAATATTCATATAGATTGTATGGAGAAGTTATTTAGCGAATTGTAGGAACTAGGCCGGTGTGTTATTATTGCTCAGTTTTATGGCATTGCGGTGTTCATGTTCGAGCAGTTGGGGGAGAAATCAATGGTAGATCTTGAGACGGTTGGTTGTGCAATCGGTGTGTTGAAGGGGATGATGATGACGCGACGCCAGCACCACCTGCGCAAGAAGCGTCGATTGCCGCGGGAACAAGATGGTGTCGAGAAGCCGCTGATCGGCGATGCTGACGTCATCCAGGACGCAGACAATGACAGCCAGGAGGAAGACGGAGACGAGGATTTGGCGAGGCTCATTGAGGCCAGTACCACCGTCAGGTAGGGAGGCCAATACCACCGTCAGGTAGGGAGGCCAGTACCACCGTCAGGTAGGCAGGCCAGTACCACCGTCAGGTAGGGAGGCCAGTACCACCGTCAGGTAGGGAGGCCAGTACGACCGTCAGGTAGGGAGGCCAATACCACCGTCAGGTAGATAGGCCAGTACCACCGTCAGGTAGGGAGGCCAGTACCACCGTCAGGTAGGGAGGCCAGTACGACCGTCAGGTAGGGAGGCCAGTACCACCGTCAGGTAATGAGGCCAGTACCACCGTCAGGTAGGGAGACCAGTACCACCGTCAGGTAGGGAGGCCAGTACCACCGTCAGGTAATGAGGCCAGTACCACCGTCAGGTAGGGAGGCCAGTACCACCGTCAGGTAATGAGGCCAGTACCACCGTCAGGTAGGGAGACCAGTACCACCGTCAGGTAGGGAGGCCAGTACCACCGTCAGGTAATGAGGCCAGTACCACCGTCAGGTAGGGAGGCCAGTACAACCGTCAGGTAGGGAGGCCAGTACCACCGTCAGGTAGGGAGGCCAGTGCCACCGTCAGGTAGGGAGGCCAGTACCACCGTCAGGTAGGGAGGCCAGTGCCACCGTCAGGTAGGGAGGCCAGTGCCACCGTCAGGTAGGGAGGCCAGTACCACCGTCAGGTAATGAGGCCAGTACCACCGTCAGGTAATGAGGCCAGTACCACCGTCAGGTAGGGAGGCCAGTACAACCGTCAGGTAATGAGGCCAGTACCACCGTCAGGTAGGGAGGCCAGTACAACCGTCAGGTAGGGAGGCCAGTACCACCGTCAGGTAGGGAGGCCAGTGCCACCGTCAGGTAGGGAGGCCAGTACCACCGTCAGGTAGGGAGGCCAGTACCACCGTCAGGTAGGGAGGCCAGTACCACCGTCAGGTAGGGAGGCCAGTACAACCGTCAGGTAGGGAGGCCAGTACCACCGTCAGGTAGGGAGGCCAGTGCCACCGTCAGGTAGGGAGGCCAGTACCACCGTCAGGTAGGGAGGCCAGTGCCACCGTCAGGTAGGGAGGCCAGTGCCACCGTCAGGTAATGAGGCCAGTACCACCGTCAGGTAGGGAGGCCAGTACAACCGTCAGGTAGGGAGGCCAGTACCACCGTCAGGTAGGGAGGCCAGTGCCACCGTCAGGTAGGGAGGCCAGTACCACCGTCAGGTAGGGAGGCCAGTGCCACCGTCAGGTAGGGAGGCCAGTACCACCGTCAGGTAATGAGGCCAGTACCACCGTCAGGTAATGAGGCCAGTACCACCGTCAGGTAGGGAGGCCAGTACAACCGTCAGGTAATGAGGCCAGTACCACCGTCAGGTAGGGAGGCCAGTACCACCGTCAGGTAATGAGGCCAGTACCACCGTCAGGTAGGGAGGCCAGTACAACCGTCAGGTAGGGAGGCCAGTACCACCGTCAGGTAGGGAGGCCAGTGCCACCGTCAGGTAGGGAGGCCAGTACCACCGTCAGGTAGGGAGGCCAGTGCCACCGTCAGGTAGGGAGGCCAGTGCCACCGTCAGGTAGGGCTCCACAGGACGCTCACGTGTTTCCGAGGAGATGAAAGTCCCTTTGTGTCGATAAATTTTGGTATTGCAAAATTTGCTGAATTTTTCGTAAAGGTGGTCGACTTGTATGACTTGTACAGCGAAAACACTGATCAAGTCAAATCCAAACATAACAATAACAATGTAGTGACCGTCAGCCCTATGTTATAATTTGTCAACAGGCTTGTACTTTGGTCCGAAACAACTAACTTACAGTTTCTTTTTCCATAGTGAATTCCGCGCAGATCGCTTGATGTTATTTGAAAAAAAGAAAACAGTTGTTTAACTGGGAAATTTTTTTTTTTTTTCTCAAAAGATTTGACCCGAGACAGCAAGATGGAGGTCAACAGAAGTCAAAAGGTCAGATCAAGAAGGACACTATGATTGAAATGTTGGCACCTGACCTGATCGAGGCCGACGCGCTGGTAAGACTGTTGTCCTTGACCTCCTTCGCTAAATTATTGTCCTTGACCTCCGTGCTCTGCGATCAGTAAATAAGCGTGAAAATCTCGGGGTAATTTGGATGACTTTCTCGGTCAAAGCCTAGGCCTACATAAACCAAGCTTAAGGTACCAGGAAAGGAGGTGTTGGCTTATGCTGGGAAATTCACCTCTGAGTCCATTATCATGTCATTCCTTAAAAACTTTGTCCAGTTGGTTATGCAGTTATTTTTTGATACACTTCGTCAATGCTTCTCATTCAGACAATGCGCTTTTTACATTTTCATCTGCTGTGGTAAACTTACCGAATAAAAAGTAATTTCTAAGAAAAGCTGCTGTGATAATCCATTTGTGAGTCTTACGGTTGAAATTGGCAAAAATCATTTTAGAAATACAAGTCTGGTAGAGCTATTTATCTTGCAAGCTTTGCTGATTAGTTGTCCGATATGCGTTATTGCTGTTTTTACGCGCTGTTTTGACGCGCGCACAGACAGACGAGCGGGACACGGCCTACGCACAACAGTACATGAACAAAGTGAAGGAGACCTTCAGCCATGACAAAGACAAGTATTGTGAGTTCCTACGAATTCTCCACGAGTTTGGCAAAAACAAAAACTCACCCGTCCAGGTAAGCGATTTTGTTGTGATTTCCCCCCAACTTTGCTCCTCTATTAAGTTTCAAACCGATTTAATTTTCTCTTTGTGCACCCCGCTTAACCCGAGAATGGTTAACGTGATTCGAAAAAGTCGAATTGAAATCTTTTTCCACGGAGGTTTTATATATTTTTTAAAAACATTTAGGTAAAGCGAACATCGGTAAATCGAAAGTATTTTGCTGAGTTCCGACAAGAGTGTCATGTCTGGTGTTTAATAATACAGCCCCCTAAAGTTTCTTCCTCTCGCACATATTAGTTGTTTGAGCTGAGCGAACTGTACTTGACGCTGTGTTTGGTGCGTGTTTTCACAGCTCTACAACGACCTGAGCGCGCTGTTCACGGGCCACGAGGAGCTGATGGAGGAGTTCGCTGCCTTCCTCCTTCCCGCCCAGGCCAGGGAGTGCGGCTGCTTCATGCTGCACCAAGAGTACATCAAGGCCAGGAGCTTCCTGCGAAAACTAGAGGTAATGTACCAGCACTGTCGCTGGTGGTAACCTCCTGATACCAGCACAAAGATTAGTGGCAGCCTTACACCCTGTCACTAATACAGTCACAAAAGGTAAACTACCACCAGTCAGTTGTGGTAACCTCCCCGCACAATCAATAGATGTAACCTCCCTGCACTATCACTAGTGGTAACCTCCTGACACAATCATTAGGCGTAACGATCACAATCACTAGTGGGAACCTCTCCGCACAGTCACTAGATAATTGGGTCGATATCAGTGACCGAAAAGCGGTCACCGGCCAAAACTATCGGTGCTCAAAACCGACACATCAGTTATTTCGGTTAGCCGAGTAACAGCAAATATATATGATTGATCAATCAAAAGGAGTTTGTTTTCATTAAAATCGGTGGGTTACTTTGTGTGTCGCCTTATTATGCATATTGTAATAACTATTGAAGTACGCCAAATATTTTCGAAGCGCGTACCAGATTGAGAAATCGAATAAACTGAATAAACAACGGTAGATTGGCACAAAATATTTCAAAATACATAAATAAGGTAATGGGAAGGCCTGAATCTAGGAGTTGGGAACGGGGAAAGAGCTTATGCGAGCAGTGGAGCGGGGACGTGTTCCTATTTTCTTAGGCAGATTCTCTGTCGAAAAAAAATAATAGTCGTAACTGTCAACCAAGCAGCAATGGTTACGCAAACAGTATTGGTACACCCTCCATCATAGCCACTGGAGGTAACTTCCCATACTGTCACTAGTACAGTCACAAGAGGTAACTTACCGCCAACCACTAGAGACAACCTCCCCGCACAATCACTAGTATTAACCTGCTGACACAGTTACTAGAGGTAACGTCCCTGCAGAATCACTAGTGGTAACTTCCCAGAACAGTCTGTAGAGTCTCCCAGCAATATTACTAGTGGTAATCTGCCAGCACAATAACTAGGAGTAAGGTAGGGGTCCCAACATAGTCGGCACAGATAATTTCCTAGCACTATCACTAGTGGTAACATCCCGCCACAGTCAGTAGTAGTAACCTCCCTTCACCATCTACCAGTGGTAACCTCACAACACAATCACTAGAGGCAGCCGCACGTCGAGGTCACTAAGGATAACTCCCCCGTCACAATCACTAGAGGTAACTATCCTAGTTCAATCAATTGTAGTAACCTGAACACAATCGCTAGAAGTAATTTCCCGGCAGTCACACACAATCACTAGAATAACTGCCACAACTTAGAAGGAATGTAAAGTATTTGTTATATTTGTGACCATTGGTGCAGACTTTTAATTAAGACGCAAATCATTTTTTAAAAAATATTCGACTTATTTGTATGCGTTGTTCCATCTCAGGTTCACTTCAAGAAGCTGCCAGGCATGCTTCAACGCGTGCTCACAGCGTTCGGTAAATGGGAAACACTGCCTACGAAGAACGTGAAGGATCTACAGGCGGAGATCAAACCTCTGCTGAAGGGACAACAGTACCTGCTGGACGAGTTCAGCACGTTCTTCGGCGACGAGCGCGTACCGGAGAGTCACATGACCGACTTCGAGGAGATCACGTTACCCGGAAGCAGCGACGAGGACGAGTCGGATAGTTGTGAGGAGGTGCGAGAGAAGAAAAAAAATAGTTGAAAAAAAAGGCAGTATTAAAGTGTCTAGAAGCTGCTTTTATAAAGCTTGTCACTATTTATATATTTATTTCATTATCTAGTTTGATTCATTCAAGTAATAAAGCTTCCAGTACTTTCACTTCTCGAGTAGACTCATTGCCTTATTCAGGTTAGCCGTTATTTCCACTTGTTTCACTGGTAGGGCGTCGGTATGGCGACGAGACAAGTTGTTTCGAAAAAATTGAGATAAGTCTGATATCGTTATAACTAGGGTTCGCCTCGACCGAACGGACCCCAACAGAAGACATCGATCTCCGAACCGAAATATCGAGTTGTTTCGGTTGTTTTCTGTCCCATTTGAGGTTCCCCCAACAATAGTGCAGTGCAAAATGTTCAGTAAGAGCATGCATCTTGCTGTGTTGTTATGATCTAAATCATTCATTGCTTGAACTAAAAATTGCTTTCGCAGTGGGCATTACGCATGCCATATGTCTTCTCAAACACTTGGTATTCACGTTTGGGCTCTCTTGGTTCAACGTGCGCAGGAATTAGAGGAGGGGTAGAGGGTGACAGAGGAGAGATAGAAACTGCATTTGGGCGATTTTGTGGCTGTGCTGTAACGGGCAGGGATTAAACATTACCGTAATGAGAAACATACCGTTTGAAAAATGTTGTTCATTGGTTGTTTGTGTTCCTTTTACATTATGTTTATGATTGACAAATTCACCGAAAAAGCTTGCAAATAAAAGCCAATCACTGGTTTTAAAAAGCAGGCACTCATTGAGGTGACATTAAATTTGTTTGCTACTCCTGGAAAAAACTTGTGACGTTACAAGTTTTCGGTCTGCTATGGTAGGTGGTGATCCCGGATGAGGGGGACACGACGTACGGCACGCGGGCGTGTCGCTGCCCTTGCCACGCGCAGCCCGGCCTCGAGGAGTACCAGCGCCGCAGCAAGCACTGCCTGTCGTGCGGGGTCAAGGTCAGTCATCACTCGTGTTAGGAATCGGTCTTAGTTTTGGGAATCGATTAATCGAAAATCTGTAGCAACGATTAATCGGGTCGAGAATCAGAATGGAAAATGTGACCAGTTTTCTTTCAATATATAACGTGTGTTGTACGTTGCTAAGATATGCTTTAAGCTGTAGGTGAGTTCAACATTCATTAAACTTTGAACTACCTGTCGAAAAAGGTATTAAAATAGGTTTTTGTTTAATCTTGAGTTCTGGGTATAAACTGTCGTAAAAAAAACTAGAAGCTCATTCCGCTAGCGAAATGTTAAACACTTGACAAAATTAAAACGCAAAAATACTGGCTTCAATGGGTTATTTCTTGAATAATATATTGCAAACAACACAGCTTGAATACGTCTTATAAGCTGAGTAGTGTTTAGTTTCTGTTGACTTAAGGTTTTATTGACTGATCTAGCATACACAATGAGAGCTCGCACAAAGCTCACTGAGCAACTGTGTGTGATGTGGCTTAAATGCTACGCATTAACTTGCAAAAAATACACTCTTTTCACATGGCGTTTTAACAAAGAAAACGAAATCAAAGACGAAAATAAAAAGTGACATGCACATGTTCAGATCAAGCTCTTCATAAGTCCCAAGTTTCATGGTCGTAGGGCCCATAGTGTCAGAGAAGAAGAAGACACAAAAAATCGGAAAAAGTGTCAAGAAGAAAAAAAAAAAGGACGAATTTTGCTCGCACAAATTCATATAACTCTCGAAAGCCAAAGGCTTGTCAAGTGTTAATTAAGGTTTTGAGCACATTGTGTTTCACAAATATAGTTGCAAAGTTTTATAGTTCCTCAACTTTCTAATTTTGCCAGACTGTCAAAATGTTAATTTTGATGGCAATATCGGTGACAGCTATTGATACTGCGAAAACTGTATTTTAAGTAGATGGGTAGACTTCTGAGAGTGACTTCTGACACCAGTGTATAACTTTTTTTTGCGATCCACTAAATATTAACAGGAAAGGGAAACTGTATCATAACTATATTTTTACGCATCACTTCACATATAACCATTTGTCATCGTGGAGTCCAGGACAAAACATCCCCGCCATTAATTCGCCGGCCCTAATGTCCCCGATAATAATGCCCCCGGCCATAAGGTCCCCAAGTGAATTTAGGGCCAAAATGTGCCCAAAGGAAAAAACGATAATTTATATTAACGCTTTATTAAGCTTTACACCGACCGTAAGGTTCCCGGCCATAAGGCCCGTAAATGTATTTAAGTGCAAAGAAAAATTTGTCGTAGTGGAATCCCAGGCAGAACGTCTCCTCCATAAGGTCCCTAATGAATTTAGGGCCAAAACGTCTCCAAAGCTAAAAAACGTATGGTAACCTAAATCAACGCTTTATTAAGCTTTAGCCTTCCTTGGCCATAAGGTCCCAAATGCACTAAGGGCCAAAACGTCCACAAAGCAAAATTTGCCGTGGAATGCAGGTCCCCGGCCATAAAGTTCCCGGCCATAAGGTCCCCATATGAATTCAGGGTCAAAACGTCCCCAAAACAAAAAAAAACGTATTACCTAAATTACCGCTTTATTAAAGTTTACAGTGGCCATAATGTCCCCTGCCATTAGGTCCCCAAATGAATTTTGAACGGTTGTTCCTTAGATGATGCTCTCTTGAAAAATTACTTTTTTGGGTCAAAAACTGGCTAAATGCGGGAGAGGGAGGGGGCGGGGGTGGTGGGCTTTTTTTCGGTAGCCAGCTTTCAAAGCGACTCTTCTTCCACAATTTTCATCGGATTTTCTTCAAATTTTTCGTAAATGTTCATTGGGCGGTCCTCTATTGAAAAGGTACTTTTCTCGCGATCCGCCAAAAATTAGCTAAATGGGAGGCATTTAAACATATTTCGTAGCCAATTTTCAAAGTGGTTCTTCTCCCACAATTTTGGCCTGATTCCTTTGAAAGTTTGTACAGATTTTCTACCACTGGGTTTAACAATATGAAAACCACTTTTTGGCGATCATACAAGCTTATTGATACGTGATTTGCTAGATCCCAGCTGGTCACAGTTTCCCTGGACATTCTTGTTATAATGTGCGAAACGGGTAATAATCGCGGTGGCAGCAAACCAACTAGCAAGCAATTAAAGCAAGTATGACAACGATTCTCCACTCCTGTAAGATTTATGCCATCGTAAAACAAGGACACGACTGACGATCAGAATCCATTGCATTAAATAAACCAATGAAAGAACGATGGCCGGTTATTGAAGAACGTTGGTAGAATATCCAACGATGCACTTAGTGTATTGAGTGTCCTCATTACGCTCATTTTTTATTATATTATCAGACAAGTCTGTAGAGAATCGATTCCACGTATTTGGAGATCGATTCCATCTCGCTACAAGATGGAATCGCCGACGAATGGATACTTTAGCAGGAGTTTCCTCAAGCTAGTCGTCACAGTCATTCTCATCCTTTCCGAGTCACAACGTTTCTTGCATCGAGACATTTCACAACCCATAACATAAAACCAGGGTTCGCGCTGGGTTCTCAGGAAAGTGAGTTAAAAAAGAAAAGTGTGACTCACTTGGGTCCAGAAAACTCGGTGGGTTCCGAAAAAGTGAGTCATTTCGTAAAAAAAATGCCTAAAAAGTGGACAAAAACCCCGCCAACGCGAACCTTGATAAAACCATAAAAATGTCTTACAAAGGTTAGTCAAGCCAGGGGTGTTTGGTGTCTCACTGTTATGTAGATCATCCGCGGACGCATGTACTTATGCGTGGAGGACAAGCTACGACCCGTGGACGTCAAGCCGCACACGCCGCTCAAAGCTAGCCAGGGCGAGGAGGAAGAGGACGACTTAAGCCTCAGCGATATTGACGTGGAAGAAGAAGAAGAAGAGGTTTGTATCGCTGTTCTAACACTTCCTGTGCACACAAATAGACGATGGTCTTTGCAATATCTCAAAACACATAAAACTTCATTTATGTCGGCAGAAGGAAGATGACAACACCCTATTTTTCCAAATTAGAATTGATGTTAAATGTGACACTTTCAGCTCAGTGAGTCTGTTCTTGAATAGACTCCTGATGCTCAGTCTGATTGATGTAGTTGAGTAAAATAGAAGTTTTACAGCCATTTGTCTACGTTAGTCTCTTCTGGAACAGGCTCGATGTGTCGAAATTGCCTTATTTCGCGTAGAACAAAAAAAAATCTAAATTCTTGTTTGTTTCATGCACTCTTATTTTAAATGGCTTTAAGTTTCTGCCTAGCAGCGAAACTTGGATGAGTCTAGAACGGCTATGCAGGTCATTAAGTCATCAAGTGGTTTTTTCTAGTGCATGCAATTTTGCAGTGAGTAAATATAGAATCCGCACTAGATTTTTCCAGACTGTCTCGCGGGGTGGCGGGGGGGGGTGCGGGAGGGGTGCGTTGTTGGGAGAACCTGAGTGACTTTGTGTGTCAGGTGAAGGAGCTAGAGGCTGAAGGCGAGCCCGAGGAAACGAACGTTAACGGCGACACGCAGCACGACATCCTGGACGATGACGACGAGGACGATGACGTCATCGCGTCGGAGGAGGTGTGTACCATCCTCCCCCTTGCCCCCCTCCCCCTCCCCCCTCCCCCCATTGATGATTGATGAAGCGTTGAGGGTAGGGTATGCCCTGTAGTTAATCTTTTACTAAACAGTGGGAGAAAAGCTCAGTGGCAATTTACTATTTTATTCTTTGAAACCGCGTTTGTTTTCGATTTTAAAATTGTTTTAAATACCTGATGTGTTCCAGTATGGTTATATTGTTGGTTATTATAATATCTCTAATGTCACAAGCTTAACGTCACGTTATGTACGCAGGAAAGAAATTGAAATCAAAGCTTATAATGCAAACCACAAACAAAATCAAAACTCTTATGGTTCAAAATGGTACTTTAACATCTGAAATTGAAAGGAACTTGAGGAAGTAGAAGAAAACGAAGAGGCAGACGACACTGAAGAACCAGAAGTTGCAGACGACGCATGCGCAGCCGACATAGAGGATCAAGATGGCGACGCCGGTCATGACATGCTGGACGATGAGAGTGAGGTGGACTTTGGCGAGGACGATAAAAATAGCCAAGGTAGGGGAAGGGGTGGAGGGATCTTTAGTCTTGAAGATCGGTATGTATTCACAGTGAATGAGAACGTGGGCATGTAGATGTGTGAACAGGTGAGGAAGATAGGTAAAATAGGCAAATCAATAAAAGTTAAAACTAAAGTAGTGCGTTTTTAAATGAGATAAAAGTTAGCAGAAAATAAGAGAGTAGACAGCTCAGTGACCGAAAACCTTAAGGTGACACCGAGAAAATAGAAAACTGTCAAGTAGGAGCTCTTATGGTAGTAATGGGCGCGGGATATCGGCACAGGCGTGTGGATAATAATGCCCGTGTGTGTCTCTCATCTTACAGGAGGTCACGAGGCCGGATCTGACGCAGAGGGCGACGCGGATACTTCCGCTTCCAGGTGCGTGCTTACTTGTACTTTCATACAATAATTAACTATAATTACGAAGCTGTCATCTCCCAAGCCATAACATTTGTATGTGTATGTATTTAAATCCTCAGTAATATCGGATGTTGGGCCGCCGTTACTTGTCGCTTTTGCTGCAAATTCTTACATCTTTTCAAAAATTGTTTTATGCGTTTTAAATAAGAGAAGAGATTGTTTTGGTCAGAGATGTGTCGGAAGTGGGTTCGCCCGGGCGACGGGAAGATCTGTCGCCCCCATGCAGCAGTCAGGGCTCCAGCACCAGCCTGGCCAGCTCTCGGGTCACGCCCATTCCCGAGTCCCAAGCCCCGCCCATTTCTGAAGGTCAAGGTGAAGCAGCACAAGGTACGATTTGTGTAGATCATGTGTGTACAGATTTGTATGATGCCGTGTAGGAAGACTGACTGGTAACACTGCAAGGAAATATGCGAGGTAGAGGAAAGGTTTATCCGTTCTTTATGCGTGTAGAGCAAGACTAAGTTGTTTTTTTTTTAACAAGCGTGTGTTGTGAGTTGACCGAGAAACTAAGCACGTCAGTGTGCCATTGTGAGTAAAACGGGTCTCCGTTGGAAATTTGCAATGAAAAACTGCTAACATCTAGTTTATCTCGGTAGGTTCCATTGATGTCAGCGACGCAAGCAAAGAGTTAACACCTGAAAAGAAGCAAGAATCCAAGGCCACATCGGACACGAAGTCCTCGAATGAAGGACCGGGGACAGGCACGCACGACTGTGACAGCAATACCGGCAAAGACAGACTTCGTCACGGCACGACCGCGGCGGAGACCGGGAGGAGGACGAAGCCGCGTCGCGTCGCGTTTACGACGCTACAGACAGACATCTCGCCGGTCGAGTCGACTTCGTTCGGGGAGTACAATGTGATGGAATTCATCACGAGTCAACAAGCCAATATCCTAGACAGTCAGCATGGCAAAAGTGGGTCAGACAAGCGGAATAGAAAGAAAGCCTGCGGGGATACCCCAGCTGCCACAGCCAGTCATAAACGAAAACAGGGCAAACGCAGTGAGCAGCGTGACCCTTCTGAAGCCAAAATAAAGCCTGCGCCTTGTGACGCTGTATGTAAATCACCGGTCGATACTGCGGATGCATCGGGAGGAAAGACGCTGAATAACCGGGCTTCATTGGAAGAGGGAGTAGTTTGTGCACAAGTCGACCGCGAGATGACGGGCGAGGGAAGCGGACCACAAGTGCCCCATGCTGAGGGTAAGGAAGGTAAAGATACACAAGTGCCTGGGGATAACAAAGGTAGATACATACAAGTGACCCAGCCTGGGGATAGCGAAGTTAGAGCTATACAAGTGCCCCAGCCTCGGGATAGCGAAGTTAGAGACATACAAGTGCCCCAGTCTGGGGATAACGAGTTTGGAGATATACAAGTGCCCCAGCCTAGGGATAGCGAAGTTAGAGACATACAAGTGCCCCAGTCGGGGGATAACGAGTTTGGAGATATACAAGTGCCCCAGCCTAGGGATAGCGAAGTTAGAGACATACAAGTGCCCCAGCCTGGGGATAACGAGTTTGGGGATATACAAGTGCCCCAGCCTAGGGATAGCGAAGTTAGAGACATACAAGTGCCCCAGCCTGGAGGGAACGAATTTAGAGTTATACAAGTGCCCAAGCCTTGGGATAACGAATTTAGAGGTATACAAGTGCCCCAGCCCAGGGATAACGAAGTTAGAGACATACAAGTGCCCCAGCCTGGGGATAACGAATTTAGAGCTATAAAAGTGCCCCAGCCTAGGGATAACGAAGTTAGAGACATACAAGTGCCCCAGCCTGGGGATAAAGAATGTAGAAAAATACAAGTGCCCCAGCCTATAGATGAAGAAGTTGGTGATATGCAAGGGTCCCAGCCCGAAGAAGTTGGTGATATGCAAGGGGCCAAGCCCGAAGATATGGAAGTTGAAAATATGCAAGCGCCCTGGCCTGAGAGTAAGGAAGTTAATGACATTCAAGGGGATAACTTAGATACAGATATACAAATGCCCCTGTCTGAGGGTAAGGAAAATATATATAAAGAATTGTCTCAGCCTGAGGATAAGGAAGTTGGGGATATTCTTCGTACAAATGTTGAATGCGAAGGAGCGTCAGTCGATAGGGAATCAACTGAAATCTCGCATGGCCAGTTCTTGACAGAAGATGATCTGAAAATAAACGAAAAGTCAAGTGGGAGGGTGTGCTATTCGCCATCCTTAACCATATCAACTCCCTCGACCCTTTTGGACGCATCGTCCGACTCGAGCCTAAATGATTCCGCCTGTTCTTGGACCGTTTCTTCCGGCGACTCGACCGATCTTACATTATCGCCCATCCGGGAGTCACCCGCATCGCCGGACCCGCTGCAGCTCAGATTATCGCCCTCCCCGAGTGTGACGCCAACGCTGGCGCACAGGCTGAAAAAACCTGAATTATCGCCCGGACCTCTGTCATCATACTCACTCTTTGGGGAAATGAGTTCTTCTACTATGTCAGAAAATTCATATGTGGAACAGTCTCAGTCCAGAGAAAAGTCTCTGAAGGATTCGAAAAATATCTGTGAAATGCCGCAGCGGGAAAAGGCGATTATGGCCTCACAGCTGAGTGCTGAGCGGACAGGAAAACATGGGAAGGCAGGTCAGACGTCTGAAAAAAGTGCACTTGAGAAAAATATGTCACGTGAATTACATAAAAGGACGATTGTAAAAGAAGTGCGACACAGGGACAAAAGCTTGTGCGGTGGCGATAATGTGATCAGTGCTGGGCGTTTACCGCGGGAATCTCTACACGGTGGCTTAGCAACGGATGTGCGCTGTATAGAAGCAGCCACGTCACAGTCTGCCGAAAAACGAGAAGGCAACATTGCAAAGGAAGAGGAAGGGGTGGGAGCAGGCCCGAGTGTCCGGAACCGACATGTCATGTCGACGGATGCTCCGACCACAGTTTGGACAGAGTGAGTGTCTTTTTCCGCCACAGTCACTTTGAAAGGATTTGAAGACATTTGCCACACATATCTTTGCCAGGCCGCTGCTGTGGTTGTATGTTTTCAATAATAACAAACAATAAGACGCAATGAAGCTTTCCTGTGTTTTCTTTTTCATTTTGATAGCCTTTAAGCAAACCGTGTATCAGGAACCAGTAAGACATTGAAAAGTCGATAAATATATCCGTCATATATCTTTTACATCCATGACTGAATCTGTGTTGTTGTTCTTTTTAACCGCCAGGGCGGAACTTGAGTGTCTCGTAACCACGTTGAAGGGGGAGGAGATGAATGAAGAGATGCTGTCAGCCCTTGTCCTCTCGCTGCCCAATAAAACCATGCAACAGGTAAACCACCAGCCCTACGGCTGCGTGCCAACGAAATCTTAAATCTTAATATTCAGTTTTGAATTTTTTTGTTTTTATGTATTTATTTATTGTGTATTTTTTTTTATTGGAGGCTTTAAAAACATAAAACAATTAGAGGGTTGGAATAAAAATAGTCGAGTTTGCAATTTTAGAAACGTTTTGGTAGCCTTGCCACAATCATGCTGCACAATTTAGTTTAGATTTTGCTCCCGGTATGGTTTTAAGTTATATTTGTATATTTGCGATTATTGCTTTACAGATTACGGCAAAGCTGTCATCTATCAGCGAATCGACAAGTTAACACGTGCTGAAGCTTTAACCTGGAGTCTGGCGCCTTCGAAAAGTTTTCAAACACTTCATGCTGAATATCGAGCCACTCTAGAGTGATTAAAAGAAACAGTTGCATTGCGTTCCTAGTGTTTTTTTGTAATTATTTATTTAGTCTAGTGTATAAATCAAAAACATATTATTTGTCTTTCATTGTATAATTTTAAATAACCCTGTGTAAAGTGCGGAGTATTTTAATCAATTCTGGATGATTTAAAGAAAACTAAATAATTTCATTTTGTAAGAACCTGACATTTCTTAGTGGTACATTTTATTACATATTGGGAAATATAAAATTTCGTAGACGAAGAAATCAGGTTTCGGTCAGTATCCTTTGAGGCGGTTTGGAAAAAAGTTCTTTTTTTACCGCTACATATGAAATTTTAAGCTAATTTTAGCTGAAGAGTGACGTTTCGTAACGATAGATGCGCGATAGAAACAAATAAAAATTCAGATTTTTTAGAAAACCATCATTCACCCTCACAGTTCTTGTCAAAATGAAGCTTCCTTTGAAGCTCTTTTGACAGCTTTTTGTTGAAAACCTAGAAAAAAATAGCATGTGCCTTGTTGTCTTACGCTCCTACACCTGCCCTGCCCGTACCCCCCCTCCCCCCTCCCCCCTCCCCCTCCCCCCCGGCCACCCTTTTCCTCACACATTTTAGCCTGTGTTGATGTTCGTGACGGTAAAGTAAAAGACATGAGGTAAAAGATGACGCTTTAGAGCGCCCCAGTTCATTGTGTAATATATATGTTTAGTTGGAGAGAGAGAGAGAAAAAAAAAGCAACAAACGATATCCCAGATGTTTTTTTGTAATTATAAGTATTAACAGGAGTGGTATTCTGCTCTGTCATTTTAAGGATGTCCTTATTTTTAAGGATGTCCTTATTTTTAAAACTAAGGACGAAACAGCTATTCTGCTCTATCTTCAAACTTAACAAAGTCTTTTAAAAAAAAGGGATAAAAATTAAGGATGAACCATCTAATCTCAAGAATAAGGACGTCTTTAAATATAAGGACAGAGCAGAATACCACTCCAGATGTTTGTTTTGTGTATTGTTATTTATTGTGATCTGTTAAAGGGAATTATTTTTTGTAATCAATTTCCATTGATTTGCATTAAAATAGACTTGTAGCCAGAGTGCATTTCGAATAAATATTGAGGAATGTCTATCGAGGAGGATTTGAAGAACCTGCCAGCAGCCACCCTCCCCCCCCCCCCCCGCCCCCCCCCCCATCCCCCCATGACTATCTTCCATAGGGTGGCCACAGGTCAGGAAAAATCTGAAAAATCAGGAGAAAAACAATCTGAGTCACGAAAAAACAATAAAAATGGCCAAAATGTCATTAAAAGTCAGGACAACCGATTTCGATTTTTTTTTATTGTCCCTCAAAAGAGCCATGCGTCTATAAATGGTCGTGCATAATTGTCTATAGTGATGAAAGTATGACCCTACATCACAACGATCAATAATTAAGGTCAACTCAATAGTATATATAGTTTTTTTTTTCGAATCATGTAATTTTTCAAATTATGACCGTTAAATTCGATACAATACCCTCAGTCCCATCATAGACCTCAGCCAATAGTGGCTAAGGCCAATTCCTGCCCATTGCTTTAGTCCGTAAAGATTTACTTACCATTCTTTGTGCGCGCCTCTGCCATTAAATTTTCTCCCTTCAGTAACGTAGCTTAACACAGTAAGGGAATCTCTGTTTGGTCCAGGTTTCATCATAATCGACAAAAATTATCGAAATGAAAATACTTGAAAATGTTTTATATTATGTTGATCGGGTAATTTTTGAGGAATTTTAAAGAAAAAACTTCAAAATGCATTTCCCCTACAGTTTTTATCCGATTTCATTTATTTTTTGTATGAGGCATCCCAAGATGGGTCAGGCATACAGCTTGTGCTTTTTGACTCAATTTGGAAATTTTTGATTTTGGGGTGAAATTTTAAAGGCTTGTGGTTTTTGAGTCGATCATGGAATTTTGGGGGAATTTTTTAAGATAAAAATTCAAAATGCATTTCCTTCTACATTTTTTATTAGATGTCATTTATTTTCGGTATGAGCCATCTGTAGAGGGTCATGCATACGGCTTGTGCTTTTTGAGCAAATTGGAAAATTTTCCGACAGTTCGATTTTTCGCGTAAAACAGCACTATTTTCAATTACTGTGTTGTTTCTTTCCAAACTTTTGCGTTTGTGTTTCCTAGATAGATGTTTATCGTTTTTAGACCAGCCGACAATATCGTCCGATACTGGTCCGAAACGTGAACCGCGCATCAAAGCAAGGCAAACAAGTGGGTCAGTGCAACTGACTGTCCCCCGCCGGCGTAAAATCCCCGTATTTGATTTTGTTAGGTTGGAGTACAACCCTTAAGCAATTCGTATCATGTTCGTGAATTTTCAAATTTCAGCTGGGCCAATGTCCTTGGACCGACCTGGCTCATTTACAATACCAATTCTTGTTACCACCCATAGTACCTATGTGTATAACATTTTGCCAATCGAACAAAGAATGTAGGCTTGAGTGTGTTAACAAACCCATTCCAGTATGTAAGGGTTGTGAAAATTTCAGCTGGGCCAATGTCCTTAGGCCGATAGGGCTCATTTACAATACCGACCTTTGTTGGTTCCAATACTTCCTATATGTAAAATATTTCAATAATCGATCTAGAAATGTAGGCTTGAGGATGTTAACAAACTCATTCAAATGAGTAAGGATTGGGAAAATTTGTGAAGTTCAGCTGGGCCAATGTCCTTGGGCCGACATAGCTCATTTGTCATACCGATCCTTGTTCGTTCCAGTACTACTCCTATATAAAATGTCTCAACAATCGGTCGAGAAATGTAGACTTGAGTGTGTTAACAAACTCATTCCAGTGAGTAGCGATTGGGAAAATTTGTGAAGTTCAGCTGGGCCAATGTCCTTGGGCTTACATGGTTCATTTACAATACCACCCTTGTTGGTTCCAATACTACTGATCGTTAAGATATCTTATAAATCGATGCAGAAATGTAGGCTTGAGTGTGTTAACAGACTCATTCCAGTATGTACGGGTTGTGAAAATTTGTGAAGTTCAGCTGGGCCAATGTCCTTGGGCCGATAGGACTCATTTACAATTCCGACCTTTGTTGGTTCCAATACTTCCTATATGTAAAAGATTTCAACAATCGATCCAGAAATATAGGCTTGAGTGTGTTAACAAACTCATTCAAATGAGTAAGGATTGGGAAAATTTGTGAAGTTCAGCTGGGCCAATGTCCTTGGGCCGACATGGCTCATTTACAATACCGATCCTTGTTCGTTCCAGTACTACCCATATATTGAATATCTTAACAATCGGTCGAAAAATGTAGGCTTGAGTGTGTTAACAAAAAAGGTGTCGACAGACGGACAGACAAACCCGAAAACTATAGTCCCCCGGCGGGGGACTAATAAACATGCGCATTGGTCCGAAATAAGAACCGCGCATCAATGCAAGTTGAATGAACATGCGCACTGGTCTGAACGCGCATCGACAGAAATTAAATAAACATGCGCACTGGTCCAAAATAAGCACCACACATCAACGCAAGTTGGGTAAACACGCACACTGGTCCGAAAAACGAACCTCACATCAACGCAAGTTAAATTAACTTTCGAAATGCGAACCGCTCATCAGCGGAAGTTGAATAAACGTGCGCACTGGTCCGAAATGCGAACAGCGCTTCGACGCAAGTTAAACAGGGAAATACACACTGAAATTAGTGTTATCGCTTTTGGTAAGCTGGAACTTTGTGTTTGGACAAACTTGTTTTGAAACGTAGCAGGGATGCTCTCAGCGTAGTATTGTGTTTCAAATCTTGGTGAGGCAAATTGGTCAAACACTGACAAAGTTTCAGAAAAACACAATGCGAATTGTACGGTATTTACGGTGCAGTCATTTTTTTAACAGGAAAGATACTAGGTAGCTCTTCAGTGTAGTATTTATGGGTTTGGCCATAATTGGCTAAAATATTTTTTTTAATTGATGAATCTTAAGGAAAAAAACAGTGATCCTCATCCCACAAATTCGATTGCTGTGAAATTTAGTTGCAATGTTCTGATATGAGGTTCTCCATCAAATCAGTGTTTTGCAAAATTAGTGCCTTTTCCTTTCATCTTGTAATGTCTTCGCTTTTACTGCTGGAGACAATGCCTGCAGATATTTTTGTTTTCATCATTTAGTATAATGCCTTCCCCCATTTAACACCGCGCAGAACCGTTAAAGATACTTGCAGGAACAGTGCTTTAAAATGCGTACACTAATGACAAAGGTATTTTCGACACAAAGCTAAGGACATCTTACCTGTGATCTATGGTAGATTCTGAGAGGCAACAGTTAAACCCAAATAAAGCTACATGGAAATCAGTCATCTTTTGGATAAACCATCTTTATTATCTCCCGAGAAACGGAGGGATATAGTTATGAGCTGGTCCGTCCATCTGTCTGTCCACAAAAAGTACTAAGTTTTGTCCGGCCGACTTTTCATAGAAGGAATTGTCGTAGGAACCTGAAACCTTGCTTGGTGAAAGTATATATATATATATATATATATAAGATGTGCAACGTGGCATTATTGTCAAAATCGGCCAAAAATTTACGTCGCGGGCTTAAACTTAGCTGTGAGGCGATGTTTTGTCTGGCCGACTTCTCATAGAAGGGATTGCGTAGGAACCTGAAACCTTGCATAGTGGAAATGTATATACTGAAGATGTGCAAAGTGGCATTATTGTCAAAATCGGCTAAACATTGACGTCGTGGGAAATGATCAAGAATGGTGAATTTTTGGCTTGAACTTAGCCATGAGATGAGGTTTTGTCCGGCCGACTTCTCATAGAAGAGATTGTCGTAGCAACCTGAAACCTTTCATGGTGAAAATAAGTATGTTGAAGATGTGCAACGTGGCATTATTGTCAAAATCGGCCAAAAATTGACATCGTGGGAAATTGTCAAATATGGTGAATTTTTGACTTGAACTTAGCCGTGAGACGATGTTTTGTCCGGCCGACTTCTCACAAAAGGGATTGTTGTAGGAACCTGAAACCTTGCATGGTGAAAATATATAGATTAAAGATGTGCATCGTGGCATTATTGTCAAAATCGGCCAAAAATTTACGTCGTGGTAAATTGTCAAATATGGTGAATTTTTGGCTTGAACTTAGCCGTGAGACGCTGTTTTGTACGGCCGACTTCTCATAGAAGGGATTGTCGTTGAAACCTTGCAGCGTGACTTTACCTCATTTTACTTTTACTGCTTCGCGGGGGATCCCGCCTTATTGAGGCTGTAGTTTAAGATGTTACTCTTCAGGCAATTTTAGTTAGCCTTGAGTCTGTGACATTGCTGTGCATTTCTCGTTCAGATTTACAGTGTCCTTGAAATATTTTGTGTATATTTCCATAATTTTTCTCCTGGAATTCATGATTTTGTAATGCCGTACACAGATGTGACTTCAAAAATATAATCATGTCTAATTTTTTCAGTCATCCCCATTATTAAATGACAAAGCATTAGCTGAATCAATCCATTAAAATTGCAAGTCATCCAATAGCTTTGTACGTACTCTTCTTTCTATATGGTCATCCTGCCTCAACCGTCTCCATGAGGAACAAGCCAGATTACTGGACTTGGATACTTATTTGCTGTTTGCTCTGCACGCGATACTACTAAGCTCGTCACAATTTTCTTGGACACTGTTATTTAAGCTAAATAACATCCACCCAGGACGAGGTGGTTATAGGCTTTGATAATGACAGGGTTGCTTTCTTAATCAATGCTCTCTGTTTATCTTGATAGTTTCAGAACAGGCTTGTATTGAGTTCGACACCAAAATTGCTGGAAAACTCACGACTATTTTCAAAGCCGTAATGTGGAAATATTCCGGTGTAAACGCTGGCTCGTAAATTACCGACTATTCATTTGGGTGCTCCTTATAAGCATTTTCTTTTTGCGATGCACCAAAGAGGACCAGCCTCGGTGGCCTAGTGGTTAGAATGTCCGCCTCGAGACTGGAAGATCGTGGGTTCAAACCGCGGTACCTAAGACTTTAAAATTGGGATTCCTCTTTGCTATCCTGTGAGGCACTCCACATGTAGGGGTTAGAAGGAGGGTTGGAATGCCCCATTTCAGTATAATGTGGCAGATGGATCCCGATATGACCATAGCAGTTGAAAGGGATCTAAAGTACAATACAATGCACCAAAGATTAGCTAACAGTAAATTTGAATAAATCCAGTGCTTCCCTTTTTAATATAAAGGCTCTGAAATTTGTACAGATTAGTGTGAAGTCAGATTTTAACGTTCTTGTGGTTACTCTTTTACTAACGCCACTTTTTTCGATCAGCCGTAAACGTTAAGGACTGACTTCACAAAGAGGTGGTAAGAATCAGCCCAGGAAGTATGAGAAGGGTCCAGATATTCTCGATCTGGTGTATCTCCTTATGAGCAACAATATTCATTGGCCGCCTCTGGACTCCGCCGTCATTTTCAGTGCACCTGGTAGGGTAAATGGTTTGGAACTGAAATAGACAAAAGTAAACCAAAAGCAATCAATCGCAAATGAGCAACAAATATCGAGAAAATTTCACCTCTGTCCAGCCAATTTATTTACCTTGCTCGAAAAGTAAATGCTCATAAAAGAATACCGCAGGTACGGTATTATGTTTGAACATATTGAAAAGTCAGTACACTGCACTTACCGAGTAGATGGATTGGTGTCGCAAATATCTCCGAATTACGACTAAAAACGACCGAATCCCGGTAACGCTCAAAATGAAATGTAAGCCATGTCTCGTTTGAAAATTGACTAAAAACAATACATAAAGTATTGGATATTCAAAAGCGCGCCAGTTTGTCCCGCCTTTTTTTTAAAAAAATATGAATGAAAATTGACATACAATTGTCCTGGTTTACCGTATGAACCAAGGGACTTTTGACCGTCACACCTGTCCCGGCCTATAGGGTGACCTAATTGATGTTTTTGCGACGTCTATGTGATGCCACTCTTCCGACGCCTAAAAATGTCATGAGGTAGATGTTATGTTACTGAGGAGACTCTTCCCCCCCCCCCTCTAATTAGGTAACAAGAAAAAATCACCCCTAAACATTTTGTCGTGTCAACTTCCATAATAAAGAAGACCCTAATGAATATTGATATAACATCGAAAACATTGCTGTGACGTCATGGCACGACAATCTTATGACACGTTCACACTTTATTCATCTCGCATAGAATTGCCTGGTTTTTTCAGCGCGTTTTTGACGATGAAGCGAGACTCGAAATGGCAAAATGAAAGAAACAGAAAAGTATAGAATTCGCATTTAAAAATACATTTGAACCTCTTGAAAATAATGAAAAATAATAAAAGGGAGAGAGCTGGCAAACTAAATATTCATATTTTTCACTTATTTACCTTGAATGCAACTTCATAGCAAGTGGAAGGTAGAACATCCCCGCTGAAAGTTTTCCTGTTCAGAGTAACGGCAAGCTACAGTACCTGGGGCACGCGCCTAATATTTGATCATTCATTGTCCAGGGCAAATCGATAAAAAGGCAAAGGTATTATATACTGAACTATTAATGGCGACTACTCAAATATGAGTTTCAATGGTAAAATTTCAATTCCGTTTTAGCACGCAAGATGTAAATGAATTTCTAAAAAAATGCGGTGGACCAACTAGACATGTTACAATATGCCTCTGCCAAATGTGAGCGTCCTAGTCTTAACCGTTTCAGATTAGTTCGCGTAACAAGATGGCAGAAAAAATAAGGAATCATACGAAAACCCCTTATTTTACTGTACGAATTGAATAAACTATAGGGATTGAAACTCCACTATTGTAATAATTCTGTTATTATAACCCCCAGTCCGTGGCTTTAACCCATAGTTACTGGTTGTAAAGTTTTATTAGAAAATTTCATTGTGCAGCTCCATCCTAGGAAACCATTGCGTTAATACTTGCTTTTCTCAAAGCGGATTGAGACGAAGATGACAGGCGATTCTCCAAAAAGTACGTCTATTCATTTATTTTATGCCATTTTTAAAACAGTATTCTTGAAAGAACAACACACAAAGAATGTTTTGTTATTAACGTTCACATACATAAAGCAATTTCTCAGAGGCTTAGTTTTTGTGCAACATTAGCAACATTATTTCCATATTCGCTTGTATCCTAGACTGAAAATGGGATCATCCGCCTAGATATACTGGACAATTCTTGCTTAAGATTTCTGCAATTGTTATTCTATCAACTGGTCAGTCCAGATTAAAATTGTTTTTATTTCTGGCTTTTACAAATAGGCCAGGTTGGAAAAGGTATAGAAAGCTTTGTATGACAGTTAAATTTATGTGGTGAGGGAACCCTGTGGTTAGAATGCAGAAGGACAATCGCTTAACCCCGGGACTAAAGTCCCAAGTTTTTGCAAAGAATGAATAAATTTATCTCTGTCATAAGCGCCCCTTTCCTTTGTCTTGGATTTTAAAGTTTTTCTTGCAAATTACACGGCTATAAAACTGAAGTGAAATATCATTAACTGACATGTAATTCAGTTAATATGCGTGTATTTTTAAGTGGGTAAAAATAACATGTGGTTTTTAAAGGTCGATTCTCATTAATTGAACCTTTTAATTTAAACTGAAAATTGCAATTTGCACGATAAGTTAACCAATCGAATATCAAAAGTGTATTTCAAGTAAAATTCAATTTTATTAATTCATTTCCTTTACCTCAGTTGCAATCGCTCTTCTCTGTAATACAATTACAATTTTAATCTGCAATTTGATCCATCCATTTCATTGATCTAAATAGCAATCTCTAACTACATTGAAAGCTAGTGTGGATCCTCTTTATATTATATTGGATTATATCCACCTCTCCGTTTATACCAAAGGTCAAGATTTTGTAAAAGATACAGATATGCTTCACAAAAGACACCATGTCAAAATTAGTACGTGTGCTCAGAACAGGTCGAGTTGACTGGGACTAATTTTACTCATGCCCAGCCTATGGTGCTATAATGTTTGGTTGTATCCTTCCGGTACCAATGCGTTTAACGATCTGTCGCCTTGATCTCATAAATTATTCGTGCTATGTAAAGGATATCCACAAGACGGAGACTCTATGCATTGAAAGTGTGCAACTTTTAATTACTTTGAAATTAACTGCAAGTTGTCAACATTATGACTTGTTAGAAAATTCCTGAACGTTACGAAAATTATTTACTTTTGCTACGCTTTGTTGTGCTGATAACTCCATCTTAAATATATATATATATATATATATATATATATATATATATATATAATGCATATGTGTTTACACTCGCAACATTAAGTGGAATTTTTAAATCCACAATACAACACACAAAAAATAAGTTTATTTAAAATTCTCTTTTTTTCTCTTGCACTTTTAGTTTTCCTTTGCACTATTCTTTCTAGCTTTCAACCTAAACAAGAAAAACATGTTGGCACATAAACATGAAGATTAACGTTAAATAGGAGATTGCATTGTCTTGAAAGAGTGACCCTATTGCCAGCATTGCAACTCGGACCTCCTTTCAAAATTAAGCTTCGAGCCGCTAATCACAGTAGTGAAACTTGGTAGATGCTTACGCGAAACAATCCATTTCAATATACTGATCGTCTGCTCCAGGGGTTCCTAAAAAGTGAGCGAAAATATTATTCAGGACACCCAATCTTCAAAATTTTTTTTGTCACTTCATTCGGGTACGGATGTGAAGACAAAAATTGTTTCATAACTCATCACATTGTAAAATTCTGTTTCTTTTCAGAAAAAAGCATTTAATGTCGTTGGAGTACTGACGCTTAGGGCAGGTTACCTATACAGTTTTCCTGAAACATTGATAGGATTGTATTCTCTTTGACTTCAGGTCTTTCAAATGTGTCATATTAGTACTAATTGTTCCTATTCGTATTGAAACATAAACAAAGACGAAAAATATGAGAGAACGAATTTAAAAAACAGTGTGATTAGACATTTTTCATTTGCAATATTATTTTTCACTTTTACAAGTGACAAAGCACAAAATGTAATTCTGGACTAAGGTTGATTGAACATAAACTGAATAGTCATTCAAATTAGAACTGAATTGCAAGTGGAATTTTAAAGTCAATGGAAAATCGAGGACGAAATTTGTTATTTTTTTACATGTAGGTCATTAGATTTCTTCGCAAACCCGGGTAGTGCGAACAGTAATATGCGGAGAGACTTACACATTTTGTTTAGTGTACAGACCACCTCTCTCGAAAACGAATGGCCAGACAGCGCGACCCTTCCACACTGACTTTTCGGAATTTTTAGAAAATTTAGTGTTAACAGCGGAAAAACTGTGCATTTTGGGAGATTTCAACATCACCTGGGATGATAGAGACCACCCTGAAACTAAAAATTTTAGTGTTCTCCTAGATAGTCTACATCTTGTTCAGCACATAAACCGTCGAACTCATCTCAAAGGTCATATCCTAGATTTTGTCATAACCAGACTCAATGACGAGAATCTGGCTAATTTTATTGTCGTCGACCTGATATCGGACCATTTTGCTATACATTGAGATTTTCGCATTAAAAAGCCACAATATGAACGAAAAACTATCTTCTATAGAAAAATTAAAGATATCGATATTGGAAAGTTTAACATGGACATTATTGCCTCGAATATTAGAACTCTCCCGAACACTACTGCGGACGCACTAACTGAAAGATGAAATAAATCTCTCAGCGAAATTTTAGACAAACATGCACCCGAAAAGAAAGCTCTTAGAACAGTAAGACCAAAAATACCCTGGTACACAAGCTGCATTGCATTGTCAAAAAGGAGGAAGAGAAGAGTTGAAGGAACAATGAGAAAGTCCAATAACTGTGAAACTGCTGCAAAATACAAATAAGAGAGATTAAAACATGTACAGCTCATTCAATCTACAAAAACATCGTATTACACACGTCGAAGTGAAGAATCTGGGACCGACCAAAAACAGATTTTTAGAATTCTAAACGAACTGCTTGTGAAGAAAAGTGAAACAATTTTAAGAAAACACATCTACAGAAAGTTTGGCCATGAATTTTAATACCTTCTTCGTGGAAGAAAATAAAAACTATCCGCCAAAACTTACACGCGTCCAACGAAACACACTCCAAGCACAGTGGCACTGCCTGTCAAGATAAATTCATATCTTCCGACCCAGTAACGGAAGACGAAATTCAAACAATTGTTTCCAAATTAAGCAATCCTATACCTACCTCGCTTCTCAAAAAATGCCTGCCAACACTGAAACCTATAATAGCAGACATCGTCAACTTATCTTTAAAAAGTGAAAATTTCCCAGTTAGTTTGAAACAAGCTCCTGTAAAACCTTTGATCAAAAAGTCCTCTCTAAACCGCGACGAGCTTAAAAATTATAGGCCAGTTTCGAACATTCCTTTCCTATCCAAAATAATTGAAAAATCCGTAGTAAAGCAACTGGACGCAAACATGAGCAAACTCTCGCTGCATGAAAAATTTCAATCTGCTTATAGAACAGGCCATGGAACTGAAACAGCATTAGCACGAATACATGACGATTTTTGCGAGCACTAGATACAAAACGCGGTATTGTTCTTGTGATGCTAGATTTATCTGGTGCCTTCAATACCATGGATCACAATATTTTCTTAGAGAGGCTTTGATAACGCCTGGGTATCGAAGGCACTGCATTGAACTGGTTCGACGAATATTACCGGGGAAGATCGCAAGTAGTGGTCGTTGGAAATGCGAAATTGGAGCCAGCTATGTTGCTGTTTGGAGACCCCCAAGGATCTATAATAGGGCCCGAGGATTATAAAATATACGCACTTTCGGTTGCTGAAATAATAAAAGGTCATGATGTCGATTACCATACATACGGAGACGACACACAAAATTATGTATCTTTTCGGCTAAATGACCCTGATGATCTTGCAAATTCAGTGAATAAACTTGTAGACTGCTGAAAGATGTAAAAACATGGATAACGCAAAACAAACTTAAATTAAACGATTCAAAAAACAAAGACTCCGTCTGTCTGGAAAACATGCAAATTGGCAACGCCCTGATAGAAGCCACAGACACTACGAAAAATATCGGCATTATTTTTGATTCACGTATGTGTTTAGAGAAAGAAATTGTCAATCGCTCAAAAACTTGTCTCCTCCATCTACGAAACATTCGCGCAATTCGTCCCTATATTACTCAATCTGCTTGCGAGAAGCTTGTTCATGCGCTAATATCGCCAAGGCTAGATTACGCCAATGCCATTCTTTACGGACTCCCACGATATCGCCTACAGCAACTCCAAAGGATTCCAAAACATGGCGGCCCGTGTTGTAACAAATTGCAAAAAGTTCGACAGGATAACTCCAGTATTAAAATCTCTTCACTAGTTACCACTCAGTCAAAGAATTGAGTTCAAATTGCTGTGTTTGACTCATCGCTCTATCCACGGCCGTGCCCCGGGTTATCTATGTGAACTATTGACTCCCTACAAACCAGCCAGAAGCCTGCGTTCACAAAGAAAAAATCTTCTCTTAGCTACTAAATCTCGAACCAAAACCTCCGGCGATCGAGCATTTGCACACTCCGCACCATGCCTTTGGCACTCTCTTCTTGGTGATCTCAGAAGCGAGGACATTTTTACCGCTTTTAGGAAAAAACTGAAAACTTTGTTGTTTACATATGCATTTAACTAGTATTTCTAGTCGTTTTTCAGTATCCATATTTTTTCTAGTCAATGGATTTTTTATGCTATTCATTTTATTATTGCTATTTTATTACATTGTTATTATTATATAATAATTATTATCCAGTCACTTTTTTTATTTTTTTAAATTTTTATTGTTTTTTTTTAAATTTAATTGTTGTACCGTGCCTTTGAATATATTCTTAGAAAAAGGCATGTAAAATCTATTTACATTTAATTTAATTATATGCACAATTTTGCGAGTTCAATAATGTATACAATGAGTAAGAATTGTTTATTATACATCGTAACACACCATATTGTACAAAATAATAAATTTTGAATAAAAAAATGGATGACTCGATCATAACATTTCATGATGAGATGAGATTTTGTCGAAGCCTCTTAAAAAGCTGATGATGTTATTGACAATGTTCTTAAATATAGTGGAATAAGACAAACATTGGTTGAAATGTGATAGGTGCCAGCGGTTAAGAGAATAATTGCCGCTTATTGCCGCCATACAACTGTCAGTCGTCAGCATACAACTGTCGTTATGAGATATATTGCTCCAGCCTATATAGCATGTGGCTTAATACCATGCCTTATCCTATGCATATCCTCAATATTAATATGTTCTGGGGAGTAAATATAAAAATTGATAACCTTAGAATTGTCGCCCTGTTTCTTTTATAAATATGTTAGTTAAATTTTGAAAGATTTATTTAGAATACAAGCCGAGCAGAGTAGTTTTGTGGACGTGACCCTTGAAAAATACCTTCTCATTCGCTTGGCAGCATAAAAATAGGTCCCCAACGCTCCGTACTGCCAACGACCCGAGATCTGTTCCCTTTTTTTGGCAATGTTTAAAAAAAAAAAGATCCGCCATTCTCTTCATGTTTTGACCATTTTCTTATCATTTCTTTATAACCAATATGCAATCATGTCGTGTGCAGATTCTTCCACAAAGCCATTTTTGTAGAAGCGAAAGAAGAAAAAAGAAGAAGACGGCAACGAAGACGAGGAAACAAGAACTGTTGTTGAATGGAGAAAATTTTTTAATGGCGGAGAACAGCTTTATGTTGATATTGGAATTCGCGAACCGAACTCAACCGATTTCCAAGTCGAGTTTAGAAAAGTTGTATTTTGTTGTTTTTTCTATTATCAGGTCACTAATAAGCTATTTTATATCATATTCGTATGAGCATTGTCGATTGACGAAACTGATGTAGTAACATTGTTAAGTAGCAATGATTTAAGTAAAGTTCTTATATTATCGCTCCAGTAGGCCAAAGATAAGTCAGTTCGCACTTTCGGTTCTTTCCGGTGGAGGTGTTGTTCCGACTGCAAACTTTTTGGGATAAATTATAAAGAAATGATGAGGTAAAAACACCAAAATTCTAATTTTCTTTCAACATGCACATTTTCAAATTTAAAAAGCCATCATATGATCTTTTAAAAACTATTTTACGCATTATTCAGTCCCTTTTATAACAGACATGTGAATACGTGTATGTCAAAATGGAATTTTGTTGATTTTTGCCGTTTTTTTCTACCATTTCTCCATCTCTTTATCCCAACTGAATTCAGCCGAAACGCAAAATCTTTTCGGCGAAAGTCAAAGTGCAAATTGGCTTATTCCTACTTACTACTGGTCCCAGCGGACCCTTTCTATCTTCCTAGGACAGAAAGGGTCACAGTTCCTGCAATAGAAATGGCCATTGATCTCAATTTTCGAGGCTCTGGATCCTTCGGCGCACGTTCAAGGACACCGGAGCTCGAACTGGCAGGCTTTTTCTTGAAAAGCACGCTGAGCACTACTCTGGCGCATTATTTTCGATCTCAGCGAAACCCCAAACTAGAGTAAAGCGTGGTTTTGCAACTGTGGATTCACTGTTGTTGTGGGCGATAATGAGGGATTCGATATCCTGATCTCAAGAAAACACATGTTTTTCTCAGTAAAAAATTGTTATCTGACCATAAAACTTGTGGGCCATAATTGATAATTGTGCCATTTATGTGATGCACCCTTTCTAAAATAACGCTGTTGGCCCCAGTCGTGCGCCGAGATTTGAAAATTGACAAAATTTGAAAAAGCCCTACCGGCTGAACCCCCCCCCCCCTCCCCGGTCATTTTTTTTCTAGAGTGTATATATATATACAGAATAATTCACTTTTACACTTGCCACCATAAACTCCGGAAGGATTAATCTTCGATTGCATCTTACCCTTTCATCCTCAACGGCAACTTTTTTGAAGGTGTGGTATCAGCGATGAAGTGCAACGATAGGAGTGGGCTCAGGGATTATGAGTGTGATCCAGCTTACAATAGTCTATTGTGTAGTTCAAATCCCTTTGTGGTCTCCACATCAATCAACTTTGTGTGGTTTGTGGTTTTCACATAGCATAATATTTGAATTTTGCCGAATGACCCACATTTCCTTGAAAATTATATTTATGAATTTAAAATATTTTTCAAATAATGTACTTAATAAAATGCCCGTGGGGGGGGGGGGGGGTTCTGCCGGTAGGGCTTTTCGCCGGGGGGGCTATTCGCTTAGGGTGGCAAAATGTAGGGGTTTTCGCCGGGGGGGCTTTACGCCGTTTACCCGCTTGGGGGCACCGCTGTGGCGATATTGTGGGAGATTTTAACGACAACCAAAATAAAGATTGGCAATTTGCTAGAAACCCTCATAGTACAACAGAAATAATATACAACTTCTATGTAATGCTTGCTTTAAAAGAATCGATGGCAGAAATAACCACGCATATCCTGCAATAACTCACATTTGTCTACATAAGCCTTATCACTTTGGGTGCTTCGAGTATAATGTGCAAGAATTTTTAATTTCGACAGCAAGGGAAACGAGTAAAAAAGTGAAAGAAATGATAGAAGAAATATAACAAAAACAGCTCATTCTCGGAACATAAAAGTAATTGAAACTTAAAACTATTTGTTGAAAATTTTAATTAATTTTTAAAACAGCATATGTGTTTTTAAAAACACGATTTGATATTTAGGCGAAATCTCTCCATCATTTCTTTCATTTTTTACCCGGTTAGTTTGTTTTCATAACGCTGAATATTTGCGCATTTTATTCGGAACGCCGAAAGTTTGATTTGGCTTATAGAGGGAGCATAATTTATTGCGTGAAAAAGTGAAAGTAAATTTTGTAATTATCCGGGGTTTACATTAACTCTCTTTGAAAAGGAAATTATAGGCCAGTTTTTTTTTTGGGCTGGACTGTTTACTGCATCCCTGACCGTCACATTTCACCCCGAAAATCAGTCACCATGTACAGCAATAATTCACAAAAAAATTTTAAAAAAAGGTTTAGAGGAAAATATGTCAATCGAAGCTTTTTATCGTTTCATGCTGTGTACAGTCAGTTATGTAATGAAAATAGATGAAAATGTCATACCGAGGATAAATGGTGTTCTCGGCACGTGGCGAAGATACTTACATAGGCGGTGAAGGTCTTGGTTGTTGGTATATGCACAGCTTCACAGTTTCACCCAAGGGCTTGAAGCTTGATTAAACAAATCAAACTTTTAGCATTTGATGAGATAAGTTTGGATAAACAGCAAAATATTGTGCTTTTTTTTAAACGTTCATTTTGCGCATAAGATCTGTTTCTGCGAAGTTGAAACTTTTGTATGATATTTTAATGGAGAAAGTTTAGAGATATATTTGGAATAATTCTTTCAACCTCCTACAAGTTCAGAATTTCGATTGAATTGATTACGCAGAGAACATCGATTATGCACAAAACGACCAGTTAAACGTTTTATCAGAAATTGATCCAACCACCAACGTCCTTGTGTAGCACCATGAATAACCTAGATCATAAGTGATATTCGGGTGGACAGTGAAACTAGTGCCTTTATTAGATGGAGGTGTCTTTCAGAAATGAACACGGAAGGTGACTTAGAACAGCGGGCTGCTTCCTCCTCCCCAGTGAATGACACAGAGCTGACAAAGCGACTAGAGTTGCTGCAAACAGAATTACAGGAAACAAAGGGAGAACTGGAGGAATGCAGGAAACGAAGTACTTTAATCGAACAACTTTATGTCAAGGTTAGATCATGCCCAATGCATTACAAGTAGGGCTCGCAGTCAGTGACCGAAAAGTGGTCACGACCGGATTCTTCCAAAACCATTTTACCCCCTCCCCACCCAAATGCAGCGACTGCAAAAGGATGACCCGTCCATCCAGTTGGTTTATGGACTACCACATTTCTATACAATTTTTGCATCACAGAAGTAGACGTAGTCGTGAAAGGGAGTGAAACTCGTTGTCACTGGGTAGTGATATGTAAAAATTGTCGGGACGGGGAATGGAAGGCGACTCAACCCTCCCTCTTAGCCATAAACCAACCCCGTATGGTAAATGTCGGTGACCGCAGTCACCGGCCGACCGTAAATGCTCGGTAATGAAACCGAAACGTTTCTGAAATTGACAGTCGAAATTAAAGAAAAAGAGCCTTTCTCTTTTTCAGCGAAATAGCTGTCGAATTTTTGAATTGTTGAAAATTCGTATATGACGACACCATTGTGACAAGAGAATTGGGGCTTGTTTTGAACGCACTGGACGGATAAACGGCTACAGGGTGAAGTTTGCAGGGTAACTTGCCCCGGTTGATAATACACAAAACTTGGAAATTTCGTTAAGCTGTTGCTGGAGTCGGAACGGCAATTTCCATATCTTACCTTAGCATCGTTTTTATTAGGTCCCAACCCTTCAGATTGGGGCCTATAGGTTTGGGGTGTCCGTCCGTCCGTCTGTCCGTCATCGCTATGAATTTAGGGGGTGGTTGGGGCATGCTTGTGTTTCACAAATACTTACTTGTTGCAGTCTCTAATAGGACGTAAAGTATGTCAAAGTCAATTTTTGTTGGGCTCTTATTTGCAGCTTATTTAAGAATTAGCATACTTGCCAAAATAACCACCCCCACCAAAAAAAGTGCTTAGCTACTCATACTCGAGCCAGTGATAACAATTTTTATGCGATTTTTAAGACCGATTGTGGCCATATCAAAACACCAAGTATCTATATGTTAGGCTTGGTTTATAACACAAAATATTGTAAACATTATTTTCAAAATCTAATGAATCGTTTTGAAAAAAAAAATACACACATTAAGTTTTTCAGTCTTTTACAGAGATATCCTCTCGGTGTACTGAAAAATGTAGACCCTTCTATGTTATTTAGTAATCCTTACATTTTTAATGACGTTAATTCATTTTTGTTTTAAGACAAAGGAAGTGAATGAAGAACTTCAAAAAGAGATTGAAACTTTGAATAAATTGCTGGACAACCGTAAAAAAGTGACGTCGTTGAAATCCAAAGATGTTGGAACCCAAGTGTTTGAACACGATTTACTTGCCGAAATGTCGGCAGAAGGTGAGTGGTCGTTAGTTCCTGGCACTGGGCGTCAATCGTTTTATTCACAGGCCTAAAGAAATCCAAAGAAAATACAGTTTGAAAAAATGGGGTTCTCAAAAAAGAAACGGTTTCAACAGTAAGCAAATGGAAATCGGGGAAATATATTTACTGTTTCTACTGTTGGAAGCATTTACTCAAATTTCGGATACATTCTGCACTGTTTTCAGTGGTTGTGTGAACCGTTTTTGACATCGTTCAACTTACTTGCGTTCTTATTCCAGATATCCATCTTCAGCTAGAGAGCGAAAAATTGACAGCAGTCAAAGAAGCTGCTGTGCTGAATCCGGACCCTGATCCAGAAATTGGCAAATCCATGCCGGACTGGGTGCACACGGAGGAACCAACATTAGAAGAGACGGAAGAAGGCGAGGTCCAGGTCCGTTAGGCGTCTTCACATGTCGTATCTTCAGCTTTTTTTACACTGCGCGTGCTGTCAGGGTGTTTGTCTTGCCGAAGTCCGTGGCAGTTTTTTTTTTTAAGATTAGGCAGAGGGGTGTGAGGGAGTCCTTAGACATTGATGCTTGGATGATGCACCGTGGGGAACCGTACAGAGTGGTGTAAAATGAGCGTTGATTTATAAAATGAATGTGCGTGTTTAAATTTGTTAGACAATGTGGTTATTTCTTTCTCATTAAAAACTGACATTAAAGTCAGGAAGAAATGGATAAGCTTGTGAAAGGACAAGGCCATTAAAAACATGGATCGGAATCGTAGTGACCCAGAGCTGTATGTTTCTGCAGGAAGAAGCCATGTCGGTCGCTGAGAGTTTACGCGAGGCGGCGGAAAGCGCCTTGCAACAAAGCGGCTTCGTGTATGACGAGGCCAGCGGCATGTACTACGACCACGGCTCTGGTTATTATTACGACTCCGTAAGCGACTTGTAGTGTTATTTGTCCTCGTTCATACTATCATAATCCTTACCCCGTATTATCCCTTAACAATTAGCTGTGTGGCCTTTTAGTATTAACGCCTTCACTGAGGAAACAGTAATATTTTCGCTTTCAGTATTGAGAGAGTCACCCTGAAATGTTAAGCACTGCTGAAAATGTGCACTTGATATCGCCAGAGGCAGAAAACGTCTCAGAGGAGTGCAAAAAATATTTAATTTATGAGCGTTTGTTTGTACAAGAAATCATTAAATAAAAATAAAACTAATACTCGCGTTTGAACCGATCGGAAACACTCCCTCAACCGTGCGCAGTGTTCGCACTCGCCCATCAGGCTCCTGCTAACAGGGCAACAGGCTGTGGGTTTTATCATTTTGTTCAGGGGTCAGTTTCCCATTGATACCCTCTTTGTTACCTTTAATATATCGAATATTAACAGCATCCTATTTCGTTTGGCAAGTACTTTTCAATGAGCCTCAGTACCTCTTCACATTCGTCATGACATTCCCCCTCCCCCAACCCCATCCTATTTACACTTGCTTAAATGTTTATAAGGGCTGCAGAATATACAGTTCTGCAGTTGGCTGTTAATGTAAGAAGTTCTTTCTGACACATTGTGTTGAGTTAATCATGGACTCTACGTGATTAGGATGTAAAGGTGATAAAATGTTAAAAATAAAACTAGTTTTTAATATTCCAAACGTTCGGATAGTCTTAATCTAACAACTTTTAAAACCCTGATTACACGCGCTTTTCTGTTCAACAGTCTTTGTTTTTTTTATGGGAGGTTATTGTTACATTTTGCTGGGTTCAGTAAATAGCTGGACTTCATCCTGGTAGGCAAAAAGAAAATTTTCAAGCTAGCTTAATTAAATCTTAATCAGGGTAACTGCGCAAACTTCAAAATCCGGGGATGAATTATTAATATTCTAAATATCCAGGGGCCTGTTTCAGGAACGGCAGTTGTATTACGAGCCGACGCAGGGGGTGTACTACAGCTACGATCCAGAGACCCAGGCATACACAGTGCACTCCCAGGTGGATCTCTCCCAGTATCCAGATTATTATGGCAAGCAGGTATGCCATTGGTTATTATCTATTGAACGACTCCGTCAGGAAATATAACATCATAGAATTAATGTCTGTGTCTGACTTCGCTTCTTTAGCCCTTTTCTGTGAAGAAAAAATTGTTAGTGCCAAATCAGGGCCAAGAGGTAGATCGGGGATAAAAATAAAAACATTTTTGTTTTCGAAATTTTTATTTTTGTGGCAGAAATATAATAATTATTATCTGGTTTCTTTTCTGTCTTTGATGCAAAATTGAAACTTAGTCATTGGAATGGCGAATTGTCGTACAGACAAATTAGACTAGTTTTAAAATAAAATAAAATAAACAGATTCAGGTTATTTTACTGTCAACTTTGACCACAGGGAAAGTTTCCGTGCGTTAGTTCTGAACCTCGCACTTTGTTGACGAAATAACAGCCCGTGACTGAATCTTCGTATAAATTTCGTATAAATTTTGCGAACACGTAAATTGAAGTGTTTTCTGTTTCATGTCGCTTCAGGGTCAAATTAATGACGTTACTACTGCCATGTCAAAACTGGCTCTAGACAGCTCACGGTCGGTTCTTGAAAACGCGATAGGTATTTATAATTTGTATAGTGTTCCTTGAGAAATGTGTGTGTCTTTTCAATGGAAAAAAAACTGTGACAATAACGGGAAGAAAATATTTTTGGGTGCTTTTCTTCCGTTATTAGAATGTGGAATTTCGGTTGGGATCATATTCGGGTTATTCGCTGACCGTGACATAAAATAATAATGAGGGGAAAAAACTGGCAAAGGACGACCCACACTGTTCTAAAGGAACTTATTTTCAGTGAGTCATTAGGTGATTATAGTGTATTGATTTTCAGCAATCAGCAGCGTCTGGCGAAAGTCAAGGACAAATGCGGAAAAGAAGCATGGATTCTGGATCGGATATGACGTCATCGGAGAAAAAGAAACTCAAAGCAAACGAGAAAAACAAAGTAAAGAAAGCGAAAGTTGTGTCGTATGCGAGTTCGGCAAAAACATACAGCAGAGATTTGAAGAGTCGACGAGTTACAAAACAAGAGCTGCTTTTGGCGAGTGTATCTGAAAGTGCGAAACACCATCAGTCAAAATGCAAAGGTGTTGTAACAAAGGACACAAGTATAGATCTGCAACGTTATGACAGTGTGGATTATCAACAGTGGTCTGAACGGGGACGTGATGACAATGACTATTACGACGAAGTGGAATATCAGCAGAAAATTAACAGGAAAAAGAACGTTAAGCATTTCACCAGAAAGAGGCCAGTGATGAAAAAACAAACAGAAGAGGTAGATAAAAGAGTAACTAATTTAAGCTTTATTGGACCAATTCTTCCAAAAGAACTGGCTGTGATAGAGACAAGCTGTCAAAAGGAGACAGCAACTGCCGAGGGAGAAAAATTGAATGACAACTCAAATTCTGCAGTGTCAAATTTTAATATCGATAAACCGCTGAAACCTGACTTGAAAATGGCAGATGTGGACGAAAATTCAATAAAAGATAGGGCGGAAATTCTGGCTCACAATAATGACAGCAGTAATTTGGGTGGCGACACTAACAATAGTGAAACTGAAATCTCGCCCACATTTGTGAAATCCCCAAACGAAACGGTGCTGGACTCTCTAGAACAAAAGGCAGAGAAAAAATTAGAGGTTGCTGAACCTCCAGGAGACACAAGCGTCTGTGATACAAATAAGGCTGAATCCGATTGCGCAATTCCGGAAACTGTCGATGTCGCTACGAACGATCTCGAAGAAGGAGAAATTTCTGATAGTGAAAGTGAAACCGAAACTTCTTCACAAGAAATCAGAAGTGACACTGAAAAATGTGCTCAAGAAGAAGTTCGTAATAATAAGAGTGGAATGAAAGGTGTAGAGAACAAAGATCAAAGTGAACGGGAAAAGGAAAGCGAGGGCGCGTCGTGCGAATCCTCTGATGAGAGTGAACAGGAGGACGGCGGTACGCCTCTCTTTTTTTGTCCCCCCTCCCCACCCCCCTCCCCCCTCTCTTCGTGAAAAGGGGGCGCCAGGCAATTATAGTGTTACAACGTGAGGTTCTGCACGCATCAAACCCATAATCTCCTCGTTGTTGTTTTTGAATTCCTTTCAATGTTATGTTATCAATTGGTGAAACGATATGGGTTAGCACTGGTACTGTTAATTCCACAGTACCCAGTGTCTCGACCCGTGTCTGCCCTGATGTACTTTTCAAGTTGGTAGTACCACCTTAAGCCGTTAACCATTTTATCATCTTTCCATTAATAGAAATAAAATCCTCAGACTTCTTTTATGCAGAGGATAAATAATTGGAGTTTTCTATCAGTATTGATGACCAGTATCGCGATATTATATCGATGTCCTCATAGATAGGTTTAGGTACAATGTAGGTACCTACTATATATACGTGTGTCTTCACAATCATGCCTTTTTGGCGTGTTACCGATTTCTTCATCCCGCACTTGATGTAGCAGCACGGCGCTTCAGGCCTTCCACGGTGAAGCGGTCCATCCTGACGTCACCGACTTCTATTGCCTCTTAAATTCATGTGTAATGATTTCACGTCTTTTATATAACTAATATTTGCATATCAGTATCGTGCAGCAAATTTTCACATCGGTGTATCATTATATATCATCCCAATGAGTAATGTGAACTATTATAAAAAGAACTGAAACAATTAGTGACTCTTGACTTCATTTTCTCACAGTTTCTGCATTTCCGGGTTAGCGTAAATTCCCGAAACCACGTGAAAATGCCATTAAGAAATGTTTTGTCATATTAAAATGTCAAACTTTATAATTACTATACTCTGTTTACAAGTAGGCATGAACGGAAAAAAGCATGCATTTGATTCTTTTTACGTCACAGTTATGGATAATAGACATGAAGTCTACGATTAATAACGTCTCGTCATATGATTATGTAAAATCCCCACCATAGTTTGGTCACACCATCGTTATAGTAACCATGATTGATATTTGTAATGTCAGGCAGCTGGTGACTTTTTTTTGTTTGATTGTTAAATGTTTAAATGATTCCCTGGGTGTGTTTTTGAGAAGATTAAATTCTCATCATGTTATGCCCTGACTGGCGGTGTTGTTTATTTGCCCTGAAAATGCCAGGTTTTTGTCGCCATGTTTTCATATAATGACACCGCCTTTATGTACTTTCATTACAAAACACCTGCAAACTGTGTCATTTTCATAATTCGAACTTTTCTTCAAGAAATGAGCTGTCACCTCGATGCCATTGTTTGGGTTACAGACTTGTTTGTAGTGCTGTATATGAAATAATGGTTTGCGTAATAAGTACATTATTGAAATAATAGGTTTTAAAGCAAAGTATTATTTTTTGCGTGTTTATTCTGTGATTATAGCTGTTAGTGACGTATGTGTCTATGTTTTGACCTGTTCAGCACATAGTCAGCAGTACCCGCCCTGCATCCGCATGATCGTGACGTCATCTGAGCATCTGACGCCGGGCAGTCTGTACGTCGTCACGTGCTCTGGCGCGACAGCCGGTCGTGACGAGACGCTGCGTCATGCCATAGTCGTGCCACACGTGCACGCGAGCAAGGTGAGAGTGCACGCACACTGTCGCTGTCACGTGACATATATACCGCTAGTTTCGCATAAGGGGTCATCTAAAGCACTTTCTGACTCCCCCCCCCCCCCCCTCCCCAACTTTTGTGGGCAAAATTTACAGCGGCATTTATTGATTTCTTCATCTCCAAAGTGAGTTTTTTGAAAATCCAATATCACCATCATTCTTTTTATTGGTTGTTAATACGTGTGGCGCCACGTTTTATGTTTGACGGTTACTGAAATACATGCCTCGTTAACTGTCTTCTGTGTTTTTACTCAATTTCTGTCATGGCGGTGGTGCCTGTGAGGTCAGTTGATCCTCCTACATTCAGGTGGTGGTGGGGGGGGGGGGGGAGCAAATGGTGTAATATATGTGAGACTTGTAATAATGCAGTTTGTTTTGAAATACAACACGTCATAGCCCACGCATTGTTTGAGCAATCATAAAAAAAGTAAAAAGTAGGTCAACATATCCCTTCTTCCCCTTCTTTATGAACGATCCCTATGAACCATCAGCATACCCCTGCTTCCCTACTTTATGGACGATCTCTAAGCGTTGAAGATCATCGGTGATAGCTGAATTTGCTTCCATCTTAACAAGTTTATGTTTGAAGTCGATCAGGGAGGCCATGTGATTCCCACCGCTTAGGGAGGCCATGTGATTCCCTCCGCTTAGGGAGGCCATGTGATTCCCTCCGCTGATGAAGGTCATCTGCCTGGGAACCCCGGGGAGGAGTGTCGGAGTCGGTTTGGAATTTTAATGTTCCGTAAAATGCAGTTGAGAGAGTGGGCTTTGGGAGGGCCCAAAGACTCCCCGCCTCCTTCCTCAGTTTGTCAGTATTTCCACACGTTGATAGTATTTCTGGAACAGCCCTAGCATTCACGCGAGACTTACTTTGTTTCAGATGCATTGTTCCATCAAGTACAATGACAATCTTAGAACGTACCTAGTCCAGGACCACGCCAGTCTGCACGGAACATACCTCAACGGTCAGCGCTTGTCCAAAGTGCGTTTTATTCATTCCTGATCAAATCTGTATGTAATACTCTCGAGAAGCGCGCTATTCTAGACGCGTTGTATATTATATACACTTCTAGATATGTGTACTGATTTTTTTTATTGAAAGGTTACGTATGATGAAAGATAGATTTAAAGAGAGACAGGTCGCTGTTTAACTACACGTGGAGAGTTTCTAATGATGGAAATCAAAAATAAAGAAATGGTGTTGTTTGAGCTTTGTTTACTTTTAAGAAATTCTTTAAGACATATTGCATCAATGTCGGTAACTTTTTCAGGCGCAGAAAGTGAGTGACGCCTTCCGGCTTGAGCACGGCGACGAGTTGACGATCGCCGACACAACGCTGCTGTGCCACATCCACGCGGGCAGCGAGACGTGCGCGCAGTGCGAGCCCGGTGTCGTGCAGTCACAGCTCCTGCCTGCCGCTACCAAAGCAGGTCGTATATCTATACGCACACTAAACGATAGCGGCGTGGGCGGGGGGGGGGGGTGCTCAGATGACAGGAATGTCGGTCTGGCCACGCCAAAGTCCGAGGTACGAAGCCTGTTCAGGGTGGCAAGAGCAGGCTGACCTTTGCTCCAGTTTCTTCAGCTAGGCTAATCATGCATCTTTCATAAAAAAAAAGTCAATTAAAAGATTAATGTATGTCGAGTCCTCTGTCATAGCTTAAGACGCACGACAAATACTGCTTGTTCACTGTAAAGGCTTCCCGTGCACATCTCTGGTGATTGCCGCGACTCCCAGGCACTGTTGTTTTTGTTCCTCGATTTTTGTTGAAGGACTCGTGTACTATAAGACGCACTAGACTTGACACTGTCACAGGGACAACGCGGCCACTTTTGGACAGTTTACCTGTTTTGTTGCTGGGTGACAGCTGTATCTATGGTTTCTGTTGTTGTTTTGTAGAACCAGCGGTACTTAGCAAGTCACAGAAGGAAAAAGTAAGACGACAACAGATGAAACAAATAAAGAAAAAATACGGACTTCAGGTGTGTGCTTCATGACATTTCAAACATGCATGTTTTTGTATTTTCATAGCTTTTTAGTTGTCAGTAGGAAAGATAAATATTCTGTACTTCCGTCAGACTTTGAAATTTGAAAACATAAAACGTCGTAGAATAACACAATGTAATCTTCTCTTCAGTTCATTTGGAAAATAAAACAGCACAGCAACAACAAATAAAAGACTAATAAATAAATAATAAATAAATGCAAAAAAAAAAAAAAAAAAAGCAGGGGTATGATCTGACTGTGTGCCATTGTGTTCAAAGATTTTAACTCCTTTTGGAATCATTTTGTCAACGATGCGTGACCCTAGCTGGCTGTTTGCTGTTATCTTTGCGAGCTAATATTTCGCTCTTTAAATGTGTTGTGCTTAGTCGTTTCTTTAAGAAAGGGATGGTGACTGACCATTTCAAAGAAGAAGTACCGTAAATCCTGTTGGAAAGGAAAATAAGTAGATGAGCGTTTGACATTATCTGCAAATACCCAAAGACATTTCCCAAAACAAGGTCATTCTTTTCCAGAAGCTATTTCTGATGGTCATTTCCAAGAAAAAGGGGAGTGCAAATAACATGTACGGAAGTCGATTTCAGAAAAAAGATCGAATAATGCTGAAAAATACAGTGGCTGTAGCATTAGAAAAAGTGTCCCTTGGATGGTAATTTCCGTGGATTTCCTGGAAAGACATTATCTCGAAAAAACATGTCAGAACTAGCGACGCCGATTCGCAAATTAAGTGACGCATGTAGGCCATTCAGGGTGTGACATTGATATCTGTCCGGGCAAGAAGAGGTTAGGCACGCGGATTCTCCTGCCCTACTTCCCGACCAAGCTAGTGGGTTCGTGAGAATCCCAGAGGGGTGTTGACGCGAGAAAGTGGAGTAGAAGCGGTAAAGCAATAGGGGCAGGGAAAATCAAAATCATTTTAATTAGCAGAAAACCCTACTTTTCCGATTTATATTAAATCCACAGAAATCGAGGAACATTTCTGAAAAATATCGTTACATTTGGGAAAAAAAGATTTTTTTTCAAGACAAGGTATGTTTGTTTTGGTCTGTTTCAGGGAGATTCGTACATACAAGACACGGCAGCCATTAACAACCCTAATTACGAAGACAAGGCCGGGATTCGGCGGAAGACTAAAGGCAGCGATAACCCGTACCAGGCAGATGAGGCCCCGGCCTCCGTCAACGTGTAAGCAGCTCAGCTAGTGTCATAACGTGTGCCCTGCAGTCGTTCGAAAATCATGCAAATTAGGTCAAAGTTGGTTCTACCAATCAAATCAAAGGTCAAACGAGCACTGCTTCCAATTTTGCGGATGATTTTAAATTTAAGACAGGCAGATGTCAAAGGCATGTGATTTACAAACATAATTCAAAATTTTAAAAAAAAATGAAGTGCAGACATTAAATACAATTTCTTTCATTAAATTTCGCGGTTTGAAAGTTAATGCTTCAGAAATGAAATAAACCTGTATTGTCCCGTTTTCCCGCCAAATTGGTTTGGTTCTGAACGTGACCAGAAGCTAGGTCAGAACTTGCTTTTGCGTAATCAGAACCGATTGCGTTTCCAAAACAGTCCAGTTCGCGAAACGTATTATGGTCCAAACGAATGCAGGGAATGGAAAACACAGAACAGAAATACACGTAAGTCATGGACATCCACTGTGCGGATATCACAAGTAATGGGGAGAATGGAAATCGTGATTCCGTGCTACAAATCGAGTAGAATCGTAAGCCGGCCGAATCGTCACACCCCTACTACAATTCACGCGCCTCTACCCACAATTCCATACCCCTATATTTAATTTAAGAATCAATAAATTTTTTAAAAAGTTAATATAACATTTTAAAGAAACATTTACGGAAAATGGGTTGGACTGAGGGCTGAAGGTCTGGATCGTTTAATGTACCAAATGAAAAAAAATGAGTGGAAATCGCCTTCGAGTTATTGAATGGGCGAGTGAAAAATATTCATTGTTTGAAGCTAACTATTTGACTTTACGTGATGAATGGAAGTGACGCTTCTGGTAAAATTAGTGTGTCATAAGCTTAAGTGCCAGGCATTACACAGAACGAAAAGTAAGACATCAGATTGAAATTGACTGGTGGTCTGTGCTGTGAGACCCGCTGGCTGATGGTCTACTGTGAGACCCGCTGGCTGATGGTCTGCTGTGAAACCCGCTGGCTGATGGTCTGCTGTGAGACCCGCTGGCTGATGGTCTGCTGTGAGACCCACTGGCTGGTGGGTCTGTGCTGTGAGACCCGCTGGCTGATGGTCTGCTGTGAGACCCGCTGGCTGGTGGTCTGCTGTGAGACCCGCTGGCTGATGGTCTGCTGTGAGACCCGCTGGCTGATGGCCTGCTGTGAGACCCGCTGGCTGATGGTCTGCTGTGAGACCCGCTGGCTGATGGTCTGCTGTGAGACCCGCTGGCTGATGGTCTACTGTGAGACGCGCTGGCTGGTGGGTCTGTGCTGTGAGACCCGCTGGCTGATGGTCTGCTGTGAGACCCGCTGGCTGATGGTCTGCTGTGAGACCCGCTGGCTGATGGTCTGCTGTGAGACCCGCTGGCTGATGGTCTGCTGTGAGACCCGCTGGCTGATGGTCTGCTGTGAGACCCGCTAGCTGATGGTCTGCTGTGAGACCCGCTGGCTGATGGTCTGCTGTGAGACCCGCTGGCGGATGGGTCTGTGCTGTGAGACCCGCTGACTGATGGTCTGCTGTGAGACCCGCTGGCTGGTGGGTCTGTGCTGTGAGACCCGCTGGCTGATGGTCTGCTGTGAGACCCGCTGGCTGATGGTCTACTGTGAGACCCGCTGGCTGATGGTCTGCTGTGAGACCCGCTGGCTGGTGGGTCTGTGCTGTGAGACCCGCTGGCTGATGGTCTGCTGTGAGACCCGCTGGCTGGTGGTCTGCTGTGAGACACGCTGGCTGGTGGTCTGCTGTGAGACCCGCTGGCTCATCATCTGCTGTGAGACGCGCTGGCTGGTGGTCTGCTGTGAGACCCGCTGGCTGATGATCTGCTGTGAGACCCGCTGGCTGGTGGGTCTGTGCTGTGTGACCCGCTGGCTGATGGTCTACTGTGAGAGCCGCTGGCTGGTGGTCTGCTGTGAGACCCGCTGGCTGGTGGTCTACTGTGAGACCCGCTGGCTGGTGGTCTGCTGTGAGACCCGCTGGCTGATGGTCTGCTGTGAGACCCGCTGGCTGGTGGGTCTGTGCTGTGAGACCCGCTGGCTGATGGTCTGCTATGAGACCCGCTGGCTGATGGTCTGCTGTGAGACCCGCTGGCTGATGGTCTGCTGTGAGACCCGCTGGCTGGTGGTCTGCTGTGAGACCCGCTGGCTGATGGTCTGCTGTGAGACACGCTGGCTGGTGGTCTGCTGTGAGACCCGCTGGCTCATCATCTGCTGTGAGACCCGCTGGCTGATGGTCTGCTGTGAGACCCGCTGGCTGATGGTCTGCTGTGAGACCCGCTGGCTGGTGGTCTGCTGAGACCCGCTGGCTGTTGGTCTGCTGTGAGACCCGCTGGCTGGTGGTCTGCTGTGAGACCCGCTGGCTGATTTAAGTCTCACTTTTCACCAAAACTAATGAGAATTTCCCATTTATTACCCAATTTCATCGTGTCGAAAGTTTTATCATATTGAAAAAAGAAGTGGAGGGGCGATTTTGTGGGAACTTGTTAAAGTAAACGCCGGTGGTTTCCTTCGTGTCTTCACCACTTTTCGTATCCGGTCACTTCCTACCTGTACGAAAACGGCAAAGATGCGAAGTGCCCAGGGACCTGCGAGATGACTTGCGAGGATTTCCCCAGACGATTAGCCGGTTTGGATAGCTGTGCTGAGGTCCCCCCCCCTCCCCTCCGTACTCTCACGCATGATGTTTTTCAGTCATTTATTCTTTGATACAGAATGTGATCAAGTATACTCCTACTCGAATCCAAGCCAGAATCAGTCTAGAATGCATGCAGTGCTCTAGACAGTCATTAGTTTCACTGAAAAAAAAACAGTGTTAGATTTTATTTCTATGGCTGGTTTGCCCTGAAAGTTACTACAATTTTAGAAATCAAAAGAGAAAAGCGATCAAGTTTCTTCTTGCGTTCTATGCCCCCAACTTCCTGCTCCTTTCGTTGCCCCCAGTATATAGATTCACACACACATATGTCTTCTGTACCCTAACAGCCCCCCCCCCTCCCCACCCACGAGTTTTTCGTTTTGTTGTATTCGGACACCCACCCCGCTCAAAACACTTCCTCATCTCCTACAATCTTCTGATAAATGAAAAACAAAGCACGTCAAAGAAAAACAAAAGTGACTGAAGGTCAAAGGAAATAAGGAGTTGGCGCCAGACAAATTATTTTTTAGTGTTATTGTTATGCCTTGGGACTGTGTTGACCAGTCAAAAACTATAACAGTCGATTATAAACCTCATTGCCCTTGCATGGCAATGTCCAAGTTACGCGAAGATATAGTGCTTTTATTCTGTAGTATTCTGCCAGCAAAATTGCAGCATAATTTTCTTAAATTGGCTGAACACTTAGTCTTTGCTGGCTTTAACTGACGGAGCCTTGTCTTTTGGGTCTGACTGACTGAGTGTTGTGTTTTGGGTCTGAGTGACTGAGTATTGTGTTTTGGCGTTGGACTAAGAGAGCCTTGTGTCTTGGGTTTGAGTGACTGAGTGCTGTGTTTTGTTGAAAGACACAGCCTGATGTTTTGGTTTAGACTGAGTGTTGTGTTTTTGGTTTGACTGAGTGTTGTGTTTTGGGTCTGACTGACTGAGTGTTGTGTTTTGGGCCTGACTGACTGAGTGTTGTGTTTTGGGGTTTGACTGACAGGGCCTTGTGTTTTGGGTCTGACTGAGTGTTGTGTTTTGGGGTTTGACTGACAGGGCCTTGTGTTTTGGGTCTAACTGAGTGTTTTGTTTTGGGGTTTGACTGACAGTAGGGTTGGGTATCGCGGCGCGGTCTGTATCGCGATATTGGCTGAGTATCGCGATGCATATCGCGATATTTTTAATTCTTTAAAAGTGAAAAAATGTAGCTGTTTTATGGTTTCATTTCCAGGAATTGTAACACTTACCAATGGCATTAATCGATTATAGATAATGGCGTTATAACAAATACAAAAAGTATGTTGGCAATGGCAATATATATCTAAATTTTAAGAATATCTGTTGGATTAAGTGTCTAAACTTAAATGTCTGATTGGTATATTTTTAACTTGAAACATCAACAGTTCTGCATTTAAAACTGAAACAAAAACACAGCGTCTTCTCTGACATTGAATCGCAAAATGTCACATGTTCCTTTTATCAAGTTATCATTCAATTATCCAATCAGTTCATATCCAATATAGCAAAAAATCATCCATGTTCTATCACACAAAAATTGGCCGACTTAGTCAGAAATTTACATGAAAAAATATCGTGAAAATATATCTGAAACGAAAACCAGCCGAATATGGTGTGTAAAATGATGAACAGCAGCATTGCAGATATCACTCGTTAGCACATCACCAAAAAATATTGAATTAAACATGCAGCGGAAAATATCGAAAAATATCGATATTTCAAAATTCGTATCGCGATACGTATCGTGAGAAAACATACCGCGATATATCGCTGTATCGATAAATATCGCCACCCCTAACTGACAGAGCCTTGTGTTTTGGGTCTGACTGACTGAGCCTTGTGTTTTGGGTCTGACTGAGTGTTGTGTTTTGGGTCTGACTGACTGAGTGTTGTGTTTTGGGTCTGACTGACTGAGCCTTGTGTTTTGGGCGTGACTGACTGAGTGTTGTGTTTTGGGCCTGACTGACTGAGTGTTGTGTTTTGGGTTTGACTGACTGAGCCTTGTGTTTGGGTCTGACTGACTGAGCCTTGTGTTTTGGGCCTGACTGACTGAGTGTTGTGTTTTGGGCCTGACTGACTGAGTGTTGTGTTTTGGGTTTGACTGACTGAGCCTTGTGTTTTGGGCCTGACTGACTGAGCCTTGTGTTTTGGGTCTGACTGACTGACTGTTGTGTTTTGGGTTTGAGTGACTGAGCTTTGTGTTTTGGGTCTGACTGACTGAGTGTTGTGTTTTGGGTTTCAATGACTGAGCCTTGTGTTTTGGGTCTGACTGACTCAGTGTTGTGTTTTGGGTCTGACTGACTCAGTGTTGTGTTTTGCGTTTCAATGACTGAGCCTTGTGTTTTGGGTCTGACTGACTGAGCCTTGTGTCTTGGGTTTGAGTGACTGAGCCTTGTGTTTTGGGTTTGACTGACTGAGCCTTGTGTTTTGGGTCTGACTGACTGAGCCTTGTGCTTTGGGTCTGACTGACTGAGCCTTGTGTTTTGGGTCTGACTGACTGCGCCTTGTGCGTTGGGTCTGACTAACTGAGCCTTGTGCTTTGGGTCTGACTGACTGAACCTTGTGTTTTGGGTCTGACTGACTGAGCCTTGTGTTTTGGGTCTGACTGACTGCGCCTTGTGCTTTGGGTCTGACTGACTGAGCCTTGTGCTTTGGGTCTGACTGACAGAGCCTTGTGTTTTGGGTCTGACTGACTGAGCCTTGTGTCTTGGGTTTGACTGACAGAGCCTTGTGTTTTGGGTCTGACTGACTGAGCCTTGTGTTTTGGGTCTGACTGACTGCGCCTTGTGCTTTGGGTCTGACTGACTGAGCCTTGTGCTTTGGGTCTGACTGACAGAGCCTTGTGTTTTTGGGTCTGACTGACTGAACCTTGTGTTTTGGGTCTGACTGACTGAGCCTTGTGTTTTGGGTTTGACTGACAGAGCCTTGTGTTTTCGGTCTAACTGACTGAACCTTGTGTTTTGGGTTTGACTGACTGAGCCTTGTGTTTTGGGTTTGACTGACAGAGCCTTGTTTTTTGGGTCTAACTGACTGAGTGTTGTGTTTTGGGTCTGACTGACTGACTGTTGTGTTTTGGGTCTGACTGACTGAGTGTTGTGTTTTGGGTTTGACTGACTGAGCCTTGTGTTTTGGGTCTGACTGACAGAGCCTTGTGTTTTGGGTCTGACTGACTGAGTGTTGTGTTTTGGGTCTGAGTGACTGAGTATTGTGTTTTGGCGTTGGACTAAGAGAGCCTTGTGTCTTGGGTTTGACTGACTGAGCCTTGTGTTTTGGTTTGCGTGACTGAGCCTTGTGTTTTGGGTTTGACTGACTGAGTGTTGTGGTTTTGGGTCTGACTCACTGAGCCTTGTGTTTTGGAATTGAATGACAGAACCTTGTGTTTTGGGTTTGACTGAGTGTTGTGTTTTGGGTTTGACTGACTGAGTGTTGTGTTTTTGGGTCTGACTCACTGAGCCTTGTGTTTTGGATTTGAATGACAGAACCTTGTGTTTTGGGTTTGACTGATTGTTGTGTTTTGGGTTTGACTGACTGAGTCTTGTGGTTTGGGGAAGAGGATCGCACTACAACAGACAAACTTTAGGATTTCCCAAAAGAGGCAAAGCAACATTTTTTAGCTGTGTGATGGAAAGAAGATTTTTTTTGTTCAGATTGAAAAAGCAATATGGTTGACCGATTCGCTAACCGGATGTTGACTGGTGCCGCGAGGTGTCGGCCAAGACTTGCGGCTAGACAGGAAAGGCGGCACCATAAGCCGCTCTCTTTCCTTGAGACATCAGATGATATATTGTTTTATGATACAGGAAACCATTGACAGTTCTCTGTAAGAGATGCCAAATCAAAGCATGTGTTGTGGTATGGGGTACATTTATTATTTAAAATATTAGGGGTCACTTCATGTTTGCCCAATTTAATTTTGTTTTGCTGTCGAAGAAGTCTAGCCACATGTTTTGCTCTTGGCGGGGTTTTCTTGTAATATTGTTGGCTCATTTGGCGATGTCAGTTTGGGTGGGTGGTTTCATCTTTTTCCTGTGAGAGTATGTCTGTCCCAAAAGAGGTTTTATGAGAATTAAACACAGGCCGTGCAGATCTGCGTTATAAATTAAATGGATATTGAGTCTGACAAAACAGGCATGTTCTGAGAGTTCATATACATCGGGTAAAACGATATACTTATGAAAATATTTTTTGGCTATGAGGATATACTTATAGCGACGTTCTTTGGTTATGACGACATACCTATGGTGACATTACTTGGTTATAAGCACACACTCACAGCAACGGTCGTTGGTTACGACGACATACTTATGGCGACATTACTTGGTTATAAGCACACACTCTCAGCGACGGTCTTTGGTTATACCGACATACCTCTTCGGTCACGACGGCATACTTGTGGCAATGCCGTTTGGTTATGACGACATGCTATACCGGTTTTTTTGGTTATCATCAACATACTCATGGCGATGTTCTTTGGTTGTGACACCATACCTATAACGACATCCTTTGGTTATGACGACATACTTCTTGCGACGTTCGTTAAACGTTTTCGTGATTAATAGTACTGGTTAATGCCACATCAGTAATAGCGACGGACTTCTCAGGTGTGAACCATGTCGTTATAACGGTGTTGTACCACAGCACAAACACACGTCTGTCTTAGAGTACACTGTTCGAGTATGGTGTACCGTCGATTTTCCTAAATTTGCAAAGCTAAGAAAAACTTCTACTACTACTGCTACTACTACTACTACTACTACTACTACTACTACTACTACTACTACTACTAATAATAATAATAATAATAATAATAATAATAATAATAATAATAATAATTGGTTTGTGAAAACAGAATTAGTTGCAATCAAATCCTTTTTATTGGGGTTCGAGGGGGCGAATTGTCGTCATAGAAGTTTTCTGAAGAACCGGAATGCAGTTCTCATTATCCTATTGTCCTACTTTTTTTACAATAACTGGGCTGTTAGACATAAATATTTTGCCTCTTTTCCTTACAAATGACGGGTTTTAGCAGAAGTCACATCTCAGTTTGTTACAGGATACGGAGGCTTGTCTCAATGTATTTGCACTGCACTGTTATCGGCGGATCCTTGTTTCCATGCGATTTCAGTTCATGTTAAATGTGACTTTGAAGGAGCTACAGTATGTCGCAATGTCGTACTTTTTAATGGCTTTGCAAACATTTTATTTTGCCCTTAGTTGGTGCACTTTTTGACAAGTGTTTTGTTACCGGTATGTGGTAAATATAAGTGAATCGTTGAAGAAGTCTAGATATTTCATTAAACCAATTACTTCTGCACAAACAGATTTGTAAAATTTGACAAAAATCCGCTGAGATCTGTTGTTATCAGCCTATTTAGTGGTTAGGATCATTTAGTGGTTAGAATAGATACAGTCATTCTTCATTGACATAACCGAATTTCACTTCAAAGGTCGATTAGGCACTTAAACCCAGGCCTTTTTTTTTAACTCCTTCTCCCTTTTTTACGTTAGCTGGGCCACTGTCACTGACATTTTTTCTCTTACACTTCCGAAAGGCTATGCATTTAAATGGCAAATGAACCACATAAAGAGGTGAGTCTGTTTGCATGACAAAAAGGCCAAAAGAAAGTCCGAGAACTGGTGTGTACGGTTAGTTAGTATTCATGATATCAGCGCAGAGATTTGTGGCTATCATTTCTGTACTTAATGTTCCATAAAAACGTTCCATAAAAAAAGTCTGTGGAACCTGACCTGTTTGGAAAGAGATCGCGCACTGGAAGTTTTAATCCAGCATTGTAAACATTTCTTGGTAGTGGTGTTCTGTAGGTACGAGGGATTCCCATTGTTTGAGGGGGGGGAGGGGGGGGTTGGAGGGATGGGGGCTGAAGTTACAGATAGGCGAGGCTCCATTTTTGCCGTGACTAAACTCTTGTTTTTGTTTTTTGTGGGATATTGTTGCCCTGTAGACAGGCTAACACAAGAAGGTTTCTGGTGACCCTTTCGTACCGAATGAATTAAGGGAAAATCATCACTTTCCGTGGAATTTTAGTCATATGTACATTGTTGGTGAACGCTTTGTTTCCCGAAAACATCGCTATGCCATGCTGTTTTTATCGTGTCATTTAAAACAACGTGTTTTTGGCCTTTTCTACAACTTTCCACAAGCACTGGTTAACATGAATTTTCCGTCCGGGATTATATACTGCCACAGTTATTAGTTATTAGTAGTTATTCACTTAGTCGCCCTATTTGGCTTAACCGACGTTTTTCGGGCCGGTCAGTTCACAAGGTGGGGGGGGGGGGGGCATCCGTCGTCCGTAAGAATATTCTTTAAGTAGTCCTCTCTTGATAAATTACTGTTTCCTAGGTAGCGCCGTCTTGACGAAAAATACTTCTTTGGCGATGCGCCGAAAGTTGATCAAATGGCGGCATTCTTTCAATGTTTTGTAACCAATTTTCAAAATGATTTTGCTCCTATATTTTCAATAGGAGTGTTTTCAGTTTTAAGCACAGATGTTCCCTAAGTAGTCCAGTCTTGAAAATTACTTTCATTGTGATCCGCCAAAAATTGGCAAAATGGCGGTATTTTGTGTAACTTTTTGGATCCCAGTTTTCAAGACTTCTTCTCTACTGTTTTGATCGGATTGCTTTCAGATCTCGTACAAATGTATGTTAGGTAGTCTTGTCGCAAAAATGACCGAATTGTAGCATTTTAAAACTTGTTGGGAGCCATTTGCAAAATGCGTTGCCTTCTGCAGTTTTGAATGCATTTCTTTTAAATTTTAGAAGAAGGTTCTTAATATGTATGTACTTTTAGTCGGATTGCTTTCAAATTTAATAACTTTTTTAGGGGGAGGGATTGGGGCAAATGCTTGTCTATGAATTATATTCAATGACAGTATGTTTAGACCAGTCGACTCCGTCATCTGTATTTTCGTGTGTACGTATGTAAACTTTTACTTAAAATGCTTCTTCCCCATCAGTTTCGATCTGATTCCTTTAAGATTTTGTACTAATGTTCTCTAGATAGGTCTATCTTGAAAAATTACTTTTTGTGGCAATCGCCAAACATTTTGCCAAAGAGTGGGGGGAGGCATTTAAAATTTTTTTGTTGCTATTTTTCAAAATCCTTCTTCTACCTCAATTTTGTTCGGATTGTCTTCAAATTTGGCATAAATGTTCACTAGGAAGGCCTCTCTTGAAAAAATATTTATTTGGGTGATCCACCAAAAATTGACCATATTGGGGTATTTCTTCATCAATTGGAACCAATTTTCAAAATGCTTCTACCTCAGTTTTGACCGGGTTATTTCCCATTTTGAACGATTGTTCCTTAGGTTCTCCCTTGAAAGTTTTTTTTTTTTTTTTTTTTTTTGGCGATTCGTGAAAAATTCGAAGAAGTGGGAGGCATTTATTTATTTATTTATTTATTTACTTATTTAATGGATTGCTAATTTTCAAAATGCTTCTTCCACAATTTTGATCGGAGTGTCTTTCAATTTTGCATTAAAAATTCACCAGTCTGTCCTTCCTGGAAAGTTATTTTTTTGGCAATCCACAAAAAAGCGCTAAATGGGGGCATTTTTTTTTTTTTTTTAGTAGCCAATTGCTTCTTCTCCCTCAATTTTAACCCAATTGCTTTCGAATTTTGTATGATTGTTTCTTCGATGATCCTCTTTACATTTTGCTAGTTTAGTGCTGGAGTTTAGGCATAGGTTGACTATCTGAAATTCACACTTGGCATTTGTTTTTGGTTGAATAGGAAAATTCAAAATGACTGGTAGCCGCCATCTTGGATTTTCATCCACAAATTGTTATTAACACAATAACACAAAAAACTTACTTGAGCGGTGATCACCACATTTAAGAAACGGTCATTGAAAAGGAAAACGTGAGTTTCATTTTGGGCTTCGATCAGAGAAAATTATAATGACCCGCCATCTTGCATTTCACTCACAGATTCTTTTGAACATTATATGATAAAACAGAAACCAGTAGGAAATTCGGAGTAACAGGCAATATTCAAGTCAAACCATTGCTCACCTCATTTGCCTGCCCTTCTGGGCGTCCCTGGTTCGGTCCGGCGGGGGGCTGTGCCCTCGATAGTGGCTTGTTATAGATAAAGTAAGCCTTGTAAACGGTATATGTAAACAAGATGGGATCTTCGTCACTGGGTTCCTTGGAATAGGCGTTTAATAGACGTCTAAGAGCTGATTATTGCCCGTCATTTTGTTCCAATTGATGGTAAGCGGAAGCATGTTATAGCAGTCAGAGATAGGGCGCATGATTCTCTGACTGATGGGGGGCGAAGGTGGGGAGGGGGGCGTGGATTAAAATTAATATTAACAGAATTCAGACTTGGTGCAAAGCGTCAACGGGGTCAAAGTAATTCCGAATCCTATAAATAGTTTGAGTTGAGAACAGAAATAGTTTATTCTGCCGCAAATTGGTGTGAAAATCACAGATCTTAATGGAATTGTCTGTCATACTTGTAATATTGCTTCGTCTGTTGCTATTTCAGTCGGCAATAACATCAACTATGCTCTAAATTTACTATCTTTTTTTCGTGATTTCCGTAAATGGCCCCTAAACACTTATCTGACCGCAAAAAGGCCCAGACTATTCAGAAATTTCAGCTCAAATGTACTGAATTTGATGAGCGCGCTTTACGTTTGCTTCGGTCTTTGTCTTCTCTGCTTTGCTGGATCCAGCGCACCCAGGTCACGTGGGTATCCGGATCAGAGTGGTGCCGGAAAAGCCACTTGCACTTTGCCTCGTCCATTTGAACGGTGAAGTTTTGTCATATGCCGATGTTTTTGCTGTATTCGGGCAATGGTTCCGGTATACATTGAGTCAGTTATTTTTATCTGAACCAGATCCTTAACGTTGTAATGCAAACCCTGTCAAACCGGGTGAAAAAATAACGCACGATAACTGCTAACGATATATAATGGGGCAGGGTAAGGGAGGTGGCAGGGGATGGGAGGGGGAATGAACGTAATATATTTGGGTCGACAATTAATTAAGACAATGGTATGAGTTTCACGAATTAAAAGCTTATAATAACAGACAGTAGTGTTTTCAGTGCTGTAGAGAACGTGGTGTCGCTTATCGTTGAGATGATTCTTGATCAAGGGCGACATAGTGCCTCTCTCCAAAGTGCCTCTATGTGAATGATTTACACGCACTATGAATAATGGACAAGAATTGTGTGGACATAATTATGTCATATTAATTTCAGTCACACTGTAACTTGTAAATAGATGCGTGCCTTATAAAGTTTGTGTATGGTAACCCTTTTTTTATATTATTAAAATGTGAAGTATAAACAAATCTAAAAAATCACCTGCTGACTTAAGAAAATCTTGAACCTCTCGTTAGTGTATTTATATTTTATTTTGGTCAGGCCTATTTGTGGAAATGGGATTGAAAACAAACATAAAACAACAGATTACAGAATTATAAGATATTTTACTTACTTTTTTGTCCAAAAAGGGTGAGACATAAAATAGTAAAGCTTTTTCCTGCCCGGAGTTGATCGATTGCTATGGCCCTCTGGACAGTGGTAAGGCGTTTGGGCATTTCTCCCACTGCATATTCAACATGAGTGACAACTTCAACATTGTTCTTTTGACCATCTTTACGCGTGTTCACAATATTGTTCAATTTGCTTTTGAATTGATTGAAATATTCACACCTGTAAACAAAGCGACAGCATGGGCCGTATATTGGTCAAAACGGAATATCAATAACTTTTTTTCGAACAGTATATTTTGTATTTGTTTATTTAATGGCTGTTTTCTGGCATTTCTTCGGACGTTTTCGGTTCCCTTGGTGCAAATGCGTGTTTGAGGCTTGGACAAGGCATGCTCTGCTCTTGTTTTTATTCACTTTCACTCATTCACCGTTCTTTATCCAATTCGTATGTGGCGTCATTTATTTTGACTGCACCTCCTGACAAGGTCTGCTTATCGTGTCACTAATGGTGATTAGTTACTCACGCTATCAGGAGAATGCCCGAAAAGAGTGCACGAACTAAAGGTTAGGTAGTGAATATCTCTCAACTAAAACCGCGAAGACGAAAAAAAAATCCGTTATCTTCAACTTATTATGTGTGAATCTCAGAAAACCTAGTTAAAGAAGCTCGAAGTTTGTTTGTTTGTTTGTTTGTTTGTTTTTATTATTATTATCTTATTGCACCGAAGCAGACGATGATAAGATGTTTATTTCGACTATTTTTATTTGCATGTTGTGGTTTCATTTAAGGCTACCCATGGCAGGTGAAAATAATTATGACACTGTAAGAAGGTATGAAGTATTCACATTCTCTCATGTGTGAGGTGGCAGGCGCCGTAAATTCGCTCACATAAGTCGTAGCCTATATTGCATGCAAGTAGTCTATAAGACGTTAACACAACGAGACAGTCGGTGTAACCCCGAGAAAATGTGTGCAAAATATCTCGCTAACAGAAGGTCGTATCGACCTCTGTTTTTATATGGGTATTCCTTGGGTAAGTCGGGCGGTTCTGTCAACTTTTAACGTTAAAATCTTGTATGTAAGGTTTCTAAACCACTGAACATCGAAGAAAGTTGAAACCTGGTGGAACTGATGCTTGGTTAGATCCGAAAGATTCTGTCAAGTTTTGTCGCGAGTAGAAAGAACGAGCACGGCATGTGACGTCATCACGTAAAGTGTCATATATTTTTAACAAGATCTTGTTTGCAAAATATCTCGACCCCCCTGTGGGTTATGGGGGAATCTTAAGAATACACCCTCTGCTTTCTGTTCCGTGCATGGCGTAAGAGGCGACTGATCGAAATATTTTCTTTATAACTCTTCTTTAGTATTTCGTAATTCTTCTTTCTTTTTCTTCCCCACTTGTTTCTTTAGCAAGTGCGTCCCAATATAGCCATAGTTAGTGAACGGGACGTTAAACACCAAACAAACAAAGCAACATATCTCGATAACAGAAAGTCATATGGATTTCACATTGCCACTCCTGGCGACAGTCGGACGGTTCTGTCAACTTTTGACGGATGTATCGAAATTAAGGGAAGCGTATGACGCCATTACGTTAAAACCTTGTGTGTAAGATTTCTAAGCAGCTGAACGTGGGAAAAAATTTTAATTTGGTGGGTTTGTAGCTTTGCTAGGTCCAAAAGATTCTGCCAAGTTTTGTCACGAATAGGAAGAACGAAAAGGCGTGCAACGCCATCACGTAAAGTATTCAGATAATTTGAACAAGATCTTGCGTGCAGAATACCTCTCAAAGGGAAGGTCGTATCGACTTAAACTTTTTTACGGATATTCCTTGGATCGGTCGGATGGTTCTGTCAAGTTTTGACATGTGGACTGAAAGTAAGAAAGGCGTCATTACATAAAATGTTTTTAAGCAACATATCTCGATAGCGGAAAGTCGGATCGACTTCAAACTTGGTGTGGTTATCCCTTGGATAAGTCGCACAGTTTTGTTGCAAAATTACACTCGTATTAAAGATTAAGAAAAAGTGTATGACATCACCACGACCCCTCCCTCCTGTCACATTTTGTTAGCTCCTCCTTAAGCATAAGTGTTAACTACGCTGAAGATTCTCGAGTTTTCCTGCATTCTTTAGACTGCTTGAAAACAATAGCAGTGTTACTGTCGATCCTGTATTACGTATCTTATCAATCAGGGGTCATTCTCAGTTGTGGTGCATGATGAGGTCGTTATCTACGAGGCCATGGAATGCTGTTGTCGTATTTATTCAAACTCTGCACTGCTAAAGAAATCTTAGGCGTAGTTTGCCAAACTATAAGTATTTTCTTAAGTTCGAGTAAAGATGCAACATGTTTGTTCAGATCGATGATCACAGTACCATTGCCCAAAATATTACATGTACATTTTCCGATGTTTAACAATAATCCTCTTTTATCGCCCCGTGAACTTGGATCGACCATGGTCTATTACAATGCTACTGTACTGTACTGTGAGGACGTTTTTGTTATATTTATACAACAAACAAACTGACACCTAAACAGTTTATTTTTGAATTTTTGGCGATGAATTCTGAATATCTTTGTAGAAATGAGTGTTTTGTTTCAGTTATAAGAAAAAAGGAAACTGGCTATTGGGGAATTATGAAGTGTGTGATATAAACTTTTACTCTTATGCTTTGTGTGCACTGTCCGCTCTAGTTATTCCATTTGTTTATTACACGTTTTCTTAAATAGGCCGCTATCGAAGCGTAACGTGGGCCACAAGCTGCTAGAGAAGATGGGGTGGAAAGAAGGACAAAGTCTGGGCAAGTCCAGCGACGGCATCTTAGAACCGGTATGCATATATTCATGCGGTATTTTTGATGTCAGATGAGTTCCGACCAGACATACTCCTTGGGCTTATACTTAAATCTTTGGTTTAAGTAATAACTCTCTATTGTTTAGAATATATCACGTGAATAAGAATCCCGTAGATATTTTGTAAAGCACGAAATAAGGTACTTTCGACAAACTGAGTCTGTTCGCGGAACAGGCTCATGAGGCACAGTCTGTTTGAAATTACCCAGCATTCCGCGGTACTGGGGCAGTGCAGTTTGTAAACAGCAATGCTTCAAGTGCGGAACTGAATAGATTACTCCAGATGCCAGGTCTTTACATTCCCTTGTAATAAGGGTTGGGTAGGGTAGGGGCATCCCCCCCCCCTCCCCACACAATTGTAGGCAAAATTTGTGAAGTCATCGAATTACTGCAACAATCCCCCCACCTCCCCCCGCCCCCCTGCTCCTTCATTTGTCCTGTACGCTGGTCCACCAACAGTTGGTAGAAAATTTAAAACACTTAGTCTAAAGGCTCTTTGATTAGCTGTTAAATTTCCTATCAGCTACTCTCCTGTGGTGTTTGTACGTTCTGTGTTCGTGTGGGTGCACGTGTGTGTATTTGGGGGGGGGGGGCGGGTGGGTCAGTCTGTTGGGAACAAAATCTTGTGTACAAGATATCTCGAGAACAACATGTAGGGTAGACTTCAAACTTGATCTGTTTATTCCTTGGGTAGGTCGGTCAGACGGTTCTATCAACTTTTTGACGCGTTTCACGTTATCAGGGAAGGCGTATGACGCCATTGCGGTAAAATCTTGTGTACAAAATTTCTCCATCCCTGAACACCGGAGAAAGTTCAAACTTGGCTGGATTGATAGTTTGGCAGGTTGGAAAGATTCTGTTAAATTTTGTCACGAGCAGAACGCACGAGTACAGCATATGGCCTCATCACTCAGAAATATGTGTATAGTTTGAACAAGATTTTGTGTACATGATATCTCGAAAACGCTGTAATTTTCAATAGGTTATTCAACACTGAACTACACTTTAATAAACAGCAAAATATAAATTTTCAATTTTTTTCAATATTTTTATTTTCCTTCCGCCAAAAGATAAGGATTTACATTGTTCAACTTATTTTCACCCTTTGGTATAAGAAACATGAAGCATTATTGATTTCTGTGACATTCGAATAGCCAACCAGAAAATATTTGGTTTCTTATTTACTTCAAAATTCTTATTTTAAATAATTCAGTATTATGGAGAAAATGGGTTTAGTCGGGGAGACATTTCTTTTTGTTTACAAAAACAAGAAACGAACAAGTGTCAATTGAAACTGTGAAACCGTGCACGTATAAAAGAATGATAGAAAAAAACTGAGGTCAGTTTTTTTTCCGTATTGCACGCTCCTGCCCCCCTGATAGGTATACTTTTTTTCAGGAGTGAAATACACTGACTCAAACTTACAGGAATGAGTACGTTGTAACTAACATGTGTGAATGTTTATAAACATCATATAATTGCAAACGTCATGTAATTATAAACGTCATTTGTGTTTTGTTACGTTGTTATTTCGCGATTTCAGTTGAAATAGGTTACTTCCGTTGAACTGTCAAAATAACAAGAAACATTCGAAAGGAAAAAAAATACTTGTTTAGCGGGCGTGCTTGTGAGGTTCGTTCTTAAACCACACGAGTCTGAAGGCATATAAATTAGTGTGTTTGTAATTTCCCTGATGGCAAAAAGAAACGTAAGTTTTTATTTTTAAAAGTAATTGTAGTTTGTAAATTTATACTTTCTTGGGGTGATTTATAACATAAACTCTCGTTCGTACGTCAATTTAAGTATTAATACAGACCATAGACTAGTTGTGTGTTCCTTCAAAAACAAGTGGTTTAACATAGAAAGTCCCAAAAATAAAACAACAAAAAACATCCCTGTTAGTCATTTAAACAAACAAGAAGTAAAAGAAAAATATATGAAAAATGTAGAAAACTCTTTTAATGAATATCCTGTGAATTCCAACAATCAACAAAAATGGACTTTTATTTGTGATGTGTGCATCAATGTCTCTAAAGAACTTGAACCACCTAAAAACACCAAAAAAGTATGTAACGGCACCATAACCATCTTATCCAGACATCAGAAGAATCTACAGAATATTATTAAAAACTGTCATAATTCAGAAAAACGTACAGCATTAAAAAACACGGAATAAAGTTTTCAACGACAAAAAAAAAAGAACTGAAAAGAGAAGAGGAAAAAAGAATTATAAATCAAATAGAAGAAATTGAAAATAGTAAAAATGACGGTCGACGTATGTTCAAAGCCATTCGTGTACTACAACAACAGACAAATAATAATGTGTACTTCAAAGGAGAAAATGGAAACATAGTCGACAGCACTGATCAAAACCTTCAAATAATTTCAGACTATTTCGAAAGTGTGTTTAATCCAAAAGCCATAGATCCGTTTCCAACCATAAAACCGAAAAAAACTAAAAAGTCCTTTCACCAGTGAAGAAATAAATAAAGCAATTAAATCATTAAAAAACAACAGGAGTGCCGGAATCGACAAATTAAAAGCAGAACATTTAAAGTGTGCTCCACTGAAAATAAGCGATTTTATAGCAGATATCTTAAACACTGTATGCGAAACAGGAGAATACCCAAAAGAAATATCTATCGGACTATTAACACCTCTACCAAAACCAGGCAAACCTAAAGGTTCACCACAGAACCTACGGCCAGTGATACTTCTATCCGTCCTTAGAAAATTTCTAGCAATTTGTTTTATACGTAGAATTAGTGATAGACTTTTTACACATAATCCCAGATACACAAGCTGTATATCGACCAGGAAAAAGTGCGACAGAACTCATATTCTCTTTCAAATTATTAACTGAGAAAGCGATAACTAGTGAAGATTACAATATACACTTGCGCATGCTAGGCATGAGCAAAGCTTTTGACACTATTAAACGCGATATACTGATGGATGATCTCAAAGTAGTATTAGAATTAGATGAACTTTACCTGTTCAGTATTCTGCTAAGTAATATAAAACTTAGCATAAAAATAGGAAAAGTACATGGAAAATTCTTTACAAGCATAATTGGCTCACCACAAGGAGATCGAGCTTCAGCTATACTCTTCTTAACATACCTAGCCAATTCCATGAACCTGGTTTTGTGTTTGACAATTACAGCAATGTTCACTTCCTACTAGATCAACAATTTGCCGATGACATAAATTACGGATCTACGCTTAAAAGTGAAATAAATAAAATTAAAACGAAACTACAAAATCACTTAAAAACAGAAATCTACAAATAAATGACAGTAAAACAGAAAAATACACTGTTTGCAAAGGCGGTAGCATCGAGTGGAAAAGCTATAAACTAGTGGGTAGTTTACTTGGAACAAAAGAAGACATCAAAAGAAGAAAAACACTAGCGAATAATGCTTTTAATAAGCTGAAAACTGTATTAATCTCGAAACAACTAAATCTACATGTCAAGATCCGCGTCTTCAACGCATTAATCGAATCAATTTTCTTATACAACAGTGAAGTGTGGGGTCTCACTAAATGCCAAGAACAAGAAATAGATATTTTTCACCGCAAACTCCTCTAAGATTTATACTATCAATAAGATATAGTGCTGGAAACTGGATTAGTAATGAAGAACTGTATAAAAAGACAAACCAAACACCGTGGTCAATTCTGATCAGAAAACGTCGCTGGAATTTCTTTGGACACGTCTGTAGATTACCTGAAACTACACCAGCAAGTAGAGCTCTTAAAGAAGCAACTGAAATAGTAAAAAGACCTCCAGGAAGACAAAAAACAACATACCTGTCAACGATAAAACGCGATCTACAAAATAAAGGAATTAGCTCAATCTCACAAGCCAAAATATTAGCACAAAACCGTACTAGGTGGAGAGACTCTGTATAGAAACGTATAGAGCTTTGCTCTGAAAGCGTATCCCGACGACGACGATTTATTCCATGGAAACGGGGACAAGGTGGTGGGGGCGCAAATTATACACAAATAATCATTGCACATTGTAAACAAATATTCAATATTTATTTTTTTTATCATAAATATAAAGAAATCAGGTCCAATATCAATACCAGCTGGCCGCAGTTCTAATAGCGCGTCGCCTTAACTGAGCATAAAGAAAGCAACAAATGGTGCTCCGTAAAATTTGTAAGAAAAGCAAAAATATCGCAAAATAGGTGTATAATAAAAGTAATACATCAGGACAGGTTGGCAATATGGCTTTTTTTTTCCTTCAGGCCCGGGATCGAATTGACCTCACCCTTCGGGTTCGGTCAGTTCGACCAGGGTCCTTCAGGCAAAAAAAGCCATATTGCCCCTCCCCCTGTCTAGTTTTCTTCTAGTGTAGTTTTGAGTCGATCCTCTTCCCTGTTCGGTGAAACTTGCGCAACGCCGTAAGAATCTCGACTTGGGCTTTTTGAGATATTTTCAAAAATTTCAATTTTTGTTATTTTTTTACAATAGTGTATTTGTTCAATCTTCAAAATGTATCACAAGAAAAGGTTTTAGACTGTTCGTAGGACGCTGTCCTAAGTTTTTCCCCACATCAACCACATTTTTCATGGAGAATTTCAAAATTTTCGATTATTGACCAATTTTTTTTATCTTTTTTTTGGTACTTTATCTCACGCTTATGATTGAATCGTGTTGATTCTTCATATATTTGTGGTACGATAACTTCACAAGATTTTATTGAAATTCATCGATATCGAATTTTTTTTATATTAAGCCTTAAACAGTGAAAAGTTATGCTATCGTTTCCAAAATGCGTCTGCTTATTCAGTTTTAATCGTACGACTCCAAACATGATAGAGAATTTCCCAGGCGGTCCTCACCTGACTTATGCTTTTTTTCAGATATTCTCAAAAATATGGATTTTGACGAATTTTTAATTATTTTTAAAGATGTGTTATGGAATGTGGTTTTAACAGCAGGATTTTCGCAATACTGAGGCTTTCGTCGAATCAGTCTTAATTTTCCCGGATATTCTATATCTGCAATTATAATTTTGTGTTTGTAATTATTTTATAACCGGCTTCGCGTCACATCTGAATGCCCTCAAGTCTTGCTTAAGGCGGATACTGTCTAGAATATTGCTTTTACAATGGCTCGGATACATCCGTACTGCTAAATTTGAAGCAGGAACCAACTGAAGTACCAGTAAAAATCCTTCAAATATGAAAAGTAACCCAAAAAAACCCAGTGCCAGAAATCTACCGGAACTTAGGGAAAGTTCTCGGAGGAAATTAACATGCTTAATAATTGAAAGTTAATCTAACGATTATCGAATTTAAGGTCACTTGTGGCCTAATCCGTTTAACATTCTTAATTCCAATGCGCCAGTTGCATGTTAAATCGGAAGAGTTCTGGATATAAGAGTGTGGATTTTATCGTAATGTAGTGCTCCCAAGAATGGTTTTTTTTTGTTTGCTTATTTTCGACCAGAGCTCGGACGAAAAACGACTCAACTGGTTTTACGAGATAGGAGTTAAAAGTATATTGGGATAGACTATATCTTTACATCGGCATACGGACTCATTAAATGTTTATTTGCTAAAATACTCCATTTTTATATTAACAACGAGTTGTGAGCTACAATATAAAGTCTAGATTATCAAGGAACGAAAACAAAATATTCTTTATTATTTTTGTTAAGAATATGCCGTGCAAATAAGAATTTATGTATTCTTGCCACCGGAATAAGGCGTTATGGACGGCGTCGAAACGCCATGAGTTTTATCAGAGAAGTTTGCATGCCGTTGGCTTATGTGAGAAAAGACCACTGTCGTCAGGCCTTATTCAATCACAAATAAAACAGGGTGGGTGGGAGGGGGTTACTAAAAGCCAAGTCAGTAAGGCGGACCTTGCTGTCGTCACACCTGTCTAGCTACTTAGCTTGCTTTGCAGGTCACTACCGGAAGTTTCCGAAAAGAAGCTCCCCCCCCCCCATATAAAAGCCCCGGGGCTCTTCTGTTTGCAGTAAAAATAAAGACCTGAAAAAATCGTTTCCTAATAAAAGCCCCCTTCCTTCCCTGCAAGTCTTTTTAGAACTCGTGTTTACTCGCAATGCAGACACGGTGCACTTAATCCTTTGATGTGAGGCAAACCCCTAGACACGTTCTGCGTCGTTGCTTAATCCTGTGCTTCACATAAGGCAACCCGCCCCCCACACTTTGCCAGACTTTTTTAGTTACTGTTGTTTTTGTGTGTTTTGTTATTTTTTGTGCGGATATCCGCAGTATGTAGCGGTTTTAATAAGCGATTGATGGTAAATTTTCTTTTTTTGCAATAAAAACTTATCGACAACACCCCCCATCAAAAAAATAGAAGCCCCGGGGCTCTAATTAGGAAACTGTTTCCTAATAGAAACCCCGGGGCTTCTATTTGGTTTCCAAATGAGCACCTGAAATTGGCCAGTTTCCAAATAGAAGCCCTTGGTATTTTTTGGAAACCTCCGGTGATCTTTTTCTTTCATCATCTTGCCCACTTGGGTCTCATCCATATTTATTCGCGAATGTGCACTATTTTGCGACAGCAAATTAACTAACATGTAATACCCTAGTATTTGAAATAAGTATATCTCAAGGAAATAAGAAAGCAGACAATTTTTGTCCTGGACAAAATAAGGCACTTTTGACTCAGTGAATCTACACTCTGTACATATATATCAGTGAGACGGAGCATCGTGAGTCTATTCCGCTATAGACTCAAGAGTCAAAATGCCTTATTTCGCCCAGGAAAACATATTTAAGTTCTTATTTACTTAATACATTCTTATTCTAAATAACAGATTGTTATTTTAACTATGCCGTTAACCTGTTATTTATTGCACCGACTGATGTATATAATTTCGTGACCGTTTGAGAAAAAAAGGTGCGTGGGCGTGATGGGGAATCCCAACTATTTTATTTATTTCGTTGCAAAAGGACATGGATTATGAAATAACATCCTAGATCGATATATATTGCTGCGTATGCGTGATGTGGCAATGTTTGCCTGTCTGGGCATTAGAACTTTGGTCTGGGTTAAATTTCTTATTATGACTGGGAGTAATGACGGACATGAGGGAATTTTCGGCATGTGGCCAAAAAAAAAAAAGGTGATTAGAAATGCAGTTTCTGTTAAAAGTGATGCAATGGAAAATTTTGGCGTAGGGATTGCCTCATATCCTGTTGTGAGAGACAGCTTAGCGTGCCCGGTTTCATGGTCTGTTTGGTTGTCACGCTTCGGGTCACTAGAAGTGCCCGACCTTCAGACTCTCAGACACACACGTATCTGTCTGGCTGGTCTTACGCGGCTAGAGCGTCTGATCCGTCGTCTGTGTGTGCTTGTAAACGTGCAAAGTGGAACGTCAGAAAACCGCTCAGGTTACTACTTCGTCTGGGGTTTTACTAAGGTTGTTTTGTGTTGCCCATAGTTAGTATATGGTCATTTTATATGGAATGCCATTTTCACATTATTAGAGAATTATTGGTATCAAGAATTAATTTTAAATCTCAAAAATTCAATTTTTGATATCAAGTATTAATTTTTGATCTAAAAAATCATTTTTTGATATCAAGAATTAATTTTTGCTCTCTGTAATTACATTTTGGATGTCTCTTAATGTATTCTAATCTCAAAAAATAATTCTTAGTATCAATAAATATTTAGAGATATCAAAAATGAATTAATGATATCTAAAATTTAGAGATCAAACATTGAATTAAAATAGTTGATAGCAGAATCTCAATTTTGATCTCAATAATTTATTCTCCTTTCATTGATATCAAGGATTTATTTCAGATATCATTATTTCAGAATAAAATTTTTTAATGTATATTTTAAAATCTGCAAATAATTTTGTTATCTCAAAAATTAATTTTTGTTATCAAAATATCAGTCATTTTTGATATAAAAAATTTAAAAGCACACATCTGTGAATAAAATAAAGACTGGCCCTTGTATACAGAATCCTTATTTTAATTTCTTACTGTAGAAAAAAGCAATTCTTGGGCTAAAAAATTGTGTTGATATCAGTCATTCACGTTTTCATCTCCAAAATTTAATTTACCATTCGATAAATTTTAAATGAATGTGTGTCTCCCTTAATATCTTTTAAGTTTGAAAATTGATTTTTTGGTCTCAAATACCTAAAATTCAAATATTGATACAGCTTTAGAAAATTTAAATTAATGAGATCTACATTGCTTTATTGATATCTTTAAATATATTTTGATATCACAAATAAGCATTGACTGTTAAAACGGCATTCCATAAGTTAAAGAATCTGTGATTTCTCTGGCCATGTACAAACAAATTGTGGATTTGTGGAACTTTTTTCAGGTCTCACTGAAGCTTGGTTTCGGGAGTGAAAGGGGTGGGCGGGAGGTTGGGGGGAGAGGTTTGATCAGATCGCTTTCGTATTTAATATAGGTGTTTTCCAGCTTATGTTCAAACGGACTGTTTTCTTTTTTTCTTTTTTTTTCTTTTCTTTTTTCTTTTTTTTTTTTTTTTGGCAGTTTGGCTTAAGTGACGGAATGGAACATTTAAAAGAGAAAATATATGATCACATGCCACGTGAGTTAAACGGAGCCAAAAATAGGTCAAAATGTGCAGGAATGGGCTGAAATACATGCAACTGGTACAGTAAAAAAGGAAAAAATACTACAAATCAGTTCTTAGAGGGCTTTTAAAACCCTAAGTTTTGATGTCTGAAGTCGTTATTGTGTAGTATAGTGTCAGGAGCCCCACGCCAGAGTTGCTTTAAAAAAACTAAGAGCAGAAAAGTAAGCAGTGATGCCAAGAATAAAAATGGAAAACCTTGAGACCAGTTAATCATCAGGACTACCCCCCAAGATCAACGTGCCGTGCCTATGGGTTATTTTTAGGAACAAAGGGGTCCCTGGAATAGTTTCAAAAATTGTCAACAAGCGTGGCGATGCATATCAATAAGTTGCCGAAGTATTGAAAAAGATGCGAAGTCGAATAAAGTTGTTTCTTTCTAGAGTGCAGAGCAACAGCAGGGGAATTTGATAGGGCTTGCCCCCGCAGAAATTTAGGTCTGGATAAATGCAAGTTTCACGAATGCACATCATCTTCTAATGCACGCTTGTTTTAAATCACTAGCACATAGAATGGCCAGTTAACATTAGACCAGGAAGAAATATAGTCTTCTTTCTTATTCTCTCTTTTTTTTTTTTTTTTTTTTTTGCCGGCTGGAATCATTAGCCTCAACTTTTAATGAGACAGGGGCTTAAGCGATCGTTAAAAGAACGCACGTGCATATGCTTTTAAGTGGTGTAATCGTATCTCCCTTTAGGTTTATAGCCTGTATGTCTTGAAATCTTGGTTGACGGTAACTGCCTACATGGCGGTCTCCTTTTTTAGCGGTTCGCCAAAAATTGGCCGAAATATTAACCATAAACAAAGTTATTAAACGTTTCTGCTCTCAAGATTGTAGTCGAAGAGAGAATATATATTACAGATTTGCAACGTCTTAGTTTCAGACCGAAAATTGTCGAAAATATGGCACTCTGAACTTAACCCATGTTTCAGTTCTTTTCTTTCCATGCAGGTGTTTAAACCCCGGTTTTGTCCGGGCCACTTGGCTAACTTTCCTTTATCTGATTGCTTTGACTCTTCACACAATGAAAGAGTATATACTGTAGATTTGCAATGTTTTAGTTTGAGTTAGATCGACCAAAAATTGCCGAAATTATGGCCCTCTGAGTGTTTTGATCGAGACAGATGAAAGTTATCTCTTTATAATGGTAATGTTTCGCTGAATTCATGAAGTTCGAACACAGTAACTGCTCGGCGGGAGATAAGCAATCCACGAGTGTCTTGTTGTTTTCACCTTGACCCACTTTCAAGGTCACATAGGCCATTTCAAAAGCTCGCTTGGAATTGATTTTGGTCTCGATCAGCAAATTCAGAATGGACGCCAGGCGCAGTCCCAACTTTTTCCCCCTGAGTTTCTTGAAAACATACAACTCGTAAATTGTTTCACGAATTATCATCAAATTTAGAAATCCCGGTAGGTTAAATATCTGAAACTCACACCCGGGACTGGTTTCGGAATAGATCGGAATAATTAAATTGACGTCATTGCATTTCATCTGATAACACAAAAACTAGTTGTAAACTTATCTGTTGAAACGACAGATAATATCTAAATCATGCCGTTGCTCAACTTACTGTAGTTCATCGACAAAATGTTTTGGTATTCACAAAAGTTAACTGTGCAGTTTACTGTACTCCTAGAAGCGAAAATCGGTTGATCTAGCTGTATTACGCGAATAATTTTAAGTAGATGTTTGTGTGTTAAATGGCTTAAGTTTTATTTATTCACTCTCAGATGGTGTGGTTGCCGACGGAGCAGTTAACGGAATCAGTTAACTGCACAGTTAACTTTTGTGAATACGGCCACTGGTGCCAACGCTTGACGTTCTTAAATTCACACAACAAGGCCCAAGTGATTAAATATGAAATTTTTAACCCAGCCGACTTTGTCGGACTGGGTTAGTCGTATCACTTTAGGGGGCTTAAATGTATGTGCATATGTTAAGCTTTTACTTTAAAATGCTACTCCTCCTACAGTTTTGCTTCAATCGTTTTGATATTACGCAGGAATGTTCCCTTGGTGGTCCCCCACGTGGCTGTTACTTTTTTTTTGACGATTGACGAACAATTGACAACAAAGCGGCACTTTTTGTGCCCGTTTTGACCCATTTTTAAAATGCTACTCCTCCTACAGTTTTACACCAATCGTTTAGATGTTACGCAGGAATGTTCCCCAGGGGTTTGCCTACCAGGCTTTTATTTTTTTTCGCGGTTCGCCGAAATGGCGGAACTTTGAAGTTTGACAAAAACTGGAATAAATGGTAGTAAATAACTGAATTGTCAAACCATTAATTATATGTCTCCCCCTAAGGGAGACATATATAGCATTTGGTGTGTCCGTCCGTCCGTCTGTCCGCAGTGAGTTCTTATGAAATTAATGAGTCGATTTTTCGCAAAACATACATATATATTGGGGTACATGTCTAGATGATGCCCGTGGTATTTTTTTTTCGTTTCCTCAAAAATTCTATTTTTGGCAAATTTTTTAACATGGGGGGGGGGGGGGGTTCGTGCATTTTTTTCACTTTGGCCGGCTATATCTCTAAAACAGTTTGTTGGATTAGGCTGAAACGTGGCAAAACCAACACACATATAGTGCAAATGTTTACTGTGAAGTTTTACTTCATTTGCGTTGAAAATGTATTTTTTGGGAATTTTTTAATTTATGATTTTGAACTTTTTTTGACCGTATTGTTGCGATATCTCCGAAACGGTTTGTTGGATAAGGCTGAAACTTGGCAAGAAGAACTCACAAAACGTGTAAATGTTAACTGCGAAGTTTTTCTTAATTTCCGGTGAAAGTGTATTTTTGGCGAATTTTTCAATTTTTGATTTTTAACTTTTTTGACCATATTGTTGCAATATCTCCGAAACAGTTTGTTGGATTAGGCTGAAACGTGGCAAGAATAACCCACATATAGTGCAAATGTTTACTGCGAAGTTTCTTTTCATTTCCTTTGAAAATGTATTTTTGGCGATTTTTTTAATTTTTGAATTTTAACTTTTTTGGCCATATTGTTGCGATATCTCCGAAACGGTTTGTTGGATTAGGCTGAAACTTGGCAGGAAGAACTCACAAAACGTCTAAATATTTACTGCGAAGATTTTAGGCTGAAACTTGGCAGGAAGAACTCACAAAACGTGTAAATGTTTACTGCGAAGTTTTTCTTAATTTCTGTTGAAAATGTATTTTTGGCGAATTTTTCAATTTTTGATTTTTAACTTTTTCGGCCATAATTGTTGCGATGTCTCCGAAACAGTTTGTTGGATTAGGCTGAAACATGGCAAGAAGAACCCATATGTAGTGGAAATGTTTACTGCGAAGTTTTTCTTCATTTTCTGTAAAAATGTATTTTTGGCGATTTTTTTTCCACGTGACTGATTGGGGGCGGGGGAGACATATCCGTTTTTGTTTTAACAAAAACACTGGCCAATCTAGTTTCTCTCAGTCTTTTTCAAATAGTCATAAAATTTTAATCGAAAGTTTCTTAGGTGCTTCTCCACCTGGACTTTGCTTTTTTCACAAATGACAAAAAAAAATGCCGAAATGGTGGAATTTTTAAAATTTTGTAAAATTGTGTAAATGTCGGTAAATACGTGAACCGTCGAAACCCAGTCTCTCTGACATCCCTTTTCGGGTAGCTTCCAAATTCGAATTAAATGCATTTTACATACTTCATTTTTTTTGGCCTGTCATTCGTTTCAGACTTTTTCTCTCTTTCCTTGTTTGGTAACTGGGCTGGGTCATGTCCTTGGACATGCTTCTTGTTTAATTCTCAGTTGGAACAATTCTGAAATGGAATATTGCCGGATGAAATAATAACATTCTGCTAACGTTCTCCATTCTGCTAGCTGTTGCATGCAAGAGTGGCCACAACGCCCCACCAGATCATTGACAGTTGAAACCAGTTACTGCGTCCACCTCCATAAACCAATAAAGCTGTCATAAGTTAGGAAGCTGTGATCAAGATTATATGCCCACGTTCTGAATGGTCTGTTTCCAGAGAGACAAACAAAAACCTTATGCTAGTTAAAATAAAACACAAGCCATCGACTATCTGCGTTCAGAGTTGCTATTAACCTTTTCCATGTCTATGCATCAGCATTCTGCAAGATTTATGAGACTCCGTCGTTATGTCATTCTCATAAATGGTCCCGCTACTTAATTGGCGTGGGCAATTAGATGTGTAAATAATGACAGCAGAAAACAAACAGAATCGGTTCATTGTTGCGTCATAAAGCAAGCGTCACCTTTATTTGTCGAAGTCAGATCGCTTGCCAAATAAAGTGCGCAACTTTCTTACAACTTGGCAAAGCATTTCTCAATTTTTCACATATATTTTCTTTTGCTTTTAATGGGGAATTGATGAATTTTCTTTGTTTTTGGAGGTGTGTCTCGAACGACACACCCCTTGTATCGGTTCAGATATCATATCCATCTGACAGCAATTGGATGGTGTGTCTTGTATGTTCTGAAAATGAAACTTTAGGCAATGAATAAGCATTATTTCACATACATGTCTGCAAGTGTGATTTCTGCTAAATGCTGCAGTTTTATTGGTCAGAACATAGCTAAAAACCATTGGCTGCCAGTCCGTTACTGGTTTGACGTGCATTTGCTGACAGTCCAAACAAAATAAATCGCAAGCTGATGACACTGATGTAATTCAAATCACCCGACACCCCAAAAGCCAGGGTGCTGAATGCAAGTGGGCGGTGGTGGGGGGGGGGGGGAGGGGCACTTTCAATTCAAGATACATCCTGAATAGGCGTAATGGATCAGCTTCTAGCGTCAACCTATTAGCCGAATATTAAGCCCCCATTTTAGTGTAATCCATTCTAAAAAAGTAAGGGCGGGTGGAAAGACTACGTTCTGAAATATACGTTAAAAACCTCATTTTGAGAGCTGGTATTGTCAGGAGGTTGTGAACATCCTTCACTCCCTCCTCCATTCCCCACCCTCCCCTTCTCTCCTCTCCCCTCCCTCAAGGAAGTTACTCTGTGGGAGCTTATTACATATCAGTTACAGCTGCAGTTGCTTGCCACCATTTCTGAATTTTTGGCGGAAAATAAAAGCACTTTACATTTGAATGTATCTGCCACAATCTCCGGGTTCTTCTTTATACGTGCATATTGTTTTTACTCACTTGGCTGCTATATTTTAGTTTTATTTTTTACTTTATTATTCATTACCCCCCCCCCCCCCCCCCCCGTTGAACGGAGGGATCTAGGGTTGAGCTTGTCCGTCTGCCCCACTTGATGGTAAGTACCTTGTGGAATGCACTTCTCTATCAACTAAAGTGGTTGCAGCTTTTTATCATTCATACAGCTAATAACGAGGGAATGTAGGTATGCAGCGTCAAGGTTTCAGTTTGATCAATCAAAAATTGTTAAAATTACAGCCCTTTGATAATTGAATAAATTGACGCTTTCGATGGTACCTTGTGGGGTCCACTTCTCTATTAAGGAATCATGTAACAGCTATTATTCTTTCATATATGCAATCTTTAGTGTATTTATATGTGCAACGTCAAGGTTTCAGGTTGATCGATCAAAAATTGTCAAAATTACAGCCCCCTGAAAATGGGTTAAATTTTCGTGTCACAGAAGGTACCTTGTTGAGTCCACTTCACTATTAAGGAATCACGTAAGAGCTATTCATCTTTCTTATATCAAAGAAATGTGGAATGAAGATATGAAACGTCAAATTTTCAGTTTGATCGATCGAAAATTGTCGAAATTACAGCCCTCTGAAACTGAGCTAAATTGACGCTTTCGTGTCACAGAGGGTACCTTGTGGAGTCCACTTGCCTATAAAGGAATCACGTAAGAGCAATTATTCTTTTAATTATGCAATAATTAGGGGATAACGATTTGCCACGTCTAGTTAAAAGTTGGTCGATTGGAAATTACCGAAATTACAGCCCTCTAATAATGGGCTTAATTGTCAAGCAAACTTAATAAAATGGCGTATAGTTATTAATTTATTGTGACATTGAGTTTCAAGGGGGATCCTGCTGCTCTCTGACAGCATCTAGTTAGATATCATTCATTGATATAATTGATAAAAAAACGGGGTAATGTTTGAAATTTAACTCAACTGAAAAGGGTCAAATTTTTTGTATTTATTTTTTTATTAAAGTACCTTGTATCTTTTCTCGTCGGGCTTAGCCAGAGTTACTAGATTATTATTTCAGCTCTTTCTGTCACTAGCCTAGAATGCCCGGCACCCACATCTCGGGCATTGGGCAGTTCCAGTGTTTATAGTAGCTGGGTCAACTGGCAAACTTAATAACATAGTTCAACATACAAATTATTTCTTCAGCGTTGTTTGTTCGGAGGATTTTGTTATCCCTAACGCTTTGGTTTTTGACCAGATGTGTGACGTGTGACTGCTGAATATAGAGGTCTACTTATCTTGTGCCCGTCCCTAGTTTGACTAGGGCGCTTTTTAGGTCAGACGGCATCGTCGGTATAGTTTAATCACATGATTAGGAGGTATCTGTGTATGCACGTACCTGTGTAAACTTTGTTCAAAATGTTCCATCACTTACTGTTTTGAACGATAGCATTCATATTTTGTATGAATATTCCCTAAGTGATTTTTTTCGGCCAAAAATGGTCAAATGGCAGCATTTTAAAAAAATTTTGTGAACCAATTTTCAAAATGCTCCTTCTTCTTTCAAATTTTGCATGTGTAGCTGACTTTAGGCCTCCTTTGAGAAAATATTCTTTTTTTTAGTCCCCGCCACCTCGTAGCGCGAAGCGGGGGACTATAGGATTCGGGTCCGTCCGTCCGTCTTTTTTTTTTTTTGTTGGCGCCGTATCTCCGTAACCACTGAACCCATTCAGTTGTTCTCTTGCACCTGCAAAGACTATATAGTGGACCTGTGCAACGAGGGGTTATTTTGAGTTTTTCGCAAGAATTGGGAAAATGGAAAACTGAAAATTTAACGCAATTGGCCGATTCGATGGGTGTTTGTCGGCGCCATATCTCTGTAACCACTGAAGCGAATCAATTGTTCTCTTGCACATGCAAAGACTATATAGTGGAGCTGTGCAACGAGGGGTTATTTTGAATGTTTCGCAAAAATTTGAAAAATGGGAAAACTTTGAAAATTCAACACAATTGACCTATTCGATGGGTGTTTGTCCGCGCCATATCTCCGTAACCACTGAAGCGAATCAATTGTTCTCTTGTACATACAAAGACTATATAGTGGACCTGTGCAACGAGTGGTTATTTTGAAAATTTCGCAAAATTAGGAAAATGGGAAAACTTTGAAAATTCAATACAATTTATCTATTCGATGGGTGTTTGTCGGCGCCATATCTCCGTAACTATTGAAGCGATTCAATTGTTCTCTTGCACATGCAAAGACTATATAGTGGACCTGTGCAACGAGGGGTTATTTTGAGATTTTCGCAAAAATTGGGAAAATGGGAAAATTTTGAATATACAGCACAATTGACCTGTTCAGTGGGTGTTTGTCGTATTGAAATCCTGTGACTGCACGCCTGCGGGGGACTTAGTCAGTTTTACTGGCATACTTGTTTTTTGGTGATCCACCACAATATAACCTTAAATTTTTGGGAGCCAATTTTCGAAGTGTTTCTCGAACAGTTGTGATCGGATTTCATTTTCTGTATGGATGTCCCCTTGAATCTTTCTTAAAAAGTTAACCCTTTTTATTGGCCGAACTGACGTTATCTTTATATTTATTAGGAGCCAGTTTTCAAAATGGTTCTTCACCCACAGTTTTGAAAAATATGCTTTTCAATTTCATAAGAATGTTCTTCAGGTATGTTTTCTTCAGCACTTACTTTTATGGCGATCACCATATTTTGGTCAAGAGCCTACATTTAAATGTTTTTGGGATCCAGTTTTTCAGAACGGTTCTTCTACAGTTTTGATCGCGTTGCTGTTAAATTTTACAGGAGCATCCAAGGCTAAGTCCACTCCTGAAAATTGTGTGTGTTTTTTTTTTTTTTTTTTTTTTTTTTTTTTTTTTTTGAGGGGGGGGGAGGGGGGAGATTCACCAAGGATTGTCCAAATGTCGGCGTTTGACAAGTTTTTAGAAAGCAGTTGTCAAAATGCTTCTACCACAGTTTGATCGATTTGCTTCAGATCCTACATGATCTTCCGTGGTTGGTCCTCTGACTTTTTGCGATCCTATATGATCGCCCGTGGTTGGTCCTCTGACTTTTTGCGATCCTATATGATCGCCCGTGGTTAGTCCTCTTGACTTTTTGCGATCTTACATGATCGCCCGTGGTGAGTCCTCTGACTTTTTGCGATCCTACATGATCGCCCGTGGTTGGTCCTCTGACTTTTTGCGATCCTATATGATCGCCCGTGGTTGGTCCTCTGACTTTTTGCGATCCTATATGATCGCCCGTGGTTAGTCCTCTTGACTTTTTGCGATCCTACATGATCGCCCGTGGTTGGTCCTCTGACTTTTTGCGATCCTATATGATCGCCCGTGGTTAGTCCTCTTGACTTTTTGCGATCTTACATGATCGCCCGTGGTTAGTCCTCTGACTTCTTGCGATCCTACAGTCCTTTAGTACTTGATTAAAAATATATCGGCTGGTCACAAACGTCCCTGGACAGTCCTGCACCCCCTTTTCTGTTTGGCTACATTAACTGAAAGCGACTACACGGCGCAAGGTTAATGAGGGTGTCTGGAGTTGTAACGCGTGGGAGGGCGAGCGATAATTGGATGATTAACGCGCATGTCATGATGTCATAAATTGCCGGATATCTTTTTGCAAATGTCAGACTGCAAATGTCAGGTATAATTTGAGGGCGAGACACACCTTCCGAGGCAGTTAAACCATTACAGCAGCAGTTACTTGTTCTTTGCTGTTGTATTCGTTGTTCAACTTCTTCAGACAGTCTTTATTTTTCATCTGTAAAAATCTTTAAAATCATGTATTCTGAAAAAAAAAGAGAAACTGTTCTTTTATATTTTGATATTATGTTGTCTCTTGAAAAACTATTCTTTTCTGTGTGTTTTAATCTTGTGCCTTCATATTCAGATAATAAATATTAACTGACAAACGTACACCAGGGCTTTAAAAGACGCCCGTGAATTTTAGGGGACATTTGGTTACTTGACCTTAAAAAAAAATAGTAGACCGGAGAAAAGTTTTCACGTGCGAAAAATATTTCCATTTTGGTTCAATTAAACATTTCAATGGCCCGGCCGGGTGACTTGGCCTGCGGGTCTGATACTCCCCCCCCCCCCCCACCCGTTTGTTCTGGAAGGGTTCTTTGTGTCAGCGAGGGTGAGGAGATTCCGTTTCGTTGAGATCTGCCATGATCTCGTTCCTTGAATGCAGTATCTCGCGTGAACGAAGCGAGACTCTCTTGGCTTCCGAATGTTCCATCAATAATGTTGCGCTGTTTTGTGACACGACATTGTGATCATTACAATTATCTTTAAATCTCTTATTCTAGTGACTGAAAATATTTTTTGCACGTTTCCTTGATTCGTGGGTATTTTTATTATTATTTTTTTTTAATATAGATTGTTCTGCGAAGATGTACGTGCAAAACAGGAGATGTCTACTTACAATAGCGATGTTAAAGGGACATAAACGCGAAAGTGCGTCGCGTGTGCCCTATTTACTGCTTTCCCTTCTAAAATTCTTGGAAAATAGCTTTTTTTTTCTGCAAGAAGCTGCGCGTTTGAAGTAGTTGTCTGTGTCACGTCGCTGCTTGTACGGCTTCACGCCCCACGTCCCGTGTCACTCGGTGCCCTTGTCACTAACTCAGAGCATGTCTGAGTTAGTTCTTTCAAACATCAATCCTATAACTCCCTTCCACCCCCTCCCCCCACCCCCACCCTCCACCACCAGAACAGTGCTATTTATAAATTTGATGCAAAGACTTTCCGTGTTGACCCCCCGCCTCCACATCCTCGTCCGGCCTGACCCCTTCCTCTCATGCCACAGGAACAACATTATATGCTAAATAAGGAACAATACATTTTTGGAGTGAGAAATGAAGTCAAAAGGATCAAATGATGGAAGAGCAAAGGGAGCACTGGGTGCGTTGGGTGCTCGGACTTCTCTTACTGTTTTTGTAATAATGATACACCAGAATATAATACCGAAACAAACAAAGAAATACTGAAGTGTCAGATGTGTGCTTCTGCTCTAAGTGGCAGTTGACCGAAGTAAGTAAGCGGACCTTTTATAATGACGTTATTTTTGTGACGAAAGAAAGAAAAACACACGCAGATTTGTGGCGGTTGGCAGAAACCAAGCATGTACCACGTTCAGTCCCGCCTTTTAAGTATAATATACGTCAAACTGTAAGATATATACGCAGCATCAAGCGCTAATTCGGCATGGTCGTATGTGACTTGATACCAGTGTATTTTGTTGTCTTATTTGGCAACTTTTGATTTTATTTATGTTTATTTCAAGTGCCACAGAATTTGGAGCAGAGAATTTAGCGGACACACGGACACTGCATGACTGTTGTCTTGGTGGATGCTGGCACGGTTTATTCTTGTCGATCCTGTAAACAACGGAAGAAGAACAGAATTTAGCTTTTCTTCAAATCTTGACGTAGTTGTCTGCTTCGTAAAAGGATCACTTTCTTAAACGCTTTTCGAGATCGAGCTACATTTCTACGGAGAAAGCCCTGGCTTAAAAATATAACAGAAGTATAGGTGTGTATATAAACTCTGCAACTGCAAAGTAAAATCTGTACAGGAAGCTTAGTTAACCGTGTTGGTGCTTCATATAAGGGTCACTCTACGACAGAATGCAGTGTTTTTACTATAAATGCTGAGTTTCTGAAGTACTAATAAACTTTAAAATAAATTAAAACAATAAAGAGAAGTGGGCGGCACATAGCAGAGAAAACTGACTTTTTGGTCATTTTCGAAAAAAAAAAAAAGGAAAAAAAACGCACATGTTGACAAAGCAAGCTTCATACGCAGCTCCTCTTCCACGAGCGGGGGGGGGGGGGGGGGGGCGGGGAGGGCTTGATAGGGTATGTCTTACCTTGCGTGTCCACAAAAAGGTGGAGAGTTGGATCTTTTTTTTTTTTTTTTTTTTTTTTTGGCTGGGGGAGTAGATCCTGTCCATTTGGGTTGTTTCGTCCCACGAGTATTTTAAGTACTTCTTTTAAATTTGCTTGTCGGAGCTTAAAGATACATATTTTTAAGCCTGGCATTCGGCGTTTAATGCTCGTTTTAGAAAGTTATAGACACTATATCTAAGATCGTACCCCCCCCCCCCCCCCGTCCTCGATGGTGACATACGAAAACATACGAAAGCGTGCCCACTCGGTAATGAATTTATAACTGTATTTATATGAATATGTGTGTTTGAGTAAAAAGCAAATAAAGCATTGAGTTACAAGACTTACAAGAGTGTGATGACAATAAACAACATACTACTCTCACAAGACAGGAAACACTGTTTGCGTAAAAATAAAGTCTCTGTAATAATCTCTGTCATTTTACAAAAAAAAAAAAATCCCAGTTTCTTTACAAAGTACACATCATTATATTTGTTGATGCTTTTGTTAGTCCCCGCGCGAAGCGGGGACTATTGAATTCGGGTCTGTCCTTCCGTCGAGCCGTCTGTCAACATTTCGAATATGATGTCTTTTGTGCGATAGATATCAGAAACTACTGGAGGGATTTGATTTAAACATTGCATAGGGAAAGAATATAGGTTGCAGTTGTGCACATGGGTATAGGTTTTGCCGCTCCCCGAAAATTGTGTGCCATGGACTTCGTGGAAAATCCAAATGTCCCTGCCGCGTCGTGGAAGCGGGATGTCTTTTGTGCGATAGATATCAAAGACTGCCAGAGGGATTCCCTTTAAACGTTGCGCAGGGAAAGAATAGAGGGTGTAGTTGTGCACCTGAGTATAGCCGGCCATCGGAAAATGTGCCCTGGGGACTTTGTCGAAATCGTGGAATTGCACGCCTGCGGGGGACTTCGTGAGTTTCACTGACATACTTGTTTTATTTACAAGGTCAACAATATAGTAAAAACACCACATTTTAGCGTGGAGTGATCCTTTCATGAAGCATCAAAATCGCTGACTTTTTCACTTCCATGTGCGGTAATCACAGTAACTGAGCCTCCTATATAGACTTTACAGTTACATAGTATATATTATACAAACTATTACTTCATGATAACGTCATTTTTTATAGCAGTGATTTCTTGGTAAAAATGCAGCTCAAACTTGGAAAACTTGTAAAAAGTGTTTCCTTTCATGAAGCAGACGTCTACGCATTAGCAACTAAAAAAAAAAATCAGGATGTTCGGGATACGTAATGCTTGACAGCAATTCACTGGCGCCTTTTGCAGCCCCCCCCCCCCCCCCCCACTCCCAGTCAGTCTGTATGTTTTGCTTCTTACCTCCTCATAAGTATGTCAGCTGGCGCATGTTCCTTGAACGTTATGTTGTTATTATCACAGCAGATGCTCAGAATAGAAATCATTGAACCGAGACCGTTGTTTGGGTTAAAACATAGCTAAGTTATCGAAGTTGCCTTTAAAAGCATAAGTTGTAGATATGCATCGACGTATTAATTTTGAAATCGGTGAAAAATTAACAAAATGACAAATTATAAAAAAATTGCCAAAAACTGCGTTGGGGTTAGCAATTGTGTGATGTTTTGTAAAGCAAGACTTCACATAAAACCACCATTTGTCCTAGGGAACTGCATCCTTGAACAGTGAAAAAAATATATATTGTAGATGTACGACGATGTATTATTTTTGAAATCGGTAAAAAAGTGGCAAAGTGACAATTTGTCGAAACCTATTAAAATGACTTTGGACTTAGCAATTTTGCTTTGTTTTGTCCCCACCACTTCGCATATAACTATTTGTCGTAGTGACCTGCAACCTTGCACGTTGAAAACATATATATCGCAGATATAGATCGTCGTAGTATTTTTGAAATCGGTGAAAAATCATTTGTCGTAGTGACCTGCAACCTTGCACAGTGGAAACATATGCATCGTCGTATTATTATTATTTTTTTTTTTTGAAATAGTTGAAAAATTGACAAAATGACAATTTGTCAAAACTTGTGAAAAATTATTTTGGATTTAGCAATTTTGCAATGTTTTGGCCACACCACTTCGCATAAAACCATTTATCGAAGGTTTCTGTCTGCAGGCACTAGCTAACTACAGTCGCAGTTAAAATGCCATGGCTAAAGTGAACGGGGCAGTTTGGGACCGAGACAACTCATTCATTTATAGAAGGTGTTCACTAGTCAGACGTGTTCAGTAATGGAGGCTTACTGTATATAATTTATCTTGCACGGGGGATCCTGTCTCACTGAGACTCTAGTTAATTTTATTTATTGTTTTTTTTTTCATTTATTTATTTATTTTTGCCTTGCAAAAATAAGCACAGACCTATATCAGAGAACCAGTTTTGTTTACAAATAAATCATTTGCCAGGTATGAAACATAACCTACTTGTACCAGACCATGATTATTAATCACGCCCGAGGTGTTCTGTGTAACTTACGCACTTTCTGTGCACTAAGACATCAGATGGCATAATTTTGGTATGGAAATAATCCTGCTTCCTTATAATTGTGCTTGCTGATTCTACACTTTTCTGCGAAGTATTTTGCGGGATCAAGATAAACGTGTGAATTCTGGCTTTTCTTATAACATGTTCGTTTCATCACTGTCCCTCTGTGTGCCCCCCCTCCCGGTGTGCCCCCCTCCCCGTGGGCCCCCCCTCCCCGTGTGCCCCCCTCCCCGTGGGCCCCCCTCCCCGTTGGCCCCCCTCCCCGTGTGCCCCCCCTCCCCGTGGGCCCCCCCCCCACTCCCCGTGGCCCCCCCTTCCTTCCTCTGTCGCTCCCTTCCATCACGTTATCGCTCTCTTTCAGTTACTTACTTGACAATCTGCACGGTTGGGCGTGAGTTAACGCATGTGTGAAGAAACGTGGGGCGGGGGGGGGGGGGGTGACAATAACAGTTTATGTATTTTCACTCTTTATATTTGCCCATTGAGGGCCCAGTAAAATTCTAATCCAAACCCCGGTCAGGCGGCCAGGGGAGGGTTTATGGCTCTGCGTCTTGACAAGCATCGGTAATGGAATGTCAGCTATGTGGGTAAAAATGCACAATACCAGTTAGGCCCTGTCGCGTATACAGAAAAGCCAAGGACGGCGCATCCTTATCTATCAGCGATGCTCCTTATGGTTGTCATGCACCACTTCTTGTGTTTGGGTGTCTATCTTGAAGTGCAAAGACGTGATTCACTTTTTTGTTGCCCATGACCGATTTTCAAATGGAAATTTTCTCTATTTCGGAGTCCATGTTGCCGGCATGAAACGTCCCACCACTTCTCACTTCCCATTGGTAGATGTGACACACATGCATGTGCCCAAAGTTCAGTCGTCTTTTGATAATTAAATTTATTGTGCAGTATAGATGTAATAACTTCTCTGTATCATTTAGTGAAAGCAAGGGAATATGTGGAATGAGAGGCTTTTTGAGACTGATGTGAGTTGCTTTTTTTAACAGGCCTAGTGAACTGTAACTGAACACCAACTGATTTGTGGAACATTAATAAGCTGTCCCGCTGGATTTGTTTTCCTGTAGTTTTTTTTCATTCGACTGACACCCATCTGTGTGCGGCGTCGCGGTTGGGGTGTGTGTGTTGGTGTCGTCGATTAATGTGTGGTGGCTTTGTCGGGCAGAGTATGACGTGACTGATCAAAGTGTGGATGCATCTCCGGTCAGTGTGTGGTAGCCTCAACGGTTGGTGTGGGGTGGCGTCACCGGCCAGTGTCTGGTGGCGGCACCGATCAGTGTGTGGTGGCGTTACCGGTCGGTGTGTGGCGTCGCCGGCCAGGGTGTGGTGGCGTCACCGGTCAGTGTGTGGTGGCGTCACCGGTCAATGTGTGGTGGCGTTACCGGTCAGTGTGGTGGCGTCACCAGTCAGTGTTTGGCGACGTCACCGGTCAGTGTGTGGCGTCACCGGTTGGCGTGTGGCGTCCCGGCCATTGTGTGGCCTGGCCGATGTAGCAGGCTATCTTACCCCGTCTGTAAGTTCCCCTCGGGGGGGGGGGGGGGCTATACAAGGCTGTCTTCCCCCTCCAGTATATTTGCCCCCCCCCCCCCGCCCCCAAGAATTTTTATATGCCGTCGTCCTGCCAGAGGCGGGGGATAAAGAAACGCAGTGTCCGTCCGTCCGTCCGTCAGTCGCCAGTTTTGTTTCCAGACGATATCTCCGAAACTAGTGGGCGGATCTAGTTCATATTTGGTATGCCTAACAACCAAGATATTTAGATGTGCCTTTTGGGGGTTTTGGTCGGGTCGAAGCCCATCTGAATCTGAATTTGGACTTAGAATCCCAAAATCCGGATCTCAACTTGTACTTTGGTTTCCAGACGATATCTCCGAAACTAGTGGGTGGATCTAGTTAATATTTCGTATGCCTAACAACCAAGACGTCTAGATGTGTCTTTTGGGGGGTTTTGATCGGATCGAAGGTCATCTAAATCTGTATTTGGACTTAGAATCCCAAAATCCGGATCTCAACGTGTACTTTGGTTTCCAGACGATATCTCCGAAACTAGTGGGTGGATCTAGTTAATATTTGGTATGCCTAACAACCAAGACGTCTAGATGCGTCTTTTGGGGGGTTTTGATCGGATCGAAGGTCATCTAAATCTGTATTTGGACTTAGAATCCCAAAATCCGGATCTCAACGTGTACTTTGGTTTCCAGACGATATCACCGAAACTAGTGGGTGGATCAAGTTAATATTTGGTATGCCTAACAACCAAGACGTCTAGATGTGTCTTTTGGGGGGTTTTGATCGGATCGAAGGTCATCTAAATCTGTATTTGGACTTAGAATCCCAAACTTCGGATCTAAACGTGTACTTTGGTTTCCAGACGATATCTTCGAAACTACTGAACGGATCCGGTTCGTATTTGATATGCGTAACAACCAAGAAATCTAGATGTGCCTTTTGGGGGGTTTTGATCGGATCGAAGCCCATCTGGATCTGTATTTGGACTTAGAATCCCAAAGTTCGGATCTGTGCACTTTGGTTTCCAGACGAAATCTCCGAAACTAGTGAGCGGATCCGGTTCATATTTGATGTGTGTAACAACCAAGAAATCTAGGTGTGCCTTTTGGGGGTTTTGATCAGATCGAAGCCCGTCTAGATCTGTATTTGGACTTAGAATCCCAAAATTCGGATCTCAACGTGTACTTTGGTTTAGCGACGATATCTTCGAAACTAGTGAGCCAATACGGTTCATATTTGATATGTGCAACAACTAAGGCATGTAGATGTTCCTTTTGGGGTTTTGATCGGATCGAAGCCCATCTGGATCTGTAATTGGACTTAGAATCCCCAAATCCGGATCTCAGTGTGTACTTTGTTTTCTAGACGATAAGTCTAAAATATTTGCCGGATTCGGTTCTTACTTCGTATGCATAGCAAAACACCGGAAACTGCATTTCCTACAACGACACTTGGTTCAGGTAATTTTCGAATCTCTCCTCTTTTGCACATCCTACGTAGTTCATCCATTTATGAACTGATGTTTTATCTACTTAGTTTAAGTGCGAGGTACAGCACCCTCCTTACTAATTACACCCAGGGGGATATGGCAATTACCGATTGCTCTTGTTTTACATGTCAATGTATTTTGATAATATTTGTTCATGTGAATAAATGGACTCAATTAAACTTTATATGGTAAAACTATCTTAAAGTACAGTGAAACCCCGGATATGGACACCCCTTTATTATGGACACCCCTGAATTATGGACAACATTTTTCAGTCTGTTTTAAAACGCCATAGAATTCCTTTATATCTGGACCCCTCTATTGTGGACACTCCTCTATTCGGAATTAGGGACACTCTTTTTATCCCTAAGTACAGTTACACATTTAAAACAACCCCTCTATTGTGGACAGTCAAATTGCTCTCCATATTTCGTGCGTTATCAGCTCCTATCAGCTTGTTACTCGGTAGTGTTTGTTTTTTTTCTCTGTTGTTATCTGTGGGTATTGAGTACATTACATTGAACACAGTGCATGTAAAGAGAATAGGGTTTATTACAAAAGATGTGTGCTTAAGACAGAAGCTTTATACGACTAATCCCTGTTGACATGTGCTCCGTCGTTTAAAATGCGTATAAAAGAGCAAGTAGTTCATTGTCTTTATGCTCAGTTAATACGTTAAACAAGGTATTATTCTATTAGTGTTAAGTTTGAATATGGATGGTGTGAAACGAAAACGGAACGAAGTTTTGCTATCTGATAAAGTTAAAATAATTAAAGCTAGTGATGGAAAAAGTGTTAGAAAAATAGCCAAAGATTTTAGTTGTAGTTGTCAGATAGAACTCAAATTAACAGCACCTCGAAATTGGGGACATCCCCCCCCCCCCCCCCCCCGCCATTAGGGACAAAATTATTCAGTCACTTTTTGTCCCTAATAGCGGGGTTTCACTGTACTTGATTGACCAAAGTTAACATTATTCAAACAAAAATATAAAAAGGGTATCCTTGATGAGAAAGTTCTTTGTTTTTCTTTTAATACCCTTTTCAGCATTTTCAGAGTCCAGGGGGGATACTCCTGATCGCTAAGATAATAGTAAATAACATCCACATTATCCAAGAAGTGCTTTGTTGCATGTTCAACTTCATCTTCCATTTAGAAAGTGATGCCAGGTGGTGAAAAGTTTCCAGTTTTTACTTACAGTCAGGACTAAATCTTGTGCTGCAACTTAAAATTACTCGAGATTTCTTAATTTTGGTGGTCACAGAGTGGCTTTGATTCAGCCATAGAAAGAAAACTAAATGGAGAAAAATAGGGGGAAGCTAGACTTGGGGGGGGGGGGGGGGGCTGTGCGAGATGAACAGAGGACAGAAAGAAAAAAAAACGAAAAAATTGCTGGGGGGGAGCTAGGTGGGTGGGGTAAGCTGAACAGGGGCAAAAAATACCTAGTGGTGGGGTGGAAGATAGACTAATCTATCTACCCCCCGTGGGGGAGCTGTGCAGGGAGCAAGATACATTGTTACACGGGTCAGTGTGCGGTGGCGACAGCGGTCAAAGTGTGGTGGCATCACCGGTCAGTGTGTGACTTGCCCGGTCAGTGTGTGGTAGCATCGATGATCAGAGTGTGGCGTCGCGGGCCAGTGTGACGTGGCAGGTCAGTGTGTGATAGCGTCGATGATCACAGTGTGGCGTCGCGGGCCAGTATGTGACGTGGTCGGTCTATGTGTGGTGGCGTCGATGATCAGAGTGTGGCGTCGCGGGCCAGTGTATGACGTGGCCGGTCAGTGTGTGATGGCGTCGATGATCAGAGTGTGGCGTCCCGGGCCAGTGTGTGACGTGGCAGGTCTGTGTGTGGTGGCGTCGATGATCAGAGTGTGGCGTCCCGGGCCAGTGTTTGACGTGGCAGGTCTGTGTGTGGTGGCGTCGATGATCAGAGTGTGGCGTCCCGGGCCAGTGTGTGACGTGGCAGGTCTATGTGTGGTGGCGTCGATGATCAGAGTGTGGCGTCCCGGGCCAGTGTGTGACGTGGTCGGTCATTGTGTGATGGTGTCGATGATCAGAGTGTGGCGCCGCGGGCCAGTGTGTGATAGCGTCGATGATCAGAGTGTGGCGTCGCGGGCCAGTGTGTGACGTGGTCGGTCAGTGTGTGATGGCGTCGATGATCAGAGTGTGGCTTCGCGGACCCGTGTGTGACGTGGTCGGTCAGTGTGTGATGGCGTCGATGATCAGAGTGTGGCTACGCGGGCCAGTGTGTGACGTGGTCGGTCAGTGTGTGATGGCGTCGATGATCAGAGTGTGGCGTCGCGGGCCAGTGTGTGACGTGGCAGGTCAGTGTGTGATAACGTCGATGATCAGAGTGTGGCGTCGCGGGCCAGTGTGTGACGTGGTCGGTCTATGTGTGGTGGCGTCGATGGTCAGAGTGTGGCTACGCGGGCCAGTGTATGACGTGGCCGGTCAGTGTGTGATGGCGTCGATGATCAGAGTGTGGCGTCCCGGGCCAGTGTGTGACGTGGCAGGTCTGTGTGTGGTGGCGTCGATGATCAGAGTGTGGCGTCCCGGGCCAGTGTGTGACGTGGCAGGTCTATGTGTGGTGGCGTCGATGATCAGAGTGTGGCGTCGCGGGCCAGTGTGTGACGTGGTCGGTCAGTGTGTGATAGCGTCGATGATCAGAGTGTGGCTTCGCGGGCCAGTGTGTGACGTGGTCGGTCAGTGTGTGATGGCGTCGATGATCAGAGTGTGGCGTCGCGGGCCAGTGTGTGACGTGGTCGGTCAGTGTGTGATAGCGTCGATGATCAGAGTGTGGCTTCGCGGGCCAGTGTGTGACGTGGTCGGTCATTGTGTGATGGCGTCGATGATCAGAGTGTGGCGCCGCGGGCCAGTGTGTGATAGCGTCGATGATCAGAGTGTGGCGTCGCGGGCCAGTGTGTGACGTGGTCGGTCAGTGTGTGATGGCGTCGATGATCAGAGTGTGGCTTCGCGGACCCGTGTGTGACGTGGTCGGTCAGTGTGTGATGGCGTCGATGATCAGAGTGTGGCTACGCGGGCCAGTGTGTGACGTGGTCGGTCAGTGTGTGATGGCGTCGATGATCAGAGTGTGGCGTCGCGGGCTAGTGTGTGACGTGGCAGGTCAGTGTGTGATAACGTCGATGATCAGAGTGTGGCGTCGCGGGCCAGTGTGTGACGTGGCAGGTCTATGTGTGGTGGCGTCGATGATCAGAGTGTGGCGTCGCGGGCCAGTGTGTGACGTGGTCGGTCAGTGTGTGATAGCGTCGATGATCAGAGTGTGGCTTCGCGGGCCAGTGTGTGACGTGGTCGGTCTGTGTGTGATGGCGTCGATGATCAGAGTGTGGCGTCGCGGGCCAGTGTGTGACGTGGTCGGTCAGTGTGTGATAGCGTCGATGATCAGAGTGTGGCTTCGCGGGCCAGTGTGTGACGTGGTCGGTCTATGTGTGGTGGCGTCGATGATCAGAGTGTGGCTACGCGGGCCAGTGTATGACGTGGCCGGTCAGTGTGTGATGGCGTCGATGATCAGAGTGTGGCGTCCCGGGCCAGTGTGTGACGTGGCAGGTCTGTGTGTGGTGGCGTCGATGATCAGAGTGTGGCGTCCCGGGCCAGTGTGTGACGTGGCAGGTCTGTGTGTGGTGGCGTCGATGATCAGAGTGTGGCGTCCCGGGCCAGTGTGTGACGTGGCAGGTCTATGTGTGGTGGCGTCGATGATCAGAGTGTGGCTTCGCGGGCCAGTGTGTGACGTGGTCGGTCAGTGTGTGATGGCGTCGATGATCAGAGTGTGGCTTCGCGGACCCGTGTGTGACGTGGTCGGTCAGTGTGTGATGGCGTCGATGATCAGAGTGTGGCTACGCGGGCCAGTGTGTGACGTGGTCGGTCAGTGTGTGATGGCGTCGATGATCAGAGTGTGGCGTCGCGGGCCAGTGTGTGACGTGGTCGGTCAGTGTGTGATAACGTCGATGATCAGAGTGTGGCGTCGCGGGCCAGTGTGTGACGTGGCAGGTCTATGTGTGGTGGCGTCGATGATCAGAGTGTGGCGTCGCGGGCCAGTGTGTGACGTGGTCGGTCAGTGTGTGATAGCGTCGATGATCAGAGTGTGGCTTCGCGGGCCAGTGTGTGACGTGGTCGGTCAGTGTGTGATGGCGTCGATGATCAGAGTGTGGCGTCGCGGGCCAGTGTGTGACGTGGTAGGTCTGTGTGTGATAGCGTCGATGATCAGAGTGTGGCGTCCCGGGCCAGTGTGTGACGTGGTCGGTCAGTGTGTGATAGCGTCGATGATCAGAGTGTGGCGTCGCGGGCCAGTGTGTGACGTGGCAGGTCTGTGTGTGATAGCGTCGATGATCAGAGTGTGGCGTCGCGGGTCAGTGTGACGTTGCAGGTCTCTGTGTGATGGCGTCGATGATCAGAGTGTGGCGTCGCGGGCCAGTGTGTGACGTGGTCGGTCAGTGTGTGATGGCGTCGATGATTAGAGTGTGGCGTCGCGGGCCAGTGTGTGACGTGGCAGGTCTATGTGTGGTGGCGTCGATGATCAGAGTGTGGCGTCGCGGGCCAGTGCCTGACGTGGTCGGTCTGTGTGTGATAGCGTCGATGATCAGAGTGTGGCGTCGCGGGCCAGTGTGTGACGTGGCAGGTCTGTGTGTGATAGCGTCGATGATCAGAGTGTGGCGTCGCGGGTCAGTGTGACGTTGCAGGTCTATGTGTGATGGCGTCGATGATCAGAGTGTGGCGTAGCCGGACAGTGTGTGCCGTGGCAGGTCTGTGTGTGATGGCTTCGATGATCAGAGTGTGGCGTCCCGGGCCAGTGTGTGACGTGGCAGGTCTATGTGTGGTGGCGTCGATGATCAGAGTGTGGCGTCGCGGGCCAGTGTGTGACGTGGTCGGTCAGTGTGTGATAACGTCGATGATCAGAGTGTGGTGTCGCGGGTCAGTGTGTGATGTTGCAGGTCTATGTGTGATGGCGTCGATGACCAGAGTGTGGCGTCGCCGGACAGTGTGTTTACCTTTGGGGCATGATCTCAAGGCGGTATTACTGGAAGTTCCTTAAGGTTCTCTTTTGTTCCTCATTATCCCCCGTGTAACGAGGGGATATAGGTTTCAGCTTGTCCGTTTGTCCGTCTGTGTGTCCGTTTTCGTACGCCCTTGTGTCCGGGTTAAATCTCCGAAAGTATTTGTGGTATAGCTTTTTCCTTTGGCATACGGTTAGAATGTATATTGCAGGCGTGCAACGTCGTATTATTTTTGAAATCGACAAAAAATTGTCAAAAATACGACTTGTCAAAAGTGGCTGTTTTTTCAGGCGATTTGTTAGCACGGAGATTTTTTGTCCAGACGGGTTCTCCAAAGCTATTCGATCCAGCATTCTGAAATTTTATGCAGTGAAAATATATATATTTTAGATGTGCAAAGTCGCATTATTTTTCAAATCGGCCAAAAATTGTCAAAAATACGACTTGTGACAAGTGTTTGTTTTTATGGAAACTTGTTTGCATGGAGATAGATTTTGCCCAGACGTTCTCAAAAACTATTCGATCCAGCGTTCTGAAATTTTATGCAGTTAATATATATATATATATTGTAGATGTGCAGCGTCGTATTATTTTTTGAAATCGCCCAAAAATTTTCAAAAATACGACTTGTCAAAAATGTATATTTTTGTGGAAACTTGTTTGCACGGAGATAGATTTTGTCCAGACGAGTTCTCCAAAACTGTTCGATCCAGCTTCCTGAAATTTTATGCAGTGAGGATGTTTGTTGGCACGGAGAATTTACTAACATCCAATGACCCTGCCTCACAGAGGCTCTAGTTTTCAGTTAGCTTTGGATTTTAGCTTCAATAAGTTTTAGCACCAACTCCTCAAAACAACTTAGACATTGAAGGAAAAATAGTTCGTGTGTAATGTCTGACGATAAATAGGTCCAGATAAAATTTGTCTGACATTGCTTTTCAAGGTCAGATAGCAAGTAAATGCCGATACCTTAAATATAATGCACTTTATTGTTTAAAATAAGAATTTTGAAGTGAATAAGAAGCGAGATATTTTTGGTAAGCAATACAGAATTGTTTCACTGCTTCTGACGCTTAATTCTTTCTGTCAGACCTAAGTTTCGCTGCTTCCTGTCGCAGTCGGTTCAGTTGTTATTATAACGCGTGTGCGTAAGCTGGTCTCCAGACATTTGGTCCAGAAACATTTGGGTCAGCAATACTTGAGCGAGAAGCTGCAAGTGTGGCATTTGGGTCACTTCAAAAATTTTTGCAAATTGTTTACTGGCCCAGATGGCATGGATTCACATAAGCTACGTAAGTGCCACTTCTTGTGAGGTTTTGCTTAGATCCGTTTTGACCTTACAAACCAGTCCAATTTGCCAACTGTAACTTCAAGACCGTTTGGCTGTCTTCCAGTGCGTGGGGGGGGGGGGGAGGGGGGGGCGAGTGAGGAGGTTACGCCGTCCGTTATGCGTGTGCCGGTATGTGCATTTGTAAGTATGAATTTTAGCTAATGATTTTCTGTGAATTTTGACATACTCGGTTTCTCAACGCTGATGATGTAGTAATCGCACTCCTCGACAAGCTTGGTCCTTTTATTGTCAAGCGTCTTAATACAGTATAAACTAACACTACGTTATTTTAGAGTTCCACTGAGTCCCACTGATATCCGTAATGGTAATGGAGTGCAATTTTTTCAGAGATATTAAATTTCAGGAGGTATTTATTGAAATTGGACCGAAATTGCACTGTCTGCACTCGGCCTTCAGACAACCATTAGATAGTGCTATGCATCTCACCAAACTTTTTTCCATTTCAATTTAAAGTAACTGTTGTTTAATGATGCTATTTTTTTAGTTGGAAATGAATCAAATGTCATTTTGTGGTTTGCTTTTTCCCCCTGTTGATCCACGCCAGACTTTCAGGTAGTACGGGCAAGGACAGCATTTTGTCTGCTTTTGTTCACCGCGAATCTCAGGGGTGGTAGAGAATTGGTCACGCGAGATTGAATTCCCGTCTGGTACATAAATCCGCGCCGAATCGCGATATCCCGCGCACAGCTCATCCAGCGGCACCCATAGTTCACCTTTGTCTGGGTTGTCCCCAACGTTACTTAGATTGACACTTTGTGTGATGCTCTGCCTGCAACTAGACCAGATTATGCTATTGCATACCGAAACCTAACAACGTGAATAGGACAGCCACAGTCAAACTTAACGTTTACAAGTTGCTCAGGAATTCACGAAAATGTAACTTAAAGAATGTGAATCATTGTATCTCTATCAATTTCCAAATATTTCAGCTTTGACCTCGACTATCTAGGTCGAAGTTTAGATCAGGAAGTTACCTTTTATGTAGCTCTGTATAAGTGGTAATGCCCGAAATGAGGCCAGAGTCGGGTTCTAACGGTTACCGAAATAACACAAGTCACGTGACCCATGAAAGTGTAAGTCAACGCTCAAATGATGACGCTACCCGTTCTCTAGCTATATAGGGGATGGAGTCCAAAAAGGAGGTCAAAGGCACTCTGTCTCTAACGGTTTCCAATATAACACATGTCACGCGAACTTTGACCTTGAAACTGTAGGCCAGCTCTCAGCTCACGAGGTTTCCTCGTTTTACTCGTATGGAGGTTTGAGTCAGAAAATGAGGTCAGTGAATGTATCTACCGGTTTTCGAGATATGATGCTTTTCAGTATTCAGGCTCCACCTTCATCATCAGGGTCGAGGTCATAAAAAATATGTATGGCTTTTTTTTAGCTCTTGGAAAATTGCTTATCGTGATGGGAGCTATAGAAAGTGAAGTCCAAAAATGAATTCCAGATTTGCTGCGATTGCTGTTTTCTAAACAAACAATATTTTTCAATAAAGCTTTTTGCAACTTGACCGTGACTTTGAAGGTGAATATTTGTTGTCATTGGATCGAGATCCCGTCATCCCACACCTTTCCAATTTCGTTTTTTTTTTTTAACCCAATTGGTCTAGGAAGAGTACGCGGTAGTCTGGAAACCACCTCAGGCCGGAGATGAAGGGAGGGGGATAAAATGAGTAAATTAATAAAATATAAAAAAAAGGCGAAGAATAACGTATAAAACTGCCACTGTGATTTCATTTGGGGAAATTTTGGCACAAATTATCTTCTTATCCAAAAATAGAACTGGCTTAAAACTTGGCATGGTTGCTTCCTTGTTACATCCGGTTGTCGTGTGTATTTTTCCAACTGTTGACGTTATCTATTGCGTCAAATGATGTCAAAATGCTTCCAACACATGTCTTCAAGAGTAAATGCAGACATGCAAAGTAAGGACTTCCCAGTAGACAAGAAGGAATGAAAAAACAGAAAGACTGGGATTCCTTCCGCCCGTTGATGTCAAAGAAGATGAGTTCCTTTCCTGCAGTGAAAGTTGACTTGGTTCGGGAAAGACACTCGGGCTGGCGACACACGGTGTTTCGGCAGAGATCCTAAGGCTTCTATAATTAATCGATGACGTTGAGAAAGGGGTCACAGAGTTACAACCACCCCCACCCGCGATGCCTGACATAATATTAGAAAGCTTGCCAAAAAAAAATCAGTTGGAGGATTCATGATGTGGACTATTAGCCAATGGCAGCCACAAATACCCCAAAGTAACTTTTTTCGCAAAACATTAAGAAAGATGGTGGTCACCTTCTTATCCATCATTGAAAGCCGACCGTGAAAATAAACCGAGCACATTGTTAATCCCAAAGCCTTTTGGATTGCGGTACGAAAAATTGCGGTCCTTTGTTAGTCATTTCACCAATTTCTTCAACCTTTTGTGTGTAGCAAAGCAGTATTACTAATCACTAAGCAGCATAATACGAAGAGAGCACATCACTGGTGTCTCTAAAAGTTGGGGTCTTGCAATGTGATCAGATTTGACACGTTTAATGAGATGTCAAAATGTGAAATGGAACATTTTGTGGCCGTCTTTTTTCCAGCCAGACTTGACGCTAGTTAGTTGCTTATAAACTTCAGGACATGAGCCTGTAACAGTTTTTGAGGCCTTAAAGAAACAATTAAGTCGATTAAAGAATGTGATATTTACCGGTTGTGGCAGTTTGAGCCATTCAGAAAAAAGCTAATTTAATGCGTGTAACATGTTACGGTTCCCGGAAAAGAAAGACGTTTTAAGCACGCCTGTACTTAGAGTCCTCTCAATGGCTAGACTCAACTCAGCCTTGGGGGTCCGCTGTCAGACGTCGCATCTCGTGTTTCACTGCAGATCAGTTGGCACATGTTTGTGTAACTTTTTACACTTGAATTGCAACCTCCTTTATTCAGCAATCGTGAGTTTTGAGTGAAGATCAACCCACACGCTCTAAAGCCAAGGCTACATCTAGAATGTCAGTGATGAAATTGAAAGCAAATTATCTCCTTTTTCATCATGGAAAGTGAGCTGATACATTTAAAAAAAAGAGAAGTTTTCTGAAATCAGAGACTATGTTTTAAAGAAGAAGAAAGAGGTCTGAAGAAGACCCAGCAATCAGCGAGGCTTGTAACATGAGTGCGTCGTCGTACATACAGTCATTATTGGGTGCTGCGAGCATCTTGGCTCTTGTTGACACCAAGTCCCCGCCCCTTTCCCATAGGGCAGAGACTATGTCAGTGTATTACGTATGCGTATCTGCCAGCATTCCGATTATTTAGACGCTGTGTGTCTGTGGGTCGTTTTTGATAACACAGATATTCGATATGAACGAAAACAGCGCGTGCTGTGTCCAGATACTCCTCACCCAAGCATCTTGGTGAACTGTTTTGTTTGTGTTTTACTCATTGTTGTTGTTTTTTTTTTCAGACCAGTCGACCATGTCGGGCTGGTCTTATCACATCAGTAGAGGGGTATCCATCGTCGGTATGTACATGTGTAAACTTTTACTCAAAATGCTTCTTCTCCTTCAGTTTTGATCGGATTCCTTTCAACTTTTTTACGAATGTTCTCTAGTTAGGCCTCTCTTTAAATTTTTTTCTTTGACGATCCGCCAAAAATTGGCTAAATGGGCGGCATTTAAAATTTTTCGGTTGCCAGTTTTCAAAATGCTTCTCTTTTAATGAGATCTTCAAATTTTGTATGAATATTCTCTAGGTAGGCCTCTTTTAAAAAAATTACTCATTTTAGGGATCCACCAAAAATTGGCCAAATGGGACCATTTTTTAATTCTTTTTGTCCAGTTTCCAAAATGCTACTTCTCCCACAATTTTGATCGGATTCCTTTCCAATTTTGAACATTTGTTCTCTAGGTAGGCATGTCTTGAAAAATTACTTCTTTTTTTATTTTTTTTTTGGGCGATCCGCCAAAAATTGGCTAAATTTGGGGGAATTTTTACCAATTTTCAAAATGCCACTTCTTCCATAGTTGATCAGATTTTCTTCAAATTTTGCAGGAATGTTCTTAACATAGTCCTTCCTTGAAAATATACTTTTTTTATGGCGATCCGCCAAAAATTGGCCAAATGGTTTCAATTTTCAATTTTTTGGTGTGTAATTTTCAAGATGCTTCTTCTCCCAAAATTTCGATCGGATTCCTTCCCAATTTTGTACAGTTGTTCTCTAGGTAGGCATGTCTTGAAAAATTACTCTTTTTGGCGAGCCACCAAAAATTGGCCAAATTGGGGCATTTTTGGGAGCTAATTTCCAAAATGTCTTTTCTTGAACAATTTTCTTCAGATTTTCTTTTGTAGGTAGGACTCTCCTGAAATCTGTTTTTGGCGATCCGTCAAAAGCTGGCTAAATAGGGGGCATTTTTTTAAATTTATTGGCGTTTAGTTTTGAAATAATTCCTTTCCAGTTATTTAGATTCTTCGCTAGGTAGGAACCTTTTGAAAAATTACATTTTTTTTTGGCGGTCCGCCAAAAATTGAAATTTGGATAAACATGCGCATTGGTCCGAAATGCAGACCGCGCATCGACGCAAGTTAAATAAACATGCGCACTGGTTCGAAATGCGAACCGCGCATAGACGCAAGTTAAATAAATATGCGCACTGATCCAAAATGCAAACCGTGCGTCAACGCAAGTTAAATAAACATGCGCAATGGTCCGAAATGCTAACCACGCATCAACGCAAGTTAAATACACATGCGCACTGGTCCGAAATGGAAACCGCGCATCAACGCAAGCTAAATAAATTTGCTCACTGGTCCGAAAAGCGAACGGCTCATCAACGGAAGTTGAAGAAATATGCGCACTGGTATTAAATGCGAACCACGCATTAATGCAAGTTAAGTAAGCATGCGCATTGGGCCAAAATAAAGACTGCATCTGTGCAAGTTAAATAAACATGCATGAAACGTCGCTAGACGAAACGTCAGGATACCAGTTTTATGGGAAACAAATCTTTGTATGTATTTATCGGTAACTGCCCATTTGTCCTGCGGCCCAGTGCTGTAACGGCCCAATTCTCCTACGATTTTTATATTTTTGCACGCTCAGTTGTCCTACGGCCCCATTCTCCTACGATTCTTTTACCTATTTCTCCTACGGCCCAGTTCTCCTACGATTTAATTTCCACAAATTTTTTTACCCAAATATCCTACGGCCCAGTTCTCCTACGATTGGAAGTTCGCGTGCTTCTCGAATTAAACTCCTCATTTTGAAGCTATTTATTTTAAAATCGTAATAACATGGTTCTGTAATCGTATTTATCGGTCTATGTTCGGGTCTTTTGCTTAATTAATTATTCTTTGCCATCTCACCTTTTGAAGCTCAATTGGTCAGTGAAATTTCCTTGTTCATGCACACTGGAATTCTTATAGCTGGGACTTTGTCCTTGGACAAACTTGTACAATGTGACTACCACTTCGGCAACCACACAGGCTTATTCATAGATTTACTAGATCTCGGCTGGTCACGGTGTCCCTGGACATTCTTGTTCGTAGGTTCAAGCCGAGCTGCGTAGTTCACAGAGTGCCGGCTTAGGCTCAGGAAGCACAATGACGCACACGCTCGATTACGTCCACAACGTCGAACGAACGTCACGCTGGCTGAAGGCACGTGACCGATATGACCAGACGGTGACACAGAGCAGTGGTGGAGTTCCGGAGGTGAGCCAGGGCACAGCGAAAACAAGGCCATTGACTTTTGTGAAGGGGACAACTCTAACCCCCTCCAAAACAAACTGAACACATACAATAAAAAAAAAAAGAAACCGGCTTTTTATCTGCGCTCTTGTTGCGCGTAAAAATGTTGTGTTTGACGGTAAACATATTGAATATAGCATGCTATAGCTCTTGATTCGTTAACCAAGATTGGAATGAAACACAAAGGCAAGAATGATGAGGATAAGAATAATATACTGAAAATGTTTGAATCATGATTTTGTTTTCATGACAAAGAAATCAATCAGTACACTGTAACACACTGTTTAAAGTAGGTTGGCAACCCTTGGTATAATTGGTTGAACCCTCAAGGATAAGGTATTCCCTTTTTGGTTTTTTTTCCTGGTTTTCTGTCTTTCATATGAATTGGGGATGAAATTGCATCACGACCGTAACCACCGTCTATGTCTAAACCTTTTAAACGTTCATACTGTATTCTGGGCGTTAATTTGAAAAAAAAAACGATACATTTATTCTGATTTTCCGTCATTTTCCTCGAGATTTAACGAAAAATGTTTGACCGAATTTAAATCATCCTTCTGTGCAACAGCTGAAAGAATGGCCAAAGAAAAGTTTTTAATAAATTATATAGTACAAGGCTGTGACGTAATCTGTGGTTATTAATTTATTTGTTTTTATTTTTCGGCATGAAAAGGAAATTTATCGTGAAGTATGTAGACGTGCCAACACACCAGTTTAACGGTCCTAGAGTGGATGATGAAATCCAATTAAATAAATAACCAGCGCACCGGTCACATCTCATGGAGTTGATAGTACTTGGAATTTTGTTTACTTAATTGTGAAACTCCTCAGATTGGTTTATTTGGCATGGCAGAGTGGTGTATAGGAACTGAAAATAAGTTCCGCTTTCACTTGGTTTATTTTTAGTAAACTCTCACAACTTAAAGTATTCATAAAAGAACGTTTTCGGCCACTCGACGAATTGTATCAGGCGTCTTCACACTTCTACAAAAGACAAACACCAGACAAACACGTGATTAGAATACCCCACCACCCCTCCCCCCCCCCCCCCCAGCAACATGCACCAGCCACGCAATGGAAGTCACGTGTAGCTGCCGTAATGTCACTAACTTAGTAATCTCTTACAAACTCTAAATAACCCATTAATCTATACATAAATGACATATTTCAATCAATGCCCTTGGCCAGTTTTTCCCTGAGGACCAGTTCACAAAAGTGATTAACCTGTCGATTACGGATGATGCAATCGGGGTGTCAACCACAACATACGGGCTATGACTGGGTTGGGGCGGCATGGGGACAAGCCCCCTCAGACTAACAGACAGTGAGCGACCTCCAGAATCACTGCCCATCCCCCCCCCCCCCTTCAGACTGAACTTTTCGTGAACTAAGCCAAGACAATCTCAAAATTATATATTTCATTTTTTTCTACAAGTACTCCAAGCCTGGAACTGCTGTGAAAAACTCGTGGAGGGGTTATCATGACATAATTGCAGAATGACCAGTTGAAAATAAGAAAGATTTGGACGTGCCCTGCTTGTTTCAGATTATTGATCCTCGTTGCATCATCAGCCCTCGATATATGTTTTGAAATGCTTTTTGACAAACAAGATGCGAATTTTTTTTCATCACTTGATTCCAATAAACAGATAGTGAATTTGAGACTGACACGTCACAAAGGGTATCGAGGCACGAGTAGGAAATCATTTAACATGACTCCAACCAAATTGTTTTGAATTAACGAAGGGGAAATATGCCAGGGATCATTCTTGAAATTAGTCAGCGTGCCCCATTTTTTAGATATTTTTTCGGAACGATCGGCTTATGAAGAGCGTACAGAAACATGCAGTAAACGGTTAAAAATATTTATTGGTAAACATGCACTGTTTGACATTGTGGAACAGATTACCGGTATGTAAACAGAACGAACGAACAAGTTGTTTCTCTGTGTTCACTCCAGACCAGCTACATTTTATTGTTTGAAATTAGCAGGCTAGCAGTTTAAATAGGAACTATCATGATTCGAAACAAGTTCATTTTGGGCACTTTTTATGATGGACGCAGGAAAAGTGCGCCTTCTGGTAAAGATGTGCCCCATTATGGCGCACGACCAAAATTGGTGAACACCGTATGTAAAGTCAATTAGCCATGGCGCACTTGGCGCACGCCAGAATTATCCCATGTGCGTCCAGATTTGTGCAGTGCGAATGACGTCACAACTATTAAATTTCAAGTCATCTGTGTTACCCTGAACATTTATTGACAAAAACTGTTGAAACAGCATAGCAATATATAAATGGTTCGGGTTTGCGTGAAGTATAACTCATTGTTGCTATTAGCACCGAGAAATTGTTCGCTGATTAAAATAATAAAAACTTTGAAATCATTCAGGTTTTATTTTCGCCTGTGTGACGAAGGGATATAGTTACGAGCTTATTCGTCTCTCCGCGTGCGGCCAGGCTATATCTCTGAACCTATAGGTTGTATTGTTTTGAAGTTTCATACACGGATAGGTATGCATCTTCATATTTCTCAATATTGTCAAAATTACAGTATCTTTTCGTTCTTGGAACTTAGCGTAAAAGTGTGCAACGGCGTATTTTTGTTGGGATTCATGAAAAAAATTGTCGTGTCCGGGTTATATCTCCGAATGTGGCCGGGTCATAACTCCTAAACTATAGGTTGGATTGTTTTAAAATTTTACATACGGATAGAACACATATAGAAGGTGTGCAGTGTCGTCTTTTTATCCGGATTCAAGAAAAGCTGTCGAAATGACAGTATTTTGAAATTTTGTAAAAATTTCGCGTTTTAGTATAATTTTGTCCGCGTAATGGAACGCGTCCAGGTTGTGGACTATTCATCGGATTTTTCAAAATTTCACACACTGATGAAACAGATATTGAAAATTACCCAAAAAAAAAAAAAACTTTTTATATAAAACTTGGGTTTTGTTGAAATTTAAAAATGTAAAAAATATTGGAACTTAAAAAAAAAACTTAATGAAAGTGGCAGTAGTATGGCACTTTGCAAACCGAACTTTGCACCGATTTCATGGTCATCCGGCTACATCGTGGATCGTGTCTGCCTGAGCCTCTAGTTGGTTTTTATCGACAACATTTACGGGGAGGGTATGCTAGGGCTCCTAACGGGGCTGTATGCCCCGGCGGGGGACTAAAGCTTTGGGTGTTGTCCGTCTGTCTTTTCAGCCGTCGCCGGCTGGTACTGTACTGCCACACTGATAATACGCTTCCTGTCATATTGCATCTATGGATGGCCTGTCACAGTTGGTAGGTCCACTGTATTTATATTTTGAGCATGGCCCAATTTCATGGTTACACCAGCCATAACACCAAAAGTCTTGAACAGATCATGAGCAAATTTTAGATATGGCTTAACCATTTCAAAAGTACGCTAGGGGATGACTTCAGGATGAATGAAAAATTCAAAATGTTCTGTTTTTTATCAACTTTTGAAAAACATGAGATTTCATTATCAACATTACAGGTAGTAACTAAATTTTAGACATTGGCTAACCACCTGAAAATCACGCTCGGGATAGATTTTGGGAGGAATTTAAAATCAAACGGCGACCAACTGACATCTTGGATTTTCATTTGCAAGTTTTTGTTAGCAAAATAATGCGAAGACAATTTCATGATCTTCAGCAAGGCTTTACGTTTTTCTGTTGTTCGGTTGTACAGATTACTTCGGAGGTTGCCTTTTACCTAAAAATACCATGATTTTCGCTACACTAGACAATAACCTTGGACATAATGTAATAGTACTTATGAGATTTGCCCAGAAATTATTGTCTTTCCCTCATTTTATTTGCGTCCAAACACTGAGAAATAAGAATTATACCGAATTCTTCCACTGCTTAGCAGGATGTACCAAGCTGGAAGACAAATAACGCAACCGTGAAACTATAACATCGGTGCACACCAACATCAGTGTAGCCCAGTATATGAAACACATCTAATTAACACTTGACAAGCTGTTAGCTTACAAGGGTTATATGAATTTGTGCGAGCAGCCGTTCGTCCTTTTTTTCTTCTTGAGAGTTTTCCGATTTTTTGTGTCTTCTTCTCTGACACTATGGGCCCTACGACCATGAAACTTGGGACTTATGAAGAGCTTGATCTGAACGCGTGCATGTCACTTTTTATTTTCGTCTTCGATTTCGTTTTCTGTGTTCAAACGTCATGTGAAAAGAGGTGCATTTTTTGCAAGTAAATGCGGAGCATTTAATGTACAGCACGGAACACCACACAGTTGCTCAGCTTTTTGCGAGCTCTCACTGCGTAAACAGATAACACAGCGTATGCCCGATCAGTCAATCAGACCTGAAGTCAGCAAAAACCAAACACTACACGGCTTATAAGACGTATTCAAGCTGTGTTGTTTGCTAATATATTTAGCTAGTATTAAGTTATCAACCTGGAGTTTTTTTCTTGACATTGGTCCGATTTTTTAGAACATTATAGGCCGCATACATGCTGTGTCATAAGCTCTGTGCATAGTTGCATAACACACTGTATGCATGTTGTAAAATACTTTATATTATTCAAGAAATAACCCACTGAAGCAAGTATTTTTGCATTTTATTTTTTGTCAAGTGTTTAACATTTCGGTAGCGAAATGCGGTTCTAGTTTTGTTTCCCTTACTACCTGTAGCCCAGTAAATATTACGTTGTTCGTCTGAGGTCGCAACATCTATCGGCCAATTTCAAACTTTTCTAAGTTAGTACAGTGGTCTTCTTGGAACAGCCATTCAAAACAATGACGGGCATATTTTGTATCGAAACAGTTTTGGACACCGATAGCATCTATTTCTAGTTTCCCGAAAATAGCATAAGCCCGAATTAATTTACTACCTCCTAATATCCACTTTTCTGACTGTCATCCCTATTTTCCTGATATTGGTTCTATTAAGAGTTGCAGATTTATAGGTGTGGGTGTGGAGAAACAAACAGTACATAAAATTTTCTTCGATTCTATTTAGGATATAATTTATGCCGTGTCAAAAATAGCCAAACGGGCAAAATGCTGTTCCAATTTAGCACCCTTGCAGAAAGTATCCATCTGGCAAAATACAAAGTGTACAACACGATACCTGTTAGATATAGCGTGCTCATTCGGGGCCCAGTAATAAATTTTTTTAACGGGTCTATCGTCCAGCGATTTGCCAGTGCCTGAAGCTATACTCACCCATTCCTTAATTTCTCCTGCTTGAAAATCCACCGTTTTCTACAAATAACGAAGCAATATATCTCCAGCTGTCATTGATCTCAAGTCATAATGATACGAGACTCTCGTAACAATCCGTATCTTTGGAAGAAACAAACGAGAGTGTGTTTTGACTTGCCTGTGGGGTGGAATGGGATGGAGCTGGGGTTGCAACTCCCTTAATCCTTACGCCTTTATAAAATGTCTGGTAAAATTACACAAAAATTGGCAACCACAATCCCTGCCTTCCTGTCTTTAGAAGATCCCACTTTGCACACATTAAATATATAAATTCTGCTGTGCGGCCTAAGCATCATTAATGCCGCCAGGCACAGGACCGATTTTTTAACAGCAATAATCACGAAAAAAACAACGATAACTAACTAACTTCCTCTCGACTGCGGAAGACGCGGAAACTAAGCTCAGCAGAATTGCATGCTGGACGACAAATGTATTCCACTGGAAGAAATTGTTTTTGGATGTTTCCGACAATACATTAAATCATTTGTGTAACATTTCTTTGGCATACAACGTTCTTTGACCACACAACTTTCTTTTTTCAGTATTGAGATAGATTTCAGTACTAACGCAGGGGAAGGAAATATAATTTTACATATGTACGCGTACATTACTATGCTTGCAGCAATGTTTCATGTGTGTTTTCATTTTAATATTGTAAATAAAGGAAGAATCTTGCATTTTTATGCATGAATAGCTCAGTACTAGTAGGGTGAAAACGTTGGTTCCAGCTCACTTGATGACGTCATACTGTCTGGAAGTGACGTCATCATGTCTGGACCGGAAGTGTTGTCTGGACCGGAAGTGTTGTCTGGACCGGAAGTGTTGTCTGGACCGGAAGTGTTGTCTGGACCGGAAGTCATGATAAGCGTTAGGATAGGCGCGGCCATCCATGACGTGATAATGACGTCATGATGACGTCATACTGTCTGGAGCGAAAGTCTGGAGCGAAAGTTGCTTGATAGTGTTGGCCGAGTCAATCATCATGAAGCCAACGAACTCCACCTGTCAATCAGTGTAACCATGGCAACAGACCCTAAAAAGCCAGGACCCCCCCCCCCCCCCTCGAAATTGTGATTTTTGCATATTTATCCGTTTCAGACGATTCTGAACATTTTTCATTTTTTGGGTCGACCGACCCCCCCCCCCCCTCGAAATTATGATTTTTGCATATTTATCCGTTTCAGACGATTCTGAACATTTTTCATTTTTTGGGTCGACCGACCCCCCCCCCCCTCGAAATTGTGATTTTTGCATATTTATCCGTTTCAGACGATTCTGAACATTTTTCATTTTTTTTGGGTCGACCGACCCCCCCCCCCCCCCCCTCGAAATTGTGATTTTTGCATATTTATCCGTTTCAGACGATTCTGAACATTTTTCATTTTTTGGGTCGACCGACCCCCCCCCCCCCCCCCCCCCTCGAAATTGTGATTTTTGCATATTGATCCGTTTCAGACGATTCTGAACATTTTTCATTTTTTGGGTCGACCGAAGTAGTATAAAAGCATGAGTGAAACATGTCAACTAGTCAACTAGTAAAACATTGTGTGACGAGAAAAGACTTCACAATGTCAGCATTACTTCTTGACAGATGTATGACTATGGACGACGTCTTCAAAGTGAATTATACTAACTATGTGTTTTCAAAGCTTCCTACTTTTGAATGGGATTGGATGCAGCAAGTGAAGAATTTACATCTGCATTGGGAAGCTGTCGGAAAGACTATTCCAAGTGATTTCATCGACTCGTTTCTACGTGACTGTGAAGATCTACATATACTATCAACTTATGACATTGATTTAACATTTATCATATCAACTTATGACATTGATTCAGCCTTTATCAACGTGACTACAATTTGGGCAGTGGAGCTCATGTTAGTTGTAGCTGCAAGAATCATTTTACTTTATGATGATGATGTTCCATTGACGACGAATGTATCAGACCTTGTTCGGTTCAACCATGGACGTGTTGAAGTGAATTCAAAGCTTTGCAAGAAGTTTGAAAAGCTTGATTCAGCAGACAGTTGGGTATAAAAGGGAGTGAACTCAGCAGAGTGAAGTCATTTCTCAGCAGACAGTTGGAGGGAGTGAATCATCAATACATTGTTGCAGCCATGGAGAACAAGACAAGCAGCGCAGCGCAGCGTAACGCAGCAGCGCAGCGCAGCAGCAGCTTTAAAATTAGTGCTAACTTAACCATTACTGTGGAGCATGGAGAATATGGGCCATTTCTACGCATCACACGTGGAGAGAGATGGTGTGCTTATTCACCATCTTTGTGGAAGATTGTGTGCCAGAGCTTGAAAAATTTACGCGACATTGGCTTCAAACTATACTTAACGCAAACGAAGTGGCTTGAAGTCATTTCATACTTGGATATGCGTTATGTGAGTTTTGTGCGCACGTCACGGTTTGAAGGGAAAGAATACACACATCACATCAACATGAATGATGGTGAATGGGAGACACTGCTTCAGGAGATGGACAACATCAACTCAGACCTATCACCATGTGAGGAATGTCATGACAAGAAAACGATCATCAAGCTGCAAAAGGATGGTCGGATGAAGGTGTCAAAGCTATCCAAGAAAAGGCTGGCTGAAGTTCAGTTGGAGAACATGAACGTGCAAAATCAACTTGGACTTACCTGCGACTATTGTGGTGCTTGTGGATATGTGGAAGATTATCATTGCCACTGCCACAAGTGTGAACCAAACAACTTCTGCGGCAAGTGTGGAGTACTTAAAGTCAGTGAAGCAAAGTAAAAGCACACAAGACATTGAAACAAGATGGACGCATGTTTTAAAAATGCTTATATTGACTTGATGATTGCTAAACTTGCTTGGTATGGCACTCCAGACTATCAACTTTATCATTTGGATGCTTTTTGGGATGTTGTACATCATAGTCTTGATGTGATTGAACTGCATTCAAGATTTCTTGGAGAATGTCATAAAATTGGAATAGAAGAAGATCCTGACTTTGACTTTGATTCTGCACTTTATTCTGCTCGTACTGATGTTGAAGTATATTTCACCGTAGTGGATCATTTGAGAGATTGTTGTAAAGAAGAAGAGGAAACCGAGCAGCTTTATCAGGTAACTTTAAAGATATAAAAACCTTTTAATCATCTTTGTAACAACATAGTGAATTGATAACAATGTTTTTCTTACTAGCAAATTTAGTTTTATGTGAGTGTTTTCAACGTAAACAAAGAAAGAACATGATAGAAGAGGCAGCAAATATATTTAAAGATATTTTATTACAGGAAGAAACCGACATGTCAGAATAAAACAGCAGAAACAAAGTCAACATGGAGAATCTTGTACTATTCAGTAGTCATAAGGACGTTCTTTCAAACATCTTTCCAACACGACTTGAAAAGTATATTGCTTCAGCCATTGTGTCATCCAGAAATGGATATGAAGCGAAACGTATTGCTAAAGGGATAAAGCCATGTCCTTACCAGTGAAGAGAAGTAAAATGCAAGATGTTTTACAAGTCAAATGGAATCAGTGTGTATTGATGTAAAGTTGAAAGAATGTAAAGACAAAACTTTAGTTGAAGTAACGTATGATCATTGGTGGGGAGCTGGTGTGAAACAAGTGTCATCTGGATATCCTGGTCAGAATATTATGGGAAAGTTGTTAGAACTGTTCTGTGAGACTTGATGTGCAGACGTGTGAACATGGAGAAGTGTGTTAAGTGAACAGCAACTGGAAAAAACTTGCTGAATTTGACAGACTTATGCTACATTGCCGGAGCAGCATAACTTGCTAAACCTGACAGACTTGTGCTACATTGCCGGAGCAGCATAACTTGCTAAACCTGACAGACTTGTGCTGCATTGATTCAAGACTCACAAGACTGCATAATGGCGGACATGACACTGAGACAATATATTGTGCAAAAAGCTTATTGTGAAGAAATGTTATCCGCTGTAAAAAAGTTTGCCTATTTAGTCTGTCCTGCTTGTCAACATGAAGAGTGTTCAGAACATACTTGTCATACTGCATGTGTTTATACATATTGGAATGAAGCTAAATATTACATTCATTTAGATAAAGTGTTAGAGAATGCAAATCAACGTTGTGAGAAATATGGTGTAGATGCTATTACATTGGATGAACTCAGTCATTGGTTAGTGTTCATTGAAGACCAATGGTCTCCAGTGATTCATACCATTGTATCTATACTTGATTTGTAAAAAACTTGGTAGTTAAGTTATAAATGCATGTTAGTTAAGTGATGTTGGTTGAGTTATAAAATAAAAGCTGTTCTGTTGAGAAGGTGGTTTTCATTCGGTGTGACCATGTCGACGTGGAAAGACTACTTGACCAATATTTACTTCAAACCTGGACAGCCTGGAGCATTTGCTGGTCCTTACAAACTGTATCACATCTTAAGAAAACATAATCAACCAGTCACACATTCACAAGTGAAGAAATGGCTACAGGATCAAGATGCTTTTAGTTTACTACAACCTGTCAAATACAGGTTCAAAAGACAACGTGTTATTACACGTGGTATTGATGATATGTGGGATATTGATTTGGCTGATATGGGAAACATAGCTCCCTATAATGATGACATACGCTTTTTACTCATTGTCATTGATGTGTTTTCCAAATATGTCTGGGTACAGCCAATACCTAATAAATCACATACCAGCGTCATACAAGCTTTCCAAAAGATTTTTCATCACACACGACGAAGACCGCGAACTCTAAGGTCTGATAAAGGAACAGAATTTAAAAATAGATGGGTAAAAGCATTTTTGAAGAAAGAAGGAATTCATGCTTATACCACAAAGAATGAAACCAAAGCCAACTTTGCTGAAAGAGTCATTCGTACTCTGAAGGGAATGATGTATCGGTATTTTCTACATAATCAAACCTACCGCTACGTAGACATTCTTCCAGACTTGGTGTACAAATACAACCATAGACCTCATGGTTCTCTTCCTAATAAATATGCTCCAGCCGAGATTCGTAAAGACAACGAATCAAAAGTGTGGAAGTATATGTATGTCGACAAACTGAAATTGAAACCGAAGAAGAAGAAGAAGTATAAATTTAACATTGGCGATCATGTTCGCATTTCCCACATTAAATATGTGTTTCAACGCGATTATCACATCAAATGGACGCAAGAAGTCTTCATTGTCACACATGGTTGTAAGAAGCAAGGAATACATTTGTATCGTGTGAAAGACTTTTTAGACGAAGATATTGATGGACATTTCTATGAAGAAGAACTGCAGAAAGTGACCAAAGATATTGAATCTATTTATAGAATTGAAAAAGTCTTGAAAACACGTAAAAGACGAGGAGGTGTGAAAGAATTATTTGTCAAGTGGTTAGGTTGGCCAAACAAGTTTAACAGTTGGGTGAAAGAAACAGACATTCAACAATGAAGCATCCATTTACATGTTTGGTCTCTGGACCTACAGGCAGTGGCAAAACGTCTCTGGTGAAGGAAATTCTAGAACAAAAGTTGATTCAACCCTCTCCAAAAAGCATTTTATGGCTCTATGCAGCAGATCAGCCTTTGTACAAGGGAATGAAAGGTGTGGATTTTTACCAAGGCATTCCAGATGACATTGAAGAGCGTTTTAACCCGAAGAAACCAAACTTACTTATCATTGATGACTTAATAACCAAATGTCATAGTGATGAGCGTATGACACGTCTCTTTAGTGTTGGCAGCAGTCATCAAAATCTAAGCATTATCTTTATTGTGCATAATTTATTCCATCATGGGAAAGAGATGCGAAATATTAGTTTGAATACACATTATATCATTCTGTTTAAAAATCCGAGAGACAGTCAACAAATTAGTACATTGGCGCGGCAAATGTATCCTGGAAGATCTCAATTTCTCATAGAAGCCTATCAAGATGCTACTAGCAAACCTCATGGTTATTTATTCATTGATTTAAAACCAAAGACAAATGATCAACTACGTATTCGTACAGGCATTTTACCAAAAGATACACATTATGTCTATATTGATAAAGCAGTGTATGAACAAGAACCAACTCATTTGACCATTCGCAGTCAAGATGTCTAAACGTATTCGAGCGAACCAGCCGTTTCTTCATTTGCTTGCACGCAGTGGGCCTAAACGACGTAAATCCTTGCTACAGCAAGTTACAAAGGAGGAATTAACAAGCTTGTTTGAAATTTGTTTGAATATATTGCAAGGACATTTACCCTTAAGCTCAAAACGGTTTAAGGAATTTAAACGTGAACGTCATACGCTTCGTACTCTAGCAGATAAGAAGATATCCCTTCGACGAAAAAAGAAGTTGATTAATCAGAAAGGAGGATTCATTGGAGTTATTGCTAGATTGGCATTGCCCTTGTTAGCCAAACTGCTGCTAAAATGAAACATACGATGAAAATGGTCCTCATTCCTGAATATGAATATAAAATGTTGCTAGAAAAGAAAAATGATATCAAAACAAAAGTGAATACACTTTTACGTGGGAAACGAACACGTGAAAAGGCTATAGAAATGTCTCAACTTCTTGGTCGTCATTTACGAACAAGTCAGTCTAGGCAGCAAAAGCCGTCATCATCATCACCTGAAAAGCCAGAAAAGTTATTTTTAAGTCATTTTCAACCTATCTATCATGGAAAAGTAACACAACTTTTAGCAGAACTGAAGAAATATGGTGTTAAATGGACAGAGAAGAATGAACTTGTGTTGAAAACGGGCGATATTATCACAAATTCCAACATGGTTGATTTGATGAAAGAAGCATTGGTGGCGACAAGAAGAAAAGAACGAGCCATACCACCATATGGCTGGCATCCGTTTATCCAGGAAATTGTAGATGCGAATATTCCAAAAACAATGTTTAGTAAAAAGACCACTCGTGACGACATTACAACAGAAATGAAACAACGTCAACAAAGACAGTTTCCTGAAGGATGGGAAAATTTTTAACATGGCTGAAAGAGCTATGTTGTTGCCAAGACACAACTATTCCTGTAAAAATAAGATGTACAAGTGCTTGTTGTGAAGGAGAAGTCATAGATCATGTAGATCATCATCATGATGTGAAAGACCATTTACATACTTGGTTGAATGACGCGCGCTATCGTGAAGTATATAGACAACGTCAACGCACCTATACCATTTAGTTCCCATCATGGAGTCGACAAGCTTTTACATCACTTTGCCTAGCAATGCGAGTATGACCTATTATCCCAACCACAAGGCTTCGAATTATCAAATTCGTATGCCTCGAACCATTTATCTGAATGGAAAATATGAAGTGGCTTTAGCTGAAATTCAATATCCACATACATGGACAACGATGAGACAGGGCATGGACTACTCTATTCAGTATCGACAAGAACTATTCGATGATCCTATTCTTAGCACTCTCGATATTCCTTATGGGTACTATAGAACCATACAAGAACTATGTGAGGCAGTCAATGAAGAAGCGACTAATGCTCTGAAACTTACAGAAGCTATTCGAATAAAGTATGATAAGATTAGACGACGTGTGTTTCTATTTCTCGATTATGGTTATGAAGTGTCCTTTTCCACTGGATTAGCTGAGATTTTAGGATTTATCCCAGATCACTGGTATACTGAAACATGTACAGCTGACCATAAAGCGGATGTGAAACAGGGGTTTTATACACTGTATGTGTATTGTAGCATTTGTGAACCACAAGTTGTTGGTGATTATTATGTTCCGTTACTACGTTCTGTTGGCATACAAGGTCATGATGGAGATATTATCATGAAAACGTATGGCGAACCGCATTATGTTCCTGTAAACACATCCAAATTTGACATGATAGAAATGAATATTAAGGACGACACAGGCCATAATGTTCCATTTCAAACTGGAAAGGTGATCTGTAAACTTCATTTTCGACCAAAAGCATTATGAAAGCTTATACACACGATCCGTCTGCATATCGCAACCATTTTCTTCGTCAAGTGGGCGGGGAATTACCAGGATTCAAAGGAGCGCGAATCCAATATGGCGATGGTATTGGTTCAATACTGGGATCATTGGCTCGCAAAGCTATTCCACTACTTAAGGCTGGGGCTAAGATCGTTGCGCCACATCTTAAGAAGGCTGCAAAGAATGTCGCGAAAGATGTGACGGGCCGAGTAGCAGAACGTGTGTTTGGTGAACAAAAGCGCGTGCAACCGACGAAACGTGCCAGAAGACGAAAAACCGCCAGACGGATAACATCAAAATATCGCAAAGATATTTTTTAAAGAAAAAAAATGTCTCTCATTCATAATCATTCGTGTGAATGTAGTCTTTCTCCATTGGAATGGTTTCACGTACCACCGACGCAAACTGCTGTAGAGAAAAGTTATAATGTTGACTATCAACCACTTACAAGCATTAGAGAAGGCGCTCCAATAGAATTCTACATTCCTGCGAGTACAGAAGAATATCTAGATTTAAAGAACAGCAAACTTCATATTGTATGTCGCATTCTAAAGGCTGATGGAACAGAGTGTGGCGCAGATGATAATGTCTCTTGCATCAATGATGTGTTTAATGGGTTATGGTCTAATATTGAATTGTTTCTGAATGATCGTTTGGTTTCGCATAGCAACAATACTCATGGTTATACCAGCATTATCTCTCATCTCATCCATGATTCGGAAGAAAGTCTACATTCTGAGCGCTCTATGCGTCTCATGTACAAGGATACTGCTGGGTCAATGAATAGTCATGAGGTGAAAAGACCTAATCATGAACAATATGTATCCGGGTTTTATGTCAATGCTGACGGCGGTGACTTGGCTGAGCAAGGAAACAATGGCTTACATCATCGTTATTTGCATACTCGTCTTAGCCGTGATGTTATGCTCGCAGGTGGTTTAAGGATAGATTTGTTTGAGCAGGATCGTTATCTTCCGAATGGCATCAGTTTGAAATTGCGTTTCCATAGACAAAAAGATGACTATGTATTGATGGCTGCAAATAATACCTATAAGGTAGAAGTGAAAGAGGCATTTTTAACCATTCGCAAAGTGAGGGTGAGTCCAGGTATTCAGTTAGGACATACAGATGCATTGATGAAAAGTCCTGCCAAGATCATCATCACTAGAAAAGAATGTAAAGTCTTAGCTATTCCAGCAGGATTTCAGTCTTTTGTGAAAGATAACATCTTTTTGGGTCAATTACCAAATCATATTGTCATTGGTCTGGTTCATAATGAAGCTTTTGGTGGATCAGTATTGAGGAATCCATATGATTTCAAACATTTTGATCTGGACTATATGCAACTGTACACGGATGGTGAACCAGTTCTATCCAAACCTCTCAAGCCTGACATTACACAGAACAAATACCTGGACGCTTTTGAAACGCTTTACAAATCGTTTGATCGGTTGAATGGTGAGAAAAGTTCCATTATAAAACGGGAAGATTGGCCTAGAGGTTATGCTTTATTTTCGTTTGACTTAACACCGGATTATGATGGTGATGATCATTTCCCCCTGATCAAGCATGGGAATTTGCGGCTAGAAATGAACTTTGCTACGGCTTTGCAACCTACAATCAATGTCATTGTCTATGCTGAATTTGACAACATTATTGAGATCAGTGCCAATCGCAGCATTCAATTCGACTACCAGTCATGAACACGAAGCAGATTGATGCCATATTGAGTCATGATGTCATGACCAAAGACTTGTTTCAAGGCGTGTTTGCCATGGACCAGTTACCATCTTTACAACGCGGCGCCTATGTGATCAACACAGACGATCAAGATGAACCAGGAGAACATTGGGTCGCAGTGTATTATGATAAAGACCCTGCAGAATATTTTGACTCTTATGGACTGTTCCCTCTCGATGATCGTTTAGACATGTTTTTAAGAAATGACTATATGTATAATTCTATCTCATTACAAACGCCAATATCATCGTCATGTGGTTTTTATTGTGTATATTATATATTACATAGAGCTCGAGGTCAGAGTATGTTTGATATTGTGAATATATTAAAAAGAAAGGATGGTGATTTTATTGTAAAGGATTTTGTATATAGACATTATAAACCACTGTTTTATTAATGTTGTTGTTATATTAGTTAAGTTGTTGTTATATTAGTTAAGTTGTTGTTGTTGTTAAATAAAACAAACCAAGTTTTCAAACAGTCTTGTTTATTGTGTTCTATTTACAAATTCTTAACTATAAACACTATTTACAAAGTTTACAAACACTATTTACAAACTTTTATTTACAAAGTCTATTTACACTATTTACAAATTCTTAACTACAAACTTTTATTTACACTATTTACAAAGTTTACAAAGTCTATTTGCACTTAACTACACACTCTTAACTACAAAGTCTATTTACACTATTTACAAACTTTTTATTTACAAACACAGTCATTTTTTCAATACATTCATCAATGCATGCCATTCATTAGAATCTAAATTGATATAGGTATCATAGACATTACATCCATGTTTGTAAATGCTATGAAAGCTCACATAACACACATCACCAAACTTTATCACTTTAACAGTTTCATGTTCAGACAGTTTCAGTTCATATCCTTCTTCTAAGTCAATGTCCATCACACGCATAGGTTGTGTCAGCTCAATGGATTTGATGCCCCGCTTGAGTTGTATTCCTCCCTCTTTGAATTCAAGCGTTAAGTTCTTTCCAATCCAATGCTTGTAACAGAGCGTACCATTCCACTGTGTTGAGGGTGATGTAGTCGTAGCATTCTGTAAGCTCGTCATATTGGCGAAATTGTACAAACACGTCTAGACCGTTCTCAGTCACACGCACTTCTAATTCATTTGAAAGGTGAAGCAGAAAGCCGGGTATTCTCAACTTGTCTAGATGATCCTTCAACACGGATTAGTCATCAAGTGATAGGATGAGATACTGTCCAAAATGTCGTAGCACAATATCATCACATAAGTTTCTCATATAGGAGAATCCATATGTCATGGGTTCATAATCCAACACATAGTCTTCCATCTCGTTCATGTATTTTATACTCGGATGATGTCGAACAGTGGATGTTGTATCGCTTCTAGGAATCGTAAGACTGCGCGCCAGTTCTTGATATCAAAGAAGATCAACTGTGCATAGGGTGTATCTGGCACAACTCCCTTATAATCCTTTGGATAATCCTGTAAAAGATTTCTACAGAATGTCACACGTATCTTAGAATCATATTCAGCCACCGTCACTTCCAGTTTATTTTCAAGTCTGCGTTCAAACCCAGGTTCAAGCGGTATGTTTTTAAAGTCTTTCCACACTTCAGGTTTAAACCGATAAGCAGAACTTCTCCGAGAACCCATCATCACTTCATTCCTCTCATTAACTTTAAGGTAAACACCATCGTCCAACATGAGTGCATTCATGATTGTTACCTTGTTATGACTTGTCGTCTTGTCTGCGAAGCCTTTTATCCACTTCTTTCACCTGCTTCTTCAGCATTTTCCATTCAGGTATTGTCAGCAAAATTCCCTTTTTTGTTGGACGGTTTTTTCCAGTCCCCTCATCTCTGAGGTATTTGCGAATGTTTATCACACCTTCATTACTTTGTTTCATAATCTTGATATACTTTCCATTGCCTAGAGAAAGCATTCCATCCCACGACTGTGGTGTTGGTGCCGTCGCCGTCGCCGTCTCCACTTTTAATTTCTTGATGGTAGTGTCAGGATGTTTCACATTCATGTCTTTCACCGTATCTGCTAGAGTATCCATATCCGTTGTTGCAGATCTTTTCATGTTGACGCTTCAGTGTTCACACCTCAACTAACTCTCAAGTTGAAGTGTCTCCCCCTTATATACTGTAATGCCCATGCGCCAAAGTGGAATAGCCATCACTCATCACATATCGCTTGTCATCAAAGGGGGAGAGAGCCACTTTCCTCAACTTCTCCGAGAAGATCTGGTGGTCATGACTTCGAATGATGTGTCCTGTGGTCATCGTTTGCGTTTGGTTGAACAAACTGTCTCTATACTGCTGATGTTTCATACGTCTTTGACACGCGCGAGTGATGCCTTTAGCCGTACGTTTTTCTTTCCCACCATATATCATACTATACATTTTCGGCCGAAGTCCAACAAACTCTTCAATGGGAATGCCCGCCGTCTCATCTTTAATTTTCCCAAGCACTTTCTTGTTCACTTTGGAATGCAGGAAATGATCTGGGGGATAGTCACTTGTGTCGAACAAGTCGGCATCTTCCTGCATGTCTTTGTAGATATCGTCCGTTTCTATGTCATAACATAGACTGTCGGTGTCGCTGAACAAGAGTTTGGCGTTGGGATACTTGGTCATGATGTAGTTGTAATGAAAGTGGAACATGAGCACCTTGTTGAGGTCAAGAATGGTGAAACCAACTTGAATGGGTTTATCCAGAAGCAGATCCACTTTGCGCAAATGTACCGCGGTCAAATCTTCGTTGAAAATTCTAAATTTGTGGAAGGAAGGTTTGGCTACAAGTTTCTTGAACCGCATTTCCTGGTGAACAAGTTCCACGTTCATGCGCTTTCTCACATTTTCCATGGTTTTGCCAAACACCGAGTTGTTCATCAATTTGAAGAAGTCTTTCTCAAACGGGTTCTTGGCCAACTTTCTCTTTTCCGTGTTTAAGGAGATGTATTTCGCCAACCATTTGCTCTGTGCAAACATGATGGCACGATGCACCTTCGTGACTTTCAATCCCAGTGAGACATATTGCTGTAAATTTCTATAATGAAGTACATATTTCTTCTTGTCGCATAAGTTGGGAATGAGCTTTTCACTAGGTTTGCCTTTCATGTTTAGATCTTTCCGTAGCTTCTGACTATGTTTTGACAATTCTCCCACTTTCACACATTTCCGTTCTGGAGCCACTGGATAGTGATTATGATAATCATGGATTGAATATGGGTATTCCAAATCCACTTCTAAAATGTATCCAATCTCGTCATCTTCATCCACATCCATAAAGTTAATGGATTCTGGCTCGCTCACCCACATAAATCCACTTTCCGGCATGCTTTGCGACATAGCCCAGCCATACAAGTTGTTTGCATCCAGGTACGTCAAGTAGTTGGTTGGTTTCAAGGGATCGTAATCTGCTACGTAGGGGTTATTTGCTTTCGCATACTTGTGTGTGATGACAGATATTCCTCCACGTAGACCTTGTTCAACCATTTGGTACATGTCAATGTCGTTGATCAATTCCAATTTCACCTTTGTCGCTTTCAACATGGCATCCCACGACAGTCCTGGCGCTGTATAGTAGTGAGCAGGATCCAATTCATACGTGTTGAGACATACGTGACGAAAGTTTTCAAACACGTCAGCCAGCAGCAACACATCTGATTTCAGGTACAGGTCATGGTTTTCACCAAATGTAGTACAGTGGAATGTCTCCCACACCTTCTGCGCATGCGCATAATCCTCATCGCTAATGTCTTCTTCACTGAGTAGACTGTAAAACTTGTCTTTGGACGGCAGTTGTGTTTCAGCAAACTTGGATGGCTCATCCACGTAATCATAAGGGTACACTCCCTTTCTCAACAGTAAATCTTGTTGGTCGCTATCGTGAATGTGTGACGTCATGTTATAAAAGTTGTCTTTCCCTTCTGCTGCCAGGTTGGAGACCAGCTTCTGTAGAGAAGTACTCATGAACTGATAACTGTCTGTAAATTTCAGATTGCTCATGGTGAATGCAATATATTTCTCAACGGTGTTGGGAATGACTGTAATCCTTTCGTTTTTGAACTTTCCAATTTCTTCCATGATCAAATGACTGTCATAGCCTCGTAAATTGTGGAAAAACACAGGAATGATGAAAGAATCTTCAACATCCTGCTGATCTTTTCGAAATCGAAATTGAAAATTGCATTGACTATGTGCAGCTCCACGGTATTTACCATTGATATGGTCATGATCTCTCACATGATCTGCTCCTAGAGGCTCATGACAAATGTAGCAATCTGTGGCGTTCTTATAATGCTCTTCATCTTCATGAGTCATCACCATTTTCTTTTTCTGTTGTAAACCATGCACAATACGATCACGCTCATTCACCATATGGTCTAAAAAGACTTTCACGGCATTGTCTCCTCGATACATGACTGGTGCACGTGTATCATACTGGCTCACAACCACATAGGCGAAGCTGTTTGGACGATGATGCTGATACTTGTCTCCTTCATGTTTTTTCGTGAAACATTCAAAGTCTGCATAAATGACAAAGGGCGCTCACTGTTGTTTGGCTACATTCTTGAACTTGATGAAGGGTTCCTTGGGGAATGATAAACGTTGTGCGCCATGCTTGCCACACACTTCACGATGCTTGTCTAACAGATCTTGTCGCATAAACCCATGAAGACAGTTGAAACAATAAAATATTGCATTCTGACGCTTTGTTCGATAAGCCATCAGTCTGCTGAAATTCTTGATGAGGCAGTAATGTCTTGTCTTGTCATTGCTAATCAAAAGCAAGTTGATTTCTCTGGCGCTGTTGGCGCTGTTGGCGCTGGTGTTTCGACTTAGTTGTATGGGAACAACGACATCATGTTCATATCCAAACACGTTAATGGACACATCATTCTCCTTTTCAAACTTTGGAATGTCTGTAATCGGTGTGGGAAATGTCATGCCTTCTACCTTCAATTCGTTCTCAAATAGCTTGTATTGATGCACACGGTATGGATTGTTTGTTGAAGGGTGAAGGTGAGCCAATACAGACCATAAGAAACATTTGTTGTCTTTATTCTGAATGTTTAACACACCTCCTGTATTCTTTACTTTCTTCGGTATTGGGATAAAACTGCTCGCTTCCAGTGGCGCTGACGTAGCTGTATGCACTTCAATGAATAATATGTTATCCAACACCCAGCCAGAGCCTTGTCGCTCATGTTCATCAAACCTGGTAAACAATTCTTTATAGGCTTCTGGCAAGTCCTTCTCAATATCTGTTGGATTGTATGCTGCATATGTCGGACTACTGATGAAGGCATTATCCACTTGTTCTACCATCACGCCTTCAACATTTGGTGTCATTTTCTTGAAGCGTGCATGTACCACAATGTACCATTTCATGCCACGGTTTAACGTCTCTAGCAAATGTCTCTTGATTCTATTCTCTTGTTGTCGCATTTCAAGTAGCAAATCCGATCCATCTTCAGGCTCAAACCGTCTTTCCTGTGCGTTTTCACCAAGACTCACTCTTCTGCCTCTGCCTACTTGTCCTGTCTCTTTCTTTCTTTGTTCTTCATGAGACACATTTTCCATCTCAACACATGCATGCGTCTCAAACGCATCCAAAGATGGAAATATTTTAATAAATTCACCGCAGAGGACTGGATCAGGTCTTTCAACATCATCTTGTAAGGTCTTTCGTCTCTTGGCTTCAATCTGCTCAACAAGCTCTTCACGAGCACGTTTCAACCTAGCTGGTTTACATCTATGTGTCACGAACACTTCCAGAGATGGAAATGTCACATCACAATCATGACAGTAGACTGTTGCCATCGTTGTTGTTTCTTCAACTGCTAGAACTGAAATGAAGTAAAATATACGTTTCACTCTTCCTTTTATACCACTTCAATGGTGTGTTAACTCAGCAGAATGTATCACTAGTTGACTAGTTGACATGTTTCACTCATGCTTTTATACTACTTCCATGTAATCAAAATATGGTGTGTAACTTGTTTCAAAAATTGTTAAAATTGCTGACTCAGCAGAATTTTACTTGTGTATATGAATATCTCACTTACAGTTGTACAGCTGTACAGCAGAGACATCTAGCGGTGAAGTTAAATGGTCTGCCAAATGGTATTCATCCGCGAAGAAGCACTGTAATGGTGAAATTTTCAGTCAACTATAACGAAAGTTATAACGAAAGTTATCACAATTTTAAGTTAAAATGGCGGTAAAAATGCATACAGCCAGCTGCGCAAATAGCCTATGACTACTTTATAACAAAACTTTGCATAAAACTGAATCAAATGGTGAAATTTTCATACAAATCGACCAAGTATAATGAAAGGTATTGTTTTACAAAGTTTCAATTAAGCAAATAACCAAAGTTTGTTTACAAAGTTTGTTTACAAAGTTTGTTTACAAAGTTTGTTTACAAATTTTCAATTATGTAAATAAGTCAAGTTTGTTTATAAAGTTTGCTTACAAATTTTGTTTATAAAGTTTGTTTACAAATTTTGTTTATAAAGTTTGTTTACAAATTTTGTTTATAAAGTTTGTTTACAAATTTTGTTTACAAAGTTTGTTTATAAAGTTTGTTTACAAATTTTGTTTATAAAGTTTGTTTACAAATTTTGTTTATAAAGTTTGTTTACAAAGTTTGTTTATAAAGTTTGTTTACAAATTATATTTATAAAGTTTGTTTATAAAGTTTGTTTACAAAGTTTGTTTACAAATTTTGTTTACAAAGTTTGTTTACAAAGTTTGTTTATAAAGTTTGTTTACAAAGTGTGTTTACAAAGTTCACTTTTTATTTATAAAGTTTCAATAAACACTTACCGAAATAGTTGTCACTGGATGCCATCCCTGGATCTGATGTGATCCAATTGCTTCCTTGCTCCACTCACCGAAATGACTGTCACTGCTGGATGCTCATCCCTTATATACCCCTCTGATGGAACTGAAGCTGACTTGACAGAATGTTGCTCGCCTAGGGGGGGGGGGGGGTCGGTACATAGTATGTCCTAGGGGGGGGGTCGGTCGACCCAAAAAATGAAAAATGTTCAGAATCGTCTGAAACGGATAAATATGCAAAAATCACAATTTCGAGGGGGGGGGGGGTCGGTCGACCCAAAAAATGAAAAATGTTCAGAATCGTCTGAAACGGATAAATATGCAAAAATCATAATTTCGAGGGGGGGGGGGGGGTCGGTCGACCCAAAAAATGAAAAATGTTCAGAATCGTCTGAAACGGATAAATATGCAAAAATCACAATTTCGAGGGGGGGGGGGGTCCTGGCTTTTTAGGGTCTGTTGCCATGGTTACACTGATTGACAGGTGGAGTTCGTTGGCTTCATGATGATTGACTCGGCCAACACTATCAAGCAACTTTCGCTCCAGACTTTCGCTCCAGACTTTCGCTCCAGACAGTATGACGTCATCATGACGTCATTATCACGTCATGGATGGCCGCGCCTATCCAAACGCTTATCATGACTTCCGCTCCAGACAGCACTTCCGGTCCAGACAACACTTCCGGTCCAGACAACACTTCCGGTCCAGACAACACTTCCGGTCCAGACATGATGACGTCACTTCCAGACAGTATGACGTCATCAAGTGAGCTGGAACCAACGTTTTCACCCTACTAGTACTTAACAAACAGATGCCTCGTAATTTCAGCAAAAACCTTGCTCTTCAGTGTTAATAGAATCTTTGAGTAAAAATTAAAAATTTCAGTCAGCAATAACAAATAAAAAAAAACAATAAACATTTCATAAATGAAAAATGCTGGCGCTGGAATATGAATAGAGCAAGATAAAATAAGTTAATAATGTTAAGACAATAGTACCTGATAAAACACAGTTTTTATGGCCAAAGCGGAAGGTATCCTGCAGAAATAACATATACAAGTGTATCTAAATTTGGAACTGGATTTAATGTAAATGATACACACTTTTAAAAAGTGCTCATTATCTCAATATTTTTTAATTTCCATAAGAGGCAAACTTTCTATATATAGAATAGGAAAAACACCCAAGCTGTAAACACATGTACCGTATGATAATTATTTAAGACTGTAAAATTCTCTAGGACTACAAGGAAAAATTCACGCAAATAAATAGACTGAGATGGTTCTGATATAATTTCACATGTAAACATTACTACTGAACTGAAATCAGGTATGATGGTTTCTTCTCTAAATATAATTGATCCATCACTGAGCACAGAACTTTTCTATACTCCAAACACAGCATTTTACACCATAAATTTAGTTTAAAATCAATGGTCCAATGGTCTCTGCATAAATATGGAAGATTTCCAGCTGCACACCTTATTACAGGTTGAATTTTACAAAACGAAATGTTCAATAATTTAATTGCACTAAAAAGGGTGAAACTTGCCATCCGTTGTAAAAATTGTTTAAAACATCAATCGATTTTATTGTTAATTACACAACAATCCCCCAAAAAAACTTACTTGAACATTTACTACTTTAGCAAATAATTATTTGTATCTCATTTGCAAATAAATATGTTTTAAATCATTTAAAAATAAAATGTTATATATCAAGCAGTCGGTTCAACAAACATTATTGTTTTTCATTAATTGAACATCGACCATTATGTTATGACGTTAAAAATTACAAACATGCAAAATTACAAATATGCGATATACAAGCTAAGCTATTTGTAAAACAAAAATGTGAATAGAAATTATCAAAACTGCCAATTGTTTGGAAAATGTGTTGATAAAACATCTTGTCCCTTGTTCTATAAGTAAACATTATAATTAAGATGAATATTTATTTGAATAAGTTGAACAATTAATAGTAATGATAAAGTATGATGATAAAATGTTTAAAAAATGGGATAATTCTCCAACTGAATTCACCTTGTTGTCTTAAGAACGAATGGTAGTTTTTATTTTGTCTTCTGGTGATAACACAGACAATTGCTTGCAATACAAATTTGAACTTGTGACTCTTTTTCAACAAAAATAAGGCAAATGCTGTTTTAAAAGTATCCTAAATAAAATTTTATCATATGCTTAGATGGTCTTTAAGCGACTCTATATCGCAAAGAGGTATGTACTCTATTTCACATATTTCTTTCAGCGGTATCTTCAGGGGTCTTCCGCATTTTGTTAATTTAAAGTATTCAGCAGGTAGTACCTGGCTTTTTAAAGTATTCAAGGACATTTTGTTCAAACAAAATTGTAGCTGTAAAACATAATTCTAACCAAGTTCGGCTACAAGAACTCTTGTGTGTATGCTTTACCGACAGCCATTTCTTACATATGCCAGTATATTCACTATGCAGTACCAATATGTACAATTTATAGCATTTTATTGCTTAAAGCTATAACCAAGCACTGACCTATCAAGCTGTTCCCAATAACTGCAGAAACATTACCATGCTTTTATTTTGTAACGCATGGATCTAAAAGGAATTAATGTTTTGGTTAGCGGTTCTAATCCAATCAATGTCTATATCCTGCTGCTGTATCCTGTTTGTTCGTGAATTAATTCCCGCAGCGACTGAAATATTCAGATGCAATATATTCTTGGAAATGAATTAAGATTTAAGGCATTGATATCTGGAAAACATGAATTCTGCAACGTCATTTGAAGTAATCATTTGTTATTTTATAAATTTGGAATCAAATGCATAAATGCTCTTCTGGAAGTTTTTTAAAGAATCACAAAAAGCAAATTGGATGACAAAATAATACGTTAGATTTTTACAATGTCTAGTTAAGCGGGATTTGTAAACTAACCATAATGTCGAAGTGATATAATTTCTATGATTGTGTGGTAATATTGTAATTTCTTCATAAGCAACTTTAAGTTATATTAAAGTTAGAATTAATTTAAATAAACCTCCTACACTCATTCCCGTTTTAGAGTTATAATACGATTAACATGCCAAGTTCTCTTATCTCAATCTAATGAAACCAGTAATGTCTTTAAAAATACCTGCAATGTGGCTGTAACTGAAATTGTGTTTGTAGTCAATCATTATAGATTACAGAAATGATTAAAATAAGAAAAATAATAAAAAGTGCATTGAAACGACTGAATGCATTATGTGAAGCATAAACGAAGCCTTACATCAAAAGAAATACAAAGAAGCACATTTTAAACCATAAATTTAGACAGATGATCGAAATTATCATTTCATTTTCTAATAAATTGGTTCATAGTTATCATATCGTGCACACCCAAGCACTGTAGCTACATTTTTTGCAATAATTATATCAGAACTTTATATTAACGCCTATCCGACCTGCCCACGTAAAATCTGTGTTCATTCATGTATTTACGGGTCCCTGCTTGGTAGGGAAGCTTTCTACCGAGATAGATGGGGTGGAAAAGTGTTGCGTGGGATGAAGAGAGACCGGAGATTAAAAATGGCGCACTGACATGCGGTGCACAGGAGAGATCCTTTGTGCCATTTCCGTGAAGAATAGCAACTATTAAATACGCATAATTTAGTTTTAAATTTAAATTTAAAAATAAAATTTGGATTTCTATTTTTGGGAAAAGGGGGTTGGAATAGCCTGTAGGATTTGCTGGTCGGGTTATTAAAGAGTATAACTGGGCAAGCAAAACTTTGCCCGCAGGGCCGGACAGGTGCTAAAAAATTGAACAGGAACTACAGAATAAGGCAACTTTACTTCAGTAAGAAAATATTTTACTTGCAGATCTCAAATATATCCACTTTAATATAAATACTTCTTAAGGACGCAAATAGTTAATTATTTCGAAATAATTATAATAAACATTTCCCTTGTATTGTTGTTATCATGCTATGTAGTTACAGTAACAAAAAAAACGAAGCAAAAAACCTGCACCAGCACCTACAAAACATATTATAAAGCTTTAGAGTAACACTTTTACTTTTATTTTATCCTTTATGTGTAACCGTATTCACAAATTAGATTTTTTTTTTAAAAACAGACTTTACAAATGCAGTCGAAAGACAAAAGGCAACATTGCAATTTCATCTCAAGTCTCTATTTATTATGTCCAAGACGTGTCGAACTCTGGAACTTACAAAAGCGAAGCAAAAAACTGCACCCGCACCTGTAAAGCATGCTGTAAAGCTTCAGTATAAAAGTTCTACTTTTGCTTCACACTTTTTTGTTGTAACAGCATTCACAAATTAACTTTTCGCCGTAAAGTAGAGACTTGCTTTTTTGTGTAATGAAGACTGTAGTTTATGGCCATGGCGTGTCGAACGTACAGCCGTTCATTTACCAGTCATACATGCTAAACACTAAGCCATATATTTATTTCGCATAAAATTTGATACAATTCCTAATACTGAGCTGTTAAACTGTTCGTTAAGGATGTGCTTTGTGAACAAAAACTCGCCTTCTTTGGGAAAATTAAATGTGGGTTTAAAATATATATTCCAGAACAACCATGATGCTATGGAAATATCATTTAAAGATTTTCGTCTGTCAGAAATATTGTTGTGTACAAGATCCCAAAGAGTACATTCAGCAGGCTGCTCATTAATTATGCAAGCGCACATCTTACATGATGAATCAACAAAACTGTTACACTTCACAGCGACATATGCAACGAAATATTTAAATGCGATAACCTATTATGAGGGCCCTAAGACAAGTAGGAGTAGAGTAACTCGGGAAGTGGTGAGGGAAGCTCTTCAGCAGACTTTAGAGGATACGGCAAGGATATCCTTGTGCATCCGGTCAGGTGTTTATATTTTAAGTTTATTTATTAAATTTTCATGAACAGAAGCGATAGAGAATGGTAGGACTGTGTGCCCACATCATGCACTAGCAATGACTTATTGTTGTATAAATCATTTTAAAGTGTTTAATAAACAAGTAATATTGATAAATAAAAATTGGTCGGCGATTTCCCATTGTATTTACCGTGTTTACTGAGTTGTAAATTCACGCTAATTTTCAGTCTGGTATAAGAGTGGTGTTTCGTTGGATTTTGTCGAATGGTGTCTTTTTCAAAAGCAGGAGGTCCCTTGGAGTAAACCGTAAGTGAAAATTAAATTTGGAGGCTCGTATAGAAAAGAATATAAAGACCCTTCGCTTACAAAGCGAATGCTTTAACAACTACACCGCCGAGATGAATCGACAAAATGAAACATTTTATAAATCTTATTCTGCTGATTTCCAATATTCAATATGATGTCCGGAACCACCTTAACGACATTTCTATTTGTTTTGAAATTTATTGTTTGTGATTTGCATAGATCCTTTGCTTAAAAACACACTATTTTCCCCCATAGAACCTGTTTAAGTCAGTTTTAAAAGATTCAAAACAGTGTATTCTGTTTCAGAAAATATTCGCAACTTGAGATTTGCTTACAACAGAATACACGTTTTTAATCTATTAACCGCGACTTAAATCCCACATACTCTTTATACGTCTCTTCATATATTTGCCGTACAGACAATACGTACTGTAAAATGCTGAGAAAATCTCGAAAGATTGATCTGTAAATGACAGGATATACATATGGTGGAAGTGTCAACTTAATGCTCATTTCATTTGGAGATTTAAAACTGGCTAAACTAAGAATGATATGCCCATGCAAACACATAAAACTGACTTAGCTGCATTAAGAAACTTCCAAAATGACGTGTTTGTCAAATAGAAATTTTTATCAAAAATCGAAAGATTTCTTGCGTAACTCCCTATTGATGACAATAGGTGTTTAATATTCAAACTTTATTTAGCGCACTGTAATACAAGTACGTAAATGATATGTACTTACGCGGAGTTATACTTATTATTACACTTGGGGATTTTCCAAAATCTCCTAGTGTATTGAATTGGTACGAAAATTTTAGCCGCAGTTGTGGCATGTTTTTCCGTTTTTTTTTTGTTTATCCGTGGAACTAGTCAGAGGCCGTTAGGGCTAGAAAGATAAAATTTGGATATGATAAACTTCAGTATGTCTAATTGACCCTGCTGTATTTTTTAAATTCGCTTAATTTTTCAATTACAAAAGCGACAAAGCAAATTTGCGACACAAGCGACAAGAAGCTGAGAGTAGTAGCGTGGCATGAAATCAGTCTCGGTGTATTGATCGCCCAACTCTTAAAAGAAAGCCCTCACAGTATGCGTGTGCAAGTTTAAGTTGGCTGCAGCGTGTGAGGTTTTCCCAATTGCTAAAGAGTGGTGAAATTTGGCTCTCTGATAGAAGGTGATTAGACGCCGTAAAATCCGCATTTTTTAACCATGCCCTTAACATCCTAAGCCAGGGTCAATGTCAAAAACCGGAAGTGGGCCATTATCTCTAAAATGCTTAGAGACAGAGCGATTTTGAGCTTATTTTAGACTCTTTGGGCTTAAAAGACTACATGAAAGAGGTACCTCGGTGATCTAGACCTCCAAGGCTATGGTCAAAGCAAAAAACCGGAAGTGGGCCATTAACTCGAAAACGGTTAGAGACAGCGATTTTGGGCTTATTTTCGACCTTTCGGCCTCAAAGACGATATGAAAAGATGTACCTCGGTGACCTTGACGTCCTCGGCCATGGTCAAAGCAAAAAACCGGAAGTTGGCCATTATCTCGAAAACATTTAGAGATAGAGCGATTTTAAGTTTGTCCCTTTGGGCCTAAAGACGACGTGTAAGGGTCCTTGGTGACCTTGACCTCCATGGATATGGTCAAAGTCAAAAACCGGAAGTGGGCCATTTTCTCGAAAATGGTTAGAGATAGAGCGATTTTTAACTGTTTCGACCTTTTCGGTTTAAAAGAAAGATAGGGATTAGGGATAGAACAATATTAAATGAGTATGAGCTTATTTTCGACCCTTTTGGCCTAAAAGACGATAAGTAAGAGGTTATGAGTTCTGAATCGCAATTTTTGTGACCCCAAGTGTAATTTTCGCTACTCGGTAGTTGAATTTATTTTATTAAAACCTGGAGGACATACTTGGGATGGAAATTAGTACAGCTGTATAATGACAATCCGCGCCTTAAATCTCGGATTAATCCAATCCAGAAACAATGAAATAGACATCGTTGTGACGTGTAACCAACAACAAAAACAAAGTTTTTAAAACAACCGGAAAAGAGAACAGCGAAAATAATCTTTGAGGGATTACTTTTCAGTCTCAATGTGCTGCTAATGTCATACCATATTGTTTCAATTATTCATGCTTGTTGTGGCCTACTTATGTAATAGTTTTGTGGATTATTATCTACTATAAGCATTTCTTAAAAAACCACAATTATACAGAAAGACAGTTGCAAGGTCATAAGCATGTTTAATATTGGCTTTATATGCTTTATATGTGATCATGATTCGCTTCCACAGTCCAATATTTTTAATCACGACCACCGGAAATTGGTAAGCAGGACTATTATTTTTAATAATGACCGATGAAAACCAGGACAGAGACGTCGATAGAGCAGCTTTTTTTGTCTACTTTACGTACAACTTTTTTTTCAAAAAACGCAGTCGTCACCACGACTCGAACACACCAGTCCAACATTACAGGCCATCCATGTTTACCCCATAACTGACTTTGGCCACTTAGAAGTGTTTTAAGTAGATGCAAGGATTTGTTCATCTAAACTCCATTATGTTCAAGGTATCGAATATTGAAGATGCGGCTCGTAACACCCTTACCTGAAAATGTGTGTCTGAAATATGGATAATAGTAGAATACTAAATGGATTTGCACGTAGTTCAATCTAATAAAGACACGAAATATCCCAAACTTTTACAGGTTTATATTTCTCTGGTAGCAGACATATCAAACACTTTATATCTTTTATGTAATGCATTATTTTATTTTAAAAATGAAAACAAATAACGCTTTTCATGGAACGTAATTAAATTAGATTGTCTTTCTGTGTAATAAGGGCCTTGGTGTCTTAACTATGACACTACACAATAGTGGTATAGTTATGAGTGTTACTGTTTTTTTATTTATTTGATTGTTTATTTTTCTTACAAATAAATGACTAATATTTTACAAGAGCATAATACACGGAACATTTCACAATAACGTCACGACATTTATTGAATCCACATTCACCCGAACTGCCACTATCACAGACCCTGTGTTACTGTTGCGTTCCTCCTAACCATATCATAATTTAATTGTTTTGTTGCATTTGTTAGAGCCACAAGAGCTTAAATTAACGAATTACCCATTTTTGTTCCCACTTAAGTGGGATTTTATTTTGTAAAAATGTCGCTGTAGTTGGCTCGAACCGGCGCTTTGAAAAGTATCACCCTATCTTTTATGTGCCCGCATCACAGTTTGAATATAATTTATAAATAATTTTATTGGAGTACAAAACGTCTATGGCTATCCCCAAGTACGTCATTGTCAACCCAATGGGAATCGATGTTCACTTTTTATCCGGCGCCCCAAATAATTGGGCCCGGGAAATGGTTTGAGGAAGTTGGACTGGCTGTTGTAAACATCGGTTCGATCCAGTTGTATGGCTACGAAATTTTATGAAACAAAAGCCGACTTTGATTGGGAGTGAAAATGAGCATTTTCTTCATACAAATGCCTTGCAGCTGCCATTGGATCAACCCGATGCTTTGAAATAGATTAACCTAGTGGTATGGCATTTCCTGGGTGACACATCCTTCTCGGATGTATTCCTCTGTGATCAATATGACAACTAAAATAGAACTTTCACACTCAGTTCATCGTTTTATTTCTGTCGGCTTACTGACGCCAGTACTTCTGTTCCTATAGGCGTGTCGCTACACAACTACCTGGAAACCCGCATGATTGAACCGACTGCGCTCGATCCATATGCTATGCATTGTTGTGTTCCTTCTAAATGTCTAATACTGATGCTCACAACATTGTAGAATTTACTAAAATTTAACAGAATTTATTAAAATTACACATGGTAGCACAGGCTGAAATCAATAAAATTTATTTTATGCATCTTAAAATTTCACTGATTATAGCCTGTGTTACCATGTGTGCCACCCATAGACACACTTGTGTCACTCGTGTGCCCCCTCTTTGGGCCTCCCTTTCCCTGTGCTATCAAGTGGTGTTTCTCGGTGTCAGTAAGCGTCCTATCGTTGCTCCTTTATGAGTCCGCTGTTTGAGTCCTCTCTAATGTAGGCTGCTGTAATTCCATGGGGATACATAAGTAACTTGTTCTCTACACTACTGCTTCCCTGAGTTACTTGGGTGTAAAACATCAAAACAAGAGTCGTTGAGTTTGCTGAACCTTCGACAGCTGGGTGGGGTGGTTCTCCTTTCTCACTCGTTGAAACAAGTCTATTAATTGTTACCTTTGCCACGCCCTTAACAGCCTCGCATGTAGTTCCGCTCTTGTATCCTTTCCCCTTGGACAAACAACAAACACCACCTTAGCGTTCTCTTCATTTTACCATGTTACTTATTCCCACTTGGCATTGAAAATGCCTATTTTTTTATTTTTCTCGCTTTTTAAAATTTTTTTTTCTTCTTCCGCCAAATCGGTTTCCAGACATCTCCTCCGAGACCGCTGAAGCTAGACCAACCAAACTTGGCACATGTATGGAGGGTCATCTGAAGTAGTGCACCTGATAAACATTTTTGACCTTCAACTTACTGGTCAAGGTCAAATCGCGAAAAAGGTCAAACGGTTTTTAGACAATTACTGCAAGGCCGTTGAAGCTAGAAAAGCCAAACTTGGCACATATATAAAGAGCGATGTGCTCTAAAGCAATCAATGAAAATTTTTGACCTTGACCTTGAAATCGAGAAAAACGTTATTTAATAAAAACAATGAGTTATCTCGAAAACGGAAAGAGATAGAGCAATTCTGACCACATTTTCGACCTCCACCCCCTATACGACGATACGTAAGGTATAACTTCCGGTGTCCTTGACCTCCAGGTCACGTTCAAACCTCAAACCGAAAGTTGTCCTTTATCTGGAAAACGGCAAGAGATAGAGCAATTTTGACCTCATTTTCGACCTCTACCCCCTATACGACGATACGTAAGGTATAACTTCCGGTGTCCTTGACCTCCATGTCACTTTCGAGTCCCAAACCGGAAGTTGATCTTTATCTCAAAAACGGTAAGAGATAGAGCAAATTTTTGGCCTTGACCCTACCGGTATAGTTAGTAGTATTTATGAGGATATTCTACATTCAGACATGTGAAAATTGTTAACAAACTGCAATATCATCTACATTCCGTTTTAAGTTATCATTCCAAGTGGGGCTAATTCGCTGTGCGAATTTCAGTCTAGTTTATTACGGATTTCGTCGCCATGAATGTCATGTGAGACAGCTTTGACGCTGTACTGGGTGTGATCCTGTAAGTGCAACAAATGCACAGATCAGCGGATTGCCATCAACCCACCCGCAATATTTTTTCCATGGTCGCGCTGGTTACCGCCTTTGGCGAACACGCGACCAGTCTCACTTCATGAGGGTGCATCTCGAGACCCTGCCGCGCCCTCGCATTGCGATGCCTTCTGAAATGCAGTACCACGGCCCTCCTGATATAGTCTGAAATGGTTGGTTTCGCTATGTCCCTGTCAATATCAGGAAGAAACAAGATGGTTAACCTGTTCTGTGCCTGGCTACATATACTAAGACGCCATTGTGTACTTTCTACGGGTCACAGGATTTCTGCGGATCACAGCAGATTTCCTATGTGTATCATGTTTTAGTATATGAGATAGTGCTGCTCTATCGCATGCACCTCACTTCTCCTTTTACCTGACACAAGGGCTAGAAGGAAAGTTACATAAAACGTCAGCTCCTACAACAGGGTATTCTGTTTGTTCTAGAAGCCCAAACCCTGGGAAATGCCCGTAGTAAGTGCCAAGGGAATAGATCGAGATTGATTTTTTTTAAAATATTTGGGTGCGATCTTCAAATTATGAAGCATTGCCCGATATACCATAGTCAAATTCTGAGCGGGACAAGAATCTGTCATGTGGAACAATGTTGAAGGCAACTCATAAATCAAGCAAAAAAAGGAGAGTGGCGCACTGATTATCCATGGTTTTGAGAATACTACTATCAGCCTCTAGAAGGGCTGTTTCACAACTATGACCAAAACGACACACAGATTGGTAAGTTTCATTGTGTCCAAATTCTTTGTAATAGGAAGTGGGTTTATTAACCACAATTTGCGACAACATTTTTGGCAAAAATGGGAGATTGGGCGAAAATTTTGAATTCGGTGATTTTAGCCTTTTTTTGAACTGAGGTAACGATAACAGTTTTGAAACTATTTGGCGTATATCCAGTGGAAAGTATCGATTGACCACAACGGTGAGAAATGGGAGGGTCTCATCCACACAATCCTTTAAAATAAATGTAGGCACTGGGTCAAGCTCGCAAGATTTGGCGCAAGATTTGGTTGAGGATTTTTCCATGAAAACTCTAAGTTCGTCTTGAGATATATCGGAGAAGGCGTCATACTGACTCGCACAAAGTGTGTCAGGAGAATTGGCGTCTGTTTCGCTATCCTTGGATTTAAACTGGTCGTTTATTTTTTTCTCTTTTTCATTTGAAGAACATTGCAAAACCATTGGCTAGCTCACTTTCATTCTTTGCTTCAGGGTAGATGAGTTTGGTGAGCTTATTTGTTAATTTCTTGACAAGTTTGTATAGTTAGTTCTTCACCCTTTCTGTTTTTGAAAGTGTGAAAGACATCGATCTTCTTCTGGTCACAGAGTTTGTTCACAAGATTTCTTTACATAGTAAAAATTCTTCTATTTGCTTCGTTTTCGCATAACATTGCTAGCACACCACATCCCAGGACAGCTCAAGGGATGTAGCATCAAAAAAGCGAAGGTGCCACCAAGGAGCTTGTTTGTGTTCAAACGCAGTCAAGCGGTAGATCTGACTCGGCTGAATAGAGATCCGAGATCCGGCGGCAATGGGGAGCGATGCACTCAGGAGCCAATGGCTAGTGTTTGAAAGGTGGTGTCCCTTCAAGCAAACCAACCCATTTGCGGTCACCGCACCGATAATCTACACAAGTAGGTGATCGCCGCTTATGAGCATATATTTAAGTCCTGTAACGTGCTGAAGGAACTATGCGTCCAACCTATGAGATTAGGCAAGTAGCATACTCACTCAAAGCCACTTCGGTGGCGACAATGGTCGAGATCCTCAGACAGGGGTGCTAGCAGTCGCCTAATAACTTTATTAACACTTGACAAGTCTGATATGAATTTGTGTGGGCAGCAGTTGAGCTATTTTTTGGACAGCAAAAATTCATTTTCTTGTCTCGGCTTCTTCTCTGACACTGCAGGCCCTAGGACCACAAAACTCTGTACTTATGTAGAACTTGATATGAGGGTGTGCACCCCGCCTTTCTTTCGTCTATGATTTCGTTTTCATGGTTAAACGCCATGCGAACACAGCTGATTTTAGAATAAATGAATACAGCGCATTTAAAAGCAAAGTAACGGCTGAGCAGAACAGCACAGCTTATGGGCGTTACGCGAGCATTGCCTGCATAGAGAAAAAGTGCTAGTCCGTTTAATCAATAAAGCCGTTGAGCCAATATAACCAAGCAGATGAACCTTATAAGCCGTATACGTGCTGCGCCATAAGCTCTCTACTTAGTTGTATTACAGACTATGCGTCTTGTAAAAAACTTCATGTTGTTCAAGAAATAATAAGCCGTTTAAAGAAATATTTTAACTTTAAATGTTTGTCAAGTGTTGAAGATTGATATCGGTGGCGAAATGCCGTTCTAGCTTTTTAATTATAATTATTATGACGTCAAGCTAAATATCGGTTCAGCTTAGAGCTTCAGAATGAAAATAACTTACTAGACTACTTTTCGAAAAGGGTTATTTCGTTGTCTACGTTTTCAGCTTTGACGTTAATTTGATGGCTTTTCATCGAATTTTAATTCAGGGCTTCCAATATATACTGACCCCAATAATTTTTTTAATTTTAAGAATAAAGTTCATATTTACACAACTGATTTATTAGGTCATGTTTATGTGTATGCCACTTTTTAAGAAATCAATTCAATACCCGGATAGGTGCGAAACAAGGTGATTGTTACCATAGGTACTGCCATAGCGTGTATATGTTGGGATATAAGTACTGTTTATTGACTCGCACAGTTTGCTGAAAGGTAGAAATATGTTTGAACAATTGACAATGTTGCTCCAAAACCACGGATAAAATTGCCACGGCTCTCTGAAACAGAAAGGGAACGAGCAATAGGCATGTTGAGTGTAGGGGCATCCAAAAAAGAGGTGGCCAGACGCTTTGGGTGCATTCGAGCAACAATTAATCGTTTACGACGGCGCTATAGAGAGACCGGAAGCACTCGGGACAGACCGCGTAACGGGCGACCTCGTGTAACGAACGCTCGACAAGATCGAAGAATTCGCTAACAGTATCTGCGCGACTGCTTTCGCATTGCCGTTATGACTGCAAACTTCTGGCACTCACAACCCACGCATATCCAGCAAAACGGTAAATAGTCGACTCTGCGAGGATGGAATTCAATGTCGCCAGCCACTGGTTGGCATCGTCTACAACACCCACCGACGTCACAATCGCATTCACTTGGCCGCAGTCATAGCCAAGGAGCGTGGAGACACCGCAACTGGCGACCTGTGATATTCAGTGATGAATCTCGATATCAACTTATCGTGCAGACGGTCGTGCACGAGTGTTCAGGCGTGTTGGAGAACATTACACTACGTCCTGCGTACGACAAGTTGATCAGATTGGTGCTGACTCCGTTATGGTATGGGGCGCAATACGCTATGGCTAGCGTTTGCAGCCCTTCGTTATTGATAGTAACTTGACGGCTAATCACTACATTGACGCCGTATTAAGTGCTCAAGTTGTCCCCTATGTACTGCATAATCCAGATTCCATTTTTATGCACGATAATGCACGTCCGCGCGTCGCTCATGTATGCCAGCAGTACCTTATGGCAAACAACGTTCAGCTGCTTCCATGGCACCCATATTCGCCAGACATTAATCCTATTGAACATTTATGGGATCATCAAGATCGCCAAATGCGGGCCAGACAACCACCTTTAAAAATCACGCAGAACTCCGCCAAGCACTTATTGAAGAGTAGCATCGTTATCCTCAATACCAGATCAATGCATTTACGACGTCAGTCCCCAGAAGAATCCAAAATATGCTCAATGCTCAAGGGTGGACATACGCGACATTGAGAAAAGAAGAAAGTGGTATTATTGGTGTAAATAAAAATTGACACCCGTGTGATAATCAAAATGCTGTGACTGCATACTTAACCGATCGAATTTATTGTTTTCTACGGTAACCTACAGAACTGATGTGGGACTTTAATATGTGAAACATTCCTTTAGATTTATTGAGTAGTTTCAGAAATAATAGAGTTTAAAATTGCTGGATACTTTTTTTTTGGGGTCAGTATAGGAACCACCATGGGACAGAATGATTTGTTTTGGATTCGGACACGAGTAGAAGACATTTGAACGAACAGCGCAGTAGTGGATTTCCACAAGTGTTCTGAACCCAATCACAAAGCACACCATCCCCGTGTTCTGCTGCTGTCTAAGCTCCCATGTTCAATCGGTCGACCCCCTCATGTTTAATCGGTAGAGCCCATATTCAATCGGTCAACCCCCCCAACCCCCCCCCCCCCCCGGTTGAGAAATTGCTAGTATATTCATCTGAGTTTACCCCCGGTCCGAACAAGTGCTGTATAACACAGTGCAAACCCGTCAGAACATCACGACTTGTCACTAAATCGTACTGAACACTGTCAATAGCTGTCAATAGATGGAGATGCCTAAGAATTTACTTAATTATTTCTACTGCTACACCTGCGAATATCTTAGCGGAGCATCGTATTGGGCTTATAATAGGAAAGGTTCTTCATGCTCACCATGTTTGTGGTGTAATGCTGTTACACATTATTGGCCAACATCTTATCACAGCTTCAAGTGTCCGAAGAGACCGTATATCAACAACCAACATTGGGATATAATAAGGTGCTGCTGGAGTAACCCGAACCATATTGTGAATTATTAAAATGGAGGGTCAAGAACTTATGTTCTAACAAACTAGCAACATTAACAAGGGCAATACTCCAGATGTAGAAGATGATCAATTTCCGTTTTGTTAGCTGCACAACTCTTTACAAATGATGCTGTTATGCCATATGTGACTTCTACGTGCACAACTGCAGCCACTACTACGAATACGACGCAAAGCACACCAGTTACAACTGTGGGTACGACAGATACTGAAACAATTATGACAGTTACTGAGGCAAGTATGACAGCAAGCACTGCTGCTACATCTATTGCAAGTGTGGCAGATACAGAAGTGAAAAAGAAGAGAAAGATAAGCTTAAAATGCCACCGAAAGGAAAGTCTACTGTTAAATTGAAAGCACATTATACACATTACAAAGAGGAGCAGAAGAAGTTAGATGCAGGGATGCAACATTATACCACATCGTATACTACGAGATATATCCATTGTGGTAACAATAATTAAAATTACACCAAGATATTGCAATGTGAATATACATCAACCATATATGCATATATGTATATATGTAAAAAATGTAATTTCCATCATTTACCATCAAGACAGTGACGTGATAACATAATAACATTCATATGTCAAATGTAGAAGTGAAATGTGAATGGTGTCATGCAGTGCTGTCAAACCTAGATGAATTTCAGAGACATTTATGTGAAAAACTAATTGCCTTTCGTAAAGAAAGAGGACTAGTTACTTATCGCCTTTGCTTCCATGTCTTCAACAATGCTGAACAGCATGCAGATCATATATGTGATGATGTATATACTCATGCAGCACCAATTCAAAACAGACATATAAAATGAATAGCGGATTAGTCAGATCAATCTCCCGTAACGAAACAGAAGATACTAACTGATACCCAAAGTAAGACACAAACGAAGAAACAAAAAAGAAGGATGTAATGCAAGTGGGTAAAGGTAGAAGAACAAACCTTGGTGGACATGCACATAAAGAAGTGTTTGAACCTGAAAATGAATCCGATATGCTACTGGAAATGCGATGGCAGGAAAATCGTATCACACACCATTTGAAAGATAGATTAGACAATGGAATAAAATGGTACATTGTCGTTTTTAATCGATTCAAGAAAATAACAGCAAATGAAGAGGGAGTATTGATAGAACGTGTGGATAACATCATCTGAGCACGCGCATTCAGTGAAATAGATATTGATAACGATTTGCCAAATTTATTCAAGGATAAGTTCAAGAAGATTTTCAAGATTTGCCCAATTCATCAAATTTCTAAATTTGAGAAGAAGAATAACATCGTACATAACAACATGGTAAAAAGGTTTACTGCATCAATTGTTTGCATGGATTTATGCCACAAGACCTTTTGGATAAACATCGTGAAGTTTGTGGGAAGCATAGAGCACAGCGACTGTCCAGGGAACACAATCATTCGACTGCAAAACAACAAAAGGCACCCTCTGTCATTTATGCTGACTTTGAATGCTGCACAGAGAAATGTGACACACAGGCAGATGTCAACATCACAAAGCCAATAGTATTGTCAGCGAATATGAGAAGCCGAATCCTGTGCTTTACCGTGGAAACAATGCTGTCCACAAATTTCTGAAGTACATTTCGAATGAACGTGACAGCATTATGAATTTACTGAGCAACCTAAAACGTATTGAAAGTTTGCTCAAGCTATTTGTTGCTACATTTGCCATGAGCTGGTGGGAGCTGATGGTGGCGAGATCACGATCACATCTGTGGAAAATATCATGGAGTAGCCCATAGTGAATACAACCTACAGTTTCGCTTAAGAAGGGATCAGCAAGGAAAGTGGGATTCATTCATCATCCCATTCCAGTAAATATGACAGTCATCTTCTTATGGAGATTGCAGAAAAATTTAAAAGAACGTGAATCTGTCAGCCATTTCCAACACTATGAAAAAGTACATTACAAATAACATGGGCAATCTGAAATTCATCGACTCCTACCAATTCACTGGAGCATCCTTGCAAAAATTAGTAGCCAACTTAGCGGAAGAAGGCAAAGATAAGTTCCAGAATATGACTGTTCATGTAGGCGGCAGTCAGCAGCAACAGTTACTTATGAGAGAAGAAGAAGCAGACTCTATGACTATGCTAATGAACCCTCCAAGTTTGCAGAAACCACAGAAGACTTTTAAAGTCAACTGACTGTAGGAGGAATTAGTGATGAGAACTATGCTCATGCACAAAGGGTCTGGAATGTACTTCACTGCAACAACTTTGCACAGTTTCGTGATCTCTACCTGAAAACAGATGTGTTTCTGTTGGCAGATGTGTTTGAAAATTTTAGAAATATGTGTCTTGACATATATGATTTGGATCCTGCTCATTACTATACAGCACCAGGTATGACATGGACGCTAGGCTGAAACATACCAAGGTTTAATTGGAAATTACAGATGATACTGACATGTATCAAATGGTGGAGGAAGACTTGCGAGGATGTATTTCAGTGATTACACACAAGTATGCAAAAGCCAACAACCCCTACGTTCCAGACTATGATGTGACCAAGTCAACAAATTACATCATGCACTTTGACGCCAAAAATATCTGTGGGTGGAGTATGTCACAGAGTTTGCCAGAATATGAATTTGCATGGGTGGAAGATCCGGAATCTCTGATCTGCATGAAAGTGAGTGAAGATACTGAGACAGGATATATTTTAGAGGTAGATATCACATACCCTGATGAAATTCATGATCAGCGTAGTGACTATTCAGTGACTGTTAAGAAGAAAACTGTTCGAATGAGTGAATTATCTATACAGTCATAGCCTGAGATATTGAAATGTAAACCTACGGAAAAGTTGATTCCCAATCTCAGTGACAAGGAAAAGTATGTGGTACATACGTATACAATACAGACTTCTTTGACTGAAAGTGTCAAAGATTCATCCAACCGTTATGTTCCAGCAGAGTAAATGAATAGCTAAATATATAGATGTTAACACAGAGAAGAGAAAAGTGGCAAAAATCCATTTGAAAAAGATTTCCACAAATTTATGAAAAATACTAAATTTGGCAAACCATGGAAAACGTGAGGAAACGAATAAATGTGGAATTGGTTTACAATGAGAAACGTTTGACAAAAAGGTGGTGTTTTAGCCTACGTTGCACAAATTCCACATTTTAATGAGAATTTGACAGTAGCACACTGCTTGAAAGCAGATCTGTTGCTGAACAAACCCATTCAGATTGGATTTACTATTCTGGGTCTCTGCAAAACGCTCATGTATGGTTGTCACTTCAATTACATGAAAAAGTACCCAGATGCAAAACTGCTGTTTAGTGACACAGACAGTTTGTACTATGACATATCAACCAGACATTTACAGAGATATGCAACAGGATAGTCATCTTTTTGATGCAAGTGATTATCCAAAGGATCATTTCCTGCATTCCACTGTGAACAAGAAAGTGTTGGGGAAAATGAACGATGAAACGGCGGGAATACCCATTGAGGAGTTTGTAGGGCTTCGACCGAAGATGTACAGTTAGCTGTATGATGAAAAAGAGAAATGTACTGCTAAGGGCATTACGCGCGCCTGTCGGAGGTGAATAATGCATGCTCAATACAAGGACAGTTTATTTAGGAAAGAGTTGTCATATGTCGTGGGAAACATCATTCGAAGCCATAAACATTTATTTCAGAAAAGATTGTGAAGGTTGGCCTATCACCATATTGATGACAAGTGCTATGTGTTGGATAATGGTTATACCACGTTAGCCCGTGGATATTACAGAGCTCATAGTTCAACTCATAGAGCATGAGTTAAAAGGCACCCGCCCTCAGACTCCGCACTCATTCTACATCAAACTGTTAAACATATCTGTAGTGATCGAAGAGCAACTAACATCTATGACAATGACTACAGCAATAAATACAGCAAAGTCTGAGACAATACCTGCAGCAAATCTGAGACAATGCTATAACAAGGTCTGAGACAAAGTCTGAGACGAAGCCTGAGTTGGTGCCACTGCACCAGCTAAAGCAACAGCTTCAAAGGCAGCCAGAGTTTAAAAAGATCAAAAGAGATGAGTGCTTGCTTAGAGCTACCATATCAACGAGAGCGAGAACCTGAGCTAAAAGTTGCTGCTACAAAGTTGAAAGCTGTTGTAAACCCTGCCACTACTGCCGCCTCTGCAAAATTAGAGCTTAAAACTTAATCGAAAGTTGCTGCTGTCACTGCTGTAAAATCTAGGGGTAACTACTGCCAAGCCTATGAAGAAGAAGAGTTTAGATGATTTACCGATTATGATACCAATCAATGGAGAAAAATACATTAAACTGGTGAAATACCAACAGCAAGTGATGGCTAACATTCGTGGATGCATCCCGGATCATGCTTCTGGGAGGTTGTATCCTACCAAGTCGGGAATTTTGTTGTCATTGAAAGAATTGCAAATGTTGAAGAAACAAATGACGTCAGTGGATCAGGTGCTTCAGCAGACTGTTGCGTATAAATGCTACAACATTCAGAACATGGTTCAATAGAACTCATTATCAACCACGAACACATATCTAACTTTTAATTCATTTGGTGAATTGAAATTGTATTATAATGCAACTAGTTTCATCCTATCACCTGATGAATCAGCTGTGATAAGGGATAATAAAAAAACATTTTTTCTGCACCTGGATTTCGTCTAAAAGTCTCAAAAGATCTTAAAGGAGAGTCATTGAACGTGGCGGTGAACGTTTCATACAGCTTCTACAGTATGATGAACTTGACGAAGGCTATGAGTCCATCACTCTCAGTGCAGAAGAATAGGAGCACACTTATCTCCCTTGGCAAGAACTTGAGTCGAACTTTAAACAAGATGGACATGTACAATTGATATATGGATCAAAGAGAATTGATTTTATGTCTGATATGTAGACTCGTGTGGCCAGTATGGTGGTTAGTATGGTGGTCAGCATGACAATTTCACTAATATTGAAATGGTATTATCACATCATATCATGCAGATTTGAAAGTGATTGGACACGATCAATGTTATGTTAGTTTTCTTAGCAGTTACACACGGGGTAATAATAGATATAATACTTATATTAATTTAACTTGTTGCGAGTGGGTTAATATGATGCATGCATAACGTTTTAACATGATGTTGCAGTTTACATCATGTGAAATGAATCAATTTTAAATATCTTGAGTTGTTAGATTGTTTCTGAATCAATTGTAAAATTTGGGATTTATTATGTTAAATAAAAAACATGATTTTTTAATAGTTTTTCTCACACAATACGTAACTATAATACACAAGAACATATGATACATCTTGTTCACGGGTGACTTAACACCTCGCCAGGGACCCTCATTAAGAATGAAAAAGGGTTTATTGGTGAATTAATAGCTCGCCAGGCGCCCTCCTTTTGAATGAAAAGAGATTTATGGATGAACACCACTCCAGTGGTCCCAGTGACCTCAGTGATGCATTAGAATGACATGACACCAGTATGAAATTAGCATGACATTGTAGCAGTAACCATTTACAAATATGCATTAGATAAATGTATCACTAAAACGTAACTAACAATTAATTAGTTTAATAGAACAATGGCTTATGATGTCTATATATAAAGTCCTTGACTGCAAAATCTCTATCACGTCTTTTTAATATGTCTATAATGTCAAACATGCTATTGGAAATGAACGGCTGTAACGGTATTGAATTATACTCATACGCATTACTTAGAAACTTTTCTAAACGATTATCTATAGGTGCAAGCCATAAGAGTTAAAGTATTAGACAACTTTGTCAAAGTACACGGCAACCCAATGTTTACCGGGTTTATCGTGATCGTCTGTGTTGATCACATAGGCTCTTTGCTGTAATGCTAGCAGTTGATCCACAGGAAACACTCCGTGTAATAAGTCTTTTGTTATGACATCATGCGTCAATATGACATCTTTTTGCTTCGTGTTCATGATTGATAATCAAATTGAATAATCTGATTCTCACTTATTTCAATGATGTTGTCAAATTCAACAGGACTATGGCGTTGACTGTGTTTTGCAAAGCAACATCAAAATTCTTCTCTAGCCGCAGGTTTCCATATTTGATAAGGGTATAATGGTCATTACCATCATAACCAGGTGTTAAGTCGAAAGAAAATAAAGCATAACCTTCAGGCCATCTTTTTCGTTTTATGATGGAGCTTTTCTCACCATTCAATTTATCACAGATTTTTAAAGAGTTTCAAAAGCGTCACGCTATTTTCCTTCGTTAATGTTAAGCTTGGGAGGTTTGGATAGGACTGGTTCACCATCAGTACAAAGTTGCATGTAGTTTAGATAGAATGTTTAACATTGTATTGATTTCTTGCCATTGTTCCAGCAAAGGCTTCATAATAAATCATTCTGATTTCAATACGTTTTGCTAAATGACCCAAAAAGATATTATCCTTCACAACGATTGAAAAATAGTGTGAATGGCTAAAATTGTACATTTTTCCTGGTAATGGGAAATTTGGCAGGAGTTTTCTTCAATGCATCTGTATGTCCTAGTTGAATACTTGGACTAGCCCTCACTTTGCGAATGTTAAAAACACATCTGTCACTTCTACCTTAAAGGAATCGTGTGCAGTCATTAATAAAAATTCATATTTTTACCTATGCAAGCGCAATTTCATGCTCGTGGCATTGGGAAGATAATGACCCTGCTCAAACAAATCCACTCTTAAGGCACCCATAAGCATAAACTCACAACTTAGACGTGTGTACAAATAACGATTATGTAAACCATTATTTTCTGATTCACCTATTTACCTGAAGAATTCATTGATCCAGCAGTGTCCTTATATATGAGATGCCAGGAACGTTCAGAATTGAGACTTTCTTCCAAATCATGAATGAGGAGAGAAACGATGCTAGTATAACCATGAGAATTGTTACCATGCGAAATCAATCGATCATTCAGAAATAAATCAACATTGAACCATAAGCCATTAAACAAATCAATGATGGATGTTACGCTATCATCTACACCACAAACTGTCCCATCACACTTTACAATTCTGCATACGACAAGTCTACTATTACTTAAATCTAAATATTCTTCTGTACAAGAAGGAATATAAAATTCATTTGGAGCACCATCTCTAATAGCAGTGAAGGGTTGATAGACTAAGTCTTGTAAAATATCTGTATACCGATACATTTGCCGATGTAGAAAATAGCGATAAACCATTCTTTTGAAAGTACTATGACTCTTTAAGCAAAGCTGGCTTTCGTATCATTCTTGGTAGCATATGCATGAATGCCTTCTTTCTTTAGAAACCCCTTTAACCCATCTGTTCTCAAATTCGGTTCCATTATCTGATCTCAACGTTTTAGGTTTTCTTATTGTTTCTTAAAAAACTATTGGAAGGCTTGAATGACACTCGCATAGTTTTGTTTGGAAGAAGTTGTACCACAAGTGTTTGGAAAAGCCATCTATGACGATCAGTAGAAAGTTAGTGCCTTCAGCGTGTGCGGCAATGTTGGCTACATCTGTCAAGTCCATATCCAGCATATCATGAATTCCACGTCACCATTGAACGTGAAAAGTTCTGATATATCCGTTGACAGTGAAACATCATCGTCGTAATGTAAAATAATTCTAGCAGTAACAGCTAGCATGAGGTCAGCTGCCAAAATCATATTATCCAACACCTTCCAAGTGTTTATCCATATTCTTCACCCCTAGTACCTAGTCAGATTCAAAATAAAGAAGATTTGAAAACGCAAAGTCAATATATTTCACCTTGAAGACATCATCCAATGTCTCTTGGCACCTGCCGGGAATGAGTTGAGATATTGACATGTTTCACTGCTCTTCTATAAAACAATCCGTTAAATAATCCACCACCTGATAGTACACCCTAAAATACTGAACATATCTTTACTGCTTAGTCTCTACAGAATATATGATTATGTACCTTATCTAAGATTTCTTTTATAATGTCACTCTTCTCAACACATCGGCCATTCATCTACATGCATCTCGCCAACCTGTAAAGCTTCACATTTGCTGCAGACGCGCACAAATCTAACATAGAGCATGTCGTTTTACTTTGTCACGTCTAAGCGCTTTAATTTTGTTAGTACAGTTTAAGGTTAATGTTGCGCAGCTTCCCCAAGTTGTCATTAACTATCTTCCAGAGAGAAGCAGATAATTCAATCCATTTTCATTTCGTTTGATTCTGATGAACTGACCATACTGCCCAGAATGTTCTGAAACGAAAAAAATATACTAAATTTATAAATTCACGCCGGGGGAGGTAAAAAATGGAAAAAGCTCAGAATGGTTTGAAATGAAAAATATACCAAAATCTGAAATTAGCGCCTGGGAAGGTAGAAGATCTGAAAATGGAAAATGTTCAGGATTATCTGAAATGTAAAACTATACCATAATCTCAATTTCCCGCCTAGGGGGGCTGGGGGGGGGGGGGGTTGGGGGCTCGGAAATGTCTGAAATAAAAAAAAAATATACTAAAATTAAAAATTCACCGCCTGAGTGGGGGGGGGGGGGGGGGGGGGTGGGGCAGGCCAGAAGTCTCATGGGACTTCGGGATGGACTGTCCAGAAGTCACTTTCCCCACCTACTCTCATAAATGACGTGGTCCATTGTTCACTTTATAATTGTCTTGTTGGAAAAGAAGATTTAGACCGGCAAGCGTCGTTAATAAACGACCGGTTTCGAGTAATCCATGCGTCCTTCACCTTTTGACCATACCCCAAAAAACTGTTCCGTAATTTGTCGGCTTCAGTGCCGACTGTCAACAGTTGAAAAGTGAACATAAAAACTGTGTTTTATTTTTCGATCAAAAAGAATTTATTTGTAACCCTAGCAGTTTATTGAAAAAGTTTATCAAGACCCGTTTCAAGAAGGCGAGGTCTTTGTTTTTTATGGAGTCGATAATACCGTTGCAGGCTATAATACAGTTGTTATAAACAGATGACCTCTCAGAGATGTCGTCGAGATGTCGTATTTTTGCAATATTACAGTATTTCCAAAATGTCAGTGGTTTTAATAAACAATGTATAACAAAGATAACGCATTCTTTTTATCTCTTTAAATTTTCTATCCAGTTCTTTCTGTTATATTCCATTATCGGCAACTGAAATCCGCCATCTGATATAGTTCTTACGTGTCGTAAAGATTACCCGATACCAAAGCTACCCTAGAGGGGCTTGTGGGAACCAGTTTAAAGAAGATTGACCTCATTTCGATATTATATACTGCAGACACAACTTGTCGATTTGTAAATTCATACGGGTTTTGGTGTAAATTAGGCGGATGTTATGGATTAGACAGACATCCATAAACAACCCCCCCCCCCCCCCCCCCGTCTCAAAAGACGGTCCGTGCGCAGTGCCAAATTCGTTAAAAGGGGGGTAATTTTCATTAAGTAATCCGCATTTCACACAAAGGGGGTTATTTCCGAATTTTCTCCGCGTTTGATCAAAAAGGGATGTCATTTCAAAATCAGCACCATGCGTTTAGGGGTCGTTTTAAAAAGTCACGGACACGTATGGTAACAGTTGGTTCATGATTATGCCCCACCCCCTCCCCAACCCATCCTCGCAGGACCTGGCGCCTGACGCGACGTCTATCCAACGTTGTAGAACGTTGTAATGGTTACTGGGAAAATTCACCAGGGATTGTCAAATATTTTCATTTGCCATTGGTACATTTTTCTATTCATCCTTCAAGGCCAATGAATGTCTATGCTGCTAATCATTTTGTTTTTGTCGGTTTGTATACTTCATTTCCAAATCAAATACCTAGTTCATTGTCTGTAACGACTTGCATGGTATGTATGAAAATCCTCTTTCCTAGTGTTTGACCATATAATAACTTTCCATTTCTTAAGAAAGATGTTATCAGGGAAACAATTATCACATGCAGTTAAAGGGTAAAGGGAAAGTTTTAGTAAGTATCGAAATTGTGGCTCGAAACATAAGTAAATATCATTCCAAAGCCACGTTGTTGCCCACACTACAAAAGAATACACTAGCATGTCTCGCTGGAACTACTATAATAGTAGAATATTTACATGATCAGTCGTCAATGAAACACACCCCCAATCTTAGCGGAATTTCTAACCAATCAAAAGACGGAAAGATCACAATATTTTCGGGACGTGTTCAATAGTCTAGATTTGAACAGGGTAGTCTGATTGATTGATTAATTGTTTTCTGCATGAAATAGCAAGCTACAAACCTGAAAATGTAATTACTTTTCATTTAATGTTATTTTATAGAGTTCTGCTGTCGCAGCTCATGCATATTTTTTATTATTTAATTTTAACTGGGTTATATGAAAAGCTGACACCCCTTTGTACTCTACACTTGATAGTTGCATCATACTATCATGTCTGACGACCGCCCATTGACGGGGAAACACACGTGGGAGTCCGCCAGTTTCCATGTTCGCAATAGAAGCGAGGGGAGATTTAACAGAGAAAACATCATATTTAAAGAACTGTTGTACGTGCTTTGGCATTTAGTCAAAATCACGTAGGTGACAAAGAACAATAGTTGGAAGTTACACACAGCAAGAAAATTAAACGGATTGCACCATTTTTTCAAAAGAAAAATTCCACAGCTAGAAAGTTGTTCAACACGGTCATGTCCAGCGAGAATTACAACACATGCTGCTTGGAGGTCACTTCTTCGAAGAGGAAATCTAAAAATTTATTCACAAATTGTTTCCAGCGTCCTTCTGCATTTTTGTTTATAATGGTGTGGTCACACCAGTGGACTACCGTTTCAGGTAAGTTAAGATCACACCGTCAGTGCGTACTGAAGAGCCTTGGAAATTTCCAATAATCTATGTATCCAGATGTCCAGCTGTTCGATTTACGTGAGTGATGTTATCAGCTAATGCCTGGAGATCGTGGATTTGTGGCTATTGGTCTTCTGCTGCGGTATTTTCAAAGGCAAAAAAAAAATGTAGTATTTCGCATCGTGGATGCGAGGATTAAATCAGTTGTGTTTTCATTGAAAAAAAAAAAAAGATCCATGAAAAATGACTGAGTTTTGCGAGACCTGCCAGCCTAAATGCTGTGAATTACAGTAGCAAGGTACATTTCAGTGATTGATTTACACGTAGCTGTCTTTCATCGATAACTCCCCACTCGACCTTCCAAATCGCAACCTGTCCCCCATCCGCTAGAATTTTGAACCCATCCAAGATTTATCAAAATTTGCGTATTACGATTTGGGGAATTATTATGTAAACATCCAGTGGGACATATAGACTCGCTGAGGCTCAGCCTTAATATTTCTTTAATGTAATAACACTGTATAATATAGATTCCTACATTTATATAAAATGCGAGGTAAATGTTAAAATATCTAAAGTTTCGTCACTGAAAATAAAAGTCTTCATGTGTTGACAGTTTTCCCAGTAACGTCGGGCTGTTGTGAGGTGTATTTGTTTATTTTTTTAAGGGCAGCGCTGTTAGCAGTTATGATCCTAGTAAGGCTTTTGTTTAAAAGCATGGGTTACAACGCGATATCGGATAAACCGGCAGTGTTTTGGGTCCTAGTCATGTAATGATATGTTTTACTGTAATATGTGGCGCTTCTTCTCATGCTCATAACAGGCTACACTTTAAATGGTTCCAGCACATACGAGCGACGCTAACACCGTCGGTCAAGCACCATAGCTATAAGGAATTTGGCGGATGGAGGTAGGGGGGTTGTTGTCATTAACCAATTGAGTTGACCTGTCATAACCCGAGGATAGAAAGGGCTCTGCTACACCGCATGTGCTGTTGCATCATGTGGTGATTAAGTACTTCACTCAAACACACAGATACAGAGGCGGCACCTGTCGTTGGTAGACCTGTGGCCAGCACCTGTCATGCGTTTCTCACATGAAAAAAATGACCCAGACGCTTGATGGATCGACCAATCAACCAGAGGCGAATCTGGGAAGGATTGAGGCGGAAAAAGAGAAGGGGGGGGGGGTCCTTCCAGCCAAATCTTTTCGGTATATTGTGCATATTTACTTGAAAAAAAGTTGTTATTTTTGGCGGTTCCGGGAAATCCTCCATCCGAACAAGATTAATTTATTGAGGAAATTTGCCAGCCTATGTTGATTCGACCATGCTATTAACTGGGGGATATTGGGAGGTCAAAAGATAATGTGCAAGTGTCTGTGGCCCTTGTAATGAAGTAAACGATCCTGTGTCTGTCAGCGAACAAAGAGGAGGAAAATTACACACTTGTTTCCCCAGTTATTTGTCTTGCCATGTTATTTGTGTGTGTTGGACAATTGTTATTTTGAAACTTCCTCTTGTCTTAGCAAGTAATCTGTCGCAGTTGCGATTCGCATCAAAATGTGACACGGTCATGGATTTACTTTGGTAATGGTAAATACTTTGGTAATGATTTTTTTTTAACACATCAGATTCGTAACATCAGTTTCTTTGCTCATAGATGCAGCCTTATTGTGATAAAAGAATTCTGATGCAAATACAAAACCAACCAAAAATACCCGGTTGTGCTGATGTGCTCATGAATTCTTACCTTAAACAATAGAGTGTTCACATTTGATTGGGCTTCCAAGAGCACCCAACATGCCATCCTTAAACACAGCAGGCGGTTGATTCGCCTTTGATCACTGTTTGTCTGGCCTATTTGTCAACTTTCCAAGTTTATTACTGCCGTCAAAACAGAATGCGATTAATCGCAAAATTGCCTTGAAATACAGCCCAATAAAAGGGTACCAGAGTTCATAAATAGCAATGAAGGTAGCCTGGAATAATGATAATTTAATAAATTAAAAGATGTTTCGCCCTACACAGATTAATATGCTTTGGCTAGTCTTTGTTCAGCTCGCATGTATTTACGCAGTTTCATTTGCTCAGTTTTTTCATTGCAGATTTCTTTTTAAATGCAGCTGTTTCAGGTTTTTGTCAGATTCATTTAATTTTGATTGTTAATATTGTGTTTTGCCAAAAGCAGAGTTTAATTTGTGTGAAATAAAACTGAGTAGAGCAGTCTGCGATGACAGTGGTTTTCTATTGAAGAGTGAATGTTAAGATGAGTGTTGGCGGGTCTTACCTGTTTCCTTTCATAAATAGCAGAAAGTAGTCTTATATGTCGTTAATTATTTCAGCTGTGTTAATAAAAGAGAATAGCGTATCTTAGAAGTTTTCTGCGTGGCCACTTTACTACCTTCGAGTCGAACGAAACTTATCTTGTGTATCTATAAATAGAAACTAAATGATAAAGTTCCTCATTATTATTATGAAACAGTTATATAATGTCCTTGAAGATGTAAACGCGTGATCGCGAAAACACTTGAGAACTTCAAAATAGGACAAAATCAAAGTGCCTGTAACACTCAGCAGCTGATTATAGGGCACATTTTGTGACAGTTTAGTGGGATGTTAGGGAATATTAAAAGTGGTCGGGAATGTCGTCCATCATTGCGTAATCACCCATTGAAAATAAAATAGCGCAATCCAAATCTCCAGTTCTGCGCCCCCGGTTAGTTTGAAACTTAGTCACTTAAAATTAAAAAAAACCGCATATGGCACACAATGGTAAGATTTGACTTGTTTGACAGTTTTCTGAATACTCCTTTGGTAATTTTTTATGTTGAAAGAAGCTTGTGGCTCGAGAATTGTGGCGTACAGGTCATTTGACCAGCGGACAATTGACCAACGGTCGATTGAACAACACCTTAATAAAAAACGACCATTTGACCAAATTTTTATTTTATTTTTTCAATTATTTGAACCTGTATTCATCAAATTGTTTTCTTTTTTTATTTACTGCACATTATCCTGTAACTGAATCACGGATATAGGTCAAAGTGACACCTCTCGCTAATCCGGATTATAATTACTGTGTGCGGATTAAGAGGGGCAAATACTGAGGTGAATTTTTACACGCGAGATGACATAATTCGGATTTTACCTATAAATGACCATTGTAGCACAGTTTCTTGCCACCACGCTGGGTGGTTATTATCTCCGTTGTTATTGTAGAAGTAATTATGTTCCATCTGCTCCAATACGTGAGGTGACATCTCTGCCTAATCCGGATTAAAACGGTCCTTTGTACGAATTAAGAGCAGCTACAATACACCCATAGTTGTAAAATCAAACGCGAGGGAGATGACATCACTACCTTATCCGAATTATAACCCTCTTTGTAGAAAGGAAGAGTTGGGCCATGTTAGACAGACAATATTCCAGTACCTTTGACACCCAGTTTCAGTGATTGGTTTTGATGGTTTCCATATTAAAACTCCCCTCTTAAAATGCACAGTACCCTTGACGCTTATTAGTTTTGATGGTTTTAATATGACACCTGAGAATTTGTGATAAAGAGTGATAAAGTTCAACCAAATTTTTTAAAAGTAAAAAGTTGGTCAAATGGTCGTTTTTTAATTAAGGTGTTGGTCAGTCGACCGTGGGCCAAATGTCCGTTGGTCAATCGACCGTTGCTCAGTTGGTATGGCACCCAGAATTGTGCAGTGTGCTCTTGGGAGATGGTGCTCAATAGCTTAGATTGCCCAGCTGCTCACAGCAAGTGGGATTTCGTTTTAGCAGCCTGTTATATAAGAACCCCGACAATTTCACATGATTGGTGTCATATGCACCCACATCTAATCCGGCAAGTTCGTAATCTCCAATTCAAATCCGGAGTAAGAAATTGAAAGAACAAAGGACAATGCTCCTAACATGGTGATTATATGTCACTGGTTACATTGGAATTATATGGTGAACTGAAAGATGGAGACATAAAATACACAAGGGAAGTTAACACAAATGTGATTAATATGTTAACTTTTGTACAGCACGGCACGGGGCTTGAATTGATAAAGTGCGCTGGGGGTCGTGTTACCGCCGCAGTACTGCATCCTTGGCTGGCCAGGCAGACAGACAGGGACGCATCAGTGACGCGCCATACTTTAGTGAATGGGATCTCACCTTACCAATACGAGATGCTTGATGTCGAAGTGAGACCTCACGGCGTGTTACGTATCGGATTCCTTCTTGGCAGTTCCACTGGTACGGGGTGACATAAGAACTTGTAAAGTCCCGGTAACAGATTGCGGTGCACCCGTTTGCCCTTAGTATACTGGCTGTCACTGATGTTTAAAAACGCGCAACAAGCCGGGAAAATGAGAACTAAACGTAGCCCATTAACACACTTCTGGAGGAGTACAATGATATAAATGTTATTTTGTCCTTGTCTGTAACGTGAGACTGGAATGATGGTACATTAGAAAATATACTTTGGAATGTGTTCAAAGGCGAGATTCCGTGACGCGCCTTTTTCGGGCCTTGACAGTGCACCAAACAAGCGGCGAGCCAATCGTCGCGTGCTTAAGAAAAGGGAATAACATACAAGCTCATTTTTATTGGACAGAAAAAGCTTAATATTGTTGTTATGACACTACTGGGCGTGATTACGCTTTTGCAGAGAGTCAGAGGAAGGATCACGAATTGGTCTCTCCTTCTTTAACCAGTTTTCTTGCCCCCCACACGGATATTTTTCAAATATCTCAAGCCAAATTCAGATGGCCATAGTATTCTTGAACTTTCTTTTTACAAGTATTTTATTTCGATAGTTTATGGCTATTCATATGTTTGGTATCTCGAGAGGCCTGCATACTGATATTGGTCCACAAATACTTTTGGACCAAGGAAACTTAAACATTTTCAGGCAGTCTCGACTGTGCAAAAACTTAAACATTGTGTCGCCTCCTTGTTCATAGAAATACCTACTGCCGAAATTGGGTCAGTTTTTGGCGGCAACTATACAGTACAGTACAGTGGTGTTTATTTTAAATGATGGGCATTGGAAAGACTAGTTCAACGACTGACGGAAGAGTGGGCGGATCAACAAAGACTGGAATGTTATTCAGCAGTCAGATGACCTTTTTTCTCCATCGAATTTTTTTTTTTTCGTGACGAAAACAAAAAATGTAACGACAGGGTTATACTGTCCTGAAAGTGACTGTCGGCACTGAGTGGCGTGTGCGTGCACTCAGGCCACTTGTATTCAAGTCCCCTGCGACCACAACAATGCTTCAGGTATCCTGGAAAACAAAACAAGTGCCATTGCCACTGTGCTTTTTGCGTGACTATGCGTCTTTTAACTGGCTGCCATTTCGTCAGGTTACACAACACGTGTTTTTTAGCAACCTGTTCACCGTGTGTAGTGGAGTAAATAATCGAGCCATTCTTCTTGAATTCCGCGACCCTTTGTGGTGGCACGAGTTTGTAAGAATTGGTCTAATTTTAAACGACTTTACTGGGATGAACCCTGGCGCACACACGCAAGGTAAACATTGACCGTGTGCCAATAATATTTGTCAAGTGCGATATATATATTGAATTGAACTGAATGCCAAAATAATGTCTTGTGAGTAACAGCGACCACGTGGTCATCGAGCTCTCATTCAGTGTTTCACTCATTTGAAAATATCAATTTTGCTGAGAAAGAACTTGTTTTTCTGACTTGAATGCGAAATACATCCATAATACAAATGTGCAACTGAAATGTGTTTCAGGCGGTATATGTTGGTTATCAGTGGATGAGCACGGCACGTGCAGAGACCTAATGGAGGTTGGTGTTTCTCGGGAGGATTGCTGCAGTAGAGATCACCCCACGGTCGGTTGGACGGCGCATGATGACTACTCATCGAGCACGCTTTTCCGCCTGGCTTACTTGGGAGACGGAGTGCCGGATTGCCACACCTGTCACCGTAAGTGCTGTGTGCTGTTCCCTGAAGTGCAGCGACTTGATGGTATCCCCCCACTCCCACCCCCTCCCCAAAGCCGCTCATAAAGTCCCCGACCATGGGGTCCTCAAATAAATTAAGGGCCAAAACGTCCCTGGAAAATATAAACAAATAAATGTTTGAACTCTTATGTTATTATTATAATATTATTCTTTATTTATTAAGAAGGTTAAGGATTGTATTTAAATCTCTTGAATCCACACCTGGATTAAGGTTTTATGAGTTAAAGGAATGACACAATGCAAGTCACCTGAAAAACGCACTATATTGTGCGAGATTAGGGATTATATTAAAGCCTTGCGAATCTGCACCTAGGTTAGGTATTAAGGGTTATAGGAATTACACAATATTGGTTTTAAAATTTGCGAGAAATTTTTTTAGCTGTTGTCAACGTTTCAGAAAAACCTCATTGAATTTTGCCTTTAAGGCATGTAAAAAATGTAAAGCTTAACAAAGCTTTTTTGTTAATTTTTTGCTTTTGGGACGTTTCGACCCTAAATTCATTTGGGGACCTTATGACCGGGGTCCTTATGGGTTGGGACATTATGACCGGGACGTTTCTTCCTGGATTCAAGCTAAATAGCGGTTCTTGTTTCAATTTAAAAATTTATTGGTGTAGGTCGATTCGCCGTTGGTCAATTCACTACTTGACTAAGAAAGTTTCTCTGCTGAATGAAACATAGTCACGTATTATCGTTTTGTTATTTTCGTTATAGTCCGTTATCTAGACTCATTTACTTGTACCGAGAAGCAGTCAAATTACTGGAAAAAAGAGGAGGGGGGCATGTAAATTTGTATAAAACTTAAAAAATCGACTGCAAAATATGTCCAAAGATTTTAGCGAAGAGAAGAAATTGGTGGTGGGATTGCTCCCTGGAATGTGCATTGGATACATTTTTGAACGTTTGTTTTATAATCGAAGCTTAGGAACTGATAATAAATTTTTCATGTACTGTTGAATTTGTTAAAGCGCGTATTTTAATTATTATTTTTTGTCAAAAATTATTTAATTATTTTTTTTTGTAAATGATTGTTTATTGAACTGCTATGTGCGAATACTTGAGTTTCTGTATTTGATAGAAGTATTTGGTTTTTGTGGCGAAGTGACCATTGGCGAATTAACCGTTGTATATGGATACCAATTTATTCGCAGGCCGGATCCAGATCTTTATTATGCCAGATGTCCTTCAATTGTTTGTCCTCATCCTGTTTGATTTAATGTTGTTTTTGTCGATAATTACCGCAGTTCTGCAGGCTCGAGTCACTAAATTAGCGTTCTCAGGAAAGCGTGAGGTATTAGCGCGATTGTTATGACGTTCTTGAAAAATATGTTATAAGTTTAGAGTTCACTAAGAAACTCGGCGAATTCAGTCATTTGACAGTACAATAATTTTAAAATGCACACGAATGCGTCATACTGCTGTGACAATACAACGACTAAAAGGACGGCTGACTTTATTTGTAATGAGATTGATTAATACGTTGGGTCAGTTAATTAAATTTGAAGTAGACTTCGTATACATTTTATACATTTAAAATAAAAAAATAAATTCTAGTGATAACAAATTGTAGAACCTTTGTCATCGACCAGTGGTATGTGTACTTAATTGACAGCTTGATTTACTTTCACTTCAGCTTTTTTTCTGTTATTTAAAAAAAAACAAAAAAAAAACAAAAACAAAAAAAAAAAAAAAACAAAAAAAAACAAAAAAAAACAAAACAAAAAAAAACAAAAAAAAAAACCGCAGTTCAGAAATAGTTATACCTAATGCAAAATTTTTTGTGAGTTTCGTTGCGCAAATTCTAGATGCAAGAGCACTTTACTTTAAGAAATATTTGAGAATTCTCGTGAAAAAAGAAGCCATCAGAAGTTATTCCGCTATATATTTTGTCATGACGGCTTGACGCAAAGATTTATTTTATAGAACTGAAATCAAGAATGCCGTTCGAGCCCAAGTTCCAGTATAAAATCTCGATGCTGAAGCTTCGCGTGTTTTCCCCCGCTTAAAAAATTTGAGAATTTTATATTGCTATAATCTGATGGCATATCAACTTTTCGTGATAAAATTAAGGGAAAGCACCTATATTAAACTTTATGGTGTTGGGAATGAGGCACGACATTGCTTTATCTGATAGTTAAGGTTTGTTGAAAAGTTGTAACACAGAGTTGGCATTATTTTTCCTGAAATTGTCTTTAAATTATTCCCGGCCACGACTTAACCCTAGTTTTAGTTATTTTTTTTCAGTTCTGCCCGAGAAAGTTTCATATAGATCCCCATTGTCGTCAAATGCATAATCCTGATGCTTGTGGAGTAAAAAAAAAATTTCACACAAAGACAATTTCTGGAAATACCGTGAATCCTGTTCTTTTATGCTGCTTTCCAGTTAATAGTTTTTCTCCAACCGTTTATTTACTTCTTAGTACGTGAGACATATTTTGAAGAAAAAGTCTGAAATATTCTGTTAGAAAGGTGCAAATGAATGTTCCGTCTGCAAGTCACTAAAAATTTTCATACATTTCCAGAATGTTTCATGAAATTTTGAGCTGTTCTACAGAAAACTCGTTTAAAATGTTCAGAACAAAACTATAGAATTGTGAGCAAGACTTGAATAAGATATTTGAACTATTTTGTGCATATACCTGTTGGAGCTACAGATGTTTTGTATACTATGTCATGCATTTCTTCTCTTGTAGAAACATGCAATAATATCCACTGCGTTGGAGACAAGAAGTGCCGCGTGCGCAACGGCCAGGCGCGGTGCATGTGCGCGCCAGACTGCGGGGGTCACACATCGGGCCAGCGTGGCCCAGTGTGCGGCACTGACGGCAACACGTACAGAAGTTATTGTAGTCTGCTCAAGAGCAACTGCAGGCGCAACCGCCAGACCCAAGTCGACTATCACGGGCGTTGCAGATGTGAGTGGGTGTTCCTAACTGTGCTGTTACAGGGTTCATAGCGATCCTTGACATCCTGGAAAATCCTGGAATTCGGCAAAATCATTCAGGGCTCATGGAAGATCCTGGAATCTGAAAAAACATCCTTGAAAATCCTGGAACACGGAATTCATATTATTTTTTTTAATTTATGAAATATACTTATTTTTCCTGTGTGTGTAATTTAAAAATACAAAATACACATAGATAATCGAATTTTACTTTTTTTTTAGAAGTACAAATAAACGAAATTCTTGAATTTAAAATGTTTTTAAAGTTCTTGGAAAAATCCTTTAAAATCCTGGAATTTAATTTCAAAATATCCTTGAAAATCCTGGAAATTCACCTGCAAATATCCTTGAAAATCCTGGAATTTTACTGTCAAATGTCCTTGAAAATCCTGGAATTTGACGTCTGGTTTTCGCTATGAACCCTGCTGTTACATGTGCGTCGTTTGCGCGGCGATGACCGCAGATTATACATTGCTGTTGCACAATAAGTGTATGTTATATAAAGATCACCGGCTTGAAAATTGAACCATGAGTAACTTCGTAGTGTAGTGCACCTTCTACATGTTCAGATCATTGTAACTAGATCTGGCGCTTTCACATACAATGCACTTTGTAAAGTATGTATTTTGTTCTGGGTATTTCAACACTGTGTCGACATATGTCTGTTGTGTGTAGCATATGGATTTTTTGGCTTGATTCCCCGTGCAGACACATGCGACCGAGTGCACTGTGGCGACGGGCAGAGCTGTGTGACAGACCAGAACGGGATCCCTCACTGCATCCCGTGTGACGTCACCAAGCGCTGTCCGGCCGCCCGCAGCCCGCGCCAGAAGATCTGCGGCGCGGACGGCGTCACGTACCCGACGGCCTGCGACTTCAGCAAGGCCACATGCCGCAATGGGCACTCGATAGGGATCGCCTACAGGGGCGAGTGCGACAGTAAGTGCTCGAGTCGAGTCATTTTCGGCATCTCACCTCAGGTGGTTACATTGCAATAACCTGCAGAATACACACACACAGTTGGGCGTTCAGCAGCTTTTGAGGCAAACTGGAAAATTTTCTGGCTCTAAAATCACTTACTTGGCTGAATATTTTAGGCAGATTGTAATGTGACTGGTCAAACAGTTTCAGTTTGACTGTAACATGTCTACAGTGCACCCCCCCTCCCCCGTCAAGAAAAAAAATCGAAGAAATACACAAACTAATGTCGAGTTGACACAGAGCCGGCCCATTGTTTTTGTATAATCATGCATGGTTTTGTCTGGCACAGAATCGCTGACGTGTGCCAACATTACGTGTCCGAGCGGCCAGGAGTGCCTTTGGAACAGCCAGTCCCGGACGCCGCAGTGTGTCAAGTGCCACCGTGACTGCCACTCGTGGACCGGACAGAATACGGTGTGTGGCAGCGATGGCGTCACGTACGAGACTTGGTGTCACCTCCAGACTCACGCCTGTAACACACACACGGTCATACAAACAAAGCATTACGGTGCCTGCGACAGCCCGCCTTCAGGTAAATCTACCTTTATCCTATTCATATTCGTACATGGCCAGGTCAGAAGGGACACACTGTTATTGACTTGATTTGTCACCATACGATTCCATCGAAACTTGTGAACACATTTTGATGGAATTTGGTACGAGTATTCATGTGGACGAATTTCGAAACTGCTCCAACTGGACTTGAAAAATTTCAGCTCTTGATTGACTATTGCTGGCCGTGTTTAACTGATGGGGGGCCTGTGGGGAATATGTGGGCTGTGCACACTGCTCTAGTTTAGAGTTGATTGGTGTGTCACTGATTTATCAATTTTTAGGGGCATTCGTATTCCGACGGTCACATTTTTAGTTCTTCTCGCCATGAACACGTGTATTTATCATATAGGTTAATTTAAGTCAACATTGTTTCTTTTTTTTTTTTTTAAATTTTTGCATTAGGAGGTCAAGTCCTCATATTACGAGTTGGCGTACATACTTAACTCAATGAGAACGGCCCTTGTGAAGATGTTTGTGGACTTGCATCTGGCCCTTCTTGACGTCCCGACAGTCTCTAGACTTGTGATTAGATAACACAAGTGCTACTAGAGTCCTAATGGACCCCTCAATCCGCGTAACTTGCTGTAAAATGTGTTGACAACGGCCAAATTCCTGGCTGATTGCGATCCATATATAGTTAAATTCTTAAAAATTATCTTCGGGCCCTATCTCAAAGATTATAAACATGGATATGTCTAGACGCTAAAGGCTTAAGCACAAACAGTGATTGCCAAGTGTGTTTCCCAAAGTAATTGGGATTAGTGTGGTCAGTGTGGAATCTAGTTGTTAACCGAGCCGACTGTCGTCCATGGGCTCTACTCATCACTACTGGGGCATCCGTCATCCGTTACGTGTGTGTGTGGGCGTGTGTGTGATTAATGTTTCAATCCTCCTCTTCTTGCATTTGTAGTCCGATTATCCATTAAATTTGGAATGAATGTTCTCTGGGTAATCCTCCACACATCCTGTAAATTTTGTCAAATTTAGGAAAACAAAAAATGCTACTTTTCCCACAAATTCGATCTAATTGAAATTTGACAAGAAAGTTCCCCTCAATCTCTTGCATCAGGCTTTGTTCACCGATATGACCAAAATTGGGCGTAATGTTGGCCCAAAAACGGTCAAATTGCAGAAAAATCACAATGTGCTGCTTCTTACCCCCCTGTCTGTTACATTTTTTGGCAGTTCACCGATAATTGGTGGAAATATTGGGCCAAAACCAATTTTATTTGAAGCGTATTTCCCTCCTAGGATTTCAGTGAAAACATTCTAAAATTTTGTTGAAAGGCAGGGGGCAGTTTACCAAAAAAGAATTAATGGAAATATTGGCGAAAACCACCAGATCCTGATTGATGTAAGGGCATGGTCTTATTGTACCTGCGTGGCTGTTTCTTTCTGTGTGTGTGTGATTCGCCAAAAACTGGCGTGAATGTTGACGGTAAAGCATTTTGTAGTATAATTTTGACTGACGCCAGGTATATAACCTTACTGTCTTGGAATTTTGTTTGAAGCTTAGAACTTCTATGTCATCAATCCTGACACCAGCATTCGTGAGCTGGGGCATTACCCATTGGCAGTCTTGTTATATAGTGATGTTTTCAAGTGATTGTTCTCAAAACCTTTAACTATATATATACATAATTGACTTGAGCAAAAGTATATCAAAACGTCAATACATAGAAAATCTTTCTGTCTTATTTCTTTCTTTTCTTCTTTCGTTCTTTCCTTCCTTCCATCCCTAGCTCCATCCAAAGTAAATCTTCAGTAGAGTAGCATTTTTGTTGTCGGTTCGGCAAAAACTGGTCAAATAAGCTGATGGCTTAAACAGAAACACAAAAAATGCTCGCGTCACAGATCCCGTCCAATTGCTTTTGATGACAGTGTTACCCATAAGGTCGTCTTCCAAATGTAAAATGTCAGTATTGGTCAGTTTCTCCTTTCACCTTTCTAATGTCTTCGCTTTTGCGGCTGGGCACAGTAAACATTTTTGTTTATAGTCTAATCTCGAATTGGCAGTGTGACAGACCAGATAGCCTAAATAAGTCACTTTTAAACTTGAAAAAAATGCCGCTTTGTCCAACTCCTGCGCCTGCATTGGTGGCCTTTTCGGTGCGCTGTCAAGGCTAATATGGGGTGATGCGGATTATTTTGTCAATGAGTGTACAGTTACGTTGGAGTGAGTGATTCAGACAGTGTCAAGTGCAGTCACAAAAGCTGATACTCTTGCCTTTTGGGGTGAGAAAGTTGAACACTGGCCTTCTTAGTAGTTTTCTGTCCTGTGAAATGAAAATGACTTATTTTTTATTTATTTATTCAGTTATTGTTCTATTTATTTTATTTTGCGAGTGATGTTTATGTCGTTGGTTTGCCAATAATTCCATGATAATGATTCTTCAGAAACTTGAGCAATGTCATTGGTGATTAATACAGTACTTTGTTACTTGGCAAAACATAGTCATGACAATGTGAACTTTTTTTTTTATTTCAGAGCACAGCATAGATTACGAGTCGGCGCAAGGCGATGACGCATATTACTACGCCGACTGACAAAGTTGACCCTGCGCATTAACATGCTTAGGAAATGTTAACCACCGCTTAAAGTGGGGCGATTTTTTCTGGTTGACATCTGTGTCATTTTAATAACCAATTGTATATGACGTCAAGGTGCGACAGACCTGAGCCACTGTTGGCAGTGTGAAAAAAAAACAAGTCGGGTGTCGTCATGGTTACATATACAAAAACTGTTGTGGCTTTTGATGGAAACCCCGTCACCCCTTGCTACTTAGATCACGTTTTTTGTTGCTGTTAATATTTTGTTGTCTGTGTGCTAAGAATTTGCGATAAACTCTGTGTGTCTTTTTTTCTGGGATACGTTATTATTTTGCCTCTGTTCTGATCATTCTAGTTTACCGCTCGTTCAGTTCTTGTATGTAAACTTTACGAAATGACGTCATGAAATGTTCTTTCCGTTTCTTCTTTTAATGGCCTGGTGAGTGAATAAAAGTGACACGCATGGTTCAGGTTATTGTTATCTGGGCTTATAAATACTGTAATTTTGAAACTAGAATGTAAACGTCAGTTTAAATCTAAGCAGCATGTGCCGTTTTTTTATTGTGATAAGTGCAATTCTATGACGTCAGCAAATCTCTGATACATGCTGTACTTGTACAGGAGTACTACCAGAGCAAAAATGTTATTACAGTTAATAAGTAATTTAAAATACTTGAGGATTACAAAAGAAGAGGAACCCGTGGACTATTAAAACCTGACGAAGAAAAAAATCCAATTGTGTTCGGACTTAATGTGTTTACGTGTTTAAAACTTTTGTTCATTGGAAAATAGGACACGTCATGTTCAAATACTGTGGTGTTCGAGCATCTTACTGTCATAAGTTCATGTGTGTAACTTTATTTTTGTCTGTAAGAATCTTTTCATGTGAAAAAAACTTGAAGTTGAAACTTGAATCTAAACAGTAATTTAGGATGCAACCAGTACTATATAAGACGCTACATATTGTTAGAAACTACCATTTTTCATGAACTGCATAATAATTTATGTTAACTGCATGTAATCACTGAATCTCAGCATTATATATACATACATCGATATATATTTACATGGCGTGAATACGTTGACAGAAGAAATAAGTGTCACAGTGAAAGCAGGTGGTGATTATATGGATACTGTAACGTAATATCATCGCCATGACGTCGTTTTGACGTAAAAAAAAGAGACAGTTGCGAGAAAGAAAAGAGGACGATATGAGTTGCCGTTAGTCAAGCATTAAACACACAGTAACTTATTAATATGTAATTTTTGATCGACCTTGTCGTGTGGTGTACTTGTGCCAGTGACACCAGCCTCCGTATTCAATAACGTGGCTCAAACTCAAAGTAGCGCTGCGACTCAAAAGGTGGGCCAATTATGAACTTTGTTCTCATCCAGTGAAACTTGGATTCGAAATGAGTTAAGCCCCACCAAAGCCTACTTAGAGGTGGTTTAAAATTAAGTAAGCCTTAACAAGCAAGCTAGTAACGTTCTTTCTCGCCAGACGTACCTAAAGTACTTTATTTCAGTAGTTTGAGTGATACAGGCAAACGTTTTATCACTTCCACAAATAGTCATCTCTCAGCAGTTTACAGTGTGGAATAAACTTGATTTCTTTTAAGTCAGATTTTATTCGAGTCTGTTTGAAACTCCGAGTCTGAGTCATTTGAATACGGATGCTGGGAAAGTGCACAAAAGTTTCTGGAAAATTTCAGTCCATTCGAGTGCATGATACAGAGTATCGTAAAGTGGTCGTGCTTGTCTGGAGCGCGTTCGAGTATCCTAGGTATTGCTTGAGTATCTTAGGTATTGCTTTGCCGAGGATTTATTCTGTACAGTCATTTCACCTCAGTAGTTTTCCTCATAGAAGCTTCCGTGTCCTATTTATTCTAAAAGATCATGTGCTAACACTTAAACTGACTTATCATTTCGAAAGCCCTCCCATGGTTTGGGTTTGGCAGGTTGTACCACGGGGAAAAGACAGTATTTTGCATGAACAAAATGTAGCCGGTCCTGAAATTAAAACTAGTTTTGATCTAATCATCTTTTAATATATTATCTTAAGTTGTTTTCTTCTGTTTATAAATGTTTTAAGGTTCTTTAGTGTGTGTGGTTTCTTACAGTTGAGTACTGTTTGAGAGATCGGCCAATGTCACTTATTATCGCCAGCATACTTAAGGTATAGTTAAGGTAAAAAAGTTGTAACAAAAGAGGTAAACATGGAAGTGCCACGTGATTGCTTCAAACCTTCATGAAAGCTTCGATCCGTTGGTGTTTTCTTTTCACCTCTGTATTTGTTCACATTGTTAACATCAGTTTAGCTCTAAAAACAAGTTGATCATTTTGGTAGCGCCAGCCCGATTTAGGAATTTTATGTGTATGCTTATATTTTTGGCTGTTCGCTTATAGGCTCGATAAACATGACTTTTATTTATAGGCAATGTCCTAACTGCTATACAAATTTCTGCTTCATATATTAATATATATTTTGCACCGTTACGATTCGCACGCGTTGTTGAACTCCTCAGAAATTGCGTTAAAAACCGATTTTTGTTCATGGTCTACGGTTTGTTGGCCTCTTGTTTCGAATTAACCCTGTGGAAAAAAACTTGTCGTTACTGAGTTCATAGTGATTAGTAAATTATTTTCTAAATCTTGTTACTCTCCAAGATGATATTAATTATAAGTGTCAAGTACTTATTCAGGAAATTTATTTTTTAATAACAAAAGAGCCGCGAGTTACCATTTTTCTCCGTAGAAACATTGTGAAGTATGCGTTATGATCAGAATTGAAAATTAAAATGTAAAATTATATATATTTGGGCACTTGAGTACTTTCTGTTTCTGTATTTCATGGAAAAGATCCCCGTAGAGTACTTTCCACGAAAAAATTGCCAACCCCCCCCCCCCTCTATCCCCGATGCACACACATATCAATACCCATGACACACTGTCCAATTGGATTTTTGTCGTTTTTAGTGCCACAGGAAGAAAATAAATGAAGCGAAATATTGGCGGAACCGGTTGCATGAAAAAAAAAAAAACAAAAAAACTAATAATAGTAGGTGAAATCGGTTAATTGTGGACTATATGTGTCTAAATTATCTTTGTTTCAAATTCAGAATAAACCGGTCAGTCCTATGAACACGAAATGTTTCCAGCAGCTATAAATTGGGCGAGAAGCGCGTTGCCTACATTTCTCTTCTTTTCTGGGAAGAGGGGGGGTGGGGGTATTCTTCCCGCCCTGGGGACAATCAATGCATTCGTAATTGTCAATCCGGAGTTCAATAATTATTGGAAACCCAGTGACCTCATACATATCATTATGAGCCTCACTTTCCGAAAATGTTCGCTGGGATGGTAATAGACTGCCAAAAACGTCGGATTGATTGTAAATGTTCCATTTGAAAGTCCTGAAGTGCCCCAGACTAGACTAAGATTCGTGAAGTCATGCCTTATGATAAACAAGTAGCACTTATCCCACGAAGTTTCGCCCATCTTTTTGCATCTAATTTTCGTAAAATGGACAAAAACGAAACGTCTAGGCTGTTCAGTTCGCAGATAAATTGCAGAAATGCCATTTAGGTGTTGCTTAGTAGATTTTTATAATTAGTACACAGACATGATTTGCTTGTGAAATTTGATATAGTGGAAAATGTCAGCGACCACCCATTGTGTTTCGTTGTCGGTAGACATAACAGTTACATTGCCTTTAATTTTTTTTCTTTATGAGTGATTGTTTTTGGAAATGTTCCAAATTTTCAAACTGGCTTCGGAAATTCTTTTTTGTACAAAAGTTTTGAATATCATACAGTAAAATAATACATGATAAAATACTCGCCACCAGCGGTCACACCATTACATTCGGTTTAATTTAAATAAAAAGCTTGGGAATATAAAAGTAACACAGAGACAATAGGAATGTTGTAAACAACATGATCCTTTTGCCGTGTTTAGTGTCTTCATAAGAAAACCTTGTTTATTTCAGCGTTGTTAGCTACACGCAGGTGTAGTAAATGAAGTGTGATGTGTACATAGAATTCTAGTTTAACTGTTGTTAGTGCAGCCGATGAATAAAAATAAACACAACGTACGCTCATATAGTTTATTTCTTCCCATACACGCATAGTCTGTTTTTTTTTTTTTCACTTATTTTATCAAAGTGACGAAACTACTTCTTGTGCGTAACTCATAAGGAAATCCGCATTGGAAATGTCCAGAAAACAAACTTCTGAGTGTGAACAGCTAGTTGAAGTTCCCACCCTTCCCTCCCAAAAAAGGAAAATAACGAATATAAGTGCCACGCCACCACCAATGTTTTAAGACCAACCGACGAAGTGACGCTGGTCAAGTGAATAGTAAGGGGCTTTAGCTGTCGTCCCTATGTATGTAGTATGTACGCATGTGCGTTGGACAACCTTTCAGAGTGCTACCACTCCATATTGTACCAGAAATTGCCGCGACGGCGCAGCTTCAAAAGATTTGTCTTTTCGCTATTTACTAAACACTTCTTCTCCTGGGATTTTAAACGAATCGCATTTAAATTCGGTGTAAATGTCTCTCATACTAACCGTTAGTAGGATATTAGTTTTTTAGATCAGCCGACTTCGATGGACTGGTCTTATCACATCAGAAGAGGGATATCCGTCGAATATATGCACGTATGTAAATTTTTACTTAAAATGCTTCTCCAATTTGAATGAATTCCTTTCAAATTTTACACGAATGTTTTCTAGGTAGGCCTCTCTTAAAAAAAATTACTTTTTTTTTTTTTTTTTTTTTGCTTTGGCGATCCGCCCAAAATTGGGCAAATGGGGAGCATTTTAAACTTTTTTGATGCCAATTTTCAAGTTGCTTCTCCCAGTTTTGATCAGGTTATCTTTAAATTTTGTACGAATGTTCTCTAGGTAGCTCTCTCTCTTTAAAAATTACTTTCTTTTTGGCGATCCGCCTAAAATTGGCATTTTTAGCCTCCAGCCAAATTTTGGCTGAGGGCTATTGCTATCGTTTAGTCCGTCCGTCCTATAACATTTGGGGTGCTATATTTTGTACGCTCCAAAATGTTATGTTTTCGTGGCTGGATCGTTTCCAGATTTAACACAGTGAAAGAATATATATTAAAGGTGTGCAACGTCAAGATTTCAGTTTGATCGACCAAAAAATTGTTGAAATTCTCGCCCTCTGAATTTAGGCAACTTCGTGTATTGCACTGTCATACAGGCGACTTTGTACGCATCACTTCGACATGAACGCTTTGATATAAAGCTATGAAACCTTGCACAGTGAAGGAATATATATTGAAGATGTGCAACGTCAAGGTTTCAGTTTGATCGTCGAAAATTGTCGAAATTACGGCCCTCGGAAGTGAGGCAATTTTTCGAGTATTGCACTGTCAAACAGACGACTTGTACGCATCACTTCGACATGAACGCTTTGATACAAGGCGTTGAACATAAAGGCGCCGGCTGTGAGCTTTACATCTCTGATGCCTATGTTTCAATTTATTGGCATTCAATTTTTAAAGTGCTTCTTCTCCCAGGATTTTGACTGAATTCTTTTCCAATTTCGTACGAATGTTCCCCAGGTAAGCCTCTCTTGAAGAACTAGACTGGCCAGTGTTTTTAGCCCAGCTTACGTTACACGTAAGCTGGGGTATTCCTATCGGTCTGCGGATGGCGTCCGTTAGTTAGTTAGTTAGTTAGTTCGCTGTAAACTTTGTTTCAAAATGCATCTCCTCCTACATTCTGATCCGATGTCATTTATTTTTGGTGTGAGGCATCCCTAAGGGGTCGTGCATGCGGCTTGTGCTTTTCTAGTCGATGGAGTGATTTTTGAATTTTTGGCGAATTTTTAAAGAAAAAAATTAAAAATGTATCTCCTCCTACATTTTTTACCCGATGTCATTTATTTTTGGTATGAGGCACCCCTAAAGGGTCGTGCATACGGCTTGTGCTTTTTAGTCGATCGGACAATTTTTGTATTTTTGAGGATTTTTTTAAGCAAAAATTTGGAAAAAAATGCATCTACTCCTACAATTTTGATTCGATGTCATTTATTTTTGGTGTGAGGATTTCCCAAGCGGTCGTGCATACGGCTTGTGCTTTTTTAGTTGATCGGGTTATTTTTGAATTTTTGGGGATTTTTTGAAGAAATTTTAAAATGCATCTCCTCTTACATTTTTGACCCGATGTCATTTATTTTTGGTATGAGGCACCCCTAAAGGTTCGTGCATACGGCTTATGCTTTTTTAGTTTATATTTTTGGGGAATTTTTTAAGCAAAAATTTCGAAAATAATTCAAAATGCATCTACCCCTACAATTTTGATTCGATGTCATTTATTTTTGGTGTGAGTGCATACGGCTTGTGCTTTTTAGTCGATCGGGCAATTTTTGTATTTTTAGGGAGTTTTTGAAGAAAAAAACTTCAAAATGCATTTCCCGCTACAGTTTTGAACCTTTTTTTTTTTTTTTTTGGGTTTGAGGCATCCCTAAGGGGTTGAGAATACGACATTTATTTTTGGTGTGAGTGCATACGGCTTGTGGTTTTTAGTCCATCGGGCAATTTTTGTATTTTTAGGGAGTTTTTGAAGAAAAAAACTTCAAAATGCATTTCCCCCTACAGTTTTTAACCTTTTTTTTTTTTTTTTTTTTTAGGTTTGAAGCATCCCTAAGGGGTTGAGAATACGACATTTATTTTTGGTGTGAGTGCATACGGCTTGTGCTTTTTAGTCCATCGGGCAATTTTTGTATTTTTAGGGAGTGTTTGAAGAAAAAAACTTCAAAATGCATTTCCCCCTACAGTTTTGAACCTTTTTTTTTTTTTTTTGGGTTTGAGGCATCCCTAAGGGGTTGAGAATACGACTTGCGCTTTTTAGTCGATCCGACAATTTCTGTATTTTTTGGGAATTTTTGAAGAAAAACTTCAAAATGCATTTCCTCCTACAGTTTTTATCCGATTTCATTTATTTTTGCTATGAGGCATCCTTAGGTAGGTCTCGCATACGGCTTGTGCTGTTTGACTCGACTCGGGAATTTTTGATTTCGGGGGGAATTTTTGATGAAAATACCTCAAAATGCATTTTCTCCGGCAGTTTTGATCAAACATCATTTATTTTGGGGCTGAGGCATGCTTAGGGTGTCGTGAATATGGCCTGTCTTTTTCAGTCGATGAGAGAATTTTTGAAGAAAAAAATTCAAAATGCATTTCCTCCTACAGTTTTTTTATCAGATTTCATTTATTTTCGATATGAGCCGTCTCTAGGGGGTCATGCATACGGCTTGTGCTTTTTGAGTGAATTGGAAAACTTTTGAATTTTTTCGGAATTTTTGAAAAAAAATTAAATGAATCTCCTCCTCCAGCGCATAAACGCAAGTTAAATAAACTTGCGCAGTAGTCAGATTTAACAACCGCACATCGACGCAAGTTAAAGAAACATTCGCAGTAGTCCAAATTAAGTACTCCGCATCGATGCAAGTTAAATAAACATGCGCATTGATCCGAAATGTGAACTGCGGATCGACGGAAGATAAATAAAGATGCGAACTGGTCCAAACTAAGCACCGCGCATCAACGCAGGTTAAATAAACATGCGCACTGGTCCGAAAAAAAGAACCACGCTTCGACGTAAGTTGAATAGACATGCGCAGTGGTCTGAATGCGAACCGCGCATCAACGCAGCCTAAAGAAACATGCGCACTGGTCCGAAATGCGAACCGCACATCAAGGCAAATTAAATAAACATGCGCAGTGGTCCGAAATGCGAACGGCGCATCAACGCAAGTTAAACGAATATGCGCACTGCTCTGAAATGAGAACCAGGCATCAACACAAGTTAAATAAACATAGGCAATGGCCTGAAATGCGAAGCGCGCATCGACGGAAGTTAAATAAACATGCGATCCGGTCCAAAATAAGCACCGCACATCAATGCAAGTTAAAGAAACATGCGCACTTGTCCGGAATAAAGAACCACGCATCGACGCAAGTTGAATAGTCATGCGAGTGGTCTGAAATGAGAACCGCGCATCAACGCAAGTTAAATAAACATGCGCAGTGGTCCGAAGAAAGAACCATGAATCGACACAAGTTGAATAGACATAAGAGTCGGACATCGACGGGACTTAAATAAACATGCGTTCTGGTCCGAAACGCAAATCGCGCGTCAACGCAAGTTAAATGAACCTGCGCACTTGTCCCAAAATGCGAACTGCGCATCAACGCAACCTAAAGAAACAGGTATACTAGTCCGAAATGCGAACCGGATATCAACGCAAATTAAATAAACATGCACACTGGTCCGAATTGCGAACCACACATAACCGTAAGTTAAATAAACATTTGCACCGGTCAAAAATAAGTACCGATCATCAACACAAGTTAAATAAATATGCGCAATGGTCCAAAAAGCGAACGACGCATCAACACAAGTTAAAAAAAACATGCGCGCTTGTCCGAAATGCGAACCGCACAGCAACACAAGCTAAATAAGCAAGCACACTGGACCAAAATAAGCACCTTGCATCAACGCAAGTTAAATAAACATGCGCACTATTTCGAAATGCGAACTGCCCATTAACGCAACTTAAATAACATGCGCACTATTCAAAATAAGAACTGCGCATTAACGCAACTTAAAGAAACATGCGCACTGGTCCAGAATAAGTACCGCGCATCAACTCAAGTTAAAGAAATATGCGCATTGGCCTGAAATAAGAACCGCGCATCGACGCACGTTAAATAAACATACGCACTGGTTCGAAATGCGAACCACGCGCCAACGTAAGTTAACTAAACATTTGCACTGGTCTAAAATAAGCACCGGCCATCAACGCAAGTTAAATAAACATGCGCACTTCTCCGAAATTCGAACCGCGCATCAACGCAAGTTAAATAGATATACGCAGTAGTTCGAAATACGAACCACGCTCCAACGCAAGTTAAATAAACATTTGCACTGGTCCAAAATAAGCACCTTGCATCAACGCAAGTTAAATAAACATGCGCACTGGTCCGAATTTCGAACCGCGCATTAACGCAAGTTAAATAAACATGCATAATGATCCGAAATTCGAACTGCTCATCAACGCAAGTTAAATAAACATGCACACTGGTCCAAAATGCAAACCGCGCACCAACGCAAGTTGAATAAACATAGGCACACGTCCAAAATAAGCACCGTGCATCAAATAAGCAACGTGCATCAAGCTAAATAAACATGCAAACGGGTCCGAAATGCGAACCGCACAGCAACACAAGTTAAATAAGCAAGCACACTGGACCAAAATAAGCACCTTGCATCAACGAACCGCGTATCAAGGCAACGTAAGAAAACTTGGGCTGTCCGAAATAAGTACCGCTCATCAACGCAAGTAAAATAAACATGCGCATTGGTATGGAATAAGAACCGCACATCAACACAAGGTAAATAAACATGCGCACTGATCCGAAATAAGAACCGCACATCAACACAATGTAAATAAAGATGTGCATTGATCCGAAATAAGAACCGCACATCAACACAAGGTAAATAAACGTGCGCACTGATCCGAAATAAGAACCGCGCATCCACAAAAGGTAAAAAAAAAAACATGGGCCCTCGTCAGAAATGCGAACCGCACATCAACGGAAGTTAAATAAACATGTGCACTGTTCCAAAATGGGAACCGCGCATCTACGCAAAATTAAATAAACACGCGCACTTGTCTGAATAAGAACCGCGCATCAAGGCAAGTTACATAAATATGCACACTGGTCCGAAATGCGAGCGTTGTTTGAAGGTATCTATGGCAGACTATCCTGTCTACCAGAGATACAAAAAATCTGTTTCCCATTTTTCTGGGAAAGAAATCTTTGTATGCATTTATCGATCTATGTTCTGGCCCGGTGCTAAATTAATTATTGGGCTAGCTCTCTGCCGTCTCATCTTTTGAAGCCAAATTTTTCAGGAAAATTCCCTTGCGCATGCACGCTGGAATTGGTTTTATTGCTTTTCGTAAGCTGGGACTTTGTCCTTGGACAAACTTGTTGTTAAAACAAAAACGGATATGTCTCCCCGCCCCCCCCCCCCCAATCAGTCACGTGGAAAAAAAATTTCTTGCTTAGAAGTACAACATTGGCGAGCCTAAAAAATTGAAAAAAAAAATCGCCAAAAATACATTTTTACAGAAAATGAAGAAAAACTTCGCAGTAAACATTTCCACTACAAATGGTTTCTTCTTGCCATGTTTCAGCCTAATCGAACAAACTGTTTCGGAGATATAGCAACAACATGGCCAAAAAAATTAAAAATAAAAAATTTAAAAATTCGGCAAAAATACAATTTCCACGGAAATGAAGAAAAACTTCGCAGTAAACATTTGCACTATATGTGTGTTGTTCTTGCCACGTTTCAGCCTAATTCATCAAACTGTTTTGGAGATATAGCCTGCCAAAATGAAAAAAAATGCACGAACCCCCCCCCCCCCATGTTCAAAAATTTGCCAAAAATAGAATTTCTGAGGAAACGAAAAAAAAAAAAATAACACGGGCATCATCTAGACATGTACCCCAATATGTATGTATGTTTTGAAAAAAATCGACTCATTAATTTCATAAGAACTCACTGCGGACAGACAGACAGACGGACGGACGGACACACCAAATGCTATATATGTCTCCCCTAGGGGGAGACATATAATTAGACTTTTTGGCGATCTGCCAAAAATTGGCCAAATGAGGGCATTTATAATTTTTTGATTGCCAGTTTTCAAAATGCTTCTTCTCTCAAAATTTTGATCAGATTTTCTTTTGGAATGTTTTGGCGATCCGCCAAAAATTTGCCAGATGGGGGACATTCAAAATTTTTTGATTACTAATTTTCAAACTGCTTCTCCCACAAATTTTGATCGAGTTGTCTTCCAAATTTTGCAGAAATGTTTACATTCATAATTTTTTGTAGCCAATTTTCAAAATGCTTCTTCCACAATTTTGATAAGATTTTCTTCAAATTTTGTACGAATGTTCTCTAGACAGACCTCTCTTGCAAAATTACGTTGTTTTTGGCGATCCGCCAAAAATTGGAAGTTGAATAAACATGCGCATTGGTCCGAACCGCGCATCGACGCAAGTTAAATTAACATGCCCAGTGGTTCGAAATGCGAACCGAATCGATACAAGTTAAATAAACATGCGCACGGGTCTAAAATAAGAAACGCACATCAACGCAAGTGGGTACAATTTCGATACGCTGTTCGAAGGTATCTTGGTCCGTTCTAAATTAATTATTTAGCTAGCTCTTCGCCATCTCGTCTTTTGAAACGTCATTTTTTTCAGGAAATTCCTTTGCTCATGCACGCTGGAATTGGTCTTATCGCTTTTCGTAAGCTGGACAAACTAATACAATGTCACTACCAATTTTAGCAACCATACAAGCTTATTCATACGTGATTTAGTAGATCTCAGCTGGTCACTGTGTCCCTGGCGATGTGCCAAAAATTGTCGACATAGCAGAAGTTTCAACAATTTTAGACCTTGATACCGACTGTTTAGACCAGCTGACATCGCAGAACTGATCTTGTCACATCAATAACATGTACGTGTGTAAATTTTCATTTAAAACTGCTTTCAGTTTTTTTCTGTATGCACGTTCACTTGATAGACTATCATGGTCCTCTTGAACCCGCTAAAATCAGGCGAAATGGCTCCATTTAAAAATTTGTTGGCAGCCAATTTTCAGAACGACAATTCTGATCGGACTGCTTTCAAATTTTGTATGAATGCTGCCTAGGTAGCCCTCTCCTGACAAAATACTTTTATTGGCGATCCATCAAAACTTGGCCAAAGAGAGCATTTTTAATATATTTTCGAAATGTTTCTCCCACAATTTTGATTGGGTTGCTTTTAAATTTAGTGTGAATCTTCACTACGCGGTTCTCTCTTTACGTCGGCTTTGGAATCCTTTTACTTAAGTTTTTTAAATTGGTCCTCCTGTGTGTAATTTTAGGCAGATTGTTTTAAAATTTTATAGGCCTCTGGTGATTTTTTGATTTTGTACTTTTTTTTGTTTTTGTTTTTGTTGTGTATGTTTTTTTTTTTTTTTTTTTTGGAGGACCCGCCAGAGATTGGACAAATGCCGGCTTTGAAAAATTTTAAGATGCTTCTACTTTTTGGCGATCCCACAAGCCTTCGATACTTGATTAGCTAGATATTGGCTGGTCACACAATAAAACTCTTATTTGTCTTTTTTCACCAGTATTTTTTTTTTTAAAGTAACGATGCGCAAATTTAGAAAAAAAAAAGAGACATCTAATGAGGTTTCATACTTGTGAAAATTTTAAATATTGAAAAATCAATTAATCGTCATTTTTTAAAGAAAATGCACATAAGAGCATTGTTGTGACGCCGGAATCTGTTCACAGAGAAACAAGTAAATTATAGCCATGTAAAGTCCGCCCAAGCGACGACGTAACAACTTTTCCGACAGACCAAATGCCTTTCATTTAAGCAGTAAAAATTACAGATTAATCAATATATCTGTTGTTAAAAACATAATAAGTAAAAAAAAATTTGTAGGGGTGCGGGGGGGGGGGGGTCACGCAGTAAAAGGAGTCTTAACGATAGCATCGAAATCAACCTTGGACTGCTGCAGCCTGTGACGTCACAAGTTTGAAAGTAACACGAAAAAACCTGCTGGACTTTTGAGAATTATATACAGACATAAAAAAAATGGTGTAACCAGTCAAACACACACACACAAAAAAAGAGAAAATCGGCTAGACTGAAAATTGATGGAGCTTTTCACATGAAAACCCAAACACAGTGAGTCGACCCATGCCTTAATTGTAAGTTCAGGTGCCATTTCTTGAATTGGCATCGTTTGTTGTCATTTTAAATTTAACTGGCAACTCTATAAATCACTCCTTTCAATGCAATTCCCAGAATACGATTTTGTTTTGAAACTTTTCGCAGATAAAAAGAACTGAAAAAAAAAAATTAACACTATTTACCATCCAAACTGCGTCTTTGACAAATATATTGACGTCACAGTGATAAAATATTTTCATAAATCACTGTAAACTGCAGGACAGGATATTCTGAGACAGCAACTAAAGAACGTTATAGTAGACTCTCAAGCTATTGGCATGGGAAATTTCTAAATTCCACTACACAAGAAACAACATGGTGTCTCAACCTGTACAAAGTTGTTTTTCCCGCATTGAACGATCGAAAATATGAGAACCCATTTGCAACTCTTTCCAGGGGGGTGGGGGAGCGGAGAGTGACAGTAAGCTTAGTTGGTTAGAACGTTGGTCTGGCTCGGATCAACCTACGGATGGTAAGTGGAGAATTGACGTTCGCTCCAGTTGCCTAAACTAAGCGAGATCAGAGGGTAACGTTATCTATCAGCAAGTGCAGATGGTAACATTACCTAACACCAAGTGCAAAGGGTAACATGATCTATCACCTAGTGCAGAGAGTAACATTGTCTATTACCGAAATCGAACTGAAGGTCCCTCCACCGCCACCGAAGACATCAGAAATTTTCCCCTCAGGAAAAAATTAATAAATCCAACAAAAATACACAAAATTACTCTCTAAATGTATTTGACATAAATTATGAAACAAGCCGTGTTATATTATGCCTTATGTTACCAAAGAGGATTTTCAACACAAAAAATATTACCCTAACTTTTTTTTAAATCGCCTTAACAGGTAAGCTTAAACATTTATTTTAACCAAAAACAAAATGGTCATAAAACGCCAGGGCACTGAAAGATGTAATGTCTTCTGAAGTTCTGAAGCATATTAAGAGGAAGTATTGTGGTATATTTCGTATTGGACCCTTGGTGAATCACAGCAGCACTTTTGTGATTTTACTGTTTATTTTTGAATTACAGTGTAACTAAAAATAATCAACCATAAAAACAAAACAGAAACCTGTATATTTATTTATTTCATGCCGTATTTTATTTGAAGATAGTGAAAATTCTTAGTTTTTCAGCCTTGCATGCTCATAATGTGATGAAATGCTGATACTTGATGCAAAAGAAAAAAAAAAAATTCCCAGAAAACGGCGCTTCGTTTTGTTTTTGCATGACAGCTAAGAAGTAACTTGTGTTGTGAAGCACGCGAACTCTTACACGTAAAGTTTGGATAAACACGAGGTTTTCTATATTTTATAAGTTAACAAGATCTTCGTTAAGTTTCTGAAAATAAGCAAAGAATATTCCATATACGCAAGCTCGATATTTCTTACTCGTTATGAGAATGAATGCTTATTTACGAATATCAATGTTTATGTTTATCCACCGCAATCTGGTCTAAGTGCATTCGGGCTATTTCGTCGATGTCCTGGTTCGTTTGTTCCATGAGAAGTTCGCACCATAAGATTTTGGTTTCAGTTTTATTTTCTGTGGTTCTTCCACATGATATTCCCAACCTAAAACGGAAAATACAAAAAAAAAAAAAAAAAAAAATAAATAAATAAAACATATATCACGTCAAAATAAAACACACATCCAGCACATGTTGTGAAAACTTTATGTGGAAGTTTCCGTTGCGACTTCAGAATAGCAGGTTACTTAGCGTTAAGCGTTCGAAATGCAGTGGAATTTTCCGCTGCGACTTCAGAATGGCATACTCGTTAAAATGTTGTGGAATTTTCCACTGGAACTTCGAAATAAAATGCTTTCTGCCACCACGCCCTCGGAATATCGTGGCACTTACTGATGTGCCTTGAAAATGTCATTGTACAACAACATGCTCGTAGAATGACATGGTACTTGACAGGAATGCACGTAGAACGTCACAATACTTACCGTTATGCCTGCAGAACATCATGGCATCTTCTTTCGAGGAAAAATCAATACTCACATTCGACATGGCATCCGCACTGCGCAAATAAAAAAAAAACACTTCCCCAGTTTACCAGCCCATTAATATACACATGTATAACTATGAATTGTAATTGATAAGCATCACAGACTTAAAGCATTTATTACTGACAGAAGAAAGCGTGTTGAGGCATAATCTTCCTTTCGTCATCTACGAGAATATGGAATTTCGTTTTCACAACTGTTCAGTGTTTAGGGAGGTCTCTTGATGATTAGATATCGCCAATTAACTCAAACGTGAAAACAGAGCCACCGATATGCAAAGTGAACCCTTACGCCTTAACTACAAGCGGCAAAAAAAATCCATGGGATGCTCAAGCATTTCGTATTTGGTATTTCTTTTGATTTATATCAAAATTTGTATTATGATTTTCACCAAAGTTTACATGATAAAATCTTTTTAAGAGTTTCTAAAGATTCTTCAATTCCCAAATGATATGACAAAGAAAGAAGTATTGAAGTACAAACTTTGACTGCCATCCCATGGTAGGATTCTCCCATCTCTCGCGGGTGTCAAATTCGATCCTCCATTTGGTCGTAGCAGCAGTACCGGACTGCATGGCGTTCTTAGCGGGCACGAATATACGTACGTGCCTGCCCTTCATGTACTCTATTGGCCTACCCGACACGCTCGAAAACTCATGCTGAAAAAAAGGGGTCCATCATGTCTATGAAAGCAGTCGAAGAGTGTCCAAGGCAACACTCGTGCATTGAAATCATCTGTCAAAGGCTAGTTTAAAATAAGCTTAAGGGAATTGGGTGACGGAGGCCTTCAGGCCACAGAACCTAGCAAACCTTTAATCGACCAAAATTATAATTAAAAAAAAAAATCAGTGTACAGGTTCCTCTTACACACTTTCAAATGATAGCTTTCTGATTTTGTTAGGAAACATTTCTCTTGAAAGGGAGGGGCGGATTAAGATCAGTCACGACTTTTAGTTATCGAGATAAATTGCACACAATAACTTATTCACAATACATACATGTTTCACGTAATGACGTCATAATCAGTTTCATCCTGCCCTACTAACAAGAAAATTTGACAGAATCTTCCGGACTCACCAAGCAACAATCTCACGCACTCTAACGTTTCTCCAAAGTTCAGCCACTTTGCACACAAGAATATTACGCTGTGACGTCATACGCCTTTAATACCGCAACACGCGTCAAAAACTAATGGAACCTTCCAGCCAATCCGAGAAACAACCAGATCACTTTTGAAGTTCATCTGACTTTTCATTCTCCAGATACCTGACACACAACACTTTGTTCACAACAGACACACACACACAGAACGTATAAAACCATCATGTCTGCTCTTGGTCAGGGAGACATAATGAACTCCTCCAGCCCACATTACGTGTAAGTCGCCAAACAATCAAAAGTTTCAAGAACGAGAAGTCAAAGCATAGCAAAGATGCGCTGGTAATAGGAGTTCAACCTCCCCCCCCCCCCCCCCCACCCCTCCCACCCCCTCTTTATTTGAGACAAAAACAAAAACATAGGCATCGGAGATGAAGAGCCCTCAGCCAATAGCAGTGACATCACTGTGGGAGGGTTACCTTTTTGTGATATGGCCACATTCAGGTCTCAAGGAATGAGGAGATGAACGGGTGATAAACTAAACCTCAAACTGCATAAGTACAGTTCATCTGCTTTTTGCCTTGGAGGTTTGGTGACGCATACTTTCCTCCTGTAAGGTTTGGTGAAGCTCCGATACATAGTTTTTGAGATATCGTCCGTACAAGAAAAAATCTTAAAGTGCGAAGGACGGACAGCCGGACGGACATTTGACAAATTGAACCCCCGTTGCACATCTACAATATTGGCTGAGGGCTAATAAAGAAAAAACAATACACACTATCGTTCTTTCTTCCTCAGGGGCTTGGATGACGTCAGCAGCCTCGGTGCTGGCAGGGAGGCTTGTCCCCGTGGTGCTACTGTCAGTTCTCGCGCTACTGCCCAAGGACAGACATCTGTAAGGCAAGCCATCCAACGGCATTAAACGTGTTAAAAATACAGAGAGAAGGAAGTGTGTAACTGGGGATACGTTATAATTTTCCCTCTGTTGTTGTTTTTTTTTTTTTTATTTTAATTTTTCCCCAACTTGAAATGTATTTTAGTTGAAATATTGCACTTTGACAATAGATTTGTCTGTTAACAAGAATGTCCGTGGCCACTGTACCCAGCCATAAAAGTGAAGGTGAAAGGAGAAAAGACGAATTTTGACAAAATTTACATTTGGAAGGAGGCCTCATGGACAACACTGCCATGCAAAAGTAATCGGACAGGCTCTCTGATACGAACAGCACTTTTTTGTTTTTCTTAAACCTATTCTTTTATATGGCCACTTTTTGCCGAAAAGATAATAAAAAATACCACAGCTCCATTAATACTTATTAAGTATTATTACGCACCTTAAGCAACACTAAAGATATAGCAGTCAAGCACAACATACACAAAAGAAGATGAATTGATTCCTGACTGGAGCTTGAACTCAATCTCTTGCTTCGATGGCGACAACGTAAACCACTGATATGCCAGGCAGAGCATGAATACTCTCTTTAAAACCGATACGGCAAGCGGTCAGTCAAATGGTGCAGACCCATCAAGGAATGGAACATTGTGATTTTTTTTTTGATTTTTTTTTGATTTTTTTTTTTTGCAATTTTACCGTTTTTGCCAAACAAAATACAAGCCTGATGCAGGAGCTTTAGGGGAACATTCCACCAAATTTCAACGCAATCCGGCCAGATTTGTAGGAAAAGTACAAATAATAATAACAATAATAATAAAAACAATAATAAATTCAAGCTGTTCGCAGGATTGCCCAGGGAACATTCCTGCAAATTTCAAAACAATCGGACCAGAAATGTAGCAAGAAAAAAATACTTTCCATGTGACCAGCTGCAACTAATGTACTTGAAAATTTCTTAAAAATAAGATGTTTCCGACGCTCAGTTAAATTGTTACCGGTATGATTGTGTTAGGAACACATTTTCAGTAGTGACGTTTTTGACAGTGGAAGAAAGGGGAATGCGGCTGTATATATCTACTTGTCATGTGCACCACCACCTTTTTTAACAGGGGGTGGGGTCTTTTAAAGACCTGGTGGACACCAGTGACTGTCGTGCCAGGGAACCAAAGCCCAGAATTTACGCTCAGGGGCAGCACTGCTTACTCACCACTGAGGGTATCGATTATGACCAGATCACAAAAGTCCATTTCCATTCCGTATAATCGAGGAGTGTGTGACCTTTGAGAGACCTACCAGACAGAGGTATTCATTTTCGAATCTTACGGAGTCTAGAGGTGTTACTGTCCGCACCGTAACCGAAAATCGACCGCGGTTTTTCTTTTTGGTTAAAAAACCGAAAGAGAAAAACTGCAGTATTTTTTATTTTTTTGTTCTAGTTTAACTTTTCCACTAATAGTGGACAGCTATGAAATAAGGTACTGCTTCGAGCTCAACTATTAAACCTCAGCATGTTGACATGCTGCTCGTTTTAAAGAAAACTAGATGCTGTCAGAGAGCAGCAATATCCCCCGTGAAACCCTAAATATTACCCCTATGCAATATCTAAGCTGGACACCCTTCCTTGAAGTCCACTCCGTTTGCATATATGTCGATTTATGACGATTTTTAAAAGCCTGTCATTTTGTCAATTTTGCTTCGATCAAACTGAAACCTTGACGTTGCACATCTTTATACCCTATATGTTGCCTATATGAAATATGAAAGCTGAATTATGCTTCGTTGATATAGAAGTGGTGTCCACAAAGTCCTATACATGTGCACATATGTCTATTTTCAACGATTTTCAAAAGCCTGTCAATTTGTCAATTTTGCTTCGATCAAACTGAAACCTTAACGTTGCACATCTTTATACCCTATATTTTGCCTGTATGAAATATGAAAGCTGAATTATGCTTCGTTGATATAGAAGTGGTGTCCACAAAGTCCTATACATGTGCACATATGTCTATTTTCAACGATTTTCAAAAGCCTGTCAATTTGTCAATTTTGCTTCCATCAAACTGAAACCTTGACGTTGCACATCTTTATACCCTATATTTTGCCTGTATGAAATATGAAAGCTGAATTATGCTTCGTTGATATAGAAGTGGTGTCCACAAAGTCCTATACATGTGCACATATGTCTATTTTCGACGATTTTCAAAAGCCTGTCAATTTGTCAATTTTGCTTCGATCAAACTGAAACCTTGACGTTGCACATCTTTATACCCTATATTTTGCCTGTATGAAATATGAAAGCTGAATTATGCTTCGTTGATATAGAAGTGGTGTCCACAAAGTTCATACATGTGCACATATGTCTATTTTCGACGATTTTCAAAAGCCTGTCAATTTGTCAATTTTGCTTCGATGAAACTGAAACCTTGACGTTGCACATCTTTATACCCTATATTTTGCCTGTATGAAATATGAAAGCTGAATTATGCTTCGTTGATATAGAAGTGGTGTCCACAAAGTCCTATACATGTGCACATATGTCTATTTTCGACGATTTTCAAAAGCCTGTCAATTTGTCAATTTTGCTTCGATCAAACTGAAACCTTGACGTTGCACATCTTTATACCCTATATTTTGCCTGTATGAAATATGAAAGCTGAATTATGCTTCGTTGATATAGAAGTGGTGTCCACAAAGTCCTATACATGTGCACATATGTCTATTTTCGACGATTTTCAAAAGCCTGTCAATTTGTCAATTTTGTTTACATCAAACTGAAACCTTGACGTTGCACATCTTTATACCCTATATTTTGCCTGTATGAAATATGAAAGCTGAATTATGCTTCGTTGATATAGAAGTGGTGTCCACAAAGTCCTATACATGTGCACATATGTCTATTTTCGACGATTTTCAAAAGCCTGTCAATTTGTCAATTTTGCTTCGATCAAACTGAAACCTTGACGTTGCACATCTTTATACCCTATATTTTGCCTGTATGAAATATGAAAGCTGAATTATGCTTCGTTGATATAGAAGTGGTGTCCACAAAGTCCTTAGCTTGAAGAGGGGACGGACGGACGGACGGACAGACGGACGGACGGACGGACGGACGGACGGACGGACAATCTCAAACCTATATCCCTCCGTTTCACGGGGGATAAATATGAACATATGTCAGTTTATCACCTGACATTTTAATATGAACTGTTCTTTTAGCGGCAGTAACGTTATGTTTCCTGAGTAGAATTCGCGATTTAAAGCTTCTTACAATATGTAAGAATGAGTTTGTTTATGGTGTTATGATTAAGAAACTCGGTAAATGTTCTTAAGTTTGAATAAAACTGAAATGACTGCTATGTGATATACTTAAACTTAAGTAGGGGCCAAACCTTAATGATTGTTATAGGATATACTTTAACTTAACTGTAAGTTCGGTGATGTGAAATAATCTGTATATTGATTGTTATTTGAGATATTTATGCTTAATTGTAGTTTCTGTGACTTCTTAAATATTTTCAAATATTTTAAACGGGTGCAGGTGTCGACACGCAAAATACTTCCTGCACATCTAAAAATGGTGGGGAACATTTTAACATAGGTATAGTAGCTGTATTTGCCCCCGTGTTCGAGATGTAGATTACACAAAATCATGTACCTCAAGTGGTACTTACAATAAAGTTAAATTTATAAAAAAAATATAACAAAAAGTCATTGAAATTTTCTGGTTGCGAGATGTCCCATTTTTTCAAAAGTTACGAGATGTCCGGTTACGAGATGTCCGGTTACGAGATGTCGGTTACGAGATGTCCGGTTACGAGGTGTCTGGATACCACCTCAAGTGTCGCCAGACAGGCGGACGGACAAACCCGAATACTCTAGTCCCCCGCTTCGCGCTAGGCGGCGGCGGGAGACAAATAAAATCCTTATTAGGTCTTTGGATGCTTCGTCACCAAATAAATATAAAAGCAGTGATGCCTTTTTTTAAAACAAAATAGTCCTTAAAGAGCGCATGTATGCCTTTACTGAATCAAACTGGTAAGTAATAATTATATGCCTTACATGCTCTCATTAGGAGCTAATTAATAAAACTATCAATTAACGGGCCTATCATCCACACGTTTTATTCTTACGATGGAAATGAAACAAATCTAAAGCTTAACGACTTTGTCAAAACCTAAAATATTTCCAAACTTTCTTCATTAAAATATAATAATTGTGTCCTAAAATCAATTACAAAAGTTTCGCAAATAGACGTTAAAAATGCGTCCATTTCCATGTCGCTGAGGACCATGCATCACTCTCCTCGTACAAGGCAAGGCACATTCAAACTGAACAGTGGTTAAATCACAAATTGGCCTGACGGTTGCAGAAGATTATCATGACTTAAATAAGAATGTCGTGGTGTATTGAGTGTCTTCTAGTTTGTAAATAAATTTGCAATAACCGATGCAAACGCTGTTTTCCCATTTAAAGAACATATTTTCAGTTTTGCCGATTTCGATGTGCTGTTCAATTTCATGTTTCTGTCCTTGAAAAGGTTTGCACATATTTTTGTGATACTTTCGAGTATTTTGGTTCCTCCTCATTGTATTTTTATGACCCTACAACCACTCCGCAAGAATGCGACTTTCTCAATGAAATAAGTCAAATCACACTTTGGGCGTTCTGAATAGAATTCTGCCAGGTAAAAAATGAAAAAAAAAATGGTGCAGAAATTTAGCTAAATGTCAATTTCTCTTTCGCCAAAGAGCAATCGTGTCTTAACAACCCCTTTGCTATTTTAAAAACTTATTAAAAGCTTCACCAAATAGTTTTAAGTTGAAATTCTTTTCATGTTCCGAATATGAGCTGCTTTTCCTATTTTTCTTCTATTTTCTATCAGTTCCTCCATTTTTACCCTGTTCCCTCGCAGTCAAAATCCGAAATGCTTTGGCATTTTATTCGAAACACCCAAAGTGTGATTTGGCTTGTAAGCGCGCCAACTGTGTCTGGTACGAATCCGCTAACTGACAAGGGTACATTCTTTAGGGTCATCAGGAAACTAAGAATCCACTCTCCAAACAGACCAGAGAAGCTTCAGAGACACCGTCCATAAGAACACGTCTCAAAAAAATCGAGACATAAAAACACAAATCTAGTTATTTGGTGCGTATTTCAGATGTAATTTATATCTTTATATCTTATATCTTACATCAGGATTTTTCTTTAAAAGCGCACTGAGCAATATCCTGGCGCATTATTTTCGAGCTCCGCCAATCTATCAAACTCGAGTAAAAAGTGGTTTTGCAACTGTGGATTTACTGTTGTTGTGGGCGATAATGGGGAATACTATATCCTGATCTCAAGAAATCATCTATTTTTCTCAGTACAAATTGTTATTTGACTATAACAATTGTGCGCCATAATTTATAGCTTATTGAGCCATTTGTGTGATGCATCCTTTTTGAAATAAAGTCATTGGCCCCAGTCGTGCGCCGAGACTGGCAAAATTGAGATCAATGACATATTCTTTTAAAGGAACTTTTATATGACTCTTGCTGTCATAGGAAGACCGCAAGAGGCATCTAGGACTACTACCACTTCAAAAGTACCAACAGTGATACAGATTCGACCTCAACCTATAGTTATTGAAGTTAACCCCTTGGGTCCTCTTGTATTTCACTATACATAGTGAAGTCAAATCTAAAATCTTCCGTTAGCTAAATTTCTACTCGTAAATATCTATATTTCATGTGCATTTTGCATCTTGATTCTGACCTGCTCCAGCGAAATTTTCCGAGACAAAAACTGTCTCCAGATAATGAGAAATTATAGAAAAAAAAACACCTCTCGTTTTTCCGAGTGTCTCTTGGTTTTCCGAGACGGTCAAAAAGAATGTACCCAAACTGACGTATTAAAGTTATCCAGTAGCCTAGCTCCGAGTCAGCTCTGATTTGTATAACATCGTATATCTCTCTGTCAGAGCTACGAACCCTTCCATTGTTCCACTAATAGGGGTCAACTTCATATGTTCTGAGGCACGAATCCCGCACATCAGCCCTTATTATTCAAACATTTACAGAAGTTTATGCCAATATACCCTTTTTGTAAAACAGGTGCAGTTGATTTTTTAAATTTCAGTGAGATGTGTACCTTTAATTTTTGTTCATAAAAGTACAGAAAAGTTAGCTTCCGGACCCACCTGTCAAATGTTTGTTTACACTCTGGTGACAAAAGTCAAGTGACCAAAAATTTAAATTTAAATAAAGGGGTTATAATTTATTTGTAAAATATATGCTAAAATATTTGAAAGATGTAGAATTACGTATAAATTTATTTTGTGCACCCACAATATAATATTTGACTTTTATTTCTTATGTTCTTTTTGAAATATCAATTTAAAAGTTTTTTGGTGGATAATTACAAAAATTATTGTTGTTTTTTTTTTTCATGTAATAAAGTATGCTCCCTGTATACAAACAAATGTCAATTACTGCAGGAGACTTGTGATTATTTCCGTATTATTTTTTTTTAAAAGAAAGCGTAGCACAGAAGTTGTATATGAATACTTTTGTACTTTGACGATCTTTAGCAAATGCCAATAAATACTTATGGGTCGTTGAATACCGCAGTTGACTTGCCTATCGTTATACAGCGATGATTTGAAGCGGTGCCTGGAAACTCTGTAACGTACCGCTTCTTGGAGCTACGAGCAACCTTAAATTATCGCTCAAAAATGTTATTGCTTCGGATATTTATTACAAATTTGTGCAATTAAAGGAAGTTACACAACAGCCACAGAATTGATACATTTGAGGACTATACTTATTACCTTATCTGGCGAGAATAAATTGAAATATTTCGCAGCGATTTGCGAAAGGTCGAAACCGCTGCCATATTTGTTTTGGTTTGAATTGCACGTCGGTGGCAACCACGTCTCTGCCACCGACGTGCAATTGTTTTCACGGCGACAATGATCATTAATACAGTGACAGAAGTTCCACTGGAATGCTTAGAAAAAATGATGCTTTATTTAATTGAAGTTATCTTCTTTTTTTGACACTTGCTCTGGCATGCAGTGTCATATCTTATACATCGAACTACTTATGAATAGTTAGCTCCATGCATCTTTCCTCCTGTCTCTTGATTCTGGCAGGTTACACGCGTCAGGCATCATCCGGTATCTGTCTTCATGAACTGTTGCTCATATTGCCAACCACGCAGCTCCAAGCACCGGATGCTTCGGATTCGGCGTGCTAGACACCGACACATCCCTTCATGCTCCGCAGCTGCACAACAGGTATCGTGCATGGATGGAAGGCCCCTAAGGCTTCCGAGTTAACTAGGGATTCAGACCGCCCCCTCCAGCCCATAGGAGATGCACGCCTTCTTATGATTTTCAAGTGCTAGCGCGTGGGGTTTTCGTCTTCCTCTCACTTCTATTTACTTACCCGTTGGGGGCACTGCAGTTGTCCGCAGTGACGCCTAAGCCCCGGCAACCCATAAGGATAACTCATCGGATGTTGAAATAAACCAAAGCTAGATCAGGTAAACAGTTTGTGTACCAGTTAGATTGACACAATGACATTAGAAGCTTTCCCTTGCCGCCCGTCTCAGAATTGCTTGCAGCGAAATGTCTTAAGTACACACAATAACAACTGAACAAAGCTAATGTACTGTGAGCATTTCTCCTAGAACACGATGACCTTAAGTCTGTCCCGAGGGACATCACCTCGAACATGTCGTTCAAATCAACTTGCCCACACAGCAAAGGTGGCGCTGTCACCGCTGGGAAAATTACCAATGACACTTAATTGACATCCCGCACATTAGCAGCAATAAATCCTGGGCGATAAGATCTACCACACAACATATCTGTTGTGGACACGATAAGGCGACTGAGCAACTATAACACGCGGAGACTGCCGTTACCCCACCATCCGGAAAATATCGTCTCAATGTTCCATTGCACACGTATATCGCGACTGACATGGCAGTAGTGCCTCATGTGCCATCGTCGCAACCATCGTCGGCCGTCGGGGAATTAGACAGTGCGATCTCTACGACGGTTACAAATGTGTTGCGGGAGTCTTCCCCTCGGAGAAATGAACTGTCTCCCTTGAAGAAATTTGCATTGAGTCTTAACCTGCATCCGGATACGAATTGAAGATGTTACACAGTCTGGCTTCCAAATCGAGATCAGTGGCTTCGGCTACGTTACGCCTTAACTCTGCCTCGCCGTCCACAGTGATTACTCAGTCTTCTTCACCCAAGGATAGGCAGTTGCACCCCCCTCCGCTCCACCTCTTTGTGCCAATTCAGCCGTTGACTGATAAACCCAGTGCGTTACGAAGGAGAGCAGTCTATGATTCTTCGTGGGAGTCCGAACAGGATAATTCTTCGTAGGGCGAAGAAGATCAAACATTGTTCAGTGAACACGAGCAGGTTCAACCGGAAGTTTTGGAGTCTCCCATCGTGCCTGCGACGAAATCACTCACCGTTCCACCAACACAACTACAGCCTCTGTCTCTGTCACAAGCTACAGTGTCCCATACTACGCAATCCATAGCGTATCACCACTCGTCGCGAGAGGACTTTAGGTCTTTCAGGCCAGTACGCACTCCTACGCCGCCAGGGATGGAGTTTCCACCGGAAGAGTGGGAGGCTTCCACTACGGACTTTTCGGCAATGGATTTTCTCTTTAGAGATTCTGAAGTTTATTGCCGACAATTCTGCAGCGTCTCTAGTGTCTCAGCAAGAGGTCACTCGGCTTCTCTTTTGTTGTGCGGCTCAAGCGCAGCCTCGTCAGCGGGAGGATTTTATGGCGTTGTCTACAGCTCCCTGCGTCATCAGTGTCTTACAGGCACGCATAGAAGAACTGCAGTCAAAGCAGCAAGCTCGCTCACGCCCTTGATCGCTTTTGTTACCATCGAAGGTACTACGTGTGAAGACGGCATCTTATAAGTCCAGTGATGGTGCTCTGCCCGTCCAACCGCTGGTGTATCCCAGGGATATGGCTCTTTGGCGGTTTGCTCCCATCGCTAATCAGTCGGACTTGTTCCCACCGCAAATTCTCCAGTCGATTGTCGAGGCGGCGCGTGGGCGTTCACAAGATGCTCTGATGCGCAAACCACTCACGCCACGAACTGTTTAGTCGAACAACGTCATACGGCGTCTTTACCTACAACTACGCCCGGAAGAGGTCCACTTCCGCGCCAGTGTCGAAACCTCAGCCGAAGAAAATCAAACTTGACTCTAAAAAGCAAGCTGTCACTCCTAAGCAGAGGTGGCAACCAATTAAAGTATCCGGCAGAGATCGCACGACGATCTCTGCCCGATACGTTCGGTTTTTTATGAAAAATCGGTTGGTCAATGTCAAGAATTGAACGTAGATGTGCCCGTAAGGGGAAGTCTAAAAAAAAAAAGAATTTTTGGCCAGCCTGGCAGGCTTTGGGAGCTCTCAAAAATGTGGTTCGGTGGTTACGTTGGGGTTACTCTCTGCCGTTTGCAAGGGATACGTTGGGGTACGAAAATTTTGCCACCATTTGCCAGGCTTTTTAATCCTTCTTTAGTGAAAACGTATCTAGATTTAATTTGTTAGTAGTAAAAAGCCATAGAAAAGATGCCAATAGGCACACCGGCGTTTTTCAGTCCTGTTTTTCTGGTTTCCAAAAAATCTGGGGGTTTGCGGCTTGTCATAGACTGGTCGTAACTCAATCACTTTCTCGTCGTTTACGATGGATATTCTGCAATTGATCAAGGCCACCCTGGCACAGGCTTTGTGGGCGGTGTCGGTGGATCTGTCATGTGCATATCTACACATTCCCTTGCATCAGCCGGCTCGTCCTTTTCTCGCGTTTACGATGGCGGATCAAAACTATTGGTTTCTTGTCCTATCGTTCGGCCGATCGACAGCTCCGTTAGTGTTTACTCAAAAGGTGGAATCGCAAAGAAGGGTTTCTGTTGTTCCAATATCTAGCCGATTGGTAGTTAGTGAATGCGGACAGGCAGTTGCTCATAACACAAGTGGACGTTTTGTTGAGTCGCTGTGGAGCTCTGCGCCTGTTGGTAAATTACAAGAAGCTGAACTTGTTCTAACCCAGAAGATTACGTTTCTCAGGGAGTTACTGGATTTTGTGTCTGCCAGGGCTTTTCTCACACAGGACAGATTCCGAAAGATTATTGCCAGGGTCGTTTCTACATCCAGGCCTCGGGTAACACATCTGGCGTCCCTTCAACGGAAAAGACGGTCAAGCTAGGCAGATGTCACTTTCGCGAGTTTACGCGTGTAGTTCTCAAGGCTTTGCGTCGCGCCAGGTTACCGGGGCATGGCACAACACTGTCATTGGTAGCTCACAGGATTTGGAGTGGTGGTCGTGTCAACCCCATCTTTTGACACGTGTGCTATTTTCTCGGACTGCTCCATCGACTTAGATTCAGAAGGATGCGTTTTGCACCTGGTGGGGAGTAGTCTTCCAGTGTGGTGTGTGGAAGGGCTCTTGGTCAAGTCAAGAACAGCGGTTGCACATCAACGTTTTGGAGATGAAGGCGGTTTTGATAGCATGCCAAATTCTGCAAACTTTTCTGTGTGGTCACGTGGTTCATTTCCTCGTAGACAATCAGACGGTGGTGGAGTATTTGTCCAAGCAAAGCAGCACTCGTTCACCCATGTTGTCTCGCCTCACCAAGGAGGTCTTACTGCTTGATTTGAATTCCCCTGGAGTGTGACAGTCTAAGGAAACCTCACTGGGAGTATTGTCATCCAAATCTTAAGTTGTTTCGACTCAGACTCTGGTGCATGAGTTTTCCTTCTTCAAATCGAAAGGGTTTTCGCATCGTACCATTCAGAGAATGGAAAGGGTGTACAAGGATTCCACTAACAAGGTATATTTGTCACATTGGCGTTTGGTTGAGGCTTGGTGTATGGATAGGGGAATTGATCCCGTTGCTGCCACAGCCGTGGCAGATGCTGACTTTTTTGTATCTGTTTGAAGTCAGAGGGGTTTCGGTTAGATCGATTCTGACTTACCGCTCGGTTCTTACTTTTGTGTTGAAGAAGTCCTCGGGTTATGACCTGTCATTTTCGGAGGTGTTGTCAGATTTCCTTTGGTCTTTTCAGCTGGAGTGACCTATTGCGGATAGGACAGTGGTGTCTGGGGATTTGTCCTTGGTTTTGAAGCATCCCACGTCGCCGCTCTTCCATAGTTCGGTTATATCTGGCAATTTACTTACCTTCAAGTGCGTGTTTTTAGTTTCGCTGACGTCAGGTAAGCGCCGCGGGGAGATACATGCTTTGCAAAATTCCTCAGGCTCAGGTGGCTCAGGTCAAAGGGTCGTGGCAGGCAATGGTTTTGAAGCCTGTACCATCCTTTTTGGGTAAGACATATTTTCTTACAAAGGGCTTGGGGACGGTTGAGCAAAATTGTTATTCTGGCGTTGCTGGGGGTTAGGTCGCGTGCGGGTATCGATATCTCGTCGCTATGTCCCGTTTCCCTCTGACGAGCGTACGTGAAACGTTCGGCTACTTATCGCAGTACGTTGCAACGTCGTCTGTTTATATCTTTCATGCGGAGTATAACGGTCGATTTAATGAAAGCGCTTATTTCTAATTATATCAAGAAAAAAACTATTTTGTTACCTTGTGATGATATAATTGAGGAGCCGGAGGATGTAATCATGAAGCGTTTATCGATTAAGGCTCATCATGTTAGACATGTCGGGCATTTGTTACGGGTCGCTAATGGCGTTTCAATGTGTGAGTTATTGCGAGTGGGCTGTTGGGCCTCTCCAAACACGTTTATTAAGCATTATGTGCAAGAGTATACTACCGATACATTAACACATTTGCATAGTCTTGGACCATTTGTTGCTGCTGACTCGATAATTCATAATAGTTCTCCCTCGTGCAGGACTCCCCAGAAGAGGGTGTTCAAGAAAAAGAAGTCCGCTAAATAGAGTGCGGCGTTGGGAGCAGTTGTAGTCTGGCGGTTTGGCTATCACATGACTGTTATCTTGCCGGCCCTATACTGACTTTTGTACCATGGTCTTGGTTTTGGACAGAGCGGTTTTGCACATGGTACATTATGCTGTGTCGGGTTGGCAACGGTGCTAGTGACTTGTTTTGTGTTTCCACGTTCGCCTCTTTCTTTTCCGAAAGATGGGGGGGGGGGGGAGGCATCGAACTGTACTTGTATTAACAATGAGCATTTCGTGGTGTAGCCCGTCAGAATATTGTTAATTGTTGATAAATGGGCAGTACGTGGTGAAACCCAACTGAAATTAAAAGAAGAAATTATTTTTTTTATTTCTGCCTCGTGTACAGCATAATGTCTTGTAGACGGTATGTCAACCAATTCGTATGCATGGGATATGCAATTCCCACCACCAGTTCTAGTCTCTCATAGTAATGGCTTCATAGTCTACAAACTGATATTTTCGAAATTAAAACTGAAGTATTTAATGTCTTAATACTCATTTTATGAGTAAAATATCTTGTAGACGTAGAAGCCATCACTCAATGTGTACCCACCCACCTCCCCATCAAATGGGATCATCTAGTACGATAAGTTGGGTATGGCTTGATCACATGATAGGAACTGCAGCGTACGCTGATTGGTCGGTTGGTTGACAGGCATAGTAAACATAGCAACAGGGCACCTGTTATGGGTACCCATGTGGTGCCAAACAGAAGACGAAGATTGACAATGCTTGTGCTGCAATTCCGAAACTATAATGACGTGAGTGTTCTTTGCTCGACATGAATGCTTTGATCAGTAGACGGAATCCTTTTAGTGAGACGGAAGGAAAATGGTATTTTTACAATGTGAGTCTACATCGGTTCTTAATTGTAAACGCAAAACAAGCAGGTGTTGTTTTGAATCTGACGCAAAATTCCTTGTTGCATAGCCCGTATTCTCCTAACAAACCTTTGATCAGGCAGGCAGATCATCTAGGCCCCAAGCCATTGTATTAAAAGAAATTGACAAACTAGAATGCATTCTGAATGGTATGATTATTACTGGTGCTGATGACAATGACCATCTCCAAACGTTGACAAAAGTATTCGAAAGATTACTGAAATTGAGCTTACGTGTAAACTCCAACACTAGTTCTTCAAGGATTCTATCGAGTTTGTGCTCATGTGGAGGATAAAAAAGGAAGTTGCAAAACCAATGCAGAGATTAGCGCAGTAACTAACACACATGTCTTTGAAAGCGTATATGAATTTAGTCAACAATAATCATCGCTTTTTGCCAAATCTTTCGGCAGTTCTACATCCTCTACACCAATTGCTTCATGAGTATAAGAAATGGCAGTGGTCAAACCCTGTAAAAGGAACTGATTACTCCAGATTTAGTTTTTATAGCACTACGATTCGAATTTACCCCTGAAAATGCATCGTGATGCGTATTTCAAGTTTCTTCCGGAGTTATGTCTCTAATCTCTCCAGATGGAAGTAATCAGTTTGCCTCAAAAAGTCTGTCAAAGGTTGAAACAAGTTATTGCCAGATCAATTGAAAAGCTGTCAGCATAATTTGCTTAATCAAGAAATTCAATTTTTATTGGTTCACTCTTTAATTCTCGCTCGTCACCAGTTGCAACGTGCCTGTTTCTAAGAAAGGTTGAACCACAACTACCACTTCAAGAATGTAACGACACGCCATTTTTGTCTGAATATAATTACGAGATCGAATACTGAAAGACCAGTGATCACGCAAATGCTGATGGTTTGAGTAAGCTTCAACATCCGATAAAAACAAGAGTTTATGTGAAGAAAAAGTGGTATTTTACGTTTTGCTCCTGGATAATTTCACAACATCCTTCAAACAGATTGCCCAAGATACGAGAAAAGATTTTGCTACACGTTTTTGAATTCACCAGAAATGGATTGCCTTCAACGGTTGACTCAATGCTATCATCCTTCTATTCACACCTGTCTGAGTTGTCAGTCTCTCAGCAATGTCTTCTGCTAAGAAATAAAATAGTCTTTTCTGAGAAACTCTAGACTACATTTTTAAAGAAATTGGCAAGATCTCTCATCTGATGGTCTAGCATCACCAGAGATATTGAAACTCAAATTAAACTGTGTACCCAGTGTTTGGACATTAGCAGATCGCAAAGAAAGCTACAGTACATTCCTGGAAATGACCAACTCAACCTTAGTAAAATTACACATCGATTTGCCGGCCCATTTCATGGTCAAATGTTTATCTTCATTGTTGATGGACATTCAAATGGTCCGCAATCTCGGATAAATTCACCGCAACCGAGATAATACAAGTGTTACAAGAACTGTTCAGTGCTTATGGAATATGTGACGTGATTTAACCAACAATAGTACTACCTTCCATTCTGATGCCTTCAAAAACACGCTAAGGTTGCCCATAGCTCAGGGAGCTCATAGAATTGCTCACAAAACAACCAGCAAAGTCATTGGCTGATGCTTTATAAATATAAAGCATCAGTCAATAGCCTCGCGGAGCAAATGGTAAACTCGCTGAAATCAAAACTGAAATCAAAGAAAAATGATCACCGCTCAATGTACTAGAAATTTGCCTAATTTCTACAAAAAAGCGACGACCAACGAAATCCCGGCATTATTATTTTGGAACTTGAAGTCAAAAGTTGACTTGACATGGCAAAATCCAATCTTAAAGATATTGTTTAACGAAACGTGAAATCCAAAGATAAGATCACCCGATAATCTTTCAGTATTGGAGAGGAAGCGCTCGTACATGATTACCAACAGAAACACGAAAATGAGCATTTGCTGATATCATCACCAGTACCCTTATGTATGAAGTGTATGTAGGCGAAGTTGATCAAATCCACCATTAGCAGCACCCAGTTTAAGAAAAAACCGAACGCTAATATACCAGAGCCAAGAATAACAGTGCAAAATCGGGCACTGACCAAGTAGCGAAGTAGCAAAGTGCCATCTAGCTAAAGTTTTTTTACAGTCCAATGATTAAACCAGTTAGCAATAAATCGATTGTCTCTCAGGAAAATTCAAATTCCAGAATTTTCCCCGGAAATTTTAAATTTCATTTCTCTAATTGAAATAAAACTGATGCTCCTAGTATTGGCGTTACGAAAACGCAATCAGGTCATCCTGCAAGACTGATCAAAAGTTTAGACTTGAGGACTAACTTTGATGTTTTGTATGGCTCACTTTAGTTGATTTATTTCACAGTGATTGGTAAAGTTATTTTATTTATTTTAATTAATATTTGTTTCCTCACTGTTATGCAATTGCTGTCTTTATTGCAGTTTGCAGTTAAGTTAAAGTTACGGCAAACTTAAAGGCTCAGGTGATTAAAAACAACTCTTCAACCCTGCAATTAAATATTATTCTGTTGAAAATAAATAACGTGCTTAAGTTTTGTGAAAAATTGTTTTTTTTGCTTAAACAACCTTCAAGATAGCTATTTAGTTGCTTAACTGACTTATTTCAATGAACTGAGAGGAGAATTTAAGTTGAGAGTTCAGTACTTAATTTATTTTCATACTGTCCTCATTATGGATGGAAATGCAGAAGAAAACAGATGGAAGTAAAAAAGTAAATACTTAAGTTGTCGAGCTGGTAAGTATTTTCATTATGTTTGAATTAGGATATATTCTTAAAGACGTAATCTAGCTGTGTCCTGTAATAGATAAAGACTAAGGTTCAAAACTGGTAGCAGCACAGACTTAGCGCAAGGTGATCTCTAAGTTAACAATTTGACCTATTAGTCTTAGATAAGACGATGAGTAGCTGTTATATTATCCTTTTGAGTGCGACAATGGCGGAAAAATTAACAATCTATCAGTAAGTGTTTCTTCAGTTTCACGAAAATGCCTAGTACAAGGCATTCTGATAATGTTTTTCCAGTTGAAGACGTTTTGTCTACAACATCACTACGTTATTCAGAAAACTAGTTTGTCAAAGTCATAGCCGTCCGACTACACGATAAGTACGCTAGATATTCATTGGAACTTGCATGTAATATCTCCACAGGAGTAGGATGAAAACAAGAGCTCAATATCATGAACAATATTCTAAGGAGCAATCCATTGAAAGGTCACTGATAACGATCAAAAAGTGTCTACCTCAAGGTCATCAGCGGTTTCGTTACGTGATATGATGATAAAAGATCTGGCCATATCTCGCCATCCCATAACGTTGCGTTCTTGGTGACGTTGCAGTTTCGTCATAGATGAACTTGCATTGAGCATTGAGCAATTCATTGACTTTTTAATTCTGAACACAAAAAATCGTTAATTGAACAAGCCTTGCCAGAAATTGGACCATGTGTCTCAGCCAATTTGATTGTGAATGATTTCAGAGTGTATGTTAATAAAGATATAATCCTGGTAAAAACGGATAATTCGTCAATTTCTCAATAAGAGCAGCTGTATTGGAACTTGACTGGTTGTATGTCTGTTGGAAGAGTGGTAAAATAGGCCACTACAAGAAGCACTTCGAAAAGAAATTCTTTTAGGTAGTAGAGGGATTTCTCACATCCCGTTATCAATTTCAACTTTAATGAGAGGCAAGCCTTGGAAGAAAAAAACTGTGAAATGGAAACTTTAAAAATATACTAATCATATAGACCACTTTGGCAGCACAACAGCTGAGATTACAAAAGATTAGTATATAATTGGATGCAATGACATAGTGCATCATCACATTGGTGATACCATTACATTTCATGTGTTATAACACTAAAATACAGCATGCCTTTTCTTTTTTATCAAAGACGCTATAGCGAACTTGGATGGAAATTGTTACTTGTATTAAATCCGACAAATCACCAGCGTTGAATTAGACTTGTCTTTAAAGAAAATCACATCGGAATAGCTCAGTGAGCTCCAGACTATGGTACTGATTTTATATAATTGTCTTGAAATTGACTTTGTCACCTCTGTTTGTTTAATCTCTGCTTATCGTTATTTACTGCATGGATGGCAACAACAAAGCAAAAACAAATTTCAAAAGAAAGTTGTACCAAATTTTGAGTCTTTTTTGCTACAGTAGAGTAAAGAATATATTGTTACTTATAATGTTGTATAATATAATACACTTATAATTTGTTAAATAAAATCAAAGTGTGTTTCACATAATATCATTGTGAATGTCCATTCAGGGTGTTATTTGTTTTAAGTATTTTATACTCTTTTAGAGACTGTGGTATCAGATAATGGCAACAAATTTAATTAGTTATCATCACTACTTTATATTGTTTACGTTGTAATTCATGAAATAAAAACGAGACGAGAATTTGCTTCTTTCAAAGAAGTTGCTATTTGTGAGATTCTTAGCTCTGGGCTGTCTTTCTTCAAATTGGAGACATAAAAAGGCAAAAATAAAACAAGTTACAGTTAAATGAAGGACTTACTCACTGAACTGAAATATAAATGAAAAAAGATAAAACAGACTGCACAGGTAAGATATTTAATGAAAAAATACGATCAAAATTGTACGTTATGTATTTCAATTAACTGATTTATTGTATAACTCGCCTGAGTTTCCACAAGTTTATTGACGCTTAAGGCAACATTGCTTCATTAGTAGATGTGTTAATAGCTAGGGATGAATCAATCAATATTTATATACATATATGTGTGTGTGTTGAGTAGTTTCTCATAACTATTTTGTTATTGTAATGTGTTGACAATTTTGTTGTTTTTAGTGAATTCGAAAACTCCTCGCTGGAAAAAAATTGACAAATTGACGCTAGCTATGAAGAGTTGACGAATAACCTAATGGCATAATAATGAATATGAACAAGCTACAATATACCCTTTAGCTTTTCAAGAGCAGCAAACTGAAACAAATCAACTCAAAATCAATTATTCCGTGATATTGTGTAATTCCAACCATGAAGTAAAGAATATTCTCATTCTTATCATGCATGTTGTTGTGCATCTGCATTTAATCTGAATCTTAGTTTTACATTAATTGCATTCCATATGAAATAAGATTTAAACTCAGTTCCTTAAAGTGGAATTAGAAGGAATTCGTTCTTCATATCGATTTTCTTACAAATACGCGGCAACACGTGAAGGGTTAGTTAAGAGCAATAGAAAATAAGCCCCGGGCATAATTGGTAATTTTCTATGAATTTTAAATATCATTACTTCACTTTCTTTTCATAGCTACAATTACATAAATCAGTGCTTGGGTAGGATAGCTCAATTTAATACCCTTTGCTATTCTGTTGCCAAAGTGTTCAGCTGACAAAGAATTTTTGTATGAATTTCAAAATTTTGCAAAACAGTTTAACAAAGTTGTATTTTTGTATAACACAGTTTAACAAAGTTGTTTTTTTGTATAATTAAAACATGAAGACAATATTTCGGGATGAAATCTTGCATTTTGAAACGTATAGTATATGCTTAATGCTGTAGAAATCGAAATGGGGTTATTGATCTGCTTTCTGCTTTCTGCTCTCTAACGTCTTTAAAGAGTAACATGCATATTCTGACTACAAAAAATGTTCCTATGCTACACAGTGAGTGCTCTAGCTGCAAAAGAAAAAGAAAGTTTCCAATAAAGTTTGCCGTTGTTATATATCATGCTATAAAATGGGATCATAATGCACAAATTGGTAAGAGCGTCGAATTTTTGGCAAGGAGGCTCTGATTTTTGCTCCCCTTATGGTATGCAAGTGTGTACTGCATACAACAGCTTCCACTTCAGATATAGAGTACTGTACACGTAAGGGCTAAGGATAATAATGTATGAACCGTTTAGAGCTCTGAGGGGGATAAGCAGTGTATAACATATCTCATTTTTATTAAACGACTGATTTATATATTACATTACTTATCAATTAATATTGAAATAGGAAATAAATTGAATATGATTTGAAGGAGAATTCTTCCTAGAAATAAGTAATCTCCACATATTTTTAAAGGGTGAACTTAACTATGAAAGGTGAATGGAAATGAGAAAAAATTAACATGATACTGATAAAAGAAAACATTGTTTTATGGAAGATTTCTAAGACAAGAAAGATGGTAGACCTGTTTAACCCGCCCCTTGACCACTGCTAAGACAGAATCCATCACATTTGATTCGATTACAGAGCATTCCCAGGTAATAGTAAAACGAGGATGGAAGAATCAGCCAATTTTATAAATTGCATTGATTTTAAACGACAGTTCAATAATTTGCATGACTTATATGTAGATATTTCATTTGTTCTACAGAATATATCAAAGACACTTTGCAGTTTATTATTCTCCAATAATTGATTGAATAGTAATCACTTAAGTGTTGAAGTAGCATTTACATTTTATTATTGCTAGCATGAAGCAGTTTAAATGTATTCAATAGTAAAATAATATTTTCCTTATAGGAAACTCTAAGACCTAAGTATTACACTGTCGCATCTAAATATCGATATTTCAACACTCATCATTTAGTAATTAAGATAAAATCAGTAGGTTATAACTTGCTATTTAAGCCTTATAAACCAGAATTACTAAAGACGCATATTGACCAGAAAAGGATGCAACTATTTTAACAGTATTGAGTTCATATTTATGTTAATTTGTCTCACACTTTAAAGTGTAACGATAACTTTACTTTCAGGTTGTACGCAGCTAATATTAGTGACGCAGTTGTTCAAAACACAATGGCTTGCGACAGGTGAAAAACTACCTATTTTAACAAGACATGAATTTCTTTCAGCATGTGTTGAATATGTGAGAATAATAATAAAAACAATAATAAAAATAAGGCAAAGCATATCAGTGCACCTCTCAAACAGAAACGACCGGTTTTGAAAAGTAATTCTTAAAGACATCCAATTGTGATAAACAAAATAAAATATATTTTTGAAATTCTATGTCGTTTCTTTTAAGTAGAGATAAAATTCATAGCAGATGGTCCGAGAAATGATGTGGAAAAAGAAGGAAGGAGTCGTTATTGAAGTACACTGACCACTGGATTAAATGACACTGAAATGTTTAAAAAGCAGTGTTTGAAATATTATTTTTTATTACGACTGGGTTTACTTTGCTAAAATAGGTAAAGAAAATTGTAGAGACTTCCTAGCTGCCTGTCGGTTCTTGTTGTCTCAAACTACATGCAGCTGAGTTTGTGATCTGGGTTAGTCATGCTCTTGAAAACAAGCCAAGTCAAGTTTTTTACTGAGGTCAGACGGGAAGTCATTGATATTCATAGCTTCGAAATATTATATGTTGGGTTTTTCTTTTATGCTTCATTATTATATTGTTAGACTAGAGAGAAAGTGAAACGAAGGAGGCAAGTACTCCAATATCGGACATTGTTGTGTAAACCGTAACTTGGTCATCTTAACAACTCAAACAGTTGTATTTGATCATTTAACATCAGCATAAAGTAGTGCATTATGCACAACAAACGAGTCAATCTAAATAACATTGCGCGAACACTGATTGACAATCGATATAGACTGAAACAATCAATTTTCTTTCTAATGTTACATTAAAGTAAACTGTTAACTGTCTTTGATTTTCCATGAGCACAAGTGTTGGGAGACGGAAAAAGAAAGAAGACAAACACAATTTCTTCAATTAAAATGGCAGCATTTTGTTTGACAAAAAGTTGTCGACAATTTCCAAAGCGAATCTTATTTAAGTGCTTATTTATTCTTGGATTACTCACTTCTGTGTATTTTCTGGATGTGAAAATGGATCTTCGGAGAAAGTAAGTCTTATAATGTTGTTGTAAAACCCACAGAAGAGCCTAATGTAAGGAGTAATACTATAAGGTTTGTATAAAATGTAAGAACTTGAAATGTTGACCTTAACATTTGGCAGGATAACATGTAGAAATGTACACATGAAAAACCGTTACAGACAGAGGGTCTATTGTCTCTTTTCGGACTATTGGAGTCACATAACTAGAACATTTGACCCCAGACTCTAATTTTTAAGATCAAAGGCTTTCGTTTGAAAGGTTGGCTATTAATATTCTGACCAATTGTTTGGATTCCTCCGAGAAATTAAATTTTCTTTTTAATTGCATTTAGGAAAGTGTTCCATTGTTCTTTAGCTTGTTCGAGGCACCTTGGTAGATAATTAATAATTAATTAACAGATATTAATTTTCAAGATCAAAGGTCACGTAACTTTGTTATCCATTGTTAGGATTCCTTGGAAAAATTTAATTCCAACAGTGGTTTTTTTATTTGTATTTCCAGAAGTTTTTTATTTGGTCCCTGGTCAATTGGGTTTTAGGCCCCTAAGGGGTATACGTTTGGGTGTTGCCTGTCTGACCGTTAATCCTTCGCCAGCTATCACTTCCACCCTGATAACCCGTTTCCTGTTTCTGGTTTATAAGTGAGTGCTTCTTATCTTGACCTAATTAATTTTGGTTGTCTCTACTAATGATTGGGATTAGGATAATTTATTGAATTCGTATGATGTATTTCCTTTTGCTTCTTTTTTCGCCATGATAATTCATATATTATCTGTCAGCAAGTGTTAGGGGAATAAATTTGATCAATTCTTATGGTCTAGACTTCTACTTTGTTTTAAATTTATTTGCATTTTAATGTCAGATCCAACTTATGCCATTTAAATAGATGCATTGGCTGCACAAAGTACAAAGGGCCTTGACATCACATTGCCCATTCCACTTTTCACACAGCACAGCCTTATATTAATAACATTAATATTTCTGGTTTGTGCAAATGCTATTTAAACTGTAGTAACAAGGACGCAGTATGAACATCTGACACACATTTCAAACCGACTTATGACAACCGAACTATTAATATACTCATACCTATATATATATATATATATATATATATATATATATATATATATATATATATATATATATATATATATATATATATATATATATATATATATATATATATATATATATATATATAAGGCTGCTTTAGGCATTATCGGGACCAGATATATATACAAGGATATTTTTGGGCATTATCGGGAGCAAGCATATAGATATTATATATATTGCATTAGCGTGACCACATATATTTGCATATTGTTTTAATTGCTTATGAATATATTTGAATTTTTGGGCAATTTTGATTGTAAGCCAATATTAAAGATATAAAGTCACGCATATAATAAAAATAAATAATATGTGTATATATAATATTAGTTGTAAAGGCGGTCTCGATAATGCCTATTTTATGCAGTATATAATATATACAAGAGAAAAATAATAAAACTAAAAATCTATCAAAATAACAAAACGCTGGAAAAATATTGGAGTGCAAATGATACTTTAATATGAATTATGTACAATAACAGAAAAATTTTATGTTTTCAACAAATATATTACATGTAGCACCGAAGTCAAAATTATCGAGACCAGCTTTTGGTCCCGATAATTTTGCTGTCCCGACAATGCCTATTTTAAAGGACATTCGGTCTCGATAATGCCTAAATAAAAGAACGATGTATATATTCTCAAGACAACCTAACTGCCAGTTTCTTTATCATTCAAGTAACATTTCCTATTTTACTAATAGGCGTCTGCATTACTTTAATAAAACAACTCAAGTAAAAAAAAACCAGTGCAATTAAAACAGTGCACAAACAAAAAGTTATTGCTTAGTAAGTCATATCTTTTGTTTTACAGAATGCCAGCTGCTGACTTAAAATTAAAATCGTTTAATGAAACAACCGATCGAATCCCAGTTAAGGAATTTTATCCAAATATAAGAATACCTACTGTAACTACGGGAAAGGTTAATTGTCACAAGTTAATAATGGGAGATAAAGAAGAGCAAAATCAAGTCAATGTGTTGTCTGGAACACAGCAGAAAAGGATACCGAAATCAGCTTTGCATTATATTCAAATTAGTAAAAACTGTTCATATTTCCGCACAGAAAGGAAGTATATATTGGATCCATTGACACCAGAAGAAGGTGAATTCCCGATTGCATTTAGCATTTTAATGCACAAAGATGTGGAGCAATCTGAACGATTACTGAGAGCTATCTATAGACCTCAAAATTATTACTGCATTCATGTTGATAAAAAGTCCCCCATTGAGGTGAAGAAAGCAATGAAAAGAATAGCTTCGTGTTTTGATAATGTTTTTCTCAGTTCCAAATTGATTGATGTACAATGGGGCAGCTATAGTGTTTTAGAACCAGAAATAACGTGCATGCAAGATTTGTGGAAATACGATTGGAGGTAAGGCGTACGATAATTATTCCAGTTTGGAATTGTTTCGCTGAATGGATACATAAAAAGATTTCTTCAAATGAATTTCATGCGCACATGGAATCAAGGTGTGCAGCTGTCTAAAATCAGAGAACAATAACCAAACAAATGCCAACCCTTAAATAGCATGTACATAATTCCAGGATCCCCTCTCAAACGACCTGTTTGAACGGATTTTAACCTCTAGTTTTGCAGGAAATAATTGAATAAAAACACCCACGAAATTATCATCTACGCGTCAGTGTTTAACTAAAAACATTATTTTATCGGGTTTAACTTATTAAAACAAATATGCATTTGTTGTCTAAGATAATTTGTCGAAAAGATAATAATTTCTTTTCTTCAACATTTAGATACTTCATTAACCTGACCGGACAGGAATTTCCTCTGAAAACTAATGCAGAATTAGTTTCTATATTACAGGCTTTAAATGGAGCCAACAGCATTGAAGGAACAATTAAAAGGTTGGTTTTCTTACATAAAACGTGTACATGTCAAATTGTTGCTTCATGTGTTATTTGCAGAAGTATGGTACGATAGGATAAAGGATTAAATCAGAACCTTAAAGACTGCTTAATGTAGAATTTATTATATATTTTGACTATACTTAAGAAATCAGAAAATTAAAAAAAAAACTGAGGCTGAAAAAGATAAAAAAAATGAGAAAAGGCTTTTAAGAAAATAAAAGAAAATAAATTTGTAAATTTAATTATAGTGTGTTGTTTATAATACGACAACTAAATGCCATAGAGAAACACAATTTTCGCAATAATTGTTAACAGACCATGCACTTATCATTGCTTAATATAGCTTAGCTAGATCATAAAAAAACGAATGTAAATAATCAGAGCCTATTTTACATATATATATATATATATATATATATATATATATATATATATATATATATATATATATATATATATATATATATATATATATATATATATATATATATATATATATATATATATATATATTTGTGCTTCAGGATGACTGCAAGTTCCAGAGACCGCACAAGATTTGTTCACGACGGAATTAAGAATCGTAGGATAAGAAAACCACCACCACCTGTTAATGTAACTTTCTTCAAAGGTTCCGTTCACATTGTTGCACAGCGGGGATTTATTGATTTCGTTATTCACGATAAACGTGCAAAATTACTTAGAAATTTTCTAAAAGATAGTGGTAAGTCTAAATATTGTAAATTTTAATTGCATTTAAGTGCGTTATGAAAGCCAAAACACGCTAGGAATCTAGTGTTTTTGCAAGAAACCTCTTTGTTGGATATGTTTCAACTGATGACGCCATAATTACAAATTTCTCAGTTTTTTTTCTGCTTGTGGATGGTTTTGATGTTCGAATTAGTCAGTATGCAGAAAAGGCTTTGTGGAATAAACAAGAGATAAACTGTTTATTAATGATTATATTTATGTGTGCTAGCCCTCATATAGCACGCCCGCCTACCTGCCTAACACATCACATAGCAAAGCTTACGCTAACACCAGATGAGTACAGCTACATAGGACTTAAGTACCCTGCATAGCTTGTGCTCCTTTTGGTCATAAACATAGTGCTTAATACTGCAGTGGTAAGCGCATTGACCTATGGTGTACCTGCTGCGCTGATAGCGCAACGAATGTGAGTTTATATTGTCCGTGGGTCTCTGTTCAAGAGGTATTGAAGAACACCGCAAAATATTTAGGTTCACTTCGTTATTTTATCAAAATGTAGTTGTGTTTTTTGGTCAATTTAATAGAAAACAAAACCATTTTCGAGTAGCGAGGAGTTGGAACAATAACAACACTTTCTCTGACACCTAAGGAGATGGTAGTAGTTGCGACTTTAATTTGCAAAACATTCCCAACGTTGGTATGACGTTGGTAAAAAAGAAGTCTTATTAATATCGGAAGCCAGAGATTTATTGAGTTCCACAATCAAATAGAAAAAAAAACACTGATTCGTTGTCAGGTGCGACGCCTGTCAAACGCTAATGGTACATCGCAATGTTTACTGAGGTGGAGCAATTGTTATGACGTCATGAACATTAATGTGACGTGCAAGAATCTTGCTAAATCTCGTTAGAAATCAGAGTCAGTAATAAATAATAAAAGATAAGATACCTGGAAAATCAAGTGTTATAAACTTGCAGTCATTAAAGTTGTACAACACAAAAGTAACAATTGTTCATTCTTGTTAAGTATCTTGGCAACTGACATTTGCACGACATTGAAGGTGTATAAATTTCACTGTCACAGGTTTGGCCATTTGGAACACACTCACCACTAAACTCACAATACTATGTACTGCCAAACGGCGCACACATTTTAACATTTACACTGAATATTGTTTACCTAGGGACTTTCCAGTAGTCTTCAGTTGCTTGTAATATGAAAGTTGTTTTATCAGATAAACCCTAAAATCTGCTATTGAAGTGCGAAAAAGTACGTCGCAAAGCAAATCTCTGCGAATTAGTGCAACCTTTTTCCAGAGAAGCTGTTATAAATTAATGTAGCGAATGGAAAATCTGTTCTGTTGCGGTATCATACAGAGCATTTAAAGTCTAACTGAAATTTTTGAGTCATGATAGTCGTGGTCTTAATATTTTTGTGTAAGTTATTACAAAATTGGTATCATGAAATTTCTCTTCAACAAAGTTTTATGTGGAATCCGAAATTTTACGGTTTTAAATAGCTGTTTTGGGTTTCACTGCACTGTGTAAATTAAATACCCTGTAGCAAAATCGCATAATTTTCTCATTATTCTGTATGTTTCACAACCCTGTGTGTAATCTCGAAAAAATAAGATTTGTTGTTGATCATACGTAATCATCCGGGTATCAGTGTGGTGACTAAAGTACATTTGTTTCACATACACAGAAAAGCACATCGTTTGTAGATGACAGTAATTGTAACTAATAAATATGTCGTCACATGCGAGAAATTGCAATGTATTTCATATTGTAGATGCTAAAAGTGACGTGGTGCACTTAAATAACATTGTTTTAACTATGCCTTAAAATAATGTTCACATTTGAAGTTATTGTATTCAACTGAATTTCATTTTGTACGGATTAAAAAACAAAATATGCAATATTATAACTTTTTCTAAACTTGAAATCACTTTGTTGTATTCAACTCAATTTCATTTCGCATGAATTAAAAAACAAAATATGCGATATTTGTAACATTTTCTAAACTTGAAATCACTTTTTTGTTAGCAACATTACTGTACAAAATACACCCTTAAAAGCAGGCTTAACTGGTGTTTATTATTTATTCACAGGAGTACCTGACGAAACGCTCTTTGCAACCCTGAATTATAATAAACAGCTTAAAGTTCCAGGAGCATATTTAGGTATAGCACATTTTCTTAATTTCATATTTTGTTATATTTCTTTTCATAATAGAGAGCCCTTTTATATTTGTGTAACGTATGTTTTACTATCAGGACAACCGTATGCTTAATATAATTGTCAAATGTAGTAATAAATCTGTCCTTCCGTAAAACAATATTACAGTAATTTGTTGCATAATTATAATTTTTCTTTATTTTTGTAGGTGAACCTGAAACAGATAAAATCGATGCACCAGAAGGAGTTTTTCCAAAAAATCCTTTTATAGCACGTTTCAAAAACTGGGGAAATACAATATTTAATTGGCCTTGCTACGGAAAAAGACTGAGGTTGTAACATTGATACTTATTTTATCAGAGTCCCATTAAAATCAGGGAAATTATATGCATACTATTTGTCGTTTGTCTGTTTTGGCTATATTTTATTTGCTTATTGAGTATTTATGCTTTATTCATAGATCTTTGAATATATATGCATTTAAATTTCTAGGATATATTCCGCTTACTTTTTAAACCAACACTTTTTAGCAAAACGTGATACAAGAAGCTGTTAGCTTTAACTGTATTATGCATTTTAGACTCCTTTGCATATTTGGTTACGGAGATTTACCACTGCTTGCATCGAGAAAGGAACTGTTTGCGAACAAATTTCACGCTGACTTTGAACCAGAAGCTTATGATTGTTTAGAGGAATTACATTACAACAAGACGTTGGAACAAATCAAACATGGGTTAAAATTTAATGTTTCATTTTATCAGCATTTAGACATTGTACACAACCACAGTTAGTGCTTTCAGTGCTCTATGATGTTTGCTATAGAAGTTGAGTCGACATTTAATAATTATTTAGAAGAATTACAAAACAAAAAAAGCTTTGGAACATAAAAATACGGTTTAAATTTTTCGCGTTGCAATGTATGAGGTTTCTGACATGACGTACAACTACTTTTTAGTGTTTTCATGCCATTGTGGTTTGTTATTAAGGCTTTTTTTAGTTGGTTTATGGTAACTAATTAATGTCAGCGGAATACATTGCACTAAAACTATGCCATGTTTTCATTAATCTCAAAACACATATGTTTAGTTGTTGCAATCGACCAAATTTGGCAGAGTCATAATGTAGCATATCTAGTTGGTTCAGCTCAGTTTTTAAAAGAAATTCATTAACATTTTATATGCAAAAATTGACATTGAAATTTTACCCTTTGTCCATTATAACGTAGGTAAACCCTTTGAATTGGCAGTTGAGGCACGCGGAATGATATCCGCATAGGCATATTGATACCTCTGTGTCTAGAGGAGAGGTGAATTGACCCACTGAGTTCGTGCGCACCTTGGGGCGGGGGTTAACAGTGGTCCTCGATAGCAGAGACGCGCGCCGGTTTCTCACAGTCTGGCTACAGGCGCGGTTATTGTGGGTTCCAGGGGTCTGACTGGCAGTGATTGTTGCGGTCTCGGAGATGTGATAGACGTATTCTTTCGTGTTGCCTTGGGTAGTAACCTCCGGTCTGCGGAGACAGTCTCCTATAAACGCGTTCTAAGGAATGTTACTGTGGATTTTTGCACTCCGAAAGCTCTAGTGACCACTGAGGCCGCATTTCCAATTTGTAGCGCTGAATTGCAGTCGGTCTTGACATTACTTAGGCTTACCAGATCAGGTTGAAACTTCGTACAGCGTGCCAACTATGACTTCCTGGCTCAAGCTCAAGGTAAAAAACCGAAGGTGATCATTATCTTGGAGACTGAACGGTTTTGAGTTTATTTTCGGCCCTTGAGGCCTAAAAGACGGTGTGTAAGAATTTCCTCGGTGACCTTAACCTCCTCAATTATGGTAAAGGTAAAAAACCGGAAGTTGATTATTATCTTTAAATAAACGGTAAGAGACAGAGCAATTTGGAGCTTGTTTTTGGTTCTAAAAGACGGTATATAAGAGGTAGCTTGGTGACCTTGTCCTCCTCGGTCATGGTTAAGATCAAAAACCGAAAGTTGACTATTGTCTCAAAAACAGTTAGAATAGAGCGACTTGAGCTTATTTTCGGACCTTTGGGCCTAAAAGACGATATGTAAGAGGTGCCTCGGTGAAATTGACGCCCTCGGTTATGGTTAATATCAAAGCCGAAAGTAAAAAATTATCCTTAAAACTGGTTAGAGAAAGAGCTATTTTGAGCTTATTTTCCTCCCTTTTTGCCCTAAAAGGCATTTTGTAACAAATACCTCGGTAATCTTGACTTGCTCGGTTATAGTCAAGAGAGAGAGAGAGAGAGAGAGAGAGAGAGAGAGAGAGAGAGAGAGAGAGAGAGAGAGAGAGAGAGAGAGGGAGAGAGGGAGGGAGAAAGAGCAATTTTTAGCTTATTTTAGACCCTTTCGGGCCTAAAAGACAATATGTAAGAGTTGCCCCAACTGATTTCACTTCAGTAGATGATCTGTGCACCAGTAGGAAATAATTAAACTCACTGTTAAATTGTATTTTCAGGTTATTCAACTAAATTTATAAATATAATCTTATGATTAAAATATTGCGACATAAATATAGAAAAATGTAGCAGACATCATGCAATGTGTCACAATATAAACAAAAATTATTTTCTTTAGCTTTGGTCTTCATCTTATATGGCGAAGTTCAGCGATTTGTATGTACATCTTTACCGCCTTTTCCTGTTCAAAAGAGAAAAGCAAGTATTCAGTACGAAACAAGTAAAAACTATGCATTTCTGATACAGTTAGGAGGTTGGTATTGCGTTTTAGTTATCCTAGAAACTACATCGGACGAGGTACCCTGTTTAGTCATGTCAAACACTTAGGTACTAGCTATGGCTTTGCGTGCTGCGTCATTTGTATTCGCTCCAGCCTTGTATGGCCAAAAATTGTTGAAATTTTGAAAGGAATGCTTGAATACAAAGCATCGGGAAAATTCTGTCCAACATACAAATTTATTAAGAAATTCAGGGCGCAATTATAACAAAGCTTTGGATTTCTTAACAATGCGCAAACATTTTAAAGATGTTGGATATTCACGAAACAATAATTTGTAAAGAATGTATTTAAAATAGCTGAAATGTAAAGGATAAAAAAGGTTGTCGGAAGAAGGAGACACTTGATACCGCATGTGTTATTAAAAAAAGAACACGGAGAAAGGGGTAAATTCTGGAGACTGAGGCAATCCATGTGGGGTGCCTATTTTGTTTAAGATAGGGGTAATTTGTTTTTATTCAGTACTCCGTATTTCCCACAAAAAGGAGGTATTATTTCAAAATTAGCACACCTGGATTATCAGTTGTTTTAAAAAGTCAAGGACACGCATTAATCAGTTGGTTTGTGAGTGGTCCCCAGGACTGTTTTTTCACATGAACACACTATTGGCTGAAGGTGGGCTAAGCCAAGCGTCTCACATTTTTTCGCAATGATAGCAATAACATTATATAATAGTTTTGTTAGAGTTTTAATGTGATTTGAGTCCCTACGTTTTCATATGAGGTCCTTATTTTAGCATTTGAATGGCACTTGAGGCCCTCGTAAATTCGAGCCTCAAATGACAAGTGTCAAATATGCCAAATTGACATGCTGCAAATGAGAAAATCGCGCCTGAAATAAAAAGGGGGCCCTAAATTACTTTGACGTCCAGCAAAACGAGATGATTGGTATATTTACATCATGTATTCCTAGTATGATCACCAACTCGTTTGACACTAAAATTACCGTATCCTTGAAGTATGGTAATATTGGTTCATCTTTTGCTCATCTGGCAAATTTGTTGGTCAAAAAGACACTCCTTTGATCGATTGCTTAAGAAACAACGTTTACAAAACCTCAGAGTGCGTGGGCGTAGTCTGCTATGGTCGCACCTACCTAGTATTTCTTTGAGGTTATATCATTAAGCGATTGCATCCGCGTTGCACATCTGATGTTATCAGAAGCGTAATCAATTGCTCAAATGGCTCCTGTTTCGCATGAGTACTTCTTCGCATAATTCTAAATAGAAAGTATGTAATAATAAAAATATTATTGTCGGGAATCAAAGTCAGAAGCATAATCAATTGCTCAAATGGCTCCTGTTTTGCAAGAACACTTCTTCCCATAATTCTAAATACATAGCATAGAATAGCAAATATATTATTGTCGGGGATCAAAGTTTGGTTTGAACAGTGTATGATATATATTCAGGACTTTGCAGATGCGAATGTAAACTGGTTGACTTTGTGATGCATTTACAAGAATATGCAGCGTCAAGGCATTATTTATATATAAGAATGCTATTAACTGTGTTATTAAACCTGTCTCCATGCTTATAAAACGCCTTATGTCCATAAAGTTTGACAATATAGATCCAGGTCGCAATATTTTTGGAAAGATAAACAGAGATTTTTATTTTGATAGGCAGTATGGCTCTTATTATGATGTTTATGATAATTAAACAATATATTTGTTACTTAAAGGGCTATCAGAAAGAATTTTCTCTTTAAGTTATTTTATCAAAAAAAATCTTAATAGGCTGTTAACAGAAGGGAGCAAACATAAACTGGAGATAAATTCATATTAAAACTTTGGGTTTAAAACCTTATTAGTAATAACCTTTTTAGAGAAAGTGAACCATATGAACAGAAGTGTGCTCAGGCCGACACAAATGACCCATCTATCTTTGGAGCGTTGGCACATATTATGAAATATCTCAGTAACAAATCAGTGAATCAATGTGTGTTTGGGGACAAAACAATGGGGGTTGTGTCTCTGTGTGTGAATTATTTTTCTTTGTTGCTGTTCCTCTGTCTTGAGTTTGATTTATAAATACGGTATGTTATACAACGAAAATTGCTTTATCAGATAGTTTTGCAACCCTAAATATTATGTAAAAAATATGGTATTTCTGTATGCTATCGGTCACTTTAATGGACCAAATTACGTGAGACAGACTGGCAGGTTAAGCTTTAAATATACTACACTTATTCTATTGTACATTTTATTGGTATGTTCTGTAAGAACTGTAGGCATAAACTGTGGTAAAGTACAAAATGCATTCTGAATGATCGTTTGGTTCCCGTGTTGTTTTGCATTTCAGCAGTCTCATGTAACTACAATTGCTGATTTGACATGTTTATTACATTTTATTGCAAATGAAATGTTTTAGGTGTTACACCACCTAGAATCGTGTGTTGTAGGAAGTTCTTAAGTGCTCTTGTATGACCATGTTGAAGAAAATGTGTCTTCAAGGCTATCTTGTCTTTCACTATTAAATTTCAGTAGAACTATAGTAAAGCCACTGAAAATCTCAAAATACTAGCAGGCATGCGTTTTCAAAATTTATTGTTTAAAATGAGTCTTGTAGATCATAACACAAACGAAGTGACGACGCATTCCCACACAAATATAAAGTAGTGCATTTTACATTCTCTAACTAAGCTCAAAGCTTCAACAGCTATATTCACATAAACGTCATATCTGTAAGTAAACTTGAAGCTTAGTAAGTTTTAATGGCAAGACCCCCTTTCTTTTCTCATTATAACTACACACATTCAATTTTTGATTTACTGTTCAAGATAACGATAAGAGCGATAATAATAGTTCCTATGTTTATTTTTCGCTAAATCAGCATTGAAAGATGTTAATGGGGCTGCCATAATCGTCATTCCCCGTGTTCCATAACTGGTAATCAATGTGTTATAATTGTTAAAACCTTGTTGTCTTTCGGTGGTCATTATCAGCTATTTGTTTACCATTCGATTACATAATGACAACCTGGAAAGATGGGAGATTTTTCGAGAGACTGGTGACAAGACTGGAAAGATAAGCAAAGACAGCATGGACGAGCCGGGCAACCTGCATTACATTCCACAAACCACAACACAGAGAGAAATACCCCAAGCCAACTCGAGTGAGAGGATGAGTTGGCTAAAAGAAAGGACAGCATCCTGACCGACCAAGAGAAGCAGGATCGTAAAGTATGCAGGCATGGTGAAGTGTGTAAACAAGCAAAGGGTTTAAGCATACATTACGCAAAAGCACATTAACAGGCAATGCTACAGCAACGCACTGCACAGGTGACTGGTGAGTTGGAGGAGATAAATGCTCAAAAGGCAAATCACAGCTCTCTGGAACTCCAAGATGAGGCACGCGAACTCGATAGTTGTGACGGCAGAAAGCCTAGAAAAAAATCAGTGCAATGATAACAGGTGGTGAGACATAAAAACGATTTAGTGCTGCAACCAGAAAAAAACATGAAAGCAGGTATCGCAGAAAAATTGAAGATTTACTAACTTGATATACACTGTAGGTGAAGAAAGATTTCGTATAGTGAAACCGCGACAAGGAAGACCAATAGATATTAAACAAAACAGAAGAGATGCTAGCAAGGCAAAGATGAGCTTAAACAACTAAACAAGACGATGGAAAGTGGAAGCAAACTAGGAAAGCGTTGAAATCTAAAAAAACTAAGAAACTAACTGAGGATAACGTTAAAGAGTCTAGCTCATGTCTAAAAAATTACGCAAGGAAAGAGAGCGAGCACTCACAGGTCCGAGCAAATCCATTCTACTTCACGTCAAACCTGTTCTGCAAAGCAAGAGGCATGACCCTTACGGAGAGGTAAGAAAAAAGTAGAGACTCATTTTCGAAACGTTCACAGTGACAAGCTAAGAGATGAACAAAGAGAGGAAATCGATTGGAGTGAAATCAAGCTGAAAAAAGTCCAAGAGTGAAATAAACGAGGGCGAAATAATGCGTTTGGATCAATAGTTCTTATAAGAAACCAGTTGCCAGAAAAGTCACAGGCGCAATCAAAACTACTTAAAAAACAACTGCAAGCTCAGAGCCACTGTAAACCTAATCACAACAGCAAGGACAAGATTAGAAAAAGGAATCATAGTCATCGGAGAAGAAAGGCCGGGATGCTAGAATACAACTGAGAACTAGAGAAAAAAGTGGTCAATACAACAGACCATAGAAGAAGCAAAGGATAAGACTGCCCTACAAAGAGCTGGTGAGAACTTGCATAGAGCCACTATAGCTTAGATTGTATTATGAGAAAGCGGTCGACTGAAGCAGGCCCACGAAAGCAAGCGATTATACCTAGAGCTCTGTGATGGCAAGACATATTAATGTAAGAACCATTACGACTAGAATTACTTCTAAGAGGTGTCTATGACCTGCTATCAATTCCAGCAAGTTTGAAAAGATTGAACTTACATTATTCAGATTGAGTGAAACCAATGAATGACTTATTTGTTATAAGACAGGAGGACTAGAGCACATCTTATCTAAGTACAACCAAGGCTGAAACATGGATGGTTCAGGCAGACATGAGTATGTTTTGGAGCTATCACGGACATCTTAAGACCAGTAATAGAAATGAGAAGGAAAAAGCATGGGAAAGGTGTAATATTCATCACTTTTTCAAAGCAGAGGAGAAAAAACATCAATGAAAGGTAACGTTGGAGTTATGGCCTCGACAGATTACTGGCATATGAATGTGAATCTCAAGCAGCAACTGCAGTTCCCGGGGAAAATTTACCCTACAAATCTGGTACAAGAGCATGCAACATGGACAGACAAGAGCGAGCCGGTTGTCATAGCAGAACTAATTGTGTCGTAGGGAAGAGCGAAAAAAGAGTTAGCGATCAAAAGAAAAAAGCAAAGAATGAAGATCTCAGAAAAGAGTCTGAGCAAGCCGGTTGCAAAGCATTGAGTGAAAATGTTACATGAAACGTTTCATGCGCGTGATCTGAAATCAGAACTGAAAGAGCTACGGAACCGGCATTAATTCTGCCTATAGTTAACTGAAATAACGTTGAGTTTGAAATACGCTCTAAGTAATGCTGAGATTCAGAACATAGCTGCGTGCACGCATGAATTATTATTAATATACTTTCTAATGTAATGTTAAATAACAAAGGATAGCGAACAAGAGAAAATCAATTTAATGGCAATTGTTATCATCATGTGTTAACATAAATAAATAAAAGCGAAAGTAAACAACTTTGAGTTTTAATACACGTGATTTCCGCGTTGTTTGACTATCTGACGTGGGACTCCGTATTTTGATAGGGATATGCCATGGGGCTGGTTTTATTTGTGTTGTATTCGGGAATTTGTATGAGATCAATGAAATCATCTCGTGTTTCGTCTACAGGTCTTCCAGGCCTTTTGACTGAGGGACTTATTTCTCTATCCTCCCTCTTGACCATGTTGCATTCTTTTTATGATATGATTTGGGCTGCTTTTGTGCGCTTTTGGTTTATTTTGAAATCAATTAGAAAACTTATCAAGCCATTACTTCGCTGGTAAGCTGTAGTTAACGTCCGCCATATTTCAATTTTCTTTTGCCTATAAACTCTAATTTTAACCTTTGCACGCAGAGTATTTACTGGCACATTAAAGAAATCCCCTTACTTTATTCATATTAATATCTATGCATATAAAAAAGAAATACGAATCAAAGAGTCATCTGAAAATTTGAAGTTGACTGGAAGCTTCTATAGCAGAGATGGTTTTAAAGTGGCACAAAAAATGCTGGTAAAAACTACGAAATACATCTTGTACCGGTTGTGACATGTCAGAACCTAAGTGTTTGATAACCGGGAAAGAATTTAGACGTAAATCATAATCTGGCTTACCGTTTAGCGTTTTTTATGAGACTGTAATATTTTGCCCTTATTATTATTCAATTCTAAATAAATCTCTTTTTTATTTTTACCTTCTCCAATCACAAATTTCGATACTGAATCTTTTTCGAGATGATCATATGTTTTGATGACAAATTGATTAAATGTTCCTTGTAGCACGACATTTCAATGCATATCGACGTCAAGAAATTGATACATCAAAAAATTAAAATTGGGCATCATAGTTACACCAATATCATGCAACTAGCGATTGCCATGTGAAAGTAAACATTGGCTACATTCTTTTGGGCCTCTCGGAAAATTGAGAATCCACTCTCCAAACATGCCAAAGAAGCTTCAGCGACACCGTTCAAAAGAATATGCCTAAAAAATCGAGAAAAAAACACAAATCTAGTTATTTGATGCTTATTTCAGATAAATATGTAATTTATATGTCCTGAAATATATCCTTTGACAAACGTTTGTTGGGGCATTGGCTGAAATGTGATGTGTTTCACCTACCACCTAAGAAGTACCAACGGTAATACAGATTCGACCTCAAAATAGTGGTTATTGAGGTTAAACCTTTGGGTCCTCTTGCATTTCATTATAGATATTGCAATCACGTCTAAAATCTTCCTTGAACTAAATTTCTACTCTTAAATATCTATATTTCATATCCATTTAGGCAAATAATTTGTAGAAATGCCTTTGTTTCCATTTCCACCATCTTGTATCTGGCATTTTCCAGAGAAAGTTCCGAGACAAAAACTGCCTCTAGATCACGGAAAAATATCCAAAAGAACACCTCTCAATTTTCCGAGAGCCTCTTGGTTTTTCGAGACTGTCCAAGAGAATGTGGTCCTAATAAATTTGGGAACATTCTTTTGGGTCTCTCAGAAACTGAGAATCGACTCTCCAACCAGACCAAAGAAGCTTCAGGGACACCGTCCAAAAGAATACTTCTCAAAGAATCATTATAATTAACTATTATTAACTGTCCTTATATAGCGCAAACAACACTCACTGATCTATGCGCTGTACAATGAGTTATAAATAAATTATACAAATAAAAAAATTATAAAAATAGACTAGATGACTAGGTGATAATATTGCTAATTAAACATAAGAGTAAAACAGGTAAAATAAAGTTGAACTAGTTGGTAATAGCATAAGTTCTTGTAAATAAATAAAACTTAAGTTTTGATTTAAAAACAGATAAAATATCTCAGATATGATGTGGCAGTTTGTTCCTTAATTTTGGATGCGGATGCACGAAACTCGTATTTGATCTTGGTACGGGGAACACAGAGCGTTCTGCTATCCCCGAACCGTAGCGCGCGTCTTTGAGTGTTGACAATTAGTAGATTTCTCAGGTATTCTGGCCCGGCATTGTGAAGAGACTTGAAACATAGAACAGACAGTTTGAACTCAATGCGGAATTTGATCGGCAGCCAGTTGGGTTCCATGAATACCATGTTCCGCACACGTTTTAACTTGTTGATTGGGTAGTCCGGGATTTCAAAATATAAAGAATTGGCATAGTCCAGTCGCGAAATGACAAATGCTTGTACAAGAGAGTGCAGTGCTTTTCTTATTAAGTATTTCTTCATCTTTCTGAGCATATGAATGTTTCTGTAGCTCACCTTTTTGACACTGTTCACTCGAGATTTCATTTTGAGATGACTATCAATCAGGACACCAAGATTTTTTCCTATGGCTTTTGTAGCTATTTCATTAATGTCAACTATCAGAGTTTCAAAATAAACTTTTCTCAGTTGCTGTTGAGTGCCAATAAGGATGACTTCAGTTTTCTCACCAATTAACTTCAGTCTGCCTGCATTCATCCATTTCGAGAATTCTAATATGCAGGTTTCCACAGATGATTTGGCACGAGTTTGGCTTTCTATGGCATTCATCGATTGTTGTGCTTGCGTTGGTAGACTATAGATAATGACAGCATGATATATCCAAATTCTCTAGTGTATGTTGTGTAAACCCAAGGTCCGAGGCCACTACCTTGTGGTACGCCTGTCAAAAGCTGGGTGAATTTGACATAGAATTACCGATTTTCACGCGTTGATTGCGCTGTGATAAGTAGTACCAAAACTCAGTTGTTCTCAATTCCTTGTACTCCAAATAACGACTCAAGGAGTTCTAGAACCATCGTGTGGTTCACAGTGTCGAAGGCTGCGCTGAGGTCCAATAAAGTGAGTATCGATACTTTTTGTTCATCCATTCTCCAAAGAAGACCGTCAAAAAATTTAGAAGTGCGGGCTTAGTTGAGTGACCTTGTCTGTAAGTGGATTGGTAGGGTCTTGAAGATTTTGCATAATGTTCATATTATGGTGATCAAGGAGTTCCTTTTAAAGGGGGAAGTTTGCCCTTTTGTGTGGTGCCCAGACGTTTCCCTGTCCCAATATTATTACTGGGCAGTCAAGCGTGCTCTCTTGTTTAATATAAATTCCTGGACCACGTGCATTTCTGTGCCAGTTTTCTTTGAGGTGTGTTAAAGGAAGAGCTGCTTTGGGATTTAAGGCCCGCATAGTCGGTAAATACAGAATTTTGATTTTTATTACCTCGTGTTACTGGTGAAATTATGACACTAATTACTGGAGTTATGTCGTGTAATTATTGAAGTGATTTCATTTACGAGTTTCGGGCCATAAGTTGACCTTAGTGAGTTTGGTAAGTGAATTGATGTCAAATTTAAAGGCGTTTATCTATAAGAGTTTATTTTAGTTATTGCATTGTACTTATAAATTGTTGTTTGTTTTACAGACAACCGCGTTTTCAATAAACGGGTGTTTTCCACTTTCGGACTTTTTATTTAATTGGTCTAGAACTAAAAATGGGCGATTAGACACTGGCCTGTATTTTGAAAAGGCTGTCCCGCCATTAAATTTCTTTATTATCTTCATTAAAAGTGTGAGTACAGACTCATCGAGAAAAAACACAAATCTAGTTATTTGGTGCTTATTTCAGGTAAATATGTAATTTATATGCCCAGAAATATATCCTTTGACTGTCGTTTGTTGAATATTGAGGTTAAGCCTTTGGGTCCTCTTGTATTTCACTATACATAGTGCAATCACGTCTAAAATCTTCCTTGAACTAAATTTCTGCTCGTAAATATCTCTATTTCATATGCATTTTGGCAAATAAGTTGTAGAAATGCCTTTGTTTACATTTAGCCATCTTGTATCTTACCTTCTCCAGCGAAATTTTCTGAGACAAAAATGGTCTCTAGATAACGAGAAATTATCCAGAAGAACAGCTCTCGTTTTATTTTCCGAGACGATCCAAGCCCTATGTTCTTTTTGGGTGATTGCACAATCAAAACAAACAAAGTTCAGTCATGCGCACTTGATGTATGTCAGGTCAAATAGAGGTTATATTTTTAAGAACAATCAGCTGAAAAGAACGTGGGAAAGTGATCACAATCAAAACAATGGCGACGAATGCTCTGACGGTAAATGTGTTAGGTGCTTTGGGTGAAACTGAGAAATCTGAAGATGAAGACGGTGAATTAAATAGAAGAAAGCGCGCTCTTGTGATGAATATGCAGATTGTGGTGTAAATGAAAGATTTGTTTAATTTAAAAAAATATCCGATTATCGCCCATATCGCTGTTTGTTGAAAGTGGCTTAATATCATTATGCATGATATAGTACACGTAGGTAGGTAGATCAGTAGGTAGGTAAGTAGGTCAGTAGGTAGGTCAGTAGGTAGGTAAGTAGGTATGTTTAGGTCAGTAGGTAGGTCAGTAGGTAGGTCAGTAGGTATGGTTAGGTCAGTAGGTAGGTCAGTAGGTCAGTAGGTAGGTAAGTAGGTAGGGTTAGGTCAGTAGGTAGGTCAGTAGGTAGGTCAGTAGGTCAGTAGGTAGGTCAGTTGGTAGGTAAGTAGGTATGGTTAGGTCAGTAGATAGGTCAGTAGGTCAGTAGGTCAGTAGGTAGGTCAGTAGGTAGGTCAGTAGGTAGGGTTAGGTCAGTAGGTAGGTCAGTAGGTCAGTAGGTAGGTCAGTAGGTAGATAAGTAGGTAGGTCAGTAGGTAGGTCAGTAGGTAGGTTAGTAGGTAGGTCAGTAGGTCAGTAGGTAGGTCAGTAGGTAGGTCAGTAGGTCAGTAGGTAGGTCATTATTTAGGTCAGTAGGTCAGTAGGTAGGTCAGTAGGTGGGTCAGTAGGTTGGTACGAGTACAGGTTGATACGTGTACGAGTTGGTACGCGTACAGGTTGGTACAAGTTGGTACGAGTACAGGTTGGTACGAGTACAGGTTGGTACGGGTACGGGTTGGTACGGGTAGGTAGGTAGGTAGGTAGGTAGGTAGGTAGGTATGGTACCAGGTCGCTTAAGTGAGAACATTTAGTCGGGAATGGAGGGTAGTGAAGGACATTTTAACATTCGTCACAGGCTTGACAGTTAAAAATGCAAGGAGTTTCACTGCAAAGAAAAAACATTAAAAATTTGCTAAAAATAAACTGTTAGATTTAAAAATACGGTTCAAAAACCGAAAGTTTTGTAAAGTAAAGATGCGCTTTACGAACAAAAATTGAAGAGCTCCGGGTGTTATTTTTAAAGTTATAAGCTATCTCCGTTAATAGTCATCGTAGAAGCAAACGGACAGCACCATAGGAGTCTATATTTTCGACATGTAGGGGGTTTTTAAGGCAACTTAAAGTAGTTGTATGAAGCAGACTTGTGGTTTTTCTGAAAGCTGGTCATCCAAGGGTACTAAAAAAAATTATATATATATATATATATAGTATAGTAAAAAACTACAAAGTGCGAAGTCGGGCTTAAAAAAAAATTGGCCGGACCGGCGGTTGAAAAATTATTTTTGAAAATTGGCCATATTTGCTAAGTGTGTTCTTGTTTAGGCCCATGAAGCCCGTTATGCATGAGGGCACAAGGACTGCCTGTGCCATGTGCTGTCTTCAAGGGTGGTGATACTTTTTATCTTTGTTACAGGTTCCATTAGAGACGAAGGCCCTTATGACGTTATGGTATATGGCCAGCAATTGCAGCTATCGGGCACTTGCTACAGTGTTTGGTGTTAGCGAGAGCATGGCATGTAATTGCGTACATGCTGTGATCAACACCATGAATGAGTGCTTATTGGAAAAAAACTCATCCGATGGCCAAGTGAGGAGGAGGCAAACGCAATGGCAAGCACATATGAAGAAGCTAGGGGATTCAGGGGTGTCGTTGGTTTCATTGATGGAACTCATATCCCCACCGTCCAACCGCGTGAACGGGGACAAGACTACTACAACCGCAAAGATTTCTATTCTATTATTTTACAAGGGAGGATATTTTAAAACAGTAAAAACATGTGTATTTACAGTGTGTATTAGTATAATAAGCGATAAATGAAATCATGTCACGTCTAATTTTTAAATAAATGGTATGTTGTGTATTTTTCTTCTTTTGTAGCTGTCGTTCGCGAAGATTGGCGTTTTACTAGCGTTTACACCGGTTGGCCTCTAAAATTTCACGATGTGCGTGTTTTTGCGGCGTCTCCTTTAGCCACTGAGGGTCCTAGGCTTTGTGGGGACAAACACGTTCTTGGTGATCCTGCTTACCCCTGCCTGTACTGGCTTGTAACCCCCTACAAAAAACCACCTGGCGGGAACTTGACAGACGGCCAAGCGATGTTCAACCGAACACTCGTCAATGCGGGTCAATGTTGAACGGGCATTTGCTCTATTAAAGGTAAGATTCAAGCGTTTACGGCCGTTGCAACAAAACGACATCGCCTTCTTCAACCATACCATCTTAGCAGCGTGTATACTACACAACATTTGTATTTTGTCGAAGGATGACTTTGCTGAGATTCTGGAGGACGAGACCCAGGGCTGTGTGGCTTATTATTAGGATGTCCCAAATACACTGTTCGCGGAAGATGACCGCACCCGTGGATGCCTTAAGCGCTGGGCAATAACACGGCGTTAACAGTGTTGGGGTAACGCTGAAGTGGTCAGATGTGACTGTCAAGATATGTGGAACTGTAACTTTTGAGGATTGCTTTTATTTGACGATATAAATGACCCAAAGGTCAGCTGTTACAGTGCTGCTGCTGATGAAGTCGTCAAATAAAACAAGTAAAAACATTCCGGTTGTTTTATTAAATAAGAAACTTTTAAAATCTTGAATAAATAATATGGACTTAATTCGATTACCATGAAAATAAAATAAAATTAAACTAAATACAATAAAAGCAGACACAAATTGCAATTTAAATTCCCAGTGTGCAACTATCTAAATTCAACACTATTTGAATCAATTTGCTCAAGAATACACGTCACATTTTTGCCATTATCAACGATCAGTGTCAAATCAGTGACAAGTTCGTTTTTTTATATCTCGGTCCTTGTTCATTGACTTCACATGAAATGTTATAGTATTTTATTATTTACAACAAGTTCCAAGCAGGTCCCTATCTTATCCAAATAACAGATGTCGGGGAAAGCGGTATCCCGTGTGTGACATGTTAACTTGGATATCAAGTTGCGTGGAAACAAACACCCTATCTAGACAAATCAGGTAATCCACATCTCTCTCCGCTACACGGGGATATCTTGCCCGAAACAAATTATTGAAAAAATGTTCATTTTTTTTTTCAAATTAAACATTGCAGTTTGAAATACCACTATCATCAGAAACTGACATTTATTGGTTAAAGTGAAATTGTGGAAAACACCAAGACTGTTCTAACACATATTTATCAAAAAAGTAGTAGTACTACTTATTGCATCACATGAAAATAAATGTCATGCGGAATCAAACAGCTAACACGAAAGTACTACAACTCTTTCTTGCTTAATTAAATGCTAAAATAATGTTTTACATTTATTGAAAAATAACTTTGTTTATTACTTTTCCTGCAAAAAAATTCTTTTCATACAGTAATGTTTAATTTCACGTACAACAACAGCAACAAAAGAAAATGTGATTTTAAAAAAAATGTCCCGAGACATTCTGACTAGCCGCGATCTATTAATAACACCCTTTTAATTCACAAAAAAATATGACGGAAATCAGAATTCACATGTATTTTACGACCGGAAATTCTGCATGTAAATTTACAAAAGTCATCTTTCGGTATATGGTACTTAAATTTCAATTGCATGAAATATAACTTTTTTTTTTTAATTAATTCAGCTCAAGTATAGAATTTAAGGTTAGACCGGAAATAATAACAGAAACGTTGTGAGGGATCATCTAATGTATATGTGTACGCTGTATGAAAGCGATTCCATTATTCAGCCTCGGAGCTTGAGTATTTTCAAAAATATTATAAGACACACACACTTGCGGACGACGGACAATAAGCGGGCATACCAGACGGGAGTCAGCTGGTCTAAAAATGGCTCGTCATATTGACAATAATCAGTTCCTACAACGCACATTTAATATAGTGTTTTGAAGGAGAGTTGCCTACGTCTGTTGCAGTTCAATTAGAAACAAACCTGCAAAAAGTTACTGGTTTTACAAAGAACTTTATTTTTTGCTCATGGCTTCTACGAGCTTTTCTAAAGCCAGAACCTTCTTTTCCTCTAATTGTTGCGATGCTTTACGTCTTTCTTCGGCAGCCGCATCCGCTTCTTTAAGATACTGCAGCGTGTCATTCAAAGCTGCTACTGCTGCGGATGATGGTGAAATACATTTTCGTTTCTTAACTGTCTCTTTGTGGCAGCTGCTGCTATTTCCTTCTTGCGAGGTTTGCAACTTTGTCTTCTTTGGTGGAAAAGAGGAGCCAGACACTTGCACTGGATTTAGATCGTGACGGTGACCTAATATATCTTCCAGTTTGTTAAATTCTGCTGTTCGAGTGAAAGACGCGCCGCTTTTTCGTTTGCTTTTTTCAAGATCTCTTTTGTAGCATCTGAGCAGATTGAGGTACTTGATCTCAATTTGATGGTCTGTGTAGGCATATCCCTGTGCTTCTAATTCCATCCTCATGTCCTGAAATACTCTCTTGTTCCTCACAAATCGATCATCTAATTCCTGCTTCTTTTCAACACATAAGTTCATGAAAGCTTGGACAGAAGCGGGGTCCCAGACTGCCTTTGCTGAAACAAATGAAAAGAGAACATTGAATAAATGGTATTTTAAGGAACATCTGTGTGAAGGGAAAGATGTTACCATTACGTTATAATAAGAAAATGATTCTTTTAAGGCTTTCGATTCAAAATCAACCGAAATTCCCGAGAACTGAGACAGTATGCTATAGAATAATACCTGGTTCAGAGGTGGCACACCTGGAAACGGGTTCAGATTCTGAACAGCCAGAAACATCTTTTTTTCTGTGTGTTCTTTGAAACAAAAAGTTTTCGAGAAATTGTTTACATTTACTTATAAATACGCAAGCTGACTTGGGCAATAACGGGATTTCTATTTGAATTGATTTAAAAGGAGAGAATTGCAAAGAAAAAAAAGGAATACAAGGATAAAAGATACAGTGAAGCTATATCAGACACCTTCTGGATTGAAAGAAATGTTGATTCCAAGGCTGTTTAATTAGGTAATTTAGAGAGGAGAATGAAAGAGTTCGGCTTATGTAAAATATATCAATACCTGGTTCAGAAGGGGCACACATGGAAACAGGTTCAGAATGTGAGCAGCTAGAAACATCTTTTTTCTCTATGTTCCATGAAACGAAAATTGTTCAAAAACATCATTTACATTTACTTAACATACGCAAGCTACGAAAATAGCCAGAAGTGTTTTACAAAGTAAGTGTTCATTAACAGAGGTTTTACTGTACTGTTAAACTGAAAAAATAAAGGGTTACTTTAATAGCAATAATCAATTCCATTATTTAAAATTACTTAACTGCTATATTTTCAAAATTCAATAAACAAACTTCTGTTATTTTACCTTGGCCTTGTGCGTGTTCGTTAGACACATTCTTTTCTAGAAATTAGAAAAATAAGGAAATAATACCAATTAATTTTCAAGTTCATAACTCCTTATATATAACGTTGTTGTATGTGAAGAAGCTTTAATTTTTCAACCAATGAAACAAAAAAGAAAATAGTGATTCATTTTCACACTCCATGACCGTATATACATTTCTGTTATAATTAACAAAACTGTGTTATTACACGGTGTGTAGTACGCTCTGTTATAAAATGTTTCTGTGTGAAATGGTCGTATAATAGCTCTGTTTATTTTCGAAAATTACAGTTAAGTCGAAGTTATACGATGTTTTCTTTATCTCCACTGTCAACTAAGGATCCATAAGTTTCTCTTATGTAATTCATCAAATTTCTTCTCTCTAAAATGACAATACAGAATTTTATACACAAACAAATTTTCAACAAAACAGGTAGCTATTTTGTGGTGTTTAATTTATTTCAAGAATATAATTATTAACGCGGAAAATATTGCATAGAAACAGAAATAACAGTTCATAAATTAATTGGTTTGGAAAATTGTTTCTCTATATATGTCAAAGTTCTCATGTTTTACTTACGCGGTGTACAGTTTTATAAAGAAAAATAGGAAAAGGGTATAAACTCAAATGTAAACTTATATATCACTAATTATGCATGCGTGTGACTAGGTATACCATACATATTACTAGCTGAGCATGCATATGACTCTAATATTTCGCATTAATTTAAGCATGTACGCATGCATGTGACTAATAACAACAACACATGAATGTCACTCGGAAGAGTTGCAGGTGACTACGCATGTATGTGGCTAAGAAAACAATGCATCTCACCTACTGCACATTCGCGTGACTGATGATGCATGTGAACAATGACGCATTAATGTGGTAATGCACTAGCATGCTAATAAGTACTAAACATGAAACTAAGTGCGCCTGTAGGTATGCGCGCAACTAAACTATCATGCATGTGAATATGGATGTGTTCCAACAATTTCAAAACAACACACCCCCATTTTGAAATAGTAGGCGATACGGTTAATAAGGTTGATTCGATTTCGGTGATTAGGGGCTTCTACATATTCCGCACAAACAACTCTCTCATATCAAATAATTGAGTGTCAACTGTGTCACTCTGCAACTGGTTAAAATGGATTGAAATAGCAAAACAATGAAAACAACAACAGTTTGTAGGATGACGAAAGAATTACTTAATTAAAGGTTGAAAACTTCAAGAAACATTTCTGTCTAACTGAGGAATTCTTATTGCTATGACACTGTTTCATTTTTCGCTACCTGCATGGGTCCCGTTGTCCATGATGTCTACGACTTTATCTTCAAGAGTTACGTCCATGACGTAACCATCGACATATTGTAAGCGATAACTGAAAATCAGGTGATAAATCTAATAAACAGGTTCGAACGACACAAGTCACTGGATCCTCTCACACAATAAATATCTACGATGAATAGTAACAAGATACAGCCTGCACAAAAGTGCTCTGAAAAAAGACGAAGTCCAATCGCCAAAATTACACTTTTTGAGGAAATCAAAAAAAAAAAAAAAAAAGCTGCACAACTCCACCTTATACACTTTCTATTTGTGGGGTTTTATTTGTCTACGATGAATAGTAACAAAGATACATCCTGCACAAAAGTGCTCCGAAAAAAGACGAAGTCCAAATTTTCAAACAATCGCCAAAATTACACATTTTGAAGAAATCAAAAAAAAAAAAAAAAGGTGGCACAACTCCACCTTATATACTTTCTATCTGTGGGGTTTTATTTGTCTACGATGAATAGTAGCAAAGATACAGCCTGCACAAAAGTGCTCTGAAAAACGACGAAGTCCAGCTTTAGAAGCAATCGCCAAAATTACACTTTTTGAAGAAATCAAAAAAAAAAAATTGCACAACTCCACCTTATATACTTTCCATCTGTGGGGTTTTATTTGTCTACGGTGAATAGTAACAAAGATACAGCCTGCACAAAAGTGCTCTGAAAAACGACGAAGTCCAAATTTTCAAACAATCGCCAAAATTACACATTTTGAAGAAATCAAAAAAAAAAAAAGTGGCACAACTCCACCTTATATACTTTCTATCTGTGGGGTTTTATTTGTCTAAGATGAATAGTAGCAAAGATACAGCCTGCACAAAAGTGCTCTGAAAAACGACGAAGTCAAGCTTTAGAAGCAATCGCCAAAATTACATGTTTTTGAAAATAACCTTACTTTGCACAACTATACCTTATATACTTTCTTTATTTAGGGCTTTATTAATCTCTGAGGAATAGTAACAAAGATACAACCCGGACAAAAAGGATTGCGGACGGACGGGCGGAAACGAGGCGTTTCTATATCTATAGGCGACAGGTGATAATTATAAATTTTATCGTCCACTTACAACAGAAGTCTGTTTTGGAAAATGGTTCAGAATATTGGTTGTTGTGAAACGCTAGTTTCTTTACTTTTTTGGCCGCCATTTTGGTACCCTACAAGTGCTTTTTTCTCTTTGCAAGACCAAATATAAATTCAGTTTACTCCATTGATATCTGGATTTTTTTTATTTTAACAATCTTGAGTATGTTTAAAGCCACGACTTTGATGGAAAAGTTTTTCGAAAGGGTGACAAGCTTTCAATATTGAGTTACAGCAGTTTAAATTTGGCCTTGCTAAGAGGGAACAAGTAAGTATTTGTGAAACACACGCATGCCCCAACCGCCCCCAAAATTCATAGGGGTATGAAGCGATGACGGACAGACAGACGGACGGACGGACAGACGGGCAGACACCCCAAACCTATAGGCCCCAATCCGAAAGGTTGGGGCCTAAAAAGCCCTTGTAGGACACCAAAATGGCGGTCAAAAAAGTAAACAAAGTCAGGATTTCGTCACAGATTTTTCAACCAATTTTGTTGGTTGTGTGCACTGCGAATAAATGCCCCGAAAAATAAAAGACACAGTTATCACTGTGTAGGAAACAAATCTGGTTAGTGACTGTTTCAGATTGTCCTGCTTCACACTAAAGTGGGTAAAAATCCTGCCCATTCACTGTCCATCCTTCAGGGTACATTTTTAAATTCAATTATCGCCCACATAGTTGGGTGTTTTAATTTTAAAAACCAATATATTATACAGAAATCGTTATGACATATGTTACAATGGTATGGGTAAACTAATGTTAAACGTGTAATAACATACTCACGTTTTTTGTCTTGTTAAACCACAAAATGTGGTACCAGATCTTTCTTCGCTGTATGGTTCCACCATGCTTGTTTACGTGTTGTGTGTCAAGGCCATTCAACTGATGGGCCTCAAACCCACGATCAAGCACAATCAAAACATTCAAACCGGATACACATTGAAAGCCCGATCGTGTTTTGTCCCGATCGTGACAATAATCAAACAAAGAAAACAGCAGATCGTGATTGCGGTCGATCGCCATCACCAAAAAGAACACAGGGAAAAGAACGTACACATTGAAAAAAAATAATAAATAAATAAAAAAGAAATAGTGATTTATCTATGGCAGCATCAGGTAAAAATTATAAAAATATGATTGTATTTAGAAACTGTGCTTGTGAAAACTTGGATAACTGAGTCAGCAGTATGAGTATGAGTATGTATAATTACACTAATGATGGGCGATAAAAGAGGTGTAAGGATCAAACAGCATTTTTTAATGTTTCCTTCCTACCTGGTACGTAAAATTTTCTTTTCAAAGCAGAAAATTGTGTAATGTATTTTGACAGGAGACTGATTTATTTTGATGAATGGGGATGGATAGTATATTGCGTTTTTAGACGGCAGAAGGCATACGGGTAGTACTCGTATTACTTGTAGCTCCAAGAAGCGGCGCGCTTAAAAGTTTCCAAGAAGCGGCGCGCTTAAAAGCCTTGGTATATAACGATAAGCAAGTCAACTGCGCTGGCTTTGAGGCACCCCTGTGGCTACTTCGAGCGAGATCCAACGGCCCATAAGTTTTTATTGGCATTTGCTAAAGGCCCTCAAAGTACAACGGTAGTCATAGACAACTTCTGTGTTACTAGTCCCGAGTGACCCTAGTCCATCACCACTCTTCTACCCGGACTAGGCTCTCCGTGGAGGTGGGAGTCACCTGGGACTACTGTGTTACGCTTTCTTTAAAAGAAAATAATACGGAAATAACCCCAAATCGCCCACAATAATTGACATTTGTTTGTATACAGGGAGCATACTTTATTACGTGAAAAACTAACAATAATTTTTGCAATTATCCACCAAAAAAACTTTTAAACTGATATTTCAAAAAGAATGTAAAAAATAAAAAGTCAAATATTGTGGGTGTACAAAATAAATTTATCTGCATGTATCAACTATTTTAGTGTGTATTGTACAAATAAACTATAAACCCTTTATTTAAATTTTTGGTCACGTGATATTTAAAGGCCAGAATGTAAACAAACATTTGACAGGTGGCTGCGGAAGCTAACTTTTCTGCACTTTTATGAACAAATAAAAGATATACAGCTCACTAAAAACTGTGACTGTTTTACAGAAAGGGCATATTGGGCATGAACTTTCTGTAGATGTCTGAATAATACGGACTGGTATGCAGGATTCGTGCCTAAGAACAAGTGAAGTTGACCCCTATTAGTGGAACAATGGAAGGCTTCGTAGCTCTGACAGATAGATATACGATTTTATACAAGTCAAAGCTGACTCGGAGCTATTCTCGTATTAGCTCCGAGTCAGCTCATATTTTAGTCCCAGCGGACCCTGTTACGGCCAGATATGCAACGAATTTTGACCTTGAAAAGTAAACAGTTGTTTATTGTTCTAGAACTAAGTGCATCAACGGATGCAAATCCATCATATGAATAACACTGAAGTTCCTTTAAAAATCAGCTGTTTCTTAGAAAAACATTTCGAAACAAGTTTCCGTGGTTGAGATAAGATGCCGTTTTACTTCCAGGTTTAATTAAAAGTCTATTAATTTTGAATTGTTATTAGTTTCCTGTGTATGACGTTGCCGTTAATACTAAGCGTTTCCATGCAATTCGGAGAAAATGCCGGTATTTTATCCAACCACATCCCCAAAACTGGACCTTTATTTCCACACCCAAAAACACTCATTTCCGACCTCCCACTTTATTGGTAAATTCTTATGATCCTGATTTCCGTTCGATTTCCCATAAATAGCCGTACATCGCTGTTCTGCAGCATATGATATTTGGTACGCATCTGCGTAAAGGCTCTTAATTACAAAGGTGTAATTAAAGGGAAACTTGTGGAAGTTAAGGAATATAAGATCGCATAAAATGTGGTAAGCTGTTTTATGTTAATTCGTGGGTTTAAATGGATTGAAGTTAATTCACATTGAGCAAATTGCGCACAAGATTATATGGTCGATTATGTATATGTAATTAAAATGTGTTTGTCCATAATTCTCTATTGTTAAATGTCCGGTCGGTTAATTGATTATTAATTATTATTAAATGTTGGTTTGTACTAGATAAGAATATTAGACTATGTTTGAAAATGATAATTATTTTGAATACCACGCGAATAATATTTTGAGATCGAAACGAAATTGAACTTGGTTTATGATTTATTTTTATTTTATTTATTTTTTTTTTTCAGTTAATCGTTGCGTCTTTACGTGATTAAGGAATCACATCAGTGAAGCGTACGCATTACACATAGTGCAATAAAGATATATAAATTCCAAAGACTTTGACTTCCACAATTATTAACACATTATTGATGATGGATACGGTCGACAAACCGACAACCCGGTCCGAGTCGAAGCGAATCCAAGATGAGCAACATGCTCAAACCTTTGATTGGCTGACAAAACTGTCAGGAGAAATTGATGTCCTTATGCTCCAAAAGGACAAAGAAAGCGTTCGCTTGAAATACAAGGATTGGTTGGAGAAGTATGGCAACTTCCTTGACCATTACGAAGCCAGAGTTAGCCACACAACTAGTGACGGCACTGAAGTAGAAGAAACAAGGCTGGAGTCGCAGCGAAACTTTCTGCTTGAGGTCAAATCTCGGGTAGAAACATGGTTCGGCGAAGTTTCTTCCAGCCAAGCAGATGGAAGCATTTGCACCCAAAGTTCGCGGAAGTCGCAAACATCCTCACTGTTGAGGGAACGTCAGCGATGCGAAGAACTCAAGGCCGAGGCGGAAGCCATGAAAAAGCGGCAAGAAATAGAAGACCAGGAGCGAGATCTGTATCGCAGGCGCGAACAGCTCGAAATTGACCTCAGACGGAAAAGGGAAGAACTTGAACTGCAGACCAAGCTGAAGATAGCTGAAGCCGCGATCAGTGAGCACGATAGCGCTAGTGTCAGGTCAGTGTCTACCCGTCGTTCTCGAGTCGTTGATGACAAACGTTACGAAAGTAATTATGTTACCGACGTTGTCAATATTACGAAATTGCTTAGAAAACCGACGTTCGACGTAGAGAAATTTAATGGCGATGCGTTAAAATATGTACGTTTTGTACGTCAGTTTAACAGTCGTATTGTCGCTTATTGCGACACAGATGAAGAAAAATACACGTTTCTTGAACAGTACACTTCCGGCGAAGCTAAAAGTATCGTTTCGGGCTTCGCTCATTTGAACGGGTCGGATGCATATGAAACGGCGATGCGCGAGCTAGACGAACGTTACGGTGATCGACAAGTTATCGCTCACGCTTACGTCAAACGAGCGTTAAATTGGCCGTCAATACGTGCAAATGATGGCAAGGCACTAGACCGCTATGCAGTGTTCCTCCAAGAACTCGACAGCGCTATCAAAGATGTTCGAGAGGTCCGCATATTGGAATATCCGGAAAACATGAAACGCCTTGTGGCAAAACTTCCTCAGTTTCTACAGGATCGGTGGTGCAGAGAAACTCATCGCTTCAAAGGCCACCACGAAATCAGTTTCACAGATCTTGTGACATTTGTGAAATCCGAAGCAAAGATTATGAATGACCCGACATATGGAAGAAGCGCAATCAGTGACGTGACGTCATCAACTACACCAAAAAGGCACACCGGATCTTTCGCCACTTCAACGGACAATAAACAGACCAAACGCAAGTCTGACAAGTCAGGGTCAGGTAAGCCTACGAGCAAAGGTTGTGTATATTGTTCAGTCGAGACACATGGGTTATCCGAGTGCGAAAGGTTAAGTAGTTTGTCACCTGATGACAGAGCACTGTTTGTTAAATCAAAAGGTTTATGTTTTGGTTGTTTAAAATTTGGTCATTTGAGCAAATCTTGTGAAAACAGGTGTGTTTGTAAAAAATGTAAACGTCACCATCCAACATCGCTTCATAGAGAAGACAAAATTAATGATAAAAATATTGAACAGAAAACGGAAGCTCCAGTAAATCAGTTATGTAGCTCTACGGGGGCCGGTAGTGAAGAATGTGCTATGGCCATTATACCGGTTGAGGTGAAGGTTAAGAACAGTTTCAAAGCTGTTAAAACATACGCATTCTTAGATTCAGGAAGCAGTGTTAGCTTCTGTACACAAAGTTTAATGGAAGAATTGGGTGTGGGTGGCAAAAGGTTGAAAATGACCATAAACACAATGGGCAAGCCATTCACAATGGTGACTAACGAAATTAAGGGATTAACGGTTAGTGATCTGGAAGGCAAAAATACGATAGAATTGCCAAAGGTTTACACTAAGGATAGGATGCCTGTTTCGCACTGTCACATTCCCAGGATGAGTGACATATCCCAATGGCCGTATTTGTCAGATGTGCATTTACCGGAAATAGAAGCAGATATCGGTCTTTTGATCGGTGTCGATGCACCAGGAGTCTTTACTCCTATCGAAACTAGGGCTGGTCCGATAGACTGTCCCTCAGCTACAAGGTCACCCTTAGGGTGGATCGTATGGAATATAAGGCGTAATTGCCAGGCCAAAGCTTTCGCTATGGTAAATAGAACGTCTATGATAGCTCTGAAGGAAGTTGAAGATTTAAAGGCTTTAGATAGGTTAGTCAGAGATTCAATCAATTTTGAGTTTCCCGAGCATATTGTAGACGATAAAAAAGAAAATTCACAAGAGGACAAGGCCTTTCTCCGAAAGGTAGAAACTTCAATGAAAAGGGTAGGAAATCACTATGAGGTAGGATTACCATTTAGGGACGAGTCCATCGTACTCCCCGACAATCGTAACCAAGCCGTTCAAAGATTGAAAACTTTGGAAAGAAAAATGAGAAAAAATCCAGTGTTTTGGCAGGACTATACACGCTTCATGACAGATGTCATAGATAAGGAATATGCGGAAGTAGTTCCAAATAGTGAATTAAAGAGACATGATGGGAAGGTCTGGTACATTCCTCATCATGGCGTGTATAATCCAAACAAACCGGAGAAAATAAGAGTTGTCTTTGATTGTGCGGCGAAGTACGAGGGACTTTCACTGAACCAGAATCTCCTTCAGGGCCCAAATTTAACCAATAATCTGGTTGGGGTACTGCTGCGTTTCAGACAGGAACGTTATGCAATGATGGGAGACATAGAGGCAATGTTTCACCAAGTCAGGGTTCGAAAAGAGGACAAGGACTGCTCGAGGTTTTTATGGTGGCAGGATGGGGACCCAGATAGCGAACCGAGAGTATATAGAATGTGTGTCCATTTATTTGGGGCCACTTCTTCCCCCAGCTGTGCAATCTCTGCCCTTAGATCCACTGCTCTGGACAACAGAGATGGATTCGAAAAGGAAACAATAAATACGGTTATGCGTCATTTCTACGTCGATGATTGTCTAAAATCGGTTCCAAGTGAAAGTGACGCAATTTCACTTGTTTCTAGCTTGTCACAATTATGCGAGTTAGGTGGATTTCGTTTGACCAAGTGGATAAGCAATAGCAGGACAGTGTTAGAAGCTATCCCCGAATCAGATCGAGCCAAGACCGTTAAGGACATAGACATAAAATCAGAAACTCTCCCAACTGAGAGAGCTCTAGGTGTCGTATGGTGCACAGAATCGGATTGTTTTAAGTTTCGTATAAAACTACAAGACAAATCTCTCACAAGAAGGGGTGTACTCTCAGTCACGAGTTCAATCTTTGATCCTCTGGGCGTAGCTTCCCCCTTTGTACTGCCTGCTCGAAAATTGCTTCAGAAACTTTGCAAGAATGGATTAGGTTGGGATGATCCCTTGCCCGAAAAAGAATCACAAAGGTGGCAAAAATGGTTAGTGGAGCTCCCAAAAATTTCTGAATTTTGCATACCAAGGTGCTTTAAGCAAAGTGAAGGCACTTGCTCAGAATTTCAACTTCATACATTTTCTGATGCTAGTGAAGACGGCTATGGTGTAGCATCATACCTAAGGCTTAACATACAAGGCAGGGCAGTGTGCTCTCTTGTTATGGCGAAATCAAGAGTAGCGCCATTAAAGAAAATTACAATTCCCAGATTAGAACTTACTGCAGCAACTGTTGCAGTTCGAATCGCAAGAATGATCGAAAGAGAATTGGATTTCAAGTTGGAACTGTATTTTTGGACGGACAGTGAATCAGTATTAAAATATATTGCAAATGATAGTACTCGATTCCACACCTTTGTAGCAAATAGGGTGTCCGTTATTAGAGAAGGTAGTGACATTGGGCAATGGAGATACATCAGCTCAGCTTTGAACCCTGCCGATTATGCTTCTCGAGGCTTGTCTCCAGACGAATCAGGTAAATGCAAGCTATGGTATTCAGGGCCCGAATTTTTATGGCAGCCGCAGTCCGACTGGCCAGTTACAAAAGACTTACGCAAGACTATTGATACGGATGACCCTGAGGTTAAGGCTTCTGTCAACACTGCTCTCCAGTGTGAAACAGAAAGTCTTGATGTAGTGCTAAGTAGATTCTCGGATTGGAAAAGGGCACGAAAGGTTTTTGGGTGGATTGTCAAATTTGTTTCAAATATAAGATTTTTGGCTTCAAAACGCAAACAGTTGCAAGAGTCAATGAAGACTCAAGACGAAGTTGAATTGGAAATTGCGAAATTAAGGTCCACTGAATCCTCCAAATCCCTGGAACTGACCGTCAGTGATATTGAAAAGGCGGAAAGGTGTATTTTCAAGGGTGTTCAAAGTACACATTTCCCAGAAGAGATGAGGTCTCTTCACACAGGCAAAGGTATAAGGAAATCTAGTTCCATTTTGAAATTTGATCCAATCATCCACGACGAACTTCTGTGTGTAGGAGGACGTCTAAGAAATTCTGAATTAGACTTTAACGAAAGACATCCTATTCTTTTGCCGAAGAAATCTGAGGTTTGTGCTCTACTCATGCAATATGCTCACAAGTCCGTGGGTCACATGGGTCGCAATGCAATGGTCGCATTTCTTCGACAAAGGTATTGGTTAATAGGTGCAAATTCTTTGGCAAAAAACGTTGTTTCAAAGTGCGTAATTTGTCGAAAATACCAAGGTAAAACGTTAGAACAAAAGATGGCAGATCTGCCGATTGATCGTTTGACACCGGATCAACCTCCGTTCACAAACACAGGTATAGATTACTTCGGTCCAATAGAAGTAAAGAGAGGTAGGGCAACAGTGAAAAGATATGGAGTTATATTCACTTGTCTGTCATCAAGAGCAGTGCACTTAGAGATGGCTGTGTCTCTGGACACGGATTCCTGTATCAATGCCATAAGACGTTTCATGGCTAGGAGACCGGTGGTGAAACGACTTTTGTCAGATAATGGTACAAATTTTGTTGGGGCACGACGAGAACTAAAAGACGAAATAGAAAAATGGAATAAAGCTCAAATCCACGACACCCTGCTACAACAAGGTGTCGAATGGAAAATGAATCCGCCAGCTGCATCCCACTTTGGCGGAATTTGGGAGAGACTAATCAGAATAGTGAGAAAACTTATGTATTCCATCATGAAAGAGCAGACCATACATCTAAATGATGATGGTCTCAATACATTATTTTGTGAGATCGAGAACATATTAAACAACAGACCGTTGACCGAAATTTAACCCAAATGATTTAGGGTTTCTTACACCGAATCACTTACTCATGCTATGCCCACAGACCAAATTTGCTCCCGGAATCTTTAATCAAAATGATAACTACGCCCGCCGCAGATGGCGTCAAATACAATATCTAGCAGATATATTTTGGAAAAGATGGAGAAAGGAGTACCTTGCTCTTCTCCAAACACGTCAAAAATGGGAAACATCAAAACAGAATATCAATACAGGTGATATAGTTTTGATAACAGAGAATACCCCTCGAAATTCATGGAGCTTAGGCAGGGTCGTAGAAATACATAGGGATCACAAGGGCTTAGTTAGAGTAGTTAAGGTGCAAACCAAGTCAAACATTTTAGAACGCCCCATACACAAATTGTGTCTTATCTTAGAAGGTTATTGAAAATGCTTCAATTATTATCATTATCATTGAAATGTTTGAACTGTAGATATGATTAATGTATGTTACTCGTACTGATTATGTTTATGCTTTAATTGCGATTTAATTGTAATTTGTGTTTATTTCAATATATGAGTAGTTTGGAACAGCAATGAAATGTTTAAAGTTGAATTTGAACACTGTAGATGTATTGTATGTAGTGACAATTATGCGTAGCGTCTGGTATATTTCAGTTCAAACTAGGCACTAGCATAACAGCTTAGATCATGTATTACTTCTGCTTTAAGATTAATGGATCTTGCATGTGTTTCACTTGTGCTGTTACAGTTGTAAATAGTTTAAGCTAACTAGAGCAACATGTACTGCAAATCATAAAGGGCAAAGGAATTCTAAGTGATAATATTATATCTGACCTTTCATAAGATTAAATGCCCAAGAGCATTTAAAGGGGGTGGTGTTACGGCCAGATATGCAACGAATTTTGACCTTGAAAAGTAAACAGTTGTTTATTGTTCTAGAACTAAGTGCATCAACGGATGCAAATCCATCATATGAATAACACTGAAGTTCCTTTAAAAATCAGCTGTTTCTTAGAAAAACATTTCGAAACAAGTTTCCGTGGTTGAGATAAGATGCCGTTTTACTTCCAGGTTTAATTAAAAGTCTATTAATTTTGAATTGTTATTAGTTTCCTGTGTATGACGTTGCCGTTAATACTAAGCGTTTCCATGAAATTCGGAGAAAATGCCGGTATTTTATCCAACCACATCCCCAAAACTGGACCTTTATTTCCACACCCAAAAACACTCATTTCCGACCTCCCACTTTATTGGTAAATTCTTATGATCCTGATTTCGTTCGATTTCCCATAAATAGCCGTACATCGCTGTTCTGCAGCATATGATATTTGGTACGCATCTGCGTAAAGGCTCTTAATTACAAAGGTGTAATTAAAGGGAAACTTGTGGAAGTTAAGGAATATAAGATCGCATAAAATGTGGTAAGCTGTTTTATGTTAATTCGTGGGTTTAAATGGATTGAAGTTAATTCACATTGAGCAAATTGCGCACAAGATTATATGGTCGATTATGTATATGTAATTAAAATGTGTTTGTCCATAATTCTCTATTGTTAAATGTCCGGTCGGTTAATTGATTATTAATTATTATTAAATGTTGGTTTGTACTAGATAAGAATATTAGACTATGTTTGAAAATGATAATTATTTTGAATACCACGCGAATAATATTTTGAGATCGAAACGAAATTGAACTTGGTTTATGATTTATTTTTATTTTATTTATTTTTTTTTTCAGTTAATCGTTGCGTCTTTACGTGATTAAGGAATCACATCAGTGAAGCGCACGCATTACACATAGTGCAATAAAGATATATAAATTCCAAAGACTTTGACTTCCACAGACCCTTTCTATCTTCCTAGGACAGAAAGGGTCACAGTTCCTGCTAGTGGTGTGATTCGAACCCTAAAACAGGGTTCGAATATTCGCAAACATTTTCGAATATTATTCGAATATTATTCGAATATTTTCATGTTTTTGCAAATTGTTGTTTACTTCTACGAAAAATATTTACGGATGATGTTTTATTGTGAAACGTCATTTATTTATTCTCAAAGTCATACATTTGATAAATTTCCTTGCAATTTCAACAATTCTTAAGTATTTTTATTCCGTAATTGACCAAACGTACAAGCATTATACTTGAATATTATGTGAAACCTAAAACAACAAATTTATATACATATGTAATTGTAATACTATCTGTTTATTTGCTTTTTTACTTTCACAATGGCACATTCAATGAGTCTGTTTTCGTTCAAATGTAGAAAAAAAATGAATATCAACACCTACAACACCTACATTTAAAACGATTAACAAAAATTCAATTGCAAGTAATTCTTAATGTTACATATCCGGATTCTACAGAGTTATTCAGAAACATAAAATTGTTTTGATTAACTATGTTAAAATGAAAAATTTCTTGTTTTTAATGCGTCAGATGATTTTATGCTTGTCTTTGACTTCACGATATAGCACATAATATCTCTACTATAATTTATGCTGAGTTTAAAACAAAACTCCGAATATAATCTTGCGAACTTTTCAACTTTTTAAGTAACAGTGCTCTTAACTAGGATTTGTAAAACTGTAATTGTTAATGAATATTTCATTTGCACCAGGAAGGCTGTTGCGCGAGACTAAGATACGTATTTGTTAGTGGTGGTATTCGAATACCAAAACCGAGTTCGAATATTTGGGAGCAATATTCGAATATCATTCGAATATTTTTCGAAATTGTGGAATTTTTGCATTTACATCACATAATTACTTCTACCCCAAAATGTTATCAGTGATGTGTGGTTGTGTATTATTGTCTAATATGAGGCTGTATTATCATACATTATTCAGAAAACAAACAAACATGCAGTGAACATCAAACTTTTATTTCGTTTAGAGATCTTAAAATACCTATTTCAAGTATGTTCAAGCGAAATCAAAGTTTTGAATAACGTCAACAGAAACAAGAGCAGTACCCTGGCGCATTATTTTCGATTTCAGCGAAACTCCCAAACTAGAGTAAAGCGCGGTTTTGCAGTTGTGGATTCACTGTTGTTGTCGGGGATAATGAGGGATTCGATATGCTGATCTCAAGAAAACACATATTTTTCTCAGTAAAAAATTGTTACCTGACCATAAAACTTTTGCGCCATAATTTATAATTGGGCCATTTATGTGATTCACCCTTTCTAAAATAACGCCGTTGCCCCCAGTCGTGCTGAGATTTGAAAATTGACATCAATGACATTTCCTATTATAGGAACTATGACTCGTGCTGTCATAGGAAGACGGCAAGAGTCATCTAGGACTACTGATATTTGTATAACATCGTAGATTTCTCTGTCACAGATACGAAGCCTTCCATTGTTCCGCTAATAGGGGTCAACTTCATATGATCTGAGGCACGAATCCAGAATATCAGCTCCTATTTTTCAAGTTTTTACAGAAAGTTCCTGCCCAGTATACCATTTTTGTTAAAAAAGCACAGTTTTTAGTGAGCTGTATTTCTATATATCTTCACTTAAGTGCAGAAAAGTTTCTTTACATTCCGGCCTTTAAATATCACGTGACCAAAGTACAGGGGTTATAATTTATTTGTAAAATAGTTGATAGGTGGAGAACTACGTATAAATTTCTTTTGTGCATCCACAATATTGAACTTTTATTTATTGCTGTACATTCCTTTTGAAATATCAATTTTCGTATAATTTTTCTTTTAAAGAAAGCATAACGCAGAAATTGTATATCAATGCCGTTGTACTTTGAGGGCTTTTAGCAGATGCTAATAAAGACTCATGGGTGGTTGAATCTCACACAAAGAAGATCCAGGGGTGCCTAAAAGCGAACACACTTGACTTGTTTATCGTAATATAGAGAGGATTTGAAGAGGAGCGTTGAAACCTTGTAGCGTGCCGCTTCTTGGAGCCATGCTCATCTAAGCGGATTCACAGCGTCATCATTTGCGCAAAAAAAAAAACAAAAAACAGGACTCCATATTTTTGTTGATGAGCATGGAAGCAATGAAAGTTAGAAATAGCACTTTATTTATAGCCTATTTTGTGTTACCCTTAGAAACCCATTCCAATTTCCTCACTCAATTCAAATTTATTTTTTGCATAACATCCAAACTATCAAACAGAATGATTAAATACAAAGTTCACAACTAAATGAAAATTTACAGAAAAGGGAGCAAGCAAAAGCAATAAACTTGTACAACGCTTGTCCATAAATTTCTATTAAGCAGTTGTATTAAAAATAGAAAATAATCGACTTATATTTAAGTTTTTTTTTTAAATTGCTAAGGCTTAATTAGACAGAAAATTTGCCATGTCAATATGTATATATATATATCAGCCATTTCAAACAGTATCAATAATTGAACTTGTAAAAAAACTCTCAAAAGACATTTAATTATACTTAGTAAACCTCCGTTTAGAAGAGAAAACATTAGTTAGATTATATATCATATAAATAGAAGGCACTCAAATAACGTTTTACAAACTTTCTTAAACTGCTAACTATTTCTTACATCTTTAATTTCTGTTGGCAAAGAATTTGCATTTTGATTCCCGGCAGTCTTAAACGGTGAGATATTAACGTAGTTCTCGTGTATAAGAAAAGCTTAGAACTAAGCTGGCTCTGTACAAAATTGATATACACTTAGCTGATTTAGACTTAACTTTTTGTATATGTTCCTTCCAGTTTAACTTTTCATCAATAATTACTCCAAGAAACTCCAATAAAGTTTTGACACATTTTAGATACGCCATGGTAGAGAAAATCCACTTAAGTGTATTTTCTTATTTGTTTCTTTGTGGTTTTTTTTCACACTGGAATCTAACTGAACATACGCACTCGAAACCGTAAACTGGCTTATTGATCCATATTTTGAGCGTAATACGTTTTTACCCTATTAAATGTTCCTCATGCCGTCATCATATCTTTAAAAAACCCTTAAGGAACTTAATTTTTATAATTCTGCATCAATCCATAGTCTGAGTATACAAATAACATAACTCATTTATTTAAATGACATCGCATTTAAAGCCCATAGCGAACGTAAAAGGGCATTTGACAAGTTGATTCGGAAGTTAACTTTTTTATACCTTAACGAAGAAATAACAGATACGCAGCCTATTGTGTATGAGCTTGTATATTTTGCATGAACTTTCAGTAACTTTTTGAACAGCAGGAACTGGTACGTAGGATTTGTGTCTGTCAAGAACTTATGAAGTTTACTACCATCAGCGGGGGAGTGGAAGGCTTCGTAGCTGTATTATATACAACGTAATTTAAGGAAGAGCCGACTGCCGTACCATCTCATGAACTTTCGGCAAACTCCATGGGTAGCTTTCGGATGGACAGAGCGGCCACATTTGCGCACGAGAATTGCCACAAGAATCTCTCATAAAACTACAGCGGGCAAGCGGACACCAATCAGACAATATACTTGTCTACTCGATAACATTTGTTAATTACACATGCTAAGCCATTCTGCAAAAGAAAGTGAAAAAAAAACAGCTATGCACAACATTAAAAAACATTAATCTTAAACAACACTCACGGTCATAACCGTTTAAAGCAACTACAAAAGAGTTTCAGTGACAGGAAGATTAAGGCATGACAAAACTTTTTCTGTGGGCTCTTTCTGTTATGGTCGTATTTACAGGACTGTATATCCAGGACTATCTATTGATTTTACTGGACTGACAAGAAGTTGTTTTCACTGCCAGGCTACTCCACATATGGGAGTGGTTATTTAACATTTGCTTGCAGCACCTGGAATTATTTTTCACTGTCAAGTGGGTCATTCTAGTAGCTTCTGTTATGATAGTCAGCTCACCGTTCCCACACTGATACTCCCCCCCCCCCCCACACCTAGGCGAGTCCTATGCTGAACAGTTATTAAGGATGCCTTTCTTGTGCTTTTTGGCCAATGGGAATGTTCGAAAAGACGGTATATATCCTGGGCGTGTGTACATTTTGTGTGTAAATCTATACCGTGAAAAGGGTAAAAGGGTTAAAGTTGCGTTCAGAGACGTAACAACATTAGATGGCTGTAAATTGCCCCCACCCCCCGCCAGCACCCAGATTGATGAGCGGAGAGGGGGTGGGGTACCAAACCAGAGCCGTTTTGAGCTAAGCGGCTGAGAGAATGGGGTTTGATGAGCGGGGTTGGGGGCGGAGCAGGCGGTACCTTTGTACAGAAGTTATCGCGGCTGGATGGACATAGCATGACACAACATTTCAGACTTACTCTTGATTTCAGTCAGCGGTCGTCTGCTCTTTTGTGTTTCGACAAGCAGGTCAGCATTTTGGAGCACAAAAACGTCCCCTCTCCCTATCGAGGTGTGTCATTTGCTGTACAGTTTTGAGGAGGGGAGGTTGACTATAAGCAACAAAATCATAAATGACATAGGAAAGTGGTGATGTAGCGACCACCTTTCAGATACGGATAAAAAAAAACTGCGGTAAAGTGTATTTGTAACGACCATCGTCAAGACCCAGATAAAAAGACGTACGGTAAAACCTGTTTACAGTCACCACCATCCCAATGCGGATAAAAGACGCACATTAACACTTCTGTATTGATTAACTTCCAGACCTGGATAAAAAGACGTGCAGTGAAACTTGTTCTAGAAATTTGTGTGAAAAAGTCTCGGAAAGTCTTCTTGTTTATCTTAAAAAGACCTGGAAATTCACCTCAGAAGTTCTGGAATTTTTGTGAGCAAGAAGCACAGGAACCATGTACATTAAAACCTCTTTTAGTGACCACCTTTGAGGCCCAGATATAAGGGTGTACCTAAGTCTGTTTGTGGAAACAACCTTCCAGACCCAGATAAAACATCTGTAGCTGGACTTGTATAGAAAATGAGAGTTGAAATACCCACATGTCAGGTTACGTAAATCAGAAATGGGATAATGGTGATACGCAACCCGACTTCGTGGCACATGAGATATATATGTATGTATAGAAATAAGATATATGAGATCCAGGCAAAAATTTTTATTATTCTGAAAATGTGCAAAATTTTCAAAATAAAACTTTTTGAAGGGAAGGATGGATAAGGTTAGGGAGGGGGCTCATGGGAACCATTTGTTTTTGCTTACAAAAACAAAAGGCAACAGCAGGCTAATGAAAATGTTTGACATGTTCGGATGCCCTGGTGTTGGTGTGCTCTGGCCGCTCTAATTGATATCTGTGGCCGGATAGGCTTTTTCAAGCGTTCAAATGAAGCTGAATCTAGGGCAACTCTTTGCATGTCCTCTGTGCAGTATTGTGCTACTCTACAAAGGGACACAAACTCTTCTACGTGTTCTACCGTTTGCTCATCTATGCTTATTTGGTTGTCAAAGGTAGTTCTGTTGTAACATTTTACTCCATTTATTTTCAAACCCAGTTTTTTGCATGCGGCTTCTGGTTCTTCGCTCAACAATTTTTAGCTTGTCTAATATGGCCTAAAGTAGCGTAGTGTCATGTGCGTATCTGATGTCCCTGAGGTAGGACGTGATTTAGTTCTGTCGTCACAAATTCCAGGAAGATATTAAACAGGATTCGGGCTTGCAGACACCCCTGACGTTCCCTTACTGCAACTGGAAACCATTGTGTTAGCCGACCACGGCGGATTCGGTGTGCAGATATACCTTGATGACCCAGAAATTTTTGGATCTAAACCTGTTGCTAAATCATTTTCCACCCTGATTTTTTCCACACCGTATCGACCGTATTGGAAGTCAATACAATTGGATTTTGTGGTACTGTGTGTTCTTTCGCCTACTCAATATTGCCTCCATTGTTCGTTCCTCTTTATTCTGAATTCAAAGTTGCTTTCCCTCAAGAGTTTTTGGTTCTTTCGTTCATTCTGTTGACGTGGATTCTGCTAAATGCTTTACCTGGAATCGATAAAAATGATATTGCTCAGTAAGTTGACGGCACCGGTCTCTTTGTGAATGGTTGTTCCTGTCATTTTTGGACCAATCTTTCGAGTTTGCTGTGATGTTCACACTTTGAAAATGATTTTGTGCAGCACCAGACTCACTGAATCGCCTCCTGGTTTTAGGACCTCTGTGGTGATTTGGTCCTGCTCTGATGCTGTTCGGAATTTCAATTGACTGACAGCTCTCTCCACCTCTTGTAACGTCATCGGATGCTGATTATCGTAGTTTGATGGGTCTGGAATATCTTCAGTAGCGTCGTGCAGTGATTCGGTGTTGAGATGTTGCTTAAGTGTCCCTGCCTGCATTCAAGGACCTCCTCTGTGCTGAATAGGATATTGTCCTCTTTGTCTTCGGCAGTACTCACTAACAAAAACTGTGAAATTGTATATTAGATATACTGAATTAAAATAGGTCTGACCAATCACGGAAATTTCTCTCTTTTTAAAAAATAAAATACACAGATTAAGAATACCTGTTCAAAAAGTGTCCATAAAATATAAAAAAAAAAACTCGGTTGCATCTTAGTAAGCATTTTGGTTTTTTTCCTCTGAACGGACAATCCACGAATAGCATGGTAAGTGTCACACAAGGGGAAAAAATCCCGCAAATAACATGGAAAAGTTCATGCAAGTGGAAAAGAAGAAAAAGAAAGGAAAAGAAAATGTTTGGACCGGTTTTTTTTTATCTCGTTAACGGTAATGTTTGCGTTATTGTTGAGGGGCACGAAGAGGTTATTACGCACTTTTGCAAAAGCACTCTGTAAACTTATAAGCATAAACTGCTTATGTTCCGATGAGTATTAAGACACGGCTGGTGATTTTCGCATAGTATGAGAATGTTTTCTGTTTTTTGACGATCTTGCCATAGTGATTTTTATTTGGTTTTAAAACGTGGTTGGTGATTATCCCATTGTTTTCTGAGGTACGAATCAACGCTATTTTTCAATCTGGTATAAGAACGGGGTCTCATAGAATTTCGTCGCCCCAGCCGCGTGATATTTTATTCAAAAGTAGGAGGTTCTTTGAAGTTACGTGTCAGGGAAGAATTAATTTGTAAGCTCGTGTAAAATGTGGCCAGACGGATTTGAACTGGGGACCCTGCGCTTTCCAAGCAAATGTCTTATCCACTACACCACGGAAGTGAACCGACAAACCGAAATGTTTTATAAATCTTATTCTATACATAACCAATCATCACTAAATGTCCGGAACAGCACTGATGACCTTGCCCTTGATTTTGAAATTGATTGTTTGTGATTTGTATACGGTTACAAGGCATAAAAGATAAATAGGTCCTTTTCATTAATGTGGCACATTCTGAGTTACAGGAGATTGCTGAAGCACAGTACATTATATATTCGTTACTTCGAAATCGGTTAATTCGAATTATTGGATAATTCGAACAAAAGTGCCCGGTCCCAACCTTTTTACTACATATTTATACCAAAAAATAATTCGAATTAACGAATATACCGGTTAATTCGAACAAAATGAAAAGTGGCCAATTTTTTTTTATATTTTTTGTTTTAACTCAAAAATTACTCAAGAAATGACTGAACATCAATGGTGATTTATCTTTTGTGCTTATTTGTGATGAAGAACCACTGAATCACCATTGATTGTGCCACAGATCTCACCATAAAGGCAGCAAAGAGCGACGATCATCGCGAATCCACATTTGCAGGAGATACATTTTGAATCCAAACTGTGCCGACTCACTGCTTTTGACATGACGCAATTTGGAAGTGAATATGAATCCATATCAGTTTAGTGTACGGAGTACCCTATTTTAACCAATAAAATCTGCAATTGTGAATTACTCATCATGGGAGTAAATTCAGTTTGCTTATAAATATGACATGATCTACCTGAAATGTATGAACATTTTGGAATGCAAAATGGCTAGTAAGCGAAAATACAACGATCGTACATTGGAAGTGAAATACAAAGCAGTAAAAGAGGTTGAAAAAGGTACCAAAAAGGCTCAGATTGCAAGTGACTTCGACATAAAGCCTAGCACGCTTTCAACCTGGATAAAGGAAAAGGAGAAAATTATTTAAGCTACGATGACGAAACAGCTGAGAAAAAAGCGCAAGCGATTAAGACTTACAAAGCACGAAGATTTAGAGAATGCCTTGTTTAGGTGGTTTTGCAATGCCCGAGCTCATAACTTGCCTATTAGCGGGTCTTTCTTGCAAGTGACTATCATTATAATTGCAATTAGCACCCATCACGATTGCATTTTTTTCTAATATTGTAAATATTTAATTTTTCTGTAGGTAGTTATTTGCAATAAACAACTGTTATATGATCAAGCATTTTTTATTTGTGTGTCGATTACACCTCACCCCCTAACACCCGTGCCTTTGCTGATGTAAAAAAATCTTAAGCCAAATATCGATTAGTTCGAATATCGGTTAATTCGAAAAATTTCGTTGGTCCCAGCTTGTTCGAAGTGACGAATATTTACTGTACTTACATTTGAATTGAATGGCAGAACACGAGCAGTTTGTTGTCACACGTAATGGGAAGGCTGTCATTTTAATGACATAATTATGAGTAGTAGTCTGTTGTTATATTCTTTGGTATAATTCTTTGCTGATAAAACACGCTAATTTTCCCATAAAATCCTGTTTAAATTCGGTTAAACGATTCAAAACAGTGTGTTCTGTTATCAAAAAAACGCAAATGTGGGTGGGGGGATTTTCTTACAACAGAATACACTGTTTTTCTTCTTTTAACTGTGCCTTAAGACATAACAGCAAATATTCATTAATTCTATCCTAAGACATATTCTGAGAAGTGTTTAAGGAGATTTTCTCAAGCTGCTAACAGCCTTCAGTCTCACCCAACATGTTAGAGAGCCCAACCATGAAAAAGGTCACGTACTTGACCACATCATCACACGGAATTCTGATGATCTGTCGATAAAAAACGTGCAAATTGGTGATTTTATTTCGGACTCTTTCATGGTTTCATGCAAAATTACTGTCGAAAAGCCAGCAAGTGACCGGAAAAATTTAAATATCGGAATTTTCGTGCTGTCTATATAAACTCTTTTAGAGATGATATCTCAAAACTAGACTTGATAAAGTCACATGCCAGCTGGGACCTATCTACTCTTGTAAATCGGTACAACACGGAGCTTACACAGGTGCTTGATAAGCATGCTCCATTGCAGGAGAAGTCAGTATCCATTCGGAATAAAGAGCATTGGTTTACATCAAAATTGCGGGCCGAACTTAATCTCTGTCGCAAATATGAACGGAAATATAGAAAAACCGGAAATTCTGACGAAGGAATATTGTTTCAGACGCCTCGGGTAATCAGAAAAAGTTGTTGAAATCCATCAATCGAGTAATGCATCGTTCAAAAACCAAACCCTATGCCATATTGTAAAATTCCCACGCTCCCAGATAAATTTCTCGAACACTTTCAGTCAAAAGTAAAGAAGGTAAGAAATAAATTTTCAAGCGAAATTGACTCAGCTTTTGAATTCGATCGCACTGGTGCCGAAATTGGTGTTATTCCTGTTTGGCAAATTTTAAAAGTGTTTCGAAAGTAGATTTGGAAAAATCATCATGAAATCAGAAGTGTTTTGTGTGAACTCGACCCGCTATCAAGCAGTGTTTGCCGGAACTACTACCAGTTATTACAAGGATCGCAATCTCTCTCTAGAAAACGAATCGGTTCCACCAGAGTTCAAGAAAGCCGTAATCCGCCCGTTGCTAAAAAAAAAGCCGTCACTGCCGCTGGTAGTTAAAAATTACAGACCGATTTCAAATTTACCGTATGTATTAAGCAAGTTGTGTGTGTTCAAATGACGTATCACATAGAGCGGTGTGGTTTCAACGAACCTCTTCAGTCAGCCTATAGAGCGTTCCATAGTCCAGAAACTGCTTTGGTTAAAGTCTTTCATAGTGTTTTTTGATGATGGAAACGCCGTCTTATTGACTCTTCTGGGCCTCAGTGCGGCATTTGATACCATTGATCACAGGATACTCATCCGCAGGTTGCGTCAAACAGGGAGAATAAGCGGTGCTGCACTGAGGTGGTTTGAGTCATATCTAGATAATCGTACAGTATGTGTCTGTGTAGATTGCCATTATTCGAAAGAAGTTTCAAGGTTCCATACTTGGACCGCGTAAATGCTGTTCATATACCATCCCGCTTGGCTCTCTCCGACTGCTCTCCTATTTCACTTTTTTGCGGTTGACTCGCAACTGTGGCAGAAAGTGGATTCCCGCTCGCTAGAAGATCAATTGCCCACTGTGAAACATATCGAGCACAGTATAAGTATGGTGGCAAAGTGAATGTTTAACAATAAACTTCAGTTGAACATGGATAACACGGAGTTTATGGTTATAGCGAATTCATACAACCATCGCCGCATAGCAGTCTACCGCCTCTATCTGGAGGGCGAGGCATCAAAGTCAGCCCGCAATCTCGCCGTGATCATGGACATTGCACTCTCCATGCTGGATCATGCCAATCACGTTCGAAAGGCAGGGTTCTACTATCTGAGCTGGATTGAAAAGTGCGTAATTACCTCAGTGAAGCAGCTACTAAAGCCATCGTTCATGCTCTTGTTATAAGCAAAATTGACTCTTGCAATGGCACTCATGTCACCGTCCAGATTGTGTTTTTGACAAACTAGAAAATCTCGTGAACGCTGCTGCACGCATTATCACGCGTACCCCTCGTACTCGAACGCGAGTCTATTACGCCAGTACTTAAAAGGTTGCATTGGCTGCCTGTCCGTCAGAGAATCAACTTCTAGGTCCTTTGCCTTAGGTATAAGGCATTCAACAATGAGGCACCGATCTACCTCCGTAATCTCCTGACTGACCATAAACCAAATAGAGACTTGCGATTTTATACTGCTCATAGATTATGTGTGCCTCGACAAAGGTTAAAATACGGTGAACGCGCGTTTAGTTACGCCGCCCCGTCCCTGTGGAACGCTCTACCAGATCATATCAGGACCTCCGGCTCGACAACTGTTTTTAAAAAGAATCTGAAGACTCATATGTTTAGTCAACACTGTGGACAAATTAAATTTTTAGAGATTTTTTATACTGTGCGCATAGATAGATTGATAGATAGATTGTTTGGGCACAAAACTCTGTTATTAATTGAACAGGCATGCCATCTGCGACTTGTTGCCACCCATAATAACCAGTCTGTCAATTTAGTTGCTTTAAAATTAGCATTCTATTGTTATATTTCGCGTGGATTCGTAAAATATTTAGCATGAAGTCAGTTAAACCATTTAATGTATTCTAATGTCACAAAACAATCGTTACTACGCGACTTCGGATTTTCTGACAACAGAACACCTGTTTTATTTTTCAACTTTAAGAGTGAGACAATCACACCCATACTGTAAAAGACTAGGGCATCAAGCACTGTAGTGAATCATATTGGCAAACCCCGTGTTTGGGGCGGCTTTTAGGTCACGGGACCCCGGGGCAAAAATTTTGGCCCTGGCCCATCCCTTATATCGTTATATCCGGGTGTCATTATATCTGAGGTTTTATAAGACTTATGTAAATAAAGAATGACGGGACTTGAACTTCACGTCGTTATAACTGAGATGTCATTATATCCCGATGTAATTATAAACGAGTTCCACTGTATGTAAACCACGCAGCTCTTCTTAGAGGTTTCTATGATGGCTTACTTCACGGGCTGGGGGAGGGGGTTTGATGGTTTTTTTTATTTTATATCTACATTAGATTAAATACTTTGTACAATTCAGCTCGCTGAGTGGTTCACCGGACAGAGATTATGGTACTCCAAATTAATAGGTCACATCAACCAAAATTATTCAACACCTTCTTTGTATTGTATATTTCAGCGGCGGAAAATTCCTTGGCGATTAGCTGGCACGACACGGCATGGATCCCGCATATTAATCCCAGTAATGTCATGGACTACTTTTGTGAACGCAGTAATCCTTTTTACGACAAACAGTGCAACAACGAACAGATTAAAATGCAGCGTCTAAGTCCGGATCAGCTTCCGTGAGTGTCAGATTTCCGCAAATACGGCTTTTGCAAAATCTTGTCAGGGAATGCGTCCATTTGTCAACAATTCCGCAGTAAAGAAAAAAACAAGGTTTTATTAAGTTATCTGTTTATTTTGGATGCCAATCACTGCTTTTATTTTGTATGGATTTAATTTATTGTAGGAATATGACAGGCGTGGAGTATATCCTGTTGCACCTTCACATGCAGGAACCAGTGTTATACGTTATCAGGAAGCAGCATAGGCATAATCCCACTCAAGGTGCATTCACTTTACTATATGTCTCTGTATACGGGGCTTAGAACAAATTTAAAACATAGGCATTGGAGATGCAGAGCCCTCAGCCAATAGCGGTTACATCACTGTGGTCCAGTTTTGAAATACAGATCGGACAAAATCAATACACATGGTACAACGGATGGAGCGTCGGACGGGTGCTTGCACGTCTGCACCATATATACTTCCTTCCTGCAAGGTTTGGTGAAGATCCGATGAATAGTTTTTGTGATAGCAACCGGAGAAGAAAAAAGTTTAAAATTGAACCCCCCGTTGCACATCTATATTATATATACTTTCTTCCTGTAAGGTTTGGTGAAGCTCCGATAATTAATTTTCGAGATATCGTCCGGACAAAAAAAGTTTACGGACGGACAGACAGACCGACAGCAATAGCCTTCAGCCAGTTTTGGCTGAGGGCTAAAAAAACAGAGAATCGTGGATTGCATATCCCCCGCCGAGCAGTTACTGTGTTCGAACTTAATTAATTCAGTGAAATCTTACCAATATAAAGAAATAACCTTCTCAGACTGTTAAAAACCAAAAAGGATTAACTTTGTTCAGCGGACCATAATTCCGGCAACGTTTTGTCGATCAAACTAAAATATATTCACTGTACTGTAAATGTACAATATATATTCTTTCACTGTGTAGTAGCTTCAGAGCTGTGCGAATTGCCCGGCCAAAACATGGGTTGAGAAGTGAAAAATAACCTAAGTTCAGAGGGCTATAATTCCGGCAATTTTTGGTCGATCAAACTGAAATTAAGATGTTGCAATCTACAATATATATTCTTTTACTATGTGAAGTGTCAAAGCAATCAGGTAAAGGAAAATTAACAAAGTGGCCTGGACAAACCCGGGGTTTAAACACCCACATGGATTGAAAAGAAGTGAAAAAATCGCTTAAGTTCAGAGGGCCAGTTGCGAACGGACAGATGGACGGCAGTGCGGCGGGAGATAAAAATGATGCCGGGAGGGGAGAGGAGGGAGGCGGTCTTCCATTGCTGTGCAGCTGTTTGCTTCTTGTTTCCCTTGTGCTGAAGAGCTTTCGTTTATCTTCGTTTACTTATTGTCAATGTGAGCACTTCTAGTTATGCTGTAAATCTACTGTCGCAAACATTAGTTTCGATAAACTAAAACTCAACAACCTTAGTATTTGGTTCCCTCTACGCATCTACCAGGTTACAGTGACATGCAAGAATGGTTCATTTTCCATAGTGTTATAAGAAAGTATGCAACCGTGATAGTAAAATACAGCAATGTCAGAAAGGCTTACTATAAATTAGGAGACTAAAGTATTGTGTGTATGTATTTATAGCTACGGCGCTGGCTGACTATTATATCATATGTGGTGTGGTGTACCGCGCTCCTGATCTCTGCTCTGTGGTCAACTCGCGCATGGTAAGTGCTGTATACATGGGAAGTACTGATTGGCTCATGGTAAGTGCTGTATACATGGGAAGTACTGATTGGCTCATGGTAAGTGCTGTGTACATGGGAAGTACTGATTGGCGCATGGTAAATGCGCTGCAGTTGTCGAAGATGTGGATTAAACTAGGAAATATGTTAAAGCAATCAATCAAGATATTAAACAAATAAACAAAAGATATAAATAAAACGTCGACGTGTAAAGGGATACTGTCATCCTCAACCACCTGTGGTAACCTCAATGTTTAGTTTACGACAATTCTACAAATTTTAAGAGTATTGAAAATAAACCAAAAAAAAAAAAAAAAAAAACAAAAAAAAACAAAAACAAAAAAAAAAAAAAAAAACCGCGGTCATGTGAATATATGGCATGTTTCAGCTGAACACATTACACAGTTTACAGTCAGCATTCACGGAAGCGCATTCGTACGTCCGCTACCACCCGTCCAAGGGCTATAATTGGCAATTCAAAGAAACAGAGGAAAACAGTAAGTTTGAGAGAGGCTGTTTTATGCTAAGCGTGTTTAAAGAAGCGGAGAAAATACCCTTAAATCTCTGTCATTGATCCGTGTCCAGAAATATAGCGTACGGTGTCATAACATATTAATATTGAACGGTGGGGGACAATCCGTGTCCCTCAGTGTATTTTTTGTGAAAATTCGATTCTTTATTGTGATATTTCCAGGAGGTTCATCTGTGGAATTGATTCTCGTTCAAATGTAGAATTTTCAGCGCAATGCCGCCGGCATAATGTTGAGCATATATGCCGGAGGTCAGACAGGGTAAAAACAAATTGTGAAATGTAAGAAAAGACATGCTTACACGAAATGCTGCTGCGGTTGAAGTTAAATTAAGTTTCAGTTCCAGAGGAAAACATAAATGAATAAATCTGTTGTTCAAGATATATTTTTATTTTTTAAGATGGAATACGTGGTGCGATGACTTGAAGGGTTTCGGATAAAAAACATTTATTTATCTATTTTTGTTCGTTTTCAGAAAAGGCTGAAGAGAAGGAGAAAAATAAACAAAAGAAAGAAGAGCCAAGCTCGATTTTCCAGAGGCAGCGTGTGGATGACTTGCTGGCGGACTTAGCCCGCAAATTCCCACCAAAAGCTCTGGTGGCGCCATCTGTGGAGCCTACACCTGCCAGCAAGCCAAGTATGCGTATTCTTCTTCATTATATGAACCTGATTTTGATGATTGTCTCCCCACTGGAGAGATAAGATTTTGTTTTGAAACGTCGGGTCAACTTCAGATTTCGTGGGATTATACCTGGGGTGGGCTCGCCGGTTGTTACTGTATTTGACGCATATTGGAAAACGTGTGACGTCATATGATGAGCTTCAAACTTGGTGGGATTATGCCTTGGATGGGAGTGCCGGATGCAAAAGTTACCGCATATTTGGCAAAACGTGACGCCATACGGCGTGAAAACCAGACTGCAAACTCGCGCCTCACCCCCTTGTACTATGAATTTTGGGGAAGGGGCTCGGTAGCACGGTACCCAAACTGATGTCCGGGGGGGAGGGTTGGGGTGTACCGATATAGAGCCGTACCGATGCTGAACGAGTGGCGTTGGGGTTTCATGAGCGACGTGGGAGAGTGGGCGATGCCTTTGTTAACCAGTGCACAAGTTATCGCGGCTGGCTGGACATAGCAAGACAGCATTTTCCGTGCGCTTACGTATTGTCCCCTTTAGTTATTGATCCGCTGCCGGAGAGATGAGTGGTATTGTTAATTGACAAGTAAATCAGATATTGCTACTTTAGGTACAGACCCATACGGTACCGTGAAAGGGGTGAAAGGTTTAGCGTTCGAGGAGGGGGGGGGGCGTGATTGTAAACTAGAAAAAAATCACCAATGAAGTTGGGAATTGGCAATGAAGCAACGTGTAAAAAGACGCACAGTAAAACATGACTCAAAGTCCCAGATAGAAAAAAAAACACAGTACAACCTGTTTGCAGCGACCACACTCTAGACGCATATTAATAAACATAGTAAAAGAGCCAGAGTATAAGCCCAGTTTATAGTGGCCACATTTCACATTGCTAGACCTGCCCCTGGACGCATATAGAAACTGAGAATTAAGATATCCACGACTCAGGTTACGTATCTCCACCTTTCAGAAAAAGGATAAAGGTGTGAGGTAAGACGACTTCTGAACAGATTATATGTATATATATTCATTTATATATTAATGCAAGGTAAAAGTCGTGTAATTCTGAAATAGTACATGAAAAATGAAACTTACTAAACCGAAGGAGGGGTTAGCAGTGGAAAGGAGGGGTGGGAGGGGGGGGGGGGGGGAACCGTCGGGGGGAAACGAAATGACAGTGGCTTGCTAATAAAAATGTTTGGCATGTTCGGGTACAGTTGTTCGGCCAGTTTTGCACTGGCCGCTCTAGTTTTATCTGAAATTTTTAGCTATGAATGTCATATAAATATAAATACAACTGGTCTTGGTGTCCGATTTTCTAGTTGTACAATGTGCAGTCATATATGGAAGATTGCAGTGACCAACAATGTAAGGCACATCATCCTTTTTTAAAAGGATTATACTTTTTTTTTTGAAAAAGCCCGATTTTATCCTTTTTTATCCTTAAATATTTTTTTAGTACTTTTTTTTTTAATTTTCATCCTTTTTTATTTTGATGCTTTTTTTTTCATTTTTTTTTCGTTCAAAATACTATTTTTTCCTAATTAGTTATATGTTTTTTTCTGCTAGAATTTTTTCTCACTCCCGTCATAACCCTTGATTAGGCCATAATATTAACCACTCTTACACTCGATGTATGTGTAATTTCCTATTTTTTGCAGCGTCTATTGTTAAAATCAATACATCTGTGGAAAAAGGGTATTTTTTCATGGAATTGAAACATATATTCCGTAAACGTAATCAGTATCTTATCACACTGTAAAATATCAAGTATTCTAAATGATGCTAAGTAGTTTTTATTTCTTGAATGATGTTCGATAACTTCAATCTATATTTTTGAGTTGCATGTCCGTAGGGACCATCGATCAAGTGCGTACGCACCTTTTTCTAGACCAGCCGACCATGTCGGGCTGGTCGTATCACATCAGTAGAGGGTTATCCGTCGTCCGTATGTACGTGTGTATACTTTTACTTAAAATTAGAGTTCGCAGTCTAGTCCCGCTCGACGAGTCCTGCTCGTTTCCTTCGAGCCTCGACTCGGTCTGTCGATCCAGATGAGCTTTTATTGAACTGATATTTTATTTAGTTAACTGTCTGTGAATGCAATCTTGGCAAAACATTTTGCTATTCATAACGGAGTAATAGCGAAAGGGGTGTATGTCTTACCAAGTCACTGATCCTCTTATCAAATACGCAAACGTGCACGAGAGGTTGTGTTTGAGTAGGTTAGGGGGTGAAAAGGGGGGAGGACTTGAGAAGACATGAATGCGGGCCTGATTGCAATTTAAGTTTCTGTGCCGTAGCTTTTAGAGATTAAGAGTTATGTGTAAGTTGCCGTTTGACCTTTGGTTTCTAATTGGTCAGTTTTCTTTGTACGCAGTTTTATTGACGGCTAAAACTCCTGTGTCTTTTTAATTGCTTAAAACTTATTGGTTAATAAATCGCGTGCCAGACCCTCAGAATGCAATTACTGGTACAATTTAGCTTATTCTTAAACTGACCGTTGAAAAGAAAACATCCAATTCCAGAAAAATGTCGAGTGTGGAAGTATTTCAAAAAACTTCCAGATGAAAGGCTCAGTGCCTTATTTGCGATGGGATACACAGTAACAAGTCATTCTACTTTGACTCTAAAACTCCATTTAAATGGCAAACATTTTGCTGTCATGGAAGAAAGATGAGGGCTAAATAAATTACAAAGCAGAATAAAGTAAGTTTTATCAATTTCTTACATCGAAAACTGGTCATGAAAATCCGCTCGACGAAAAAGCGCCGAGTCCCGACTCGGTATTTTGCTCAAAATTGCGAACCCTACTTAAAATACTTCTTCTCCCTCAGTTTTGATCAGATTCCTCTTAAATTTTATACGAATGTTCTCTAGGTAGGTCTGTCTCTAAAAAAAAAAAATTTTGGGCGATCCGCCAAAAATTGGCTAAATGGGGGGGGGGGGGCATTTAAAATTTTTCGGTTGCCAATTTTCAAAATGCTTCTTCTCCCACAATTTTGATTAGATTTTCTTCCAACTGTGTACGAATATTCCCTAGGTAAGCCTCTTTTGAAAAATTACTCATTTTGGCGATCCGTCAAAAATTTGCCAAATGGGGGACATTTTTCAATTTTTTGGTGTCTAATGTTCAAAATGCTTCTTCTCCCACAATTTTGATGGGATTCTTTCCAATGTTGAACATTTTTTCTCTAGGTAGGCCTCTCATGGAAAATTACTTTTTTTTTTTTTTGGCGATCCGCTAAAAATTGGCTAAATGGGAGCATTTAAAATTATTTAGTAACCAGTTGTCAAAACGCTTCTTTTGGCACAATTTGACCGGATTCGTTTATAAATTTGTAAAATACAATCAGGTATGCAAATATTTTTAATCGCTGTTAAAACGAGCATTATAAATTACAAAAATTGATACGATATGATTAATATTAATGTTTTCTCGATTTTCAGCAAAATATGAATTATCCTTTTTTATCATACTATTTTCCTCAAATATATCCTTTTTTTCTTGATGACTCCGTGGCAGCACTGGTAAGGGTTTAGCGCGAAATGTTGCAGCAGACGTTGTTGTTCTCTTTGTGCATTACCTAATAAACTGTTCATATTGGTTTCGCAGGAATGCCGAGATGTTTGTACTAAAATCTGAACAGCCTTTTGTTTATTTTTTTTTTATTTCAGCGGAAGTTACCGTCAAGCAAGAAAAAATTGACATCAAAGTAGAAAAGACAGACGAACGTCCTCAAGCTAATAGTCTGAAGCCGCCACCAGAAAAGAAAATAAAAGTAATGCGGTGACGTCATCAAAATAAGCCGTCCATATATTTCACAAACTTTGACTACCACCAGCTATAACTGTCGATGAATTTTTCCAAGTGGACCAGAAGTGGCCCTTAGCCTGGAAATATGTACAGGGTTTCATGCGAACTGTGCTCTTTTTGCAATGTGTTCATTGTTATTATCCTTTTAAAAATGTGAAAAAAGCGCACATTTGCTTCTTTGGTGGGTGTAATGAGCGTGGCTGGGTTTGACTGTTCATGGTGTCTTCTGTCGCGGGACCTCCCGTGTTGTGTGAACCGATTCCATTGATTTTTGCCCTGAAAAAATAGCTTGCATCCCTCAACATGATACATGGGTTTTGATGAAACACGGCTAAAGGCCTGAGCTTTTACAGCGGGTGAAGAAAATACTTCAATCAATTTTTGTTCAGTTGCAGAAACAGTAATTCTCGAGAAGAACACTGTTTACAAAGTAGTCGCAACAAATTTGATAACTGACTGTCCAGCCTAGAATGATTTGAAATGCGCCTCAAAAATTGCTATAGATTATTCGTGTGTCGCCAACAACAGCAATCTTTTTTCCGATGATAGATTAAAAGGTATGCAATGATCATGTGTAACTTCAGAAAGGTGAGATTGCCACACATACATAGACACCACGGAAGAGACCCCCCCCCCCCCCCCCCCCCCCCGCTTGTGCATCCGCTTACGCACTGAGCAGAACGGACAACCGCCGTGTAGCCTAATAAAAGTCGTTCTCCTGACAACAGTGTGGGACCTATTTAACATAAAATTTATGGGAAATAAAGAATGACATATTAATGTTTACTTCTTTATTTATAAATCTGTAAAACAATAAAAAGAGATCATAACATTTCCTGCATGTCTTTTTGCGTTTAAAGAAACTTTAAAGATGCGAACTCCACGACGTTATATCACTGGGGTTAGCGTCTGTGCTGGGTCGTGTCGAAGCGTCGATTTTGTGACGTAACGTGACTTAAGGCGCACGTCTTCACGGACCGCACCAAATTTAGCAACATGTTATTTCAAACTTATCATAAGGTCGCTAGGTTATGTGGTATGTTTCGATGGATAATGACACGGGAAGGATACCCCCCACCTCGCGCCAGTCACTAAGACTTATGCACACCGCATCCCCAAAACGGATACTAATCAAAATATAACAAGAAGAAACGCTTGGCAAAGAATCTAAGCCTAATCCATCCTTTCACATGTGGGGGGGGGGGGGGCGCAAAATCATCTCAAAAGCGGGAGCGCTAATGTGAAACAGATTAGATATCATACATGATTATTCGAAGTTCTACGAATTTTGCGGCTTCCGGCCCGGAAAGTATCCTTCTAACACTTTAGATGCGTGATGTTTTGAAAGAACTGGTACAAGGCACCAAAGTACAGACACCCACACACACAGGGACAACAGGGCAGAAGTGATGCGAGCACATCCACCAAATTTTACCTTTTGTCTATTTTGTCTGTATAAGCATACCACTACTTTGTTTTCACAACGGGCAGCAACATTCCAGTCACGAGAAGCCCTAACTCACAATCAGCTGAAGGTCGGTTATAGTTTTTTTGGTATGACACGGCAATGAGTCTACGTCACTAATGACGCGTAACACTTGACTTGTTTCTTGTTCATCTACTCGAGACAACAGTATCACCACATCTTTAATTCCAGCTACCAGTTTCGCAACGCTTTCCGCATTCATCAAACTTTCATTGTCGCCGAGATTAATCAGTACTATAAGCAAATGTTGCAATATTCTGTGTAAATAGTTGGGGATTCGTGGCCAAGCAACTTCAATCAATGCACAAACAGCAGCTACAGTGTCGATTCTGGTTTCTTCATTGGGATAATCAGGTACTTCTAGATAAGTTTCAATCACCTTTAAAGTCCTTTGAATATGTTTTAAAACTTCAATTCCCAACGCTTTAATAAATGAAGATAAATATTTAGCATAAACCCTTCTGTTGAGCCATTTGCTTTCGAAATTCATGTTTGTAAGTATAATCTGGAACACGTCATCTAGCTTAGAATATACCAGCGGGGTTCCCTTTCTATCTGTAGTGGAATCGACAACTTGTGCAAGGGTAAGAATACAGGGCAGCAACTCTGTCACAACAGCTTCCTCACTGCTGTGCAGGTTGTGATGTAGAGCGGAGTACAGCACTTCCGCTCTTCCATACCAGGTTAACTCCGAGCGGCTTGTGTTGTGAATCACATGCCAAACACACTGTATACCTAGAACTTTGTGTTCTACCTCGAAATCGTCAATCAGGCACAGCACTGGCGGGAAAATATCCGGCAAACAATCCCCAACCTCTGGTGATGTCATTTCCCGTAAAATCAAAACAAAGCAATTCACACAAGCAGGGTTTCTCTTCCAGTTTTCCTTCATCAGATTAGGCTTTAACAATTCCAGAATACTTTTTAACACACTCCTATTTTCTCCTAAACAGTTGTTTAATAACTGGCGAACATTTTCGATGTCGTGTAACTGTAACACTTTGACCAATAGAATCTGAGCCGCATTATTCACTGAGCAAGTTGTCCACGGCTTATCTGGAGTCATGTGTTCGTGAATTAGAAGCAACGCCACAACTGTGAATGTATGTTTATCCTTTTTCTCCAAAACACACTCTGTTGTTGAAAAATATATCTGGAAGAGAGTCAACATTTTGAAGACTTCTAATGAAAGAGGCTCAACATTATGAAAATCCGATTTTTCAAACCTTCTCTCAACCTCTATGGTCTGCGTTTGGACCCTTGTACATGCATATAAATGCATCATGAAATCCTGAAAAGCCTTTTGCTTTTCTTCAGAAATCTTGACATTTATGTCCCCATTACGGTTGTTCGTGGAAGCGTCCTGCGTTTGGACGACTTTGCACAGCTTGTTTGCGATATTCTGAAGTTCGTGTGCAGTAAGCCGGATGCCGCAAGCCTCGCGGCAGATACTCAGCAAATCAGCCATACCTACAAATTTTTTAAAATAAAATTATCAGGCTCGTTATAATGTGAACACTTCAGTAACGTTTACAATATGATAAATTTTAAGGTGGAAATGAATGTTACGTTTGATTTTATCTTTGACAAGCACAAGCAACCTTGAATTGTTTCGGCGGTTTTTATAATATCTTTAAAATTCTAATTGCGAGCGTAGGTTGCGAGTATACAATCTTAGAAAAATTTTCATGGTCTGTGTTAGATTGCATCTTTATAAAGACTGTATAGTCAGTCAACACTTCAGACACTAAAAGAGATGGAAGTACAAAGCTGCTCAAAATCATGCCCTGAGCGTTTTGGTATACTTTGGAACCACATCTCAGAACTTTGTTGACTTGTCATTTTCTTAGTGCTGTACAGAAAGTTTATACGGATTACAGCCTATGCGAGGAGGAAATTATCGGCTAACTTATTTAGTGTTATTTTATTTTTAACTTTTTTTAATTTTTGCATTCATTATTTATTTTATTTTATTATTTATTTAATACAATGTTTTTGGGTGGATGGGGTGGGGGAATCTGCTTCTCTAAACCGTCATTTATCTACCATCTCGAAAATCAGTCTCTCGGCACAGTAATACTGCACATAAAAAGATCTGTTTATTATGCAGTTTGAAAAAATATGGAGGGAAATGAAATATTAACTAAAGCGCAATTTTACCGTTTCAGGTTACATTTAAATATTGCTTGCTCGTATGAGTCTGATTCCAGACTACATGTAATCAGTTACGAAATTGACAAAAATCACTTCTGGGATAAATATTGTTTTCAGAATGTGGCAAAATTACCGGTTTACTTGTAGACGGTGAAGTCCTACAAGTAAGACACAGTAACTGGAATAAAATTATGCGTTTTAATGATTGTAGGGAAATATACAAATACACACTACTGAGAGAAGAGGTCGAACCAAACATTGCTAATGTAAAACACCGCATATTCCTGATATATAAGCCGATTCACAGTTTCGTCTACGAGATTTACGAAAAAAAGAGGACTTCAGTTTTTTTGGGATAAACAGAGAAACTTAGAAACACAGAGATCAATGGAGAAATACATCAAAATATCTTTGAAGCAGTCCTAGCGTTCTTTAGGTGTCAGAAACCCAGTATAATAATGCTATGAATAAATTTTCCAATATTAAACTAAAATTTTGACACATAGATACGTCATAGTACAGAAAAGCAACTTTAATGTGTTTTTCTTTTTTGTTTATTTGATGTAGTTTCCCCACTGGAATCTAGCGAGTTTCCTCTTGAACATGCGCACTCGAAACCATGAACCTGCTTACAGACAATAAAGGGCACAAAATTGTAAACTGTGTTCCTGGGGTAAACAATACACAACTTCGGGAAATAAAATGCCGGTCTGCACGTGAACCAATCACCAACAGCGATACAAATAATGCGTGTAGTATCTACTTAAAATATCTCATTCTACGATCCTTCTCAATTTCGTGTCTAGAACTTGTATGTTACTAGTCCTGGCAGACCCTTTCTATCTTCCTAGGACAGAAAAGGCCAATGTTCCAATTTTCGAGGCTATGGACACTGATATTAAAACACGCAAGCTTTTCTTACTAAAAAACTAACCTACCAGAACACTGAGAATTATCCTGGCACATTATTTAGACCTCGACGAAACTCCCAAACTCGGTTTTGCAATTGTATATTGGGTGTTGTTGTTGGCGATAATGTTTTTTTCATATCCTGATCTCAAGAAAACATCATTTTTCTGAGCACAAAATTTGACCAAAAAATTTATGCGTCATAATTTATGATTGGTCCATTTATACGAGGCACCCTTTCTCAACACCACTGGCCGGAGTCGTGTGCCGAGACTGGAAAATTTGACAGCAATGGTAAGTTCTATTACAGCAACTATGATTTTTGCTATCATAAAAAGACTGCACGAGTCATCTAGGAGTCTATTTTCTTCCCACTTTCTTCCTTTTCTTCCGGGAAGAAAGGTATTTCTTCCCGTTTCTTCCCAGTTTCTTCCCTATTTCTTCCCAGGGAAGGGAAGAAATACCTTTCTTCCCGGAAGAAAACCAACCCTGTCTAGGACTAGCACCAGTTAGATACTAGAAGGCCTCATGCGCTCACGGGATTGGTAATATAAATCAGAAGTATTATAAAACATTGCACTAAAGTTTATGAATAAAACAAAAATTGTATAGTCATAGGTTTCCACTTGAAGTATGAAATTTATATTTATATATGTACTTTCGTATTTATACTCATTGTCATCTCTCTTTCCTAACTGATGTCTTTTCATTGAACACTTATGCACAATGAACATTTTTCGGTTGTAAAAGGGTTCATTATATTGCTGTACAACATCTATTACCAAAGTAAAAGATGGGTAGAACTTGAGATGTGGTGTTCACCAACCACTTGATCTGTTTAATCCCTTATAAAGTTTCAAAGTCCCACAATGACCTTGAATAACGACGCAAGGTCAACAAAAGCTAATCAGCTCCAGAACATTATATATAAAACCTGCATACCAAGATCGGTTGAAATACAACCTGCGGCACTTGAGATGTGTTGTTCACAAATCACTTGCAGCGTTCGCGCTGGCCTTCCAGAAAACCGCGTCACATATAATTGTGTGACGCGGTGGTATCTAAAACACCGTGTCACATGCTCTCCACCAAGCATTTTTCAACACAAAGTACTTGTACCTTTTGAAACACTTAACCCCCCCCCCTCCCCCACCTCCTCCATGCAAAAATAAGCTGTAGTAACATTTATTTTTGATTTTATTAACGGCTTATCTAAATAACAACTACAAGACAACAAACGAGTTTCGACTGACACACAAAATGCAGTGTAATTCTTGACTAGATCGATTAAACATACAAGTCTGTTTACTCAAAACAATCCTCTGCACATTCTAAGAAAAAAAAAAAAAGTTCTCTGTACAGTTCTAAGCAAAGTAACAAACTATTGAAACTTAAATGACATAACTTTTTTTTGAGGTCATAAGAGGGCAGAGAAATCGAGGGCAACAAGAAATCTATGCAGAAAAAAACTATTGACAGGATTCCAAAAGTGATGGAACATGATCAATCAAAATTGTCTTAAAACTCCATCACGCGAATAACGGAATTTATCACATGTAATTTTTTTCGATAGTGAGGAGCGGTGATCTCTCAGTGGGTTGTGCAAAGCCGCGTCACAAACCCCAAAAAGTGCTAAAATCCGCGTAAAAACGCCGTCATCGCGAACGCTGACTTCCTATGGAAAATCCCATGTAAAATTTCAAAGTCCTGCAATGACATTGAACAAGGACACAAGGCGACCAACAATTAATCTGCTCTAGAGCAATATATATAAAGGCTACATATCAGGTTTGCTTGAAATTCGATCAGTGTAACACGAGATATGGTGTTCATAAACCACTTGATATACAAAATCCCACGTAAAATTTCAAAGTACCGCAGTGACCTTGAACAACGACGCAAGATCAACAAAAGCTAATCACCTCTAGAACATTACATATAGAAGGTACAAACCAGGTCTGACTGAAATCTGATTCACAGAACTTGAGATATGGTGTCCACAAACCACATGGTATGGGAAATCCAATGTAAAATTTAAAAGTCTCACAGTGACCTTGAACAACGACGCAAGGTCACCAAAACCTAATCACTTTTAGAAAACTATATATAAAAACTACACACCAGGTTTGATTGGAATCCGACTAGTAGAATTTGAGATATAGTGTTCAAAAACCATTTTTATGCATAGGAAATCCCAGGTAAAATTTCAAGATCAACAAAAACTAATCAGCTCTAGAGCATAACATATAAAAGCTACATACCGGGTTTGACGGATATCCTTTGGTAGAACTTGAGAGATGGTATTCGCAATCACAAAATGACGGACGGGCCATCAACACCATAATGCCCCTACTGACCTTAGTCAGGTCGGTGCATAAAAATTACATATTTATCACAAATAGGTGCAAACCAACTGGAGTCGTGTTTTCTTTTTTCAAGTCGATTTTTGGACGTGTTCTCGTAAACGGGGTCTCTGAAGCTTCTGATCTGTTTGGAGAATTGATTCTCAGTTTTCTGAGGAGCCCAAAAGATTGTACCCCAACTGGTACGAGGTGGGAGAGGTAGACTGTGTGACAATTTATGGTTTTTATTACCTAAGCTTTTTGTGTGTGTGCCGTAGCACAACTTCACCGAACAACATGTAAAAGAACGGGCGACAACGCTCATAACTTTTCCGTACTAAATTGCTACAAGTCCTATCAACTTGTGCAATAATGACAAGAATATGGTGAATTTGCCAAAGAGCAGTATACTTGCGCCGAAACACCAGCCTTCCTGGTTGGGAGTCAGTACCTTACGGCTGACACTGTTTACAGAAAATTGCTTCAATTCCTTTGATAACAGCATCTTGATTGAAATCAATGAAAATGGCTCATTTTCTTTGATTACATTTATTCCAGGCATATAAATGGGCACTATTCATGTTTTTCCCATACTGATTGCTAAATGGACATATATGTTGACATCTGCTACACGAGTATCCGTAACCAGACCGAAACAATCAATCTGGTGATTGCGCATTTCTTTATGCATTATTTATTGCAATAAAACAGAAGAAATATCTGGCCCCGGATTCACAAAACTTCCCTTAACTTAACTTAAACTTAACTTATCCTTAACTTAATGGGTCCTTAAATTTCTTAAGGTTTATTTGTCGATTCACAAAACCCACTTAAGTCAAACTTAAATTTAAGTGACCATTTGTGTCGTTTGCACCGACTTCAAAAACTATGACTTTACCCAATCTAACAGATCGAAACCTTCCACAGGCATGTTTTTTACTATTTGAAAATTTTGATACTCCTTATTTTGAAGAATCACCGCATTTTTCTTTCATTTACACTTTCACTTAATAGTTAAGGGACCTCGGGACCTCCCTTAAAATTTTGCTAAGTTAAGGGCCCGCTAAGTGCACTTTTAAGTTGAGTGGTATGCACCACTTACACGTCCCTTAACTTAACCTGATTTAAGGGATGATTCAGCAAAATTGAAAGATTTAAGTGAAATTTTAAGTTAAGGGACGTTCGTGAATCCGGCCCCTGGTTCTTAACAATGAATGGCACAAAGAGTGTCCTAATAAATATACACTCTTGTCTATTGTATACATGATTCATGGCAGAGTGTTTGATCTATTTTTCTTGTGTTATCGCCCACAAGTTCAATTTTACCTTTCGACCGATTTTACCTCGCTGACATACAAGGACAAGACAGTAATTGGGACACAATAACGGGTTTTTAATGATTTTAGGGAAATATCCCTCAACTTACACATGAACAAATATGTACCATCGACAGAAGAGGTCTAACCAAATACTGCTAATACAAAACACAGCAACTTCTCAGTAGACGGCCATTAAAATACACAAAAGTATAAATTGCGTTTCTAAGGTAAACAATAGACAAGTTTGGGACATAAAATGTCGGCCTGAACACGAACCAATCACAAACAGCGTTACAACCGATGTCCCAGAACATGAACCAATCACAAACAGCGTTACAACCGATGCCCCAGGACCAAGATGGCGACGTCAACAAATAAACAGCTGATCAATCTGGCTGGTTTTATTAACTTTTCTCTTGAACAACAAATGATACTTTCAATTTTATGTTACAATATTATGAGATACACTTTCCCAAGTATGTGGATCTAAGGATAACCAATAGTAAAATGAGTAAAGCAGGTTTCAGCCTATCTGCGTCAAATCTCTCATTCTACCCTCCGTCCCATTCTACGGTTTGGGCCTTGTACGTAGCGTCGGTTACGTACTGCTGCGTAGATTGGGTTACTGGCAAATACAAAATAATAAGGTTTATAAATAAGTAAACCGATTTGCATCAAATACTGTAAATAATATTTCTTTAGTAAAAAGGTTTCTTAGTTCAAAATAAAAGGTTTCAAATGCTGAAAATGAGCGATAATAAAGATTCCATGTATCGGTATAACTGCTGTGTGCGTGAAGTCGTTTCAGCATTAAATAAAACGCCTTTGCTTTAAAATAGTATTATTGTTCATTTTGTTCCAATCTGTATGCTAGTAATGAACAGACCTCAAAGTGGAGCTTCCAGTTAGGTGTCTACAATTGCAGATTCTCTGTCAGGACTGTGTCTATAATAGCCCCGGATAATAGTATATTGTGTTTATCAGACATACACTGACCCGTTTGCTTTCAGCTATGAAGTCTTTTTGTAGGATAATATCGTCTTCGATTGAACGCATTGGCATATATAAAAGGCAATCATACACGCATATACATATTTCAGACTGAACAGCGATTTGTAAGTCATTTATGAAGATTAAAGGGAAGAGAGCATCCAGCATGGTCACTTATTACATTCTCGATATTACTGGTGGAGACGACGATTTGACACAGCTTACTAAAATAGATTGGAATTTCTATGTTAGGAATGTTTCTGTCCAGAAGTTAATTAATCTACATATTCCATACCATTTGCATGGTATGGTGTAAAAGGATTTGCTGAGGTCCGACAATGTTTCAGTAAGACAAACAGATAAAATAATCCAAAAAAGAATAACTCACAAACTGTTAGATAAAACATTAAGAACGCTCGAAATCTTTAAAATTCTGCACGCATTATTATTTTTTATGGCTAGAGAGTTTTCAGTGTCTCAATTTTTAACCAGTTTTTGTTACAACTAAGGTCATGAGAACTTTATGCTTTACAGGTGGTCATGGCAACCTTAGAATTGGGGATATTGTAAATATAAGAAGGCATCTAAAGTAGAAATATCATAATTCAATTTCATCTACCAGGTTAGCTACTCGGGACGTAAGGTTAATGTTCGGGAAAACATTCATCACATAGGGTTAGGGTCACATGACTGATTATTATTGACAGGTCATGTGACTGATCACGTGGCTGATGACGTCACGATGATTGACTGCAGTAGAACTCTCGTTTCCACATCCCTGTGACGTCATTATGACGTCATTATTCCGTCACTGTTTTAATACGCCCATGGGCGTTCTAAAACAGCCATTACGTCATTATGACGTCACTGTTTTAATACGCCCATTATATATTGTTTTAGAACGCAAACTTATCTCCAACAGTGTGGTCACTCCCAGCATTTGTTATTTTGTCCTATCGACATTCAGTGGCGAAGGGTCGCTCATAGCATCTATGAGCCTGGGCCACCTATCATCAAGGATGGAAAATTTGCGCATACAAAGTGGGCCTTTACAGATTAGTTGTCGCGCCGAATTTCCAGAATTGCCTTCGTTTCCTTTGATGGAACTATCTTCGGTCAAATGTATTTCAATTAATTTACAACACAGTCGTACAAATGTCAATGGAAATCATATGCCCCCTCCATCACCAAGGTTGTTTTACTAAATCTTTAAAAGTAGGGGAGAAATGGCTGTTCTATATCAGCCCCCTGCCCCCATACAACATACTATGTCAGATCCCCCTCCCTCTAGGACACCACTATGTCAAATCCCTCCCCCCCACCCCCGCCCCGGTAAAATTTTGCGATTTCAGCATATTTACACTTTTCAGACAATTCTGAACATTTTTGCTTTTTTGCCACCCTCATCGGTAGGAAAATTTTATGATTTTTGCATATTTACACGTTTCAGACGATTCTGAACATTTTTGGTTTTTTGACCTCCCGACCCGACCCCCCCCCCCCCCCCTCGGTAGATAAATTTTGTGATTTTTGCACATTTATCCGTTTCAGACGATTCTGAACATGTTTGGTTTTTGACCTCCCGACCCGACCCCCCTCGGTAGGTAAATTTTGTGATTTTTGCATATTTTTCCGTTTCTGCCGATTCTGAACATTTTGGGTTTTTGAACCCCCCCCCCCTTCCTCCCGTGGGAAATTATTTTGCCATATGGCTAGCATGACAATTTCAACAGCGCATAATTTTAAAACTACTTGACCGACGTGGACTATTCTTTAACTAAAACGTTGAGCAAGACTTGGTTGGTTGGTTGTTGGTTGTCGTTGGTTAGTTTGTTGGTTGTTGGTTGGGTGTTGGTTGGTTGTTGTTGATTGTGGGTTGGTTGGTTCTTGTTGGTTGGTTGTTGTTGGTTGGTTTGTTGGTTGGTTGTTTGTTTGTTGGTTGGTTGGTTGTTGGTTGATTGTTGTGGGTTGGTTTGTTGGTTGGTGGTTGGTTGGTTATTGGTTGGTTGGTTGGTTGTTGGTTGGTTGGTTGTTGTTGGTTGTTGGTAGATGGTAACTGACAATTTGAGGCAAGTGAAATTCTTTGTTATGTATGTTTATTTGTTATATATTTTTTCTTTGGTTGGTTATGTGGGAAGACCGCGCCCATTCAAACATGTGGTAAAGTTATTTCCAAACATATTAGGACATAGTGTGTCCAACCTCGAGTGTGACATCTCCCTACTAATTTGGGTACTTGGAAATCAAATTGGCATGAATGATAGAAAAAAAACTGGTGTTATCGCTGACCGGAAGTGACGTCATGAAGTAATGTCTGTTGTTGTTCTTGTTGTTGTTGTTGTTGTTGTCTTCACATATTTACGTTCAAAGACTTTTTGCCATTTGAAAAGTGGATGTAGAATAGATGTATAAATGCAACATTTGTTCGAAATCTTACGACTGGCCACAAAGTCTTAAAAAGCATTTAAAGCAAGCACACACTTCAGAAGTGGATGAAGACTGGGATATGGAAAACCCTATAAACACGCCTTTCACTCACACTTTGGATGAATCTTCCATTAAATGTCAAAGAGTCAGTACGGATGACATTAATACACATACTTGTACAGAATGCGGTGCATTATATAACAGCGAAGAAGCTTTAGCCACGCATATGGAGCAGTGTAGTGAGGGTGCTGATGACAGCAGCCCAGAAAGCAGTTCTGACAGCAGTTCTGAGAGTGAATCAGAAATAGACTATGTTTGGCATGATATGGTTCAAGAAGTATATAATGACTATGATGACAAATATTGAGAAATAGTTTTAGAATATGAAGAACAAGGGCTTGAAGATGCGCGTGAAATAGCAAGTGATGACCTTCGACCTTTTTATAAGCGTCGAATAAAACAACTGTTTATGTGACTATTCAAATATACCCATCGTCTAGAACAAAGCAAACATTATCAAGCCATTTTAGAAGACTTTAATTACTTTGTTAATGAAAAACATTATGAGTATTCAAAGGAACTAAAGATGGCTATAAGGAAAAACAATGCATTTTTTGAAGAGCTACTAGATAAGGAGGAGCAGGCTGACAGCAGTGATGAAGAAAGTGATATGGACAGTGAGGTGCAGCAGAGTGAAACAGATGAAGAAAAATAGAGTTATTTGAGTAAACTTTAAAATAAAGACTTTGTAAGTCAACAAATTTTGTAATATTTTATTAACTTAAGCGTTGTGTATTTAAGTGTATTAATATATGTCTTGCTTTTGATGTTACACATATAATTCGCAAGAGGCTAAGGTCCATGCCGCGGTGTTAATTCACCCGTAAACCTTATATCATATATTATGTTATTATAATGAAGTAATGTATTATTACGTATTATGGTCAAGTATTATATGAGAAAAAATAAAAGGTTGAAAAGCATCATATGTGTTTTATTGAATATTACAAATATTTACACTCATGCACAATTATGATAAAAATAAAAATATTTCAAATACATATTACGTTAATATATGTAACATATGAGCCCACTCACAAGAACTTAAATTGATATAAGTTTGCAAATGTTATAAAAACTGACTTTACATCAACATGGATTGATAATGTTAATTCATTTCATAGTCCACATATTAAGCATAAAGACAATTTTATTTTAACTACATATCCAATGTACATGTCCATTTGGGTGAAAACTAAGTTTCAAGCTCTTGTCAAGACTCAAAAACTTCTCTCCAATCTTCTGCAGTGAGGGTGATGAAATCATAGCATCCACTAAGCTCGTCATACTGTTGAAACTCTATACAGCGTTCACCGTTTCGCTCAATGACTTTCATACAAAGATCTTCTGAGACTTGTAGATGAAATCCTGGTGTTGGTAAAGATTCAAAATAATCCTTCACCAAGACTTGATCTTCAGAAGATAAGATAATGTAAGTTCTACGATAACAGATGACTAGTTCACCCAAGTGATCTAGAGACAGTTTCACGTTTGAATTCATGATGATAAATGAGTTCTACTGAACCATCTTCTGATGGTCACTGCATTTATACACAGCAATTTTCTGAAGCATGAGATCCACTGACGTCATTTGCTTCTTCAGCATTAGCCAATCTTTTAGTGACAACAAAATTCCCTTCTTTGTAGGATATAACCTCCCAGATGTGTGATCCGTAATATATTCAACCATCACTTTCTGTTGATATTTCGCCACTTTAATATATATTTCTCCATTAATGGGTATCTTAACCGGTAAATCTTCTACACTCATCTTCTTCATGGACTTTGTAGTGGCAGCTTTACGCTCAGGCCCGCGCTCCATTTTAGGCTCTGTCTTAATTTTTCGCTCTTTACACGGCGACGTCGTAGCTGGTAACCCATTTCTTTTTATCTTTCTAAAAGGTGGTCGCCTCTGACGCTGCTGCATTGGTAGTGACTTCCCCTCAGACTTTACCATGGGCATTGACTTAGACTTTGCTGTAGGTAGTGTCTCAGGCTTTGCTATAACATTTTCTGCAGGCATTGTGTCAGACTTTTCTGCAGGCATTGCCATAGATGGTAGTTGTTCACTCACTGCAGACATGTTCACTCTTCAGTATTTTGATACAGAATGTTTGTTACGTCCGAGGGCGCGTGCCTTTTATGCTCTATGGGGAGATGTCACACTGGACGTTGGACATACTATGTCCTAATATGTTTGGAAATAACTTTACCACATGTTTGAATGGGTTTTCCATTGGAACACATGTTTGAATGGGCGCGGTCTTCCCACATAACCAACCAAAGAAAAAAATATATAATAAATAAACATACATAACAAAGAATTTCACTTACCTCAAATTGTCACTTACTATCTACCAACAATCAACCAATAACCAACAACCAACAACCAACCAACCAAACAAACAATCAACAACAACCAACCAATAAACAACCAACAAACAACCAGCCAACAACCAACCAATCAATCAACGAACCAATAACCAACCAACCAACAACAACAACTAACCAACCAACCAACCAACCAACCAACAACCAACCAACAACCAACCAACCAATAAACCAACAACCAACCAACCAACCAACCAATAAGCAACCAAGCAACCAATCAACCAGCAAGCAACCAACCAAAGAACCAACGAACCAATAACCAACCAACCAACTAACAACGAAGAAACGAACCAACAACCAACCAACCAACAATCATCCAACCAACCATCTAACAACGAACAAACGAACAAATAACCAAGCAGGCAAGCAACCAACAACCAACCAACCAACCAACCAACCAACCAACTAACAACAACCAACCAACCAACAACCAACCAACCAACCAACCAACAGCCAACCAACCAACAACCAACCAACCAACAACAACCAACAACCAACCAGTCAACCAACCAACCAAGTCTTGCTGAACGTTTTAGTGAAAGGATGGTTCAAATCGATCAAGTAGTTATAAAGTTATGCGCAGTTGAATTTGTCATGATAGCCATATGGCAAAATAATTTCCCACGAAAGGGAGGGGGGTGTTGGTTTCAAAAACCAAAAATGCTCAGAATCGTCTGAAACGGAAAAATATGCAAACATCACAAAATTTCAAAATTTTCCCACGGGAGAGGGGTTTTGGGAGGTCAAAAATCCAAAAATGTTCAGAATCGTCTGAAACGGATAACTATGCAAAAATCACAAAATTTATCCACCGAGGGAGGGGGAGGGGGTCGGGAAGTCAAAAAGCCAAAAATTTTCAGAATCGTCTAAAACGGATAAATATGCAAAAATCACAAAATTTTCCCACCGAGCGGGGGGGGGGGGGGGGGGTCTTAAGGTCAAAAACCCAAAAATGTTCAGAATCATCTGAAACGTGTAAATATGCAAACATCATAAAATTTTCCTACCGATGGGGGTGGCAAAAAAGCAAAAATGTTCAGAATTGTCTAAAACGTGTAAATATGCTTAAATCGCAAAATTTTTCCACGGAGGGAGTCTGACAGAGTATGTCCTGGGGGAGGTCTAACATAGTATGTTCTAGGGGGGAGGGGGTTGATATTAAACACCAATTTTTCCCCTACTTTATATATATATATATATATATATATATATATATATATATATATATATATATATATATATATATATATATATATATATATATATATATATATATATATATGCTCCTATTTAAGGTTTTCAGTGAATCTGTCAAACTTTTCACTCTATTACCTTAATTTAAAGGTCGCGACGCGTAACTACCCTTTTTGTCTCGTGGCATTCATTTGCATGCTAAATTAAAAATTAAGCTTACACGGGTGAAATCGGAAATTGTAGTTGGTACGTTATACGAAATTTCAACCTGATATGGTAAGCATAAGGCAGCCAACACTGAATGCAATTCAGCGCAAACATAATGCGTAATTGGGATGTTCGAAATTGGAAATTAGCCCTCAGTAGTTGCCAGAGCTTTTGAACTGCAGAAATCCACAGTGATATGCCCTAGAGGAAACTGGGTGCACCGCAGACCGCCCTCGAACTAGAAAACCGCGTGTTACTACCTCCAGGCAGGACCAAAGAATACGTCTGTCACATCTCCGGGAGCGTTTTCTTCCTGCAACAGCCACAGCCAGACAAACCCCTGGAACATCTCCATCGGACTCAAAGACAATGGAACAAAGTCTTTTTGTGACGCTTCGTTCAAGAAAGAGACCGATCTGGCAGTCATAGTGTAATAGTATTGGGCAGGCATATCGTTCGCTCATCTCACTCCGTTTTGCCCACTTCATTCTTAACAATAAACAGTATCATCGAGGACGAATTTTGGAGCCATCGGTGGTGGTCCTTTTTATGCATGAAAATGGCCTAATTCTACGGCAGACAACGCACGCCCTCAATCCGCGAGAGCTACGTAACAGTATCTTCAAGTGCAAGACGTCAGGGTTTATACGGCCCGCCTTTTTCTTCGGATCTCTCGCCGATCGAACACGCATTTGATATGCATGGAAAAGCTGCAGGTGAGCACAGCATCCCACGAGTCATTTCCAGAGCTTAGACAAGCGCTTTTGGAGGAGTGGAATCGCATTCCACTTCCCAAAATACAGAATTTGATGAGATCTATGTTACACAGATTAACTGCACTCAGTATTGAGAGCAAATGTTTATTTAAGCGTCACATTGTCGCTCTTTACGCGAAGTTGATTTTGTTTTGAGACAAAGAAAGCGTAACATTGCGTAATTATATTGAGACTTCAGTATTTCTCATACATTACATTTTGTAGGTTTCAAAGTTGCGTTTTTACATTTGTTGAGTATAAATGCATGCATATACAAATACATATATAAATAATATATATACAATTACAGATAAACTGTTAAATTGTGAAGACTACAAAGTTTTTGAAAATGTCAGGAAGGCATCCGAATTATTTCAGGAACTCTATCTACTTCTTGATTTGGTGGCTTGAAAAATTGAAAGTTTGCCTGACATTGCAAATCATTCACTGTAAAAGTTGTAAGCAAAATTTCTCACTGAAGCGGCGACAATTAACCATGATGAGTATTCTCCGGCCTTTGATACCAAATTTTTGTATGAAAACGACCCCAGAAGCGATGAGCAATTCAAGATTCTACTTGAGCTTGTCCTGTTTCAAACAAAAACTGATTAAAGGCAATGCTGTAAATTATAAATTAATAAAAAGTTTATCAATTACACTAGAAGCATATAATGTTAAACGTTTTGTAACTCTTCAGTCAGATTTCATTATTTTAATTGTAAGTAGAAGGTTTTAAATTTGAATTAAATTGTATAGTTATATGCGTGTGTTTATTAATTTAATGTGTTGACATAGATAATTAGCAACAACAATGGATTTCATAAGGTTTACTTCTTTTATTTTATTTCCTCTCAGTGTTATCTAACAAGTCAATCGCAACTGAGACTTTGTTTACAATCCGAGACACTTTTCTGACTGAGTCAGTAAGTTCAGGAACGTTGTAAACTTTCTAACTTACTTTAACACATACATCTAAACGGCTAGACAAACGATATATATATATATATATATATATATATATATATATATATATATATATATATATATATATATATATATATATATATATATATATATATATTATATTATATTATATTATGCATATATGTATATATATTGCTTGTAGTAGAAAAACTGAATCGCTTTGCAGCAGCAGTAAAGAGAGTGCGGTAGTGTATCCCGAAATTAACGTCGATTGAGTCTTCGATTAGTTCTTTTAAAATTCTCCCTTTAACGCCTTTAAATTCCTTCCATGTGCACTTATCTCCAATTCATCCTGTGCAAGACGACATAGATATTCAATATAACGCGTGAAAGTCATCGACACAGAAATTTAACACATCTCGTTCAAGGGATTAACACGGAAATTCAATATATCCTATGGAGATTATTGATCTGTCAAGTATTAAATAATATCGCCTATGATGATTAGCAAGGACAGTGTACCTACTTTAAACTTTGTCAGTGTGGTTTTTCAGTACAAATAATTCATTGAATAGCTTCATAAACAGTACAGGATACGGTTGTATAGCATTAGTGAATGCCTTGATTTTATGTCCTTTGAAAACTGAAAGGATGGAAAAATCTGTTAGAGTTGTGTTTCTTGGATATCATAAATCTAAGTCATTGTCATACGAAGCTGAAAATATACCCGAATTAAAAAGTGGCCAAATTCTTGGAAAGGTATTAATGAGCACGATTTGTGGATCTGATGTTCATACTTTTAAAGGGATTCGCAATGAAGCTATACCAAGGTAATATTTAACTAGAACCTCATTTTAAACAGTTGACAAAATTTAAAATGCAAAAATACTTCCTTCAATGGGTTATTTCTTGAATAATATATTGCAGACAACACAGCTTGAATACGCCTTATAAGCCGAGTAGTGTTTTTGTTGACTCAAGGTTTTATTGCCTGATCAGCCATACGCCATGTCATCTATTTACGCAGTGAGAGCTCGCACAAAGCTAAGCAACTGTGTGTTCTGTGATGTGCGATAAATGCTCCACATTTATTTGCAAAAAATACACTCTTTTCACATGACGTTTTAAACAAGAAAACGAAATCGAAGGAGAAAATAAAAAGTGTCATGCATTTTTATATCAAGTTCTACCTAAGTCCCAAGTTTCATGGCCCTAGGACCCGTAGTGTCAGCTGAGTAGATGACATAAAAAACTCCGTTCACTGTCAAGATAAAAAAAGATACCAACGGCTGCTCGCACAAATTCAGAAACACCTTGCAAGCCAAAGGCTTGTCAAGTGTTAAATATTGTCCAAGTAATTGAGAAGAAGAAATACCATTGAAGAAGCCAACAAAAATCATAAACTTGTTTCTCATCTCGAAGGTGAAACTGTAGCTGAGTGGTAGAGGTATTGACGGCTGATCCACATGTCGTGCGTTTTAATCCGACTAGCCGTTGTTGGTGAGGGTTTAATTTGTGCTCTAAAACCTACTTACGGAACAACAATGGGTAATCTTTTAAAGGGAAATGCGGGTATCTCACCTACAATTGAGATTTCCTTCATACTTTCACCGTTTAATGCTCTGAGGGTACAAATTCAAAAATTGAAAAGAAAAAGAAAGGTCGCGTACTTTTACTATAGAAACCATTGGGAAAACCAAGAAATTTCAATCAAAATGCAAAATTCACACATAATCACAATTGACAATTGCCTGATTTTTCCCTGTTTGAAGAACACGTCATATGAAACGTTTTAAGCATATAAAAAAATATGTCACTGCATCAGTAACAGAATTATACAATTTTTTGACAAGTCCCATTGACTCAACGGATAAATTGTGAAAACAGTGTAATATGATTTTAATGGACAACATATCAACACAGGCCCTTCTAGGAACAAAATGTCAATACAAACCATTTCTAGACACGGCCCTGTTTGTTCTAGACGGATTTAGTAGTATTTATACTGTGTAAACATGGATTCAAACTCAGCGATATTCAATGTAATGCTCATTTCGGTCGCTAGAGATACCCGCGTTTCCATTTAAAAAGGAAATGAAAGAGGATATCGACAAGCCAGTGTGGTTTTTTAAATAACATTTTGAAGAAGATATATCTTAAACTGATGCTTGCATATTCGGCACTGACATCTCTCCCAGGGAACATATTGCATTTCTAAAATAGCAAGAGACATAAGTTGCAGTAAAGTGTTGTGTTATGTACCCGTTTTATTCAGTCCATGAAACACTGGATGCGAATGTCTGGTCAGCTAAATTTCACAAAAAAGTTCTTCTCTCTAAATCAGTCACTTAAAAAATATACATAAAAGAACAAAACTTTTTAAAAAGCAGGAAGAGAAACAAGTTATGTGCAGAAATTATAAAATGGTCATTTATATTAATGTGTACTGATAGATATTCCAAGGTGATATTCCTTTGAGGTGTTTTAAGTACTAGTATTCAAAATATATGCTTTACGCAATTGGAAAAAATATTGTAGTAGAAAAGGCAAAACCTTCGCAACATTTTGAATATATAGTGTCATATCTTATATATTTAAAAATTGCACAAACAAAAGATGTAAATTATTAATATAAGGATGTCAATGTAAATCGAAACAGACCGTAACCTAAGTCTTTTGACTATTTGCTTTATCCTTTTTCCTTGTGTTAAAGGAAAGTATTAGTGAGTACATTTCTGTACATTTATAGAGCTAATAAATATTTCCAGTTCCGTATTTTCTGTAATATTTGAATGTTAGCACCATTATTTTTAATTGTATCATGATACTGCTAAAATAAAAAGGTAAAATTCTTTAATAGCAATAGTGTGAGATTTTAACCATTAAGCGTATTTGGAGAATGCAGGTTCATTTGTTAGATTTTGAGGCAACTGAGACATATTTATGCCGCCTTGTTAATAATAAGTAAATGTTAAAATCGCGATTCGAGACAGTGGACACTTTTGTTTGCTTGCAACTTCACTGATGTATTCAAATTGACTCTGCAATAAGGAACACCTTAATTGAGCCCTTATTTTAAGTTTGTTTTGTGGAAATTTGATTTCAATCCATTCGGCCAAAACACTTTTGTGACTCAAAACGTTAACTGGAGCGTTATTTTTTAAGAATACTTTGTATACTATATTGATATATGTACGTATATAAATATTATATTACGTTATGCATGAAAAAGGTTATACATATATATATATATATATATATATATATATATATATATATATATATATATATATATATATATATATATATATATATATATATATATATATATATATATATATATATATATATATTCTGCAATTCAAGACTTATTTGAGATGACAGTCTTAAGTTAATCTTAAATTATCAAATATTTGACTGACATTCCTGAACACTCTTAAATTAATCAGAAATTGATTATATGAATTTTTAAGACTGCTAAAAATGAGATCAATTTATGATCTTAATTTGATCTCAAATTAGAGCCTCGAATTATGCGATTTTGTTCGTTGGGGTGGACCTATAAGTCTGGACCTTATATTTTGTGTTTTGAGAATTTCCCTTGACACAAAATGTGCTAATTTTTATCCATTTTTTTATCCGTCAATTTATCAATTTCTCTGATTTTTTTATCCGTCAATTTGTGCATGGTAAAAAACAGACAATACAGTGAGGCACATCTGCAAAAATGGACATTTTAAACTTTATAGTCATTAAACACATTCCCCATGGATTTCATGAAATCCCTGATTATACAGATTCCCTGTAACATAGATGTCTCGCCGATTTTCTGTGATAATTGGCATATTTTCTGTAATATTTGAATCTTAGCGGAATTATTTTTAACTGTATCATGATACTCCTTATAAACCATTTATTTTAAATTGATGCAAAAAACCACCACACCATTTAAAAACGACTAAAATAAATGCTATGAAAATGTTCAGAATGAATTGTAATTTGGAGAACATCTCAGCTTTCCCGAGAAATAGTCCGGGGAATACTGAACGGGGCCAATCGACCAACGGTGAATTGTCCTTAATTCATATTAGAAGGGAAAGTGTGTGATGTTTTGTATCAGTATAATGACATTTAATAACTAGAAGCTCATTCCGCTAGCGAAATGTTAAACACTTGACAAAAATTAAAACGCAAAAATACTTCCTTCAATGGGTTATTTCTTGAATAATATATTGCAAACAACACAGCTTGAATACGTCTTATAAGCCGAGTAGTGTTTGGTTGTTGTTGACTTAAAGTTTTATTGACTGATCGGGCATACGCCTTGTTATCTCTTTACGCAGTGAGAGCTCGCACAAAGCTCGCTGAGCAAATGTGTATTCTGTGCTGTCGTTAAATGCTACGCATTTATTTGCAAAAAAATGCACTGTTTTCACATGGCGTTTTTACAAAGAAAGCGAAATCAAAGACGAAAATAAAAAGTGACATGCACATGTTCAGATCAAGCTCTTCATAAGTCCCAAGTTTCAAGGTTGTAGGGCCCATAGTGTCAGAGAAGAAAAAGACATAAAAAATCGGAAAAACTGTTAAGAAGAAAAAAAAGGACGAATTTTGCTCGCACAAATGAAGGAATATTGAATTATTGTAGCAACAATATTTGTGTTTTAGTGTTCTTGGTCACGAAGGAGTGCTTGAAGTTGTGGAATGTAAACGGAAATGTTGCGCGTGTAATCCGGGTGATCGAGTGACGTTTTCAATAATTGACTGTTGCGGTCAGTGTCAACGATGCACGGAAGGGTTGCCGCAAAAGTGTCTCAAGCTGGCGAAGGTCTTTGAAACTGATAAATCAATTTGAAATGTGAACGTAATTATGTGATGTTTGCAAGAGAAAATCCATACTCTTTCAGTTAAAGATTGGGTTCTGAAGTTCACATCTGATTGTGCTTTCAACTCGAAAATCACCTATATATGTAGGACCCTCATGAAAACTTATATCATGTGATTTATTGCAGTATGGACATCTATGTATAAGCGAAAAAAGTGGTTGGACGGGGTGCTATGCTAGTCACATCATTTTAGAACCGAACACCGACATTTTCGTTATAAAGCCGGTATGACGCTTCTGTTAGTGTTAAAATATTTGCAAAGAAAAGCACATCTGCTCATAAAGCAATAAATAGGCGTAGCTTAAGTGATGATCTTTCATGCTCTTTACTTGCGTTGTGGGTTTGGTTTAAAGCATTCGCTTCACTGAGCACAATGATGAAGAGGTGAATTAGGAATTAGAAGTCAAATAAACATTGAATAAATTTTATTGTAAATTATAATTGATGTATATTTACATGAGATATCAAGTTAAAAGTGTTTTAAAGGTACTATCTCTTTTGTGATGACTTTCTGTGTGTTAGGAGATTCCTCTGAATGTTATAGCACCTATAAATTGTGCCCTAGCAACCATGGTGAATGCGGTTAGCAACATACCACAAATTGCCAACAGGCAAGCTCTTATCCAGGTAAACGTGCTACAACTATTTTATCAAAACGAATTGACAACACTGCATATGAATTTATACCAAATGAAGAAATAATTACATCTATTGCATGTAGACACACGATGATGACTGGAAATATGTGACCTTTGACCTTACTGCAATATTACATTCAACATAAAGGTCATGAAGTCTCGGGTTTATCAGTGCCTTCAAACCAAAAAAAAAAAAAAAAAAAAGTGGGGGGGGGGGGCAGTAACTTGGATAATGAAAGAAAATTTAGACAAATATCCATTAGATCCTACTTGAAAGTATTTTTCAGTGTTTGACCTTATCATGCAGTTGATGTTATAACTACGGTCATGAAAGGTTAATCATTTCAGGAGACTTAATCGAGTTTGCCAACAAAAGACCCAGCGGTTGGCTCATGCAATATTTAAATAGAATAAGAATTTTTTTCAACAGGATAGTTTTCACACAAAACTGAAATCATTCCAATAACTCTTAAATGTGATCATAACTGGTAAATCATATCTTTCAAACAGGGAGCCGGGCTGCTTGGCGTGTACGGATCAGTACTCCTTGCAGAAAATGTACACATCGAAAAAACATACTGCTCCGACATTGATGACAACAGACTTGAAATAGTCAGGAGATTTGGGGGCAATACCTGTCAAAGACACATCAGGTACATCTTGAAAAACTTGTGTGTTGTTCAAAATCGACACGATTAAATAGTTCTTGATCACTCAACTGTAATTATCCGAACCACAATCTCAGGATCCGTGTATTAATTTGCGTCGTTTAAACCTATTCGAATTCTCCACCCCAACCCAAACAACATGTACGTTCCAGTCGCCACATTTCTTGAGGTAAACATGCGCGGGATGGATCGGGGGAGGGAGAGAGAGGGATTCGTTACCAGTGGAAGTGCTAAAAATGAGAAATGAGCAAATGCGAGCCTTTCAGCACCTTTTACTTAGCCAGGAATGCGCATTTTAACGCATGGACATGTTGACTATTTTACTGTGGCGTAATTTTGAATAGAGCGAACAGTGCACACTGACATCAGTGTACCCGAATATGTCAAACACTTCTATTAGCCGTTTTGTTTAATAAAAAAAAAAGCAAATGCTTCTCCAGGCACCTCCCTCCCCATTCTTTCCCCCGCTTGTCCCTCCTTCGGTGTATATATATATATATATATATATATATATATATATATATATATATATATATATATATATATATATATATATATATATATATATATATATATGATATGCCTGAAAATCGTTACGGAACACCTTTATTCCCTTACTGAAAGGGGTCTACGTAACCTGACTTGTGGATAGCTTAAATTTTTCTATATATGTCCAGGTGCAAGTTTATTTAAACCGGGGTTATACTCTACGTCTATTTTACCTGGAAGTTGATTACTATAGGGGTTTTACTGTGCGTCCTTTTTTTATCTGGGTCACGACAGGTAGGTTTTACTCTCGTCTTTTTGCTTACCGCCACCCCCCCCCCCCCCCATCTAATGTAGGCACGGCTATTACCGCAACCATAACCCTGTTACCCCTTTTACGGTAGGGTATGTACCCACAGTGAAGCTATATCCCTGAAATATACCTTGTCTGCGAACATTCTCATCAGTGTAAATAATAATAATAATAATAATAATAATAATAATAATAATAATAACAATAATAATAATAACAATAATAATAATAATAATAAATAACGAGAAAGGCAGCCTTCATAACTGTACAACAGATGACTCGCCTCGGTGAGTACTGGGGTCGGGATGACGAGGGGACATTTTGGTGCGAAGATGGAAAGCTGATTGTCACACACCAAGATAGGAGGTGACCCTGTTAAAAAGTGAAAAATACTTTGAGGTACTAAAAATTACCTGGCAGACCCATCCAAGGCATAATAATCCCTGAAAGTTTGAAGCTGATCCGCCTTTTTGTTCGAGAGTTATCGTGTTAACAAAGTTCAGTGTCCACAACACGTAATGACGTCATATCGCATACGTTGCGCTATATATGCACACAGTACAGACCGTCAGACCTACCCAAGGGACGATCTGTTCTAAAGTTACGATGATGACGCATTTTTCGTTTTGGCGTCATATGACTTCACACGTTGTCTAATATGCGCCAAATATAATACCAACCGGAGGACCCACCCAAGGCATAATCCCACCCAGATTGACGCTAATCCGTCATCCTGTTAACAAGGTGTCTAAAATGCATAATGATGTCATGTTAGGTCATACAGCAGATACATTACAAACCGTCGGAACCACCCAAGGCATTGCCCTATAAAGTGTGCAGTTAATCCGACTTACTGTGCTGCAGTTACAGCAATGAGGCAATTGCCACATTTCGACGCTCTATGACGTCATGCGTGGTTTTGTATGCGTCAAGTTCAATCCCAACAGGCAGCTCAAGCCAAGGCATGATCCCACCAAGTTTGAAGCTGATCCGATGTTCCGTTCGAGGTATCGTGTCAACAAAATCAGGTGTCCGAACAGACGCAGACACAACATACACAGAAAGTACAACAAAATATTTTCCCTACAAGGAGGAAGCATAACTACAAACAGATCTAGGTGTACGTCTTTTTATCCGGATTTTGAAGGTGGTCGCTACAAACAGGTTTTAACGTAGTCTTTTTTTAATCCGGGTCTGGAAAGTGGCCACTACATCATTCTTATTTTTTGCTCACCCTCCCCCCCCCCCCCCCCCCCCCCCCCCCGATGTAGACACGTCTCGAAACGCAACCCTAGCCCTTTCACGGTATGGTTCTGTACCCAAGGTGTACTTTCACCCATGATATATACCTCGTTTTTGCAAATTCTCATCTGCCAAAAAATGCAAAAGTCAATATTCACACCGTTGATGATTCGCCTTAGTGGACGGGGGGGGGGGGGGGCGGGGAGAAAAAGTGCACATTTGTACTAAAATAGTGAGCTGCTTGTCACAACAGATCCCATGTTATCCACGTAACAAAAACGTGCGACGTTTTGTCAGACACAGACACTGCATACACATACATAGAGAGGACAAAAATTTTTCTTTTAATTTTATTTAACACAACCACAGTCAACCATGTGCTGTGGATGTGTAACTCTCAGGGATATTCACAATTTATGTACATACAAACCAGTACAGCTGCGATAATATTAACAAAACAAAACAAAAGACAATATGAAACACCCAAGGTAAATCCACCCAAGGCATTACTTTATCAGGTTTAAAGGTGATCCGACATTTCGTTCTGCAATTAGAGTGATGACGCATTTTTCACGTTTTGGAGTCACGCTTTGTCCTATATGTGCCAAATAAAATAGCAAACCGACGGACACAACCAAGGCATAATCCCACCAAACTTGGAAGCTCTTCTAACTTGTCGTGCGAGCTACCATGGCAAAATGTAGTGTCCAAAACATATAATGATGTCATATGACGTCATACGTTGCGCTTTAATGCCAAATACCTTATGAACAACCGGATCCACCAAGACTGATCCGACATTTTGTTCTCGAGTTTTCGTGTTAACGAAATTAAGTGTCTTCAAAAGAAACACACCACAAACATATACACACAGAGCTCACAGAAGTCTCCTCTGTATGAGAGAAACATAACTATTTTATGGTATCGTAGTTTATCGTGCATTTGATATAAAAAAAATCATGCACTTTGTACAAATTTTACTTGCATATGAAAACCTTTTTTTTAAATAACTGATGATGTTTTAGATTTAGCAGACGATAGTTTAGACGTAGTGATCGAGGTTTGTGGACATGCTGCCGTTATCAGCGAAGGCTACCGTTGTCTAAAACCTGGCGGTCTTTACATCCTTGTTGGACTTGTGCATCCGGATTCAAAAATGTGCATCACTGCTGAGCAAATTATAAGAAAATGCTTAACTATTGTTGGTGAGTAATATCCAGCACCTCACTATCACCGGTAGTGCAGTCAACCCATAGCTTGCTTATACTCCCCTGGGAGAATATTGAGGCTGGATCAGCATCGAAAATCAGGTCTTGATGCTGTGCCAAAAAGGCACGCTAACACGATCAAACGGTTATTTTCATTTCATAGAAAACTGTTTCATTCTCTTGTGTTTCGAATGAATATTTATTGCTTTCCTTATTAATTTATTTTTATAACATAAATGTAGTGTTTATACCAATTTATTTAATATTTACTCAATAAAACGCGCAAAATCTGAAGATGCAGCTCCCACAGAAGGGCCAACGTCTGGACTTACCCTAACCGGAAGAACAGATTTTTAAAAAAATTCACGCCATGATAAGAACTTGCACATCACTAGTGTTTTCTTCTTTGAAATGTTAAATAATTAACCATGTGATAAATACGGTGACCGCCCAGGGGGGCACTTGGTTTCATATGTGTTACCATGTGTGTCCAAAAAAAAAAAAAAAAACGCGAAGAAAGGGAGGGGTAATAATTTCGAGGTTGGACGGCGGTCCGCGGGGGGGGGGGGGTGTAATTTTCATTCATTTCTCTGCGTTACCTACACAAAGGGAGCTCTTTTAAAAGTGTACTACGCGTTTGGTTAAAAAAGGAGTTATTATTTCCAGGTTTACACTCACCATTCAGGGCTCGTTTTAAAAAGTCATGGACACGCCTGGTAAGCAGTTGGTACATCAGCGGACCCCCTTCGGGTAATTGTTAACCATTAGCCATCCTGACTAGCCTGTGTGTTTATAGGAGTACACAACTACAAGCCGGTGGATTTACAGAATGCGGTTGAATTCATCACGGGAGTGCATGCCAAGTATCCATTTGAAGAACTCGTCAGCCCGCCTTTCAAACTAGCCAATGCATCGGAGGCATTTGAGTTGGCTGCTCGGCATACGTACCACAGAGTAGCAATGACACATTTCATTTAATTTTAAAAATCAAAACTAAACGGTGTGTCTTAATTCAGTTAAAAGATGAAATTTCAAACGTACAGCTTTCAAAAGGAGTCCTTTAGAATAATATAATCTAATAATATAAATAATACAATCAATATCATCTTATACCAAACAGCAATACAATTAAAATTCATGGATATGCATAAACAACAAGCAAAAATTATGTCACTTGGTCACGCGGTCTTTGCTACCGGAAATCACCCCCTTCCCCACTTCCCCACGCCCCCCCTCCCAAAATGACGGACGCCGCAAATGCATAAGTACAGCGAGACGATTTGATCATTCAAAATATGCACAAACAATGGACAAATTCTGCACGCCTTTTCCAAGATACTTATTTTCAACACAATACTCGAAGTATAACAGCGTTGCCGGAGCTTTAACTCTGCTTTCACCTTTTACTTAATATTTACCATACATTTCTTTTTGAAAACTACAAATGAACACCGTATTATTCAAAATAGGAATTCTGAAGCAAATAAGAAACCAGGTATTTTTTGGTAGTCTATTCCGGAATAGACTACCGATAATTTGAATGTCACAGAAATCAATACTGCTTCCTATTTCTTATAACAGAGGGTGAAAATAAGTTGAACAATTTAAATGCTTATCTCTTAGTAAAGGAGGATAACAATATTGAAAAATAGAATTTACATTTGCTGTTTATTAAAATGTCAGAAGTTCAGTATTGAATAACCTATTGAAATTTAAAACTTTTCAAAATTTATTTGTATTTCCATTCTTTCATATTTTTTTACTTATAAGCAAAGAAAATCAGTTGTTTATATAGTCCGCAACATAAAATGATGAAATAATGAAAAATATCTGATTTCTGTGACATTCGATTTATCGGTAGTCTATTCCGGAATAGCCTACCGGAAAATATCTGGTTTCTTACTTGTTTCAGAATTCTTATTTTAAATAATACCGTGTTAAATTCCTAACTAGACGAGGAAACAGTTAAAAGAATGTGGACTTCCGAACGACACCTTCATTTTCAGTCATTCATCTTACTCCTTAAAATAGTGTTCTTAACACGCCGTCACTTTACTTCGTCCTCTGCAGCTGAAGTGGCCCAAGTGAGCTTTTGGTCACGTGATCTGACAATAGTGTTACATGGAGTTTTCTCAGTAATCAAATATTTCACCGATGAACAATTTTTTTATACAGAAAATTGTCCTGCAATATCCATTTTTGATAACAAGGGTTCCTGGCCAAGTGAATTTACCATACGTTTGTTCTTAGAAAGGTGTCATCTGGCAAAGGCCCCGCTTTCCGGGTAACAATTCTGCTTTAAATTTTAAAGACGCGGACAAATTTTGGATAAAGAATTTAACATAACAAAAATAAAATAACATCAAATCACGCGGCCTTCGTTAGCGGAAATCACCCCCCCCCCCGCACTTTCCCACCTACCAAAATCAACCCTATTTGGGCACAAACTCACGGGATATGATGTTCATTTCGTCTCAAAATCTGACCTTTTCAGGCCAATGTTCAAATGTCACCGCAGTTATTGTAGATTTGTTCCCACATTGTAATCTGGAGTACCGGTAATTTGTTAAAATGTGCCGCTCTATACGAGCACACTCTGTGTTACTTGATCATTCAAAATGTGCACAAACAATGGACAAATTCTGCACGCCTTTTCCAAGATACATATTTTCATCACAATACTCGAAGTATAACAGCATTGCCGGAGCTTTAACTCTGCTTTCACCTTTTACTTTATACTTACAACAATTTTCTCGAAAACTACAAACCCCTAACTAAACGCGGAAACAATTAAAAGAATGTTGGCTAAGAACGCCATCTTTATTTTCAATCACTCATCTTACTCCTTAAAATAGTGTTCTTAACACGGATCGTGATGTCACTTGTCACTAACGTGGTCCAAGTGAGCTTTTGGTCACGTGATCTGATAACAAAGTGACGTGGGGTTTTCTCAGTGATAAAACATTGCACCGATGAACAATTTTCTTTCTGAAATTGGCCTGCAATATTAATTTTTGATAACAACGGTTCTCGGCAAGAAAATTTGCGATGCATTTCTTCTTAGAAAATTGGGCAATGTTCCTGTTTCTGGACAACAATTCGGCTTTAAAGTTTTAAGACGGGGACAAACTTTGGTACAGAAATTCGCATTACAAAAATAAAATTAAGTCAAATCTAAGGCTAATATGACGTTATACTGAACACCTCTTGATGGTGTTATGCTCTTGAATTCGATGAAACAAGCATGTCAAAGGACATGACCCAGCCGAGTTACCAAGCAAGGAAAGAGAGAAAACTCTGAAACGAATACTGTTAGGCCAAAAAATAAAGCATGTAAAATGCATTTAATTCGAAATTGGAAGCTACCCGAAAAGGGATTTTGGAGAGGCTGGGTTTTGACGATTCACGTATTTACCGACATTTACACAATTTTACAAAATTTTTAAAATTCCACCATTTCGGCATGGAGAAAACCCAAGAAACTTTCGATTAAAATTTGTAACTATTTGAAAAAGACTGAAAGAAATGAATGGTTCGACAATTCAGTTATTTACTACCATTTATTCCATTTTTTGCCAAATTTCAAAGTTCCGCCATTGGCGAACCGCGAAAAAAAAAATAGCCTGGTAGGCGAACCAATGGATAAAATCGCTGCATAGCATCTAAACGATTGGAGTCAAACTGTAGGAGGAGTGGCATTTTAAAAATGGGTCTAAAAGGGCACAAAAAGTGCCGCCATTTTGTCAGTTTTTCGTCAATCGTCAAAAAAAGCACTAGCAAGGTCGGGGACCACCCAGGAAACATTCCTGAGTAATATCAAAACGATTGGTGCAAAACTGTAGGAGGAGTAGCATTTTAAAGAAAAAGTTTACCATGCGCATATACATTCAAGCACCCTTTAGTGATACGACTAACCCAGTCCGACAAAGTTGGCTGAGTTAAAAAGAAGAGAAACCGATTCTCATTCAAATCATTAAACAAGTTTTTTTGTATTTCACTGTGTCGCGCGTTGGCAGCAGTCATGCAAATGAAGTCAAACGTTCCTTCAATAGTGACGTCATTTGGCAAGATGGCGTCGTTTCACGCAATCCGCTTTGTAGTGCCCTGTCTGGTGACAATAGTAACATCGGTTCAAATCTTTGCCACCTCTGAAAGAACACAGACATATTTTGTCAATATTCCATAAGGCCACGTTTCGGATTGATTGTGAAGTGTTATTTTGTAGAGTATTTGTCTAATTTTTATGAACAAGACCAATTTCAGGGATGTCATGGAATGAAAACACTGAGTGACCATAAAAAATTTTGATTTATGCACGCGTGTTGGTTACGGATAGTCACACGGATCAGCAAAGCTATAAGCCATGGGTCCCGGACCATACCACCCCAGACAATACCCCCCTCCCCGGATGATACCCCCCACAATACCCCCAGACCATACCCCCCCCCAGGACCATACCCCCCCCCCCCCCCCCCCAGGTAGAATATTTCCAATTTTCAGCGTTACAAAAAAATGAAAAGAAAAAGTACAGCGACATGTTTTATTTTTATTTAGCTTTTAACTACAGATCACAGAACTGTATTAGTTTGTTGTTCGTTAATGAAAATCTTTCAAATGGAAATTGCAAAAAATGATGGGTATTGGCACGGGGGGGGGGGGGTATGGTCCTAGGGGGGGGGGGTATGGTCTGGGGGTATTGTCGGGGGGTATCGTCGGGGGGTATCATCTGGGGGTTATTGTCCTAGACCCATAAGCCACAAATTATGAAAACTAAAAAAAATCAAAAATTTAAAACATTACACTGGTAAGTAAGGGCGGATGGGGAAGCAATGACTTACTGCCTAATCTTGTTCCTCCTGTGGCCATAAAGTGCGGTGCATTCTCGCACTAGGTGACCTGGATTATTACACCTGAAGCACAGCTTTTCTCCGTCGCTTAGTCTTGGCGACACAGCAGAATTTTCCGGCTTCTGAAGGCGATCCGCTGATTGGTTGCTCCAAACCGGGCTGTCCCTGTGGTCCCTGGAAAAATGTAATGAACTCTTTTACAGCCCATATCTATAAACCAATAATGCGAGCGTAAGCGATTTTGTTTTTGTCGATCCAAGTTTTACTTCCTTCGTGACAGTAGAGACGTACCCGTGAGGTCCCTCTGAAGTATGGCGTCTGCCGTGACTGCGTTTCCCTAACTCTCTCCGTAGCTTCGCTTTCGTTTCGTCCAACACTGAAAATAAAACAAGCCATCGTCGACGGCACAGCCCCCCAACCAGGCCGGATTCTGATTACGGAGGCCTTGTAAACCAAAGATGAGCCATGGCATGACTTGAATATTACCTGTTGATAAATTTACAATTCTGGCTCCAAACTGCCAAGCACTTTTTGTTTTACCGTGCTTACTACAAAATGCAGATGATCTGCATTTGAATTATTCCAATCTAAGGTTGGGTCAGGTTACCCGGTAAACCGGGGGTGGGGTCGGTGGGGGGGGGGGGGGAAGACAAGCTGAGCCTAGGGGTTGAAAATGGCCCCCCGAGGCCCAGTGTGTATTGTAATGTATCAAAATTAAACACGTTTTTACGCAGAAAAGGACCTACACAAGCATTGCTATCGTCATCCCCAAACGCCCTCACGCTGAGAAATCTCGCACACGAGGCACACACAGAGAAAAAGTAAAAAATAGCACTGCAACGACAAAGGATTTTTTGTCGACAAACAGAAGCACTTTTGTTTTGTTGATTAATCGTTCAGAGAGTGGGTTTTAGATTTAAGGTACCATAGTGAATGTGGTCACCGGTCTGGCAATTTATCCATCGATTATTTGTAAGCAATGTACACCCGGGCGTCCTTAAGTATCATAAGTACATGGGCGTCAGTTGTCACCTGAGTGGCCTAAATAAAAGAAATCTACCAAACATGGTTTCATAAAAAGTAAAATCTGGCTGAAATTTGGAAATATTTTGCCAAATCGGATACAGATGGAAAACAGCAAGTAAAATGTAACTTGTGTTCGTCAGTTTAGGCCCGTCATGGAGCAACTACGGGTATCAAATACCATCTCATCTCAGCCATAAACACAGATATCAAATTAGAAAAGAAAAGGACAACAAGGCGTCAGTGAGTGCGAAAACAACACCAGGGTCCATCATTGTTCAGAGACAAATAAGCGTGAGAAAATCTTTATATCACAGAAATCCCCGAATCTGGACCTATGTCCACAAAGGCTAAGGCCACTCACCAGCCCTTACCACGCCCTTCAACTTCGGCCTCAGTGAAACAGCAAATTTGCCTGCCCTACCAGGCCTTAACTCTATGAGTTAAGGAATAAGTTAGTTTACTGTAGTTAAGGTTAATACCAAACAAGTTGATTAATAAAGATGTAGCAGTTTACTTGAACTGTGTTTGTTATAATTTGTCGCGACAAACGACAAATGAATTTTTTGTCGACAAATGGCTCTTGTTTTGCTTTTGTCATCTGTCGCATTCATCTAATATTTGATGGTTGCTAAGTTATGGTCATTAAAAAGAAATCATTTTTAATGGTTATTTATGTAACTGGTGAACCTCGCAATTACATTTTTACACTTTAAAGCCTGAAAAGATGCTGTTGTAACTAAATTAACTCCTGGCAGTCTGTTGTGTTTTACTAGATTTGTTTAGAGTCAGATGACGAGAATCCAGGAAAGTCAATTTTTATCGTCATCGTCCGACTCAAATAACACTTCTGTCCTTCTCTGGTCCTAAGCGTTTAATGCCTCCGCCATGCGATCATACAGAAGAGCATCTCACTCCCGTCTACTGACAAAGCGATTCCGCATGCCTTGAAAGAATACCGGATTATTTTTTCTGATACAGAATGCTACGCCCTCGACATCCATTCAATCACGTCCTGGCGAGGCGCTTGTTTAAGGTTACCTGCCGATGTTCGTTGGTCCCTTCTTTGCCATTTACGCCATTCATTTCGTAGAGCGTTCTACGAAACATCGGCTGGTTGACACCATGGCGTGCAACCAGCGGGGACGTATACGATGTCGGTGTCGCAGCGCGATATCTCATGACGAGTGATAGCAGCGGTACGTCTTCGCGCCTTATCTTGACGAGTGATAGCAGCGGTACGTCTTCGCGCCTTATCTAATACCAACAGACGCTGAGTAATCTCCTGATTTTGACCCCATTTACGCTCACACCACTATGTGATTTTTTCATTCGACATTCAACCACTTCTTGACCCTGTCACCCTGATATTCCGAGGTGTCCACAGTCACGCAAACATGAGCAATGGTATTCTCCACCAGCTTCTTTAATATTCACTATACACCCTGCTATTTTTTGAAAGTCAATCATAAAGTACCAAAATACTAGTTCATTAGGTAACTAACAAAAAGTTAGGGGCGGGGGCCATTACAAAAATATTTGTAAACGCCCCCCTTCTTTCAATCGTCCCCTGCCACTTTTGGCGCTTTACCAATTAAACAACGCGCGTGCGTTTGCTGGTGAGAATACGGTACTATATAACAAAGTGTGTTGCATGTTTTTAAAGCATGTGTAAGCCTAAGTGTGCGCGACTGCTTTTTGTAAGCAATGTACACCCGGGAGTCCTTAAGTATCATAAGTACATGGGCATCAGTTGTCACCTGAGTGGCCTAAATAAAAGAAATCTACCAAACATGGTTTCATAAAAAGTAAAATCTGGCTGAAATTTGGAAATATTTTGCCAAATCGGATACAGATGGAAAACAGCAAGTAAAATGTAACTTGTGTTCGTCAGTTTAGGCCCGTCATGGAGCAACTACGGGTATCAAATACCATCTCATCTCAGCCATAAACACAGATATCAAATTAGAAAAGAAAAGGACAACAAGGCGTCAGTGAGTGCGAAAACAACACCAGGGTCCATCATTGTTCAGAGACAAATAAGCGTGAGAAAATCTTTATATCACAGAAATCCCCGAATCTGGACCTATGTCCACAAAGGCTAAGGCCACTCACCAGCCCTTACCACGCCCTTCAACTTCGGCCTCAGTGAAACAGCAAATTTGCCTGCCCTACCAGGCCTTAACTCTATGAGTTAAGGAATAAGTTAGTTTACTGTAGTTAAGGTTAATACCAAACAAGTTGATTAATAAAGATGTAGCAGTTTACTTGAACTGTGTTTGTTATAATTTGTCGCGACAAACGACAAATGAATTTTTTGTCGACAAATGGCTCTTGTTTTGCTTTTGTCATCTGTCGCATTCATCTAATATTTGATGGTTGCTAAGTTATGGTCATTAAAAAGAAATCATTTTTAATGGTTATTTATGTAACTGGTGAACCTCGCAATTACATTTTTACACTTTAAAAGCCTGAAAAGATGCTGTTGTAACTAAATTAACTCCTGGCAGTCTGTTGTGTTTTACTAGATTTGTTTAGAGTCAGATGACGAGAATCCAGGAAAGTCAATTTTTATCGTCATCGTCCGACTCAAATAACACTTCTGTCCTTCTCTGGTCCTAAGCGTTTAATGCCTCCGCCATGCGATCATACAGAAGAGCATCTCACTCCCGTCTACTGACAAAGCGATTCCGCATGCCTTGAAAGAATACCGGATTATTTTTTCTGATACAGAATGCTACGCCCTCGACATCCATTCAATCACGTCCTGGCGAGGCGCTTGTTTAAGGTTACCTGCCGATGTTCGTTGGTCCCTTCTTTGCCATTTACGCCATTCATTTCGTAGAGCGTTCTACGAAACATCGGCTGGTTGACACCATGGCGTGCAACCAGCGGGGACGTATACGATGTCGGTGTCGCAGCGCGATATCTCATGACGAGTGATAGCAGCGGTACGTCTTCGCGCCTTATCTTGACGAGTGATAGCAGCGGTACGTCTTCGCGCCTTATCTAATACCAACAGACGCTGAGTAATCTCCTGATTTTGACCCCATTTACGCTCACACCACTATGTGATTTTTTCATTCGACATTCAACCACTTCTTGACCCTGTCACCCTGATATTCCGAGGTGTCCACAGTCACGCAAACATGAGCAATGGTATTCTCCACCAGCTTCTTTAATATTCACTATACACCCTGCTATTTTTTGAAAGTCAATCATAAAGTACCAAAATACTAGTTCATTAGGTAACTAACAAAAAGTTAGGGGCGGGGGCCATTACAAAAATATTTGTAAACGCCCCCCTTCTTTCAATCGTCCCCTGCCACTTTTGGCGCTTTACCAATTAAACAACGCGCGTGCGTTTGCTGGTGAGAATACGGTACTATATAACAAAGTGTGTTGCATGTTTTTAAAGCATGTGTAAGCCTAAGTGTGCGCGACTGCTTTTTGTGGTTATGCTAAACGGTAAAAAAAAAAAGAATACACTTCCTACTCTCCTTGGCAAATCCGGGAAAAAGGCCTCCATCCCCCTGCCAGCCTCATTGCTCCCTTCCCCTACCTCTCTCGATCTTGTTTTGGTGGCAATCAATACCCCACAATCTCAGCTGAGCAACGTCGAATAGGCCTCAAGAAATTGGCATCCTGGCAATCGCGGAAAAAAGGAGCTTCTTATTTTTTGTCATACTACGATTTTTGCCAAGAAGACTTCCATAATCAACAAAAGCCGACGTTGTGGAGCGTCAAAGTATTTATGGGACGAATAAATTATTATAAGTCATAAGCATTAATGTGACGTCATAGCACAACAATCACCTAGCTGAAAAATGGACGATTCACTCTTCGCATATAGAAAGGCAGTTAAGTGGAAACCAGAAAATGGCAAAAGTGAAGAAAAAAATTCAAGACGTTTAGAACTTCGTATTTAGAATCAAATTGTTAACAACAACAACAACAACAACAACAACAACAACAACAACAACAACAACAACAACAACAACAACAATGAAGGATAAAGGCGAGGTGTTTATAATGTGAATACTAGACTTTTTTCGCTACAGAACAGTGAAAATTGAACCTGCGGCCACTTCTTTAAAGACTTGTTAAAATTTAAAAAAAAAAAGTCATGATGCCAACTGCATCAAAACTGTACATAACGGGGCTCTTGTCAAAAGCCAAATAAAACGTCTGCCACCAAAGCGTTGGTAACAGGCTCACCTTGTCTATAGTGCCTTATTCCGCACAGGATAAAAAAATCCAAAACTACAAACTACAGGCCGCCAAATAATAAGAACTGTATCTCTTACAGTGGATCTGTCAATCAGCGGCTTTGTGAAGTATATTTAAATCATACCTTTTTTATTTTTATAATGATATGCAGCAAAAAAAACATTACGTGTTCTTTACTGTGCGGAGGATGTAGTTTCCTTTTGACCTTATACTCATACCCCCGATACACAACTCGCGAATAGCATCGACTAACCTAACATCGCATCACGCAATTGCTAATTAAAGCTTAATTCATTTTCGCTGTTTATTTTTATTGTAAAGGTTTATAAATCTAACAACTGGCATTACAAATGATGTCCACAAAAAAGTAATATCGAGACATCTATTCTCTACGAAATGCCGTCTTTTCCATTATTTAGTCCTTCTTCTTATTGTTTTTGCCTAATTTTGAATATCCTCTTTCCCCACTGGGGTGATACGAATTTCCGTGAGTTTGGTTCCTGGTCTGCCAGCAGTCCAAGTCCAACAAGAACCTTGGTTCCACAAACTGACCCTACAAGTGTCTAAGGTTGTTGTTGGTTGACAACAAACTACACGATTCTGTCTTTGTCCACTGCAAAGACTTGTTTCAACAAATACGTCACCAAAACACAATCTATCCATTTCTACAGAGAAACAATTTTATATGTGATTTTTTTTTTCATTTACGTGGCAGCGTTAAAAATTCTTCGACACATCTCTCATGTAATCCACAAGTTGAATTTTTTCAATGTACATCCCTTTAAAAAGCGTTTAGAATTTTTCAAAACAAAAGTTAGAATTAAATTTTAGTAATTATAATATGCATTTAATGATGAATCCTCCAGCCATGGATTTAATAGAATAACTGTCGTTTTAACAAGATAACTCTTCTCCTGTGCCGTCTATTCAAATATCTTATAGTATATAGTCTCATCCAGAAGATATATGCAATGCTTATCCAAACAGAAGAATTCGAAAGCGATATAAACTAGACCGAATTTCGCTACACGTAGCGAAATAGCACCCACTTGCAAGGGCAGAGACACAATATATTTAATCAAACACACAATTTTCAGTGTTTCGACATAATTGTCAGCTTCCGGATTATTATCTTGAACGAGGCCATCGAAATGAATATAATGTAACCTCATTTGGGCACAAATAAATCAAATTCAATTTTCTAACCGTTGTTGAGATACTGGTCAACTTACAGTTTTTGACCTTGACCATGACGGAGGAGGTCAAGATCACCGAGGTACCTCTTATATAACGTCTTTTTGGACCAAAGGGTCGAAAATTAGCTCAAAGTCGCTCTATCTCTAACCGTTTTCGAGATAATAGTCAACTTCCGGTTTTTGACCTTGACCGTGACCCAGAAGGTCAAGGTCACCGAGGTACCTCTTATGTAACGTTGTTTAGGCCCAAAGGGTCGAAAATGAGCTCAAAATCGCTCTATCTCTAACCGTTTTCGAGATAATAGTCAACTTCTGGTTTTTGACCTTGACCGTGACCCAGAAGGTCAAGGTCACCGAGGTACCTCTTGTGTAACGTTGTTTAGGCCCAAAGGGTCGAAAATGAGCTCAAAATCGCTCTATCTGTAACCGTTTTCGAGATAATAGTCAACTTCCAGTTTTTGACCTTGACCGTGACCCAGAAGGTCAAGATCACCGAGGTCCCTCTTATGTAACGTTGTTTAGGCCCAAAGGGTCGAAAATGAGCTCAAAATCGCTCTATCTCTAACCGTTTTCGAGATAATAGTCAACTTCCGGTTTTTGACCTTGACCGTGACCCAGAAGGTCAAGGTCACCGAGGTACCTCTTACGTAACGTTGTTTAGGCCCAAAGGGTCGAAAATGAGCTCAAAATCGCTCTATCTCTAACCGTTTTCGAGATAATAGTCAACTTCCGGTTTTTGACCTTGACCGTGACCCAGAAGGTCAAGGTCACCGAGGTACCTCTTGTGTAACGTTGTTTAGGCCCAAAGGGTCGAAAATGAGCTCAAAATCGCTCTATCTCTAACCGTTTTCGAGATAATAGTCAACTTCCGGTTTTTGACCTTGACCGTGACCCAGAAGGTCAAGGTCACCGATGTACCTCTTGTGTAACGTTGTTTAGGCCCAAAGGGTCGAAAATGAGCTCAAAATCGCTCTATCTCTAACCGTTTTCGAGATAATAGTCAACTTCCGGTTTTTGACCTTGACCGTGACCCAGAAGGTCAAGGTCACCGAGGTACCTCTGATGTAACGTTGTTTAGGCCCAAAGGGTCGAAAATGAGCTCAAAATCGCTCTATCTCTAACCGTTTTCGAGATAATAGTCAACTTCCGGTTTTTGACCTTGACCGTGACCCAGAAGGTCAAGGTCACCGAGGTACCTCTCATGTAACGTTGTTTAGGCCCAAAGGGTCGAAAATGAGCTCAAAATCGCTCTATCTCTAACCGTTTTCGAGATAATAGTCAACTTCCGGTTTTTGACCTTGACCGTGACCCAGAAGGTCAAGGTCACCGAGGTACCTCTTATGTAACGTTGTTTAGGCCCAAAGGGTCGAAAATGAGCTCAAAATCGCTCTATCTCTAACCGTTTTCGAGAAAATAGTCAACTTCCGGTTTTTGACCTTGACCGTGACCCAGAAGGTCAAGGTCACCGAGGTACCTCTCATGTAACGTTGTTTAGGCCCAAAGGGTCGAAAATGAGCTCAAAATCGCTCTATCTCTAACCGTTTTCGAGATAATAGTCAACTTCCGGTTTTTGACCTTGACCGTGACCCAGAAGGTCAAGGTCACCGAGGTACCTCTTATGTAACGTTGTTTAGGCCCAAAGGGTCGAAAATGAGCTCAAAATCGCTCTATCTCTAACCGTTTTCGAGATAATAGTCAACTTCCGGTTTTTGACCTTGACCGTGACCCAGAAGGTCAAGGTCACCGATGTACCTCTTGTGTAACGTTGTTTAGGCCCAAAGGGTCGAAAATGAGCTCAAAATCGCTCTATCTCTAACCGTTTTCGAGATAATAGTCAACTTCCGGTTTTTGACCTTGACCGTGACCCAGAAGGTCAAGGTCACCGAGGTACCTCTGATGTAACGTTGTTTAGGCCCAAAGGGTCGAAAATGAGCTCAAAATCGCTCTATCTCTAACCGTTTTCGAGATAATAGTCAACTTCCGGTTTTTGACCTTGACCGTGACCCAGAAGGTCAAGGTCACCGAGGTACCTCTCATGTAACGTTGTTTAGGCCCAAAGGGTCGAAAATGAGCTCAAAATCGCTCTATCTCTAACCGTTTTCGAGATAATAGTCAACTTCCGGTTTTTGACCTTGACCGTGACCCAGAAGGTCAAGGTCACCGAGGTACCTCTTATGTAACGTTGTTTAGGCCCAAAGGGTCGAAAATGAGCTCAAAATCGCTCTATCTCTAACCGTTTTCGAGAAAATAGTCAACTTCCGGTTTTTGACCTTGACCGTGACCCAGAAGGTCAAGGTCACCGAGGTACCTCTCATGTAACGTTGTTTAGGCCCAAAGGGTCGAAAATGAGCTCAAAATCGCTCTATCTCTAACCGTTTTCGAGATAATAGTCAACTTCCGGTTTTTGACCTTGACCGTGACCCAGAAGGTCAAGGTCACCGAGGTACCTCTTATGTAACGTTGTTTAGGCCCAAAGGGTCGAAAATGAGCTCAAAATCGCTCTATCTCTAACCGTTTTCGAGAAAATAGTCAACTTCCGGTTTTTGACCTTGACCGTGACCCAGAAGGTCAAGGTCACCGAGGTACCTCATATGTAACGTTGTTTAGGCCCAAAGGGTCGAAAATGAGCTCAAAATCGCTCTATCTCTAACCGTTTTCGAGATAATAGTCAACTTCCGGTTTTTGACCTTGACCGTGACCCAGAAGGTCAAGGTCACCGAGGTACCTCTGATGTAACGTTGTTTAGGCCCAAAGGGTCGAAAATAAGCTCAAAATCGCTCTATCTCTAGCCGTTTTCGAGATGAGTCGGCCTGTCGTTAAGGACGCGTGAAGTCACGTGACCTTTGACCTTGACCCTCAAGGTCAAGGTTAGTGATGAAAGTTTACCCTTTACTTAGTACGTTTTATGCATTCACACTGGGATTTGAGCACCTTTTTGGCTACTTTTCTTGATTAATAGGTGTTTTCAAAAATATTTTGACCTCAATTTGACCTTGACCTCTGGGGTGCAAGGTCAAAAAATTTTACGGATTTGACGACAACTCATTACTCTCTATGTCTCTGCCACATGCCGTCTTTTTACGACAAACCCTGTAGGAGGAGTTTTCTGGAAACCACTTTGAGGTCAGAAAAACTTTGACCTCAAATTTGACCTTGACCTTCAAGGTCAAGGTCAAAAAATTTTGCGGATTTGACGACATCTCGTCACCCTCTATCACTGTGCCAAATTTCGTCGTCCTACGTCAAATAGTGTAGGAGGAGTTTTCTGGAAACCTCCGTGACGGGAAAAAAAAAGAGAAAAAAAAAAGGAAAAAAAAAAGGGCAGAAATTTCGGGAAAAACTACAAACTTATTCCCATTTGCAAACGAAGTGGCGCGTTATGAATTAGTTTTTCCCACCTAATTGTGCTATACCAATGAAATCTGTATTAGGTTCGCGTAAGTATTCTATATTTAAAATTTGGGTTTTTTTAAGACATGAATATAAGACGCATTTCTAAATGTGTCAAATATCAAGTATATTCACGAAGCAGGTCAGAGCTTTCCGCCTTGAATCCTGTTCTCATGTTCGAGAGTTAGCGAAAACAAAAAGAGAGACCACAAATAAAACTAACATACTTTATTCTTTCTTAGTGTTCACTAAAACATCCGAAAATTCGGGGTGTTGTAAAAGAAATTCTCTGACAATGTGTTTGTAAACACAAGCACGTGGAAACCAGCCAATCAGAAAAGATTCAGACCTAAGCCCCGCTTAAAAGTTCAAATCTTGACCGAGGGATGGTCCGGGATGGGCCGATTTGGTCGGAAATCTCTGACCTGCTTCGTGAATATACTGGATATTTGACACATTTAAAAATGTGTCTTTTGTTCATAAAACAACAGTTTTACAACTGTCAAATATATCCAGTGTGTATTCACTCTCAGGTCAGAGATTTCCACCTTGGAACGACTCATTTAGGAGGTGGTCGTCAAGCAGCTTACCCTAACGTATTCCAGTGACAAATGACGAACTTTGTTCCACTAAGTGGGCGGCTTGCCGTAATTAAGACCCACAATTAAATGTGGAGTCAAAATTGGGCTACTGCCAACCTATGGCGGAAACGACAACCGCCTACAAGTGAAAACAAGTTTAAGTTACTCGAAACGCTTTGCAGGCCATTTCTGACTCATTTCGGAGTCAACAGACACAAAGATAGTTCGCTGAGTTTTCAAACAAACCAGTAACTACTACTGCAGCGAACCAACTACCATTTAACACAACTAAATTTTATTACCACTGATGACCGCGACCGTCGACATTACCCTAATGGGAAAGACCACGACGGTAATTGTGACGGGCGTCGTCGCATGAAGACGGTATCGTCTACCGTCAACGGCCATCAATGCCGTAAAGTTTACGGACTCACTAACCGAATAAGTTAAACATCCTGGGTAAATTCACAGACTCGAAAAACATGGGGGAGACGAACTATCGATCCCTATGCACTAGCGTGAGCGTTGAGGCAGTAACTCTGTGTTATACGCCTGTCATCTACCGTAATTATACCAACACCGGTAAATGAATACCATCGAGGGTGCAGAACTACAGGCTGTGGTCTAAGCGTGTGCACAAAATAAATTGAATCGCTCCACTTGCTACGGCGTTAGCCGTGCACAAATGTCGCATATTTGGCTCTGATTGTCGAATTTTGTAAAGTTTCAGTATTTTCACAATTTTTGAGATTTTTTGAAAATGACCCCTATGTGCACTGTCCGCAACCCTAGTCTACACGTATGCAAAGAATGAATCGATTCTCTCCAATGGTTACGGCGCTAGCGCTGCACAACGATTCGACAGACAGACAGACGGACGGACAGACCCAAATTCAATAGTTCCCCGCTCCCCGCTACGCGACGGCGGGGGACTAAAAATTCGGTTCCAGTTAACCAGGAATTCGAGTTAACCACGGTAAATGAGGTTCTACTGTACGAAATAAAACACGAAGTGATCTTTCTACGCAACGCTAGCAGCGGCTACTATTGACTCTGAAAGAAAAAGTCATTCTCACTTATCTAAATCTGTTCTTTGATTTTAAGAAAGTGATCAGAAAGGCGGGGTATGCTACAAACAATGAACTAAGTTATGTCGCTGTTGCAGAGGTCCGCGAATTTACTTCGGTTCGAGGTAGCCGCTGGGACGTAATGGTTTGTTTAAAAGCAGTGCAAGAAGAACTGGCGATAATCAGATTTGAACTCCTCGAGTTCGGCACCCGTGAATTATAACATATGTTACAAGTTAAGCACATACTGCCGAAGTTTTCGTCTTCATGCCAGTCGTCATCACCACATCCGGTTTCACTTTCATTCTGCAAATGACACATTAACTTAGTGATCAACCATATTTCCAGCTTGAGTATGACCCACCCATTTATATTCTTTCATGACTTCTGAGATAACAGGCTTTATATTTAAAATAAATGGGAATACTTTGCCGGTCTGGGTCAAATAACACACAAAAGCTTCACTGGTATACTTATTTCATTTACTTGAACTTCATAAATTTCTCTTTTCAGATACCAAATGCATAGTATCGCGATTCACAAAAATATCCTCGAAATTTGAAAAAATTCCCATTTCCCCATATAAAAAAATATCTCCCTAGATCTACAGGTATGCCCGTTTTTTTTCAGCAATAAAGTTATTTTTCAAACAGACAGAAAGAGTTTAAGGATGCCTCCGAAAATGACCACACACACATTCTTAACTAAATGGGATAAATCAAGTGTGGCTAGGCAGTTAACGAAAATATGCCAGTCACACCTTGTCTGAAGCACTTTTTGTGTATGATACGGTTTACAGAGTGGCAGGAAGGGAGGGGAGGGTTACGAAGCATCAGCATTTTATTTATAGAACAACTAGGAGCCAACCTGGTCATCAGAGTAAGCCAGCGCTGTAACTTTTCCACTTTGGATATCTACAAAATATCCACGGCCGATTAGACCCTTTCCACTTCGGCAAATCACACATCACATAAAACATTTCAAAAACTGTTCCAATGAACTTCAGTTACTCTGGCCACTCCTTAATTCGGGAAATAGTGGGCGCGATTGATAATGTTGGTTCCAGTGAAAATTAAAATAAAATCAACTCAATATTATGTTTTCTGCTTGTTTTGTTCAATGAAACCACGCGTGATTATCTTTTGTTTCAAGCATTCTTGAATATCTTACAAGTACCTAGCGGTTCCAAATACAGCAAACTCGAGCTAATAATAGAAAATAAACCTGGGAAAGACTTCGGTCTTGCATATGTGTGGTCTGAATGTGCGTCACTATCATTGGCAGAAAACTGAAGAGTAACACCTTAAAAAAAAATAATTTAAAAAATATTCAAGCTCTTTAAAAGAATTTGTTTTTAATTTAACATGTGCGCGTGCATCGTTTACCTCACAAAATATGCACAAATGAACATAATCTTTAATATATTTTCGCTGCTCACACATTTTTCAGTATTTCAACATCAAAACCAAAGCAGCAACAAGGACACTATTCTACAGAACGTTATCAATGAACCATGTGACGTCTTCAATAATACTGATATAACATCGCATGACCAATTAACAGGCATGCAGCACATGCCAAATATTGACAATAGCCGGTTCCTTCCGGGGAACAATGAGAGCAGCCTCTAGAATTACAGCCCCTAGCACTCTACTCAACATGGCAAGAAATATAAAGTATCGTTAAATCCTGTGATGGTGGGAGTTGGGGGATGCATGAGAGAACATACCTGTACCTTCACTGGCCGGTAAATCAGAATAAGCGTCCAAGTATTCACCCGAATCGGTCAGTGCATCTTCGGACTTCTTCGCACCTACTTCCATACTAGCCAGCTCTTCTTGTTCACTGTGAATGCCTGTATTTCCAACCAGCACGGCACCAGGTTTTCCAGCATCTGATGAGCAGCTCCGACGGTTTGGTTCAGAGACATCAAAGATGGCCGCTTCAGCACCGCCAATAGGCCGCAGTCCAGGGACATTACTGACGGCTGACTGACCATTACCGTTGAGCCTTTTTCCTTCTTTCTCCTCCGGTATTTTCGGAATACAGTCTGTTTGGGGGTTTTCACCAATTTCACTCTTTTCAGGAAAAACAAACTCCGCTTTATCGGCAGTTTTTATCTCTAATTCAAGTACGACTTCCGGACAGCATTTAGAAATGTGAAGTCCTTCGCAATGCTTTCTGGGCAAAGTATTACTGCTGAAGTCTTCACAACTGGTGATATCCCCAGTATTCTTAGACATTTCACTTTGAAGAATAACACAGGCGTTTTGGATAACTTTGTCAACGTACAGAATTATATCTGGTCTGTTTAGGGATTCTTCTTTGCCATAATTGTTTAAGCATTGAATGACCTACAGGGGAAAACACATGCCATACAGACTTTTTCATTTGCTTTCTTTGCAGACCAGCTGATATCCCAAAAAGATATTTTTTAGACAAATTTGATCACGCGAGACGTAATACATTATAAATGACACTCGCAATACTAAAAACGTACGAGCCTAACGGTGTACCACTCTAAACACCGCATTAAATAAAATGAGAATGAATTATGTAATTAAGAATATTATGAAATTTCCCTGTGTCATTTTTTGACATTTCCACTAACTTGCTTGAAAAACACGTAAGTTCAACTGAGGCACTTTCAAGTTAGTTAAATTAAGTCACTTAATAACTGGCTACATCTAAGGCACTTACAAAGTGACTTAGTTAATTTTCCTTAAAAATTAAATAAATAAATAAACAACTAGAGATGTTGGGGAGGTCGGTTAACCGTGGCTTATCTACAAAAATCAACCCCCAACAACCTAACTCCTACCAACTCTGAAAAAACGTAACAAAACTAGTTTTAACATACCTAAAGACCTACTTTTCATTAGCCGCATTGAAACAGTGGAATTTCTTTTACTTTGCGAAACCACGGTATTTAGTAACCTCAACTTTGGAATACTTTTTTTTAAACTTTTTCCTACAACTTTTAAAACGTAAAAAAGCAACAAAATGAACCACTTCCGTAAACATCTTTTCCGCAGTGCGCAGCTCGTTACCGGGGAAGTGACGTCATTTGTGAAGCACTGTGACGTTTATCTCTCAATTACGCAGGAACCCAGTGACTGACAGCTTTTTACCGTGTATCGTCTGTTTCTCACAGAGCAACGTCATAACTCTCCGTTACTCGTTACACGGTTTATAGTACTGTTGTATTTTTTCGTAAAGTAGGCGACCGGAGAAAGTGTTACATTCGAAATAAAAAGATATTTTCTCGTAACTATAAACACTGTGATTTCTTTAAAAAAGTAACAGAGTTTTTTAAATCCGACGAATTAAATGAGGCACTTAAATCAAAATGATTTTGTTTGTTTTCACTTTTTTTATTTAGATTGCTCTAGTTGGTTACGTATTAAGTGACTTGGTTTAAAGACGGTACTTACCAAGCGAAAACACAACGAATTTACTTTGAAACTGTATTAGTTGAACTAAGGCATTTTTTCAAGTTTTGTTATTAAAAATCTAAAAGTTACAAAGGAAAAGTTCAACATATTCTCAGTCACATCATTTGTTCTCATTTTATTCAATACGGTGTTTCTACAAGCATCATCACCCAGTACCACAATGGCGTCGTTCTATCATCACTCATTTGAGAAAAGTCTCTCTCATTTTCGCAACTTTTGCCAATCGCTATCTACTATAATCCCACCCCAACCCGGCCCTACGAGTATCATCCACAGCCTCTCGATCTGCGGTCAACAACCCCCCCCCCCAACTATCCATACTTAATCCTTCATTTATACCCAACACAGCTTCATCACAGGCAGTGTCAACTGCTCAGTAATAAGCCACCGTAGAAATGGTTTAGTGATGACCTATTGATTATGATCCCTAGGTACTAAAGCGTCACCTGAGGCAGAAGGGCATTCTGTTACTGTCATTGAGACAAATTAACGAAGTTTTCGTACTTGAAATGATGTCGGATAAACGATGTTTACTTGTGAACCTCGAGTGCGAACTGTGCATTTTACACTTCAAGAGTTATATACATGAACTTGTTCAGAAATTCGTATGTTTTTATGAAGTTGTGTGCATTTTACGATAAAACGTATATATTTTCTGGGTGCGGAAGTTTTCACATTAACAATAACATTGCAACGAAGTGTTATTTTTTATGTGTGCTAAAGTACGGGCTTCACCACTAACGTCACACTGTTTTGAAATAACATCCCTAATCCACGTGCAACAAAATAACTCAGTGATGGTTTTATGAATAAACATATTTTTATTCTATAACAGCTCTTAGTAAAACAAGTACTGATTTAATATTATTGAACCATTCATGAATCCCTCAATGTTATACAAATCAACTTTTTTAGTTAACGAGTAAAAAACAAGTAGGTCAGTGAAACTGACTGTCCCCCGCCGGCGTACAATCCCTGTATTTGTTCGGTTGGACTACAACCTTCAAGCAATTCGTATCATATTCAGGAATATATGTTAACAAACTCACTCAAATGCTCAAAGACTGTGTGAATATTCAAAGTCCAGTTGGGCCAATGTCCTCGGGCAGATCTGGCTCATTTAGAAAACCAATTCTTGCTAGGACCCATACTACCTATATGTAAGATATTTTGACAATCGATCAAGGAATGTAAGCTTGAGTGTGTTAACAAACTCACTCAAGTGCTCAAGGAATGTGCAAATTTTTAAAGTCCACCTGGGTCAATGTCCTTGGGCTGATCTATCTTATTTATAAGACTAACCCTTGTTATCACCCACACTCCAACACTACGTATATGAAAAATATTTCGACAATCAATTAAAAAATGCTGATTTCATGGTGTTAAACTCACTCAAGTCCTCAAAAATTGTGAAAATTTTTAAAGTCCAGCTGGGCCAATGTCCTCGACCCGACGTGGCTCATTTGCAATACCAACTCTTGTTAGGACCCATACTATTTATATGTACAATATTTCGCCAATCGATCAAGAAATATAGGCTTGAGTGTGTTAACAAAAAAAGGCGGACAGACAAACAGACAGATCCAAAAAACTATACTCCCCCAAGCCGTGCCACGCGGCGGCGGGGGACTAATAAAAATGAACATTATACTCTGAAATTAAATGTGAGATTTAGTTCAAAATCATCAACAAGAATGGATATTTTATACAAGTAACAAATATAATGTCGTAAATAATTAATGTAAATTATCGTCACGCTTTTACAATTCCTTTAAGCATATTTTTCGAAAATCTATGTTCCCAGCTTTGGGCGGATTGCCAAAAAAAGTAATTTTGAGAACCGCCTACCAAAATCTGCATTAGATTTGAACAGCGCCCAAAATCCTCTGACTTTCAAACATGTTCATATGAAGTTGAATAAGTTTTTGATGGACCCCTCCCACCAACCAAACAGTCCGATAGCATACAAGCATTCGTAATAAATCTGAAACTGAACTAAACAAATTCTCAAAGCCTCGGCATTTTCAAAATCCTTACGTGCAAATTCTCCCCACCCTCACCATTTTTTTGGAGGAGAGGGCGGAGAGGGGCAAACGTCAGAAAAAAGTAATAGTTTGACAGAGGATTAGCCTAAGGAATACTTGGGACCATCACTGAAACGATGTGAAAGTAACAGTAAGAGAAGTGAACTTTTGTCAGGAAAAACTGCACGTTCGGTCGATCTGGCATTTTTAGCGGATTGACAAAAACCTAACAGCAGTATGTAAAAGTGAAAAATGTAAATACTGGAACTATTACGTTAAAACCTAATCAGAGGAATATGCTTTCAAAAATTATCTAAAGGGCGGTGTAAACACACGCAGTCTAATAAAAGCGCCCCTACTGCCTCCAGTCAACTCCCATCTCGCTAGTCACTTAATTATGCTGGAAACACTGAGAAATATAACAAACTGGAGTACTATGGCCCGAAACCTGTGACTGTAACTAAAGCGGCAGTTCAACACAAGGCAGCTCAACACAAGGTAACTCAATACAAGGTAGTTCAACACAGGGCAACTCAACACAAGGCAGCTCAACACAAGGCAGCTCAACACAAGGCAACTAAACACAATGCAGCTCAACACAAGGTAACTGAACACAAGGCAACTCAACACAAGGCAACTAAACACAAGGCAGCTCAACACAAGGCAACTGAACACAAGGCAGCTAAACACAAGGCAACTGAACACAAGGCAACTCAACACAAGGCAAATGAACACAAGGTAACTGAACACAAGGCAACTGAACACAAGGCAACTAAACACAAGGCAGCTCAACACAAGGAAACTGAAAACAAGGCAACTGAACACAAGGCAACTGAACACAAGGCAACTGAACACAAGGCCACTGAACACAAGACAACTAAACACAAGGCAACTAAACACAAGGCAGCTCAACACAAGGCAACTGAAAACAAGGCAACTGAACACAAGGCAACTGAACACAAGGCAACTAAACACAAGGCAACTAAACACAAGGCAGCTCAACGCAAGGCAGCTCAATACAAGTCAGTGCAACATAGGGCAGTTTAACACAAGGCAACTCAATACAAGGCAACTCAACACAAGGCAACTGAACACAAGGCAGCTCAACACAAGGCAACTGAACACAAGGCAACTAAACAGAAGGCAGCTCAACACAAGGCAACTGAAAACAAGGCAACTGAACACAAGGCAACTGAACACAAGGCAACTCAATACAAGGCAACTGAACACAAGGCAACTGAACACAAGGCAACTCAATACAAGGCAACTGAACACAAGGCAACTGAACACAAGGCAACTAAACACAAGGCAACGCAATGCAAGGCATTTCAACAAGGCAACTCAAGATCCCTTAATTGAGTCAACATTTACTATATCGAAACGCGAAAGTTCATAATGATCAGTTGATTGAAAATTTCGATCAGACCCGAGTCAAGCACCATGTACCAGATGCCGTGGTAACGGGGTATACCAGAGCTGTGGAAGAGCTTGTGTGAGATAAGAGAACGTATTACAATAGTGAGCCTTACTTAACAAGTATGTAGCTAAGAAACAAATTACAGTGCTAAGATTAACGTTTTGTTTTGAAAAAATGTTCTTTAAACATAACCCGTTAATTCAACTTCAACAAAATGTTAGTTTGTTTTAGCCGTCAGTGAGACGATACGATAATTTTTGATATTTATTTTGGAAAAGCAAACTCATTTAAGTTAAATCTATTTTTTTTATTTCTAAGGTTACTTCAAATTGCACACAATAAATTAGCTATTATCAAGCTTGGGGAGTGTTTTTTAACATCAGCCTTCCAATCTCGAGGTCCAAGTCGTGCTGTTTTGAATAAAATAATCATGCTTCGGTTAATATCAAAAGCTCTGGGAAACTTTCGTTAATAATTCAACTAACAGTAAACGATCACCGGAACAAGCGCAAAACTATTTCTTCCAGCACTCTTATATTCACACAAAATCCATTGGAAAATAACCAAATTTCTTTGTAAACGTCCCGATAAAATCAGTTCCGGTAGTCGCCTAAATAACATGCAGAACAAAAACTAATCCCGATCACGTGATCACTTCATACCGCACTCTGGTTTTCCACAGTTTCCGATTCAACAATGACGTCCGCTTCGGCCGTTTCCGGCAAAGCGACGTCAGTCTGCATGGCACGAAGCTCGGGCGGACATCGAGTGCCTTCCTCCCTCTGTACAGCCCCAGTGCTGACTACAATGTCGTCTGCAGGCTTCACTCCGGAAGGCTCTCCGTTGGGTCTGTCCGCACTACTTTTATCATTCTTGCACTCATCTACACCTTTCCCGGCAGCCCTGTGTGTTACCGTACTATTTCCTTGTGTATTCATGAACCGCGATTCGTCACCACTCGTCATGGTATTCACCGCTGAATCGCCTTTCGCACATATTCCTTGGACTTCCCCTGTTTCTACTTGGACGGCATCGAATGATGCGGTAGTTGTAGCATCGGTGTCCGCTACGCCGTTAGCGGTGAAGGACTTAACTACAGGGTAACTTACACTCACGCACTTGGGCACCATGGACGGTACCGGTCGCTTAGCAACGGGGCCGCCTCTCTTGGCCCCCTCGTGCGTTGTCACTGCCCCAGTATTAGCATATTGAGTTATGACAAGTGATGTGTCAGTGACAGCGTCACGAGTACTGCTGTCCTCCGACTCGTCGCGTTCCGCAGCATTTGAACTCTGTGAAACACACAATGCCACATTACACTTACTGATTCACTCATTTTTCAAACGAAAATTAACTATATTTTGGATTGACATGATAAATCATTTAACTTAACAGTTTGGGCAGTTTATCAGTTAACGGCAAGTCATTTTGAACAAAAAAATTCACAAATAAATTAATAAATAAAAATAAAGAATCAATTTGAAGTGAATATTATTGTGTTAAAAGCTATTTTTAGACCCCAACCGGGCGAGCCCGGGGGGGGGGGGGGGGGGTCTATAGAATTGCCCTCTGTCCGTCTGTCCGTCCGTGTGTCACACTTTGGATGCTGTTTTGTTTTCATGCAAGTTCTCCGAAACTATTTACCCGAGGCATATGCAACCTTGCACAGCGAAAATATATATCTTGAAGTTGTGCAACGTCGTGTTATTTTTTCAAATCGGCGAAAAATTGCCAAAATGGCGCCTTGTCAAAAATTGTGATCTTTTGTGATAACTACAATGTAAGACTTGGGTGCTTTCCACGAGAGTTCTCCGAAAATATTTATCCTAGGCATATGCTACCTTGCACAGTGAAAATATATATATTGAAGTTGTGCAACGTTGTGTTAGTTTTCAAATCGGGAAAAAACTGCCAAAATATCGACTTGTCGAAAATTGTGATTTTTTGAGATAACTACAATGTAAGACTTGGGTGCTTTCCACGCGAGTTCTCCGAAACTATTTATCCTAGGCATATGCTACCTTGCCCAGTGAATATATATATATTGAAGTTGTGCAACGTCGTGTTATTTTCACATTGGTCAAAAATTGCCTAAATGGCGACTTGTTGTGTCCGGTTGCGGTCTGCTCCTTCAACGATGGCTTGTTCTTCTTGCCTTTTTACACAAGCTACCATCCAATCGTTTGCATTTCTTTCATGATAAACCCTGAATCAGTTCGCGTAGCAAAAACAAAAAAAAAATGGTGTGCAAAATAACTCGTTCAGACGCACTGCGACATATAACGTGATAAAGCGAAGAAACAGAAACCAATTTGGTTATGCCGCGTTTTAAGGGGCAATGGCGTTGATTAGGGGAGCCACACATTGTGCTCAACGTGTTTCTAAAGCTAATCCCAATCTCTAATACTGGCCCTAATCCTTAACAATTAAAATTAAAGCTTATTTAGTTGCTAATGTAGTCACAAAAGTAGTTGTACCCCTTAAACGACATCATTAACTTTGAGAATGTGACATTTGATTTTTCTATATATTTACACAGAAAACTGAAGTTTTTACGGTGCATAAAAGACAGTTAGCTGAATAACCTGTTCTGGCTGGACGGGAGGATCTGACACGGCGTTTACAGGCTCCGAATCGGCGTGGAACTCTTTGCGAATGTCATGACAATGGATGGTGGATTTCTTGCTTATTCGATCTTCCACTAAAAAAAAATTCCACATCTTGGCGGATTACAGCAATCAGTCCTCACGCCACAGTTGCTCACGAAACAAGCATTTAGTTACATTGTAAACAATTTGCAATTAAATAACATAAGCATCCTCTGAGATCGAAACTCTTGCTTGCAAGTGTTCTTCCACACTTCCTGCAAAACCTTCAGACAGGATGGAAATCAGCTCCGACCTGTAAGTCTCCAGTCCTACTTACGTTTTGAGCGGACGATCTGACTGATGTCCACCACAGCACCGTCGGGCTGGGTGCCGCAGATGTCTACTTTCCACACCATTTTCTCTCCCACCTTAACCTTGATCATTCGAAAAAAAAAAAAAAGAATTGTTATGTGCATAATATACAATTGATGCTAGCTTGCAAATGCACTTGTATTGTGATACGCTTGAACATGAGCATAAGCATAACATGTGTTTTCTCTATTTTATCAACCGCACATATTTTATTAACAGCACGCAGTGTGTCTTCTTTAACATTGGAAGTGGTTCTCAAGCTTCAAATAAAATGGAAGCGGCACACGAATACAATGTTTCACTTCCGGTTCTGGGACAACTGCACTGTATGCACGTTACCCGTTTCTCCAGCATGAGTTACAGAGATATGCACATTATCAGTTTATACAGTATGACTTACAGAGGTATGGACTTTACCTGTTTATCCAGCGTGACTTGTAGAGGTATTCACATTGCCTGTTTATGCAGTGTAAGTTACAGAAGTATGCACAGTACCTGTTTACTCAGCATAAATTGCACAAGTATGCACATTACCTGTTTATTCAGCGTGACCTGCAGCGGGATGCAGGAAGAGGAGAACTTCTGCATATAGTCGTTGAAGCTCCACTTCGCATCGCGCGCCACAGCCGGGTCAATGTCCTCTTCAATCACGCACTCGATCGCCTGCCACATCATACTCCGTTATGCCCAGCTCAACCACAATATATTTCGCTTCTCTTTTCCCTTCTCTGACTTTTCTAGTTTTTTTTTTTAATTTATAACCCTTTTTTTTTCGTTTTTTTTTTCTCTCTCGCGTTACCACTTTTTTCTCTGGGGTAAGTTGCAAAAAAAAAGCTATTGGTTAACACATGCACGATTATTAATACAAGGGAACGATTTTGAAAGATTAAAATATCAAGAATATACACAATATATGACATAAATGGCTGTAAAATCATGAAGATTCATCCGAAATGCATGTCGAATTCCGCTACATGTCAGTTTAAATACTGACTGAACACTGTTTCTCTTAAACTGGGACAACTGAAAATTGCTTCAACCAATATGTCAAATCAGCTCCATGTCGGTTCCACTGGAATGTAACTGGGCATAACCACAAATTGGTTGTTTATTTTGCACCACAAGATGTGAGATCACCAACCACGGGCTCTTGGGCAGTCATCTCCTCTTTATACGGCAGCATGTCGCTCCAGGACACGTCCTGTAAAGTCTGTCCCCAGTCTATCAGAAAAACTTCGCTCTGTTTCTGTAAAGAATCAACTCGACATATTAAAACTTAACATAACAAAAACTTTCCAGCAACAGATAACAGAAGTTTGGATCTCATTAGATTTTGTTTTTTGATACCTTAGTCGAGGCACATCGCTTTTCGCTGAATCTATACTAGCGCCCGAATAATTAATTTATCTAATAAAACATTCTGTTACCCGCATCGCGAAGTTGGATACGACTTGCGCACGGCACCACTGTTTACTAGAGGATGCGAGACGTGTGAAAACGCGACTTCCCACTTCCGGTTCCTGTCCGATATCCTTAAAACACTGCCAATCTCCGTCTTCTATAAACCGTCGTCTAAAATGGAAACGCAAAATTGTTTTTAAATGCAAATTGTGTTAAATTCCTTGGTTCCAATCAAAAAAAAAAAAAGACATAAAAAAACTTGATACGAACTTGATACGAAAATACAAAAGAGACAAATTAAGTACGGAACTGCGCTTTGATAATTTTCATTCACGAGCGAGAGCACTGACAAACCTGACGTGTGCGCTTAGGTTCTCTAAAGCCGCTGGGATGGAATCCGCTGCAGGTAACAAGGGAAAACAAGTCTTGTTTGCCCACCACAGGTCTGTGCACACCATATCCAACTTTTTACCTACCGAAATATATGCAGAAAAACAAAACTAGTAAACAGTGAAAAGTCATTCTTAAACCGTAAAGCACGACAGGACATACCGCTCCCCTATAACGTGTATATGTTACAGGCAATTTGTGCATTCAGGCAATTCGTGAATTTCCTGAAATTTCCAGGCAATTCGTGAACTGCCTGTAGGGGTCAGGCAATTCGTAAATTGACTAAAATTTTCAGGCAGTTCGTGAATTGCCTAAAATTAGGGACCAGTCAGTTTACAAGAATTAAACGTTCATATTTACACCAATCGTACATCAGAAACCCCGTGGACAACTATTTTTTTATCATAAATTGCATTCACCTACTGGTTATTTGAACTAAAACTTCTCACTTCGTTACCACTCAGTTTCATGATAAAAGAGCACTCCGCTGCTTGTTAATTGCAATTGTAACAAGTAATTAGCGTTTATCTTTACATCAATGGTAAATCAAAGAAACAGTTTGCATGCATTTTACCACCCACTCAGTTGCATAATAGCACTGCACTCCGATGCCCATTAATTGCAATTGTATCAAGTAAAAGGCATAACACCATACTTAAATAGCGGTTACATCAATTTATAATTGCAATTCTAAACCGCAAACTCCCACAACAGATTGGATTGTTTTTAATTATGGGGATTTATTTGGAATTAATTGAATCCCTCAATTTTCTTGCAATTCACCCGGTTCGAAATAACAGACTCCGTTAAAACCTATAATTTTAAAGTCATCACAAGAAATTAAATTGCAATTTTAGACCTGTTTTAAAATAACGACGGTATTTACTTGTTGTTACTTTTATAGTATAAGACCAAAATCTCGGAGTAACTTGGAAGGTAAGTACTAGGCCATTGTTAAGAAATAAACAAATTTGGCTCTGTTAAACAGTTAATACTTTGATACACAAATTGCCTGAAACGTCTTTAGTCAATTTGCAATTCATGAATTGCCTGAAAATTGCAGTCAATTCACGAACTGCCTGACCCCTACAAGCAGTTCACGAATTGCCTGAAAATTCCCGGCAATTCACGAATTGCCTGAATACACAAATTGCCTGTGACATATATAACATAACCACATAACCTTACCATAAACAGCCACAGAAAAAGTAATTTTTCTTTCCTCACTCTATTAGATTGTTTTCGCGCATTGTGTCGTCATCGGTCTGGTGTTTACCTTATGACATAGTTTTACGCAACAATGGCGGGGCTTGGCCGGAATGCCCTCCCGGTTGTCAAGACCAATGACGACTACAATTTACGTTTGAACCTTCCAATTACAGTTTAACCGTTAAACCGTGGTACTAAAGATTAAACACGAGGTAAACAAATATACCAAGCAATAAAGTCATAAATACAGTAAAACGTCATACCTTCTTTGAATTCAAACACAGGTAATTCGCATTTGTCAGACACCTGTGATTCTGAAAAGAAAACAAGCATAACTGAAGCGTGCGAAACTTAAGGTCAATGTTACTTTTTTATAACTTTTTTGGCCTATTGAGAAAAACAACCAATCCTGATCAACGGAAAACTATTAATCAACATAATGAGTTTAATGTAAAGTAGGGGGGGGGGGGGGGTTACATGAATTTATATTTCTTAGGGTTCGCAATGTTGCCGATATTTTCGGTTTGGAGCTCGCATTTTTTTTGTTCGGTCGGGGCTCGCTACACTTTTCATAAGGGGTGTTACTCAGTAAGGCCTTGTTTAATCCCTGCTCATCAGATCAAACAGAATGAGTGCTTCTTTCTGTACTGTATTTTCTGTCTGCCCCATTGCATCCTCCACCTGTGCCTTAATCCCTGTGCATGTGCAGCCAACAGAGCACATACGTGAAACCCTAGCGCTTGAGAAGATACTTATCATGACGCCTATTGTTAAAAATAATATGGGTTGTTTTACCTCAAGCCATGAACGATCGAGAGCATAATAAGCAAGATAACATGTGCTGACCACTTTTATCGCGGAAACTCAAATGGGGCAAAAAATAACCGAAACACCCAAACTTTCGGGTCGGGGATCAATGTCTTCGGTTGGGGTTCGATTGCGAACCCTAACATTTCTGTGTGTACAGATCATATGTAATCACTTATAAAAAATATTAAAAGACCGCGTGAACTTTTTCTACGACTGCTACCAACCAGGCTTTTATGGCATTTTTGAATTTTAAGTATTAACGGTCAGTGTTAGTGTTAGGAGTTAGGCACGGCAAGATTTAGGGTCAGGTTTGACTTCACAGAAATCATAATATGGCTACAAAATTAACTGATGTAACTCGGACTACACCTTTCCCATGACGTCACATCTAACACTTTGAGACTTTCTGCCCTATAATTTGCATCAAACTTACATTCAATTGCATTTATAGAAAGCATTTGAATACATTAACACCGGGCACCCAATATTAATGTAAGTACCTATCTCAACAATCTCGAGATCGTTGAGGGCATTGTGAAGTGGCCCCTTGTCCAGAGACAGCAACGGGCAGTTCTTTGGAACGTGCAAGTCGTAAGCGGATTTCTCAAACTGTCAACATAAAAGACACTTTCATGCAACGATGGCACCAGCCGTTATAGCCAAGTACGGGGTGAAAAAAAAAAACAATAAAGTGACTGTTAGCTGTATTCCATTAGAAGCCTAACAAAGATACATCTTAATATACTTACAAAAGATAAGTGCAAAACAACACTACAGTGCATTTATTCTTATAGTAATGAACCATTGTGATGCTGTTATGAATGTTTGCAGATTTATTTCGCTTTTGTTTAAACAAGACCTAAATTTATCCGGTGATAATGGCTACGTGTCATATCGGGCCGTGTCGAGAGTCAAGGTCGTTGGTGATTTGACTGAATGTGATTCGACGACTAGACTTCTGTTCACTAAATTCACCCTGCGTAGCTCTACACAATAATTAATCTTGACTTTGCTAAAATCGGCGTGTGGTGAATTGATACGTATTGTACGATAGCTTACCATACTCGTGCACATGACTTACGGTACTCGAACAAGCGACTAACGGCACACATACATACAACTAATCGTACTCGTACACGACTTACGGTACTCGTACATACGACTTACGGTACGCAAACATACAATTTAGGGTACAGTACATATGACTAAGGGTACTCGCACATGTCCCCGTATATATGACTTATGGAACTGTTATATATATGACTTGCGGTACTGGTAGGTATGAATTAAGTTACTGGTAAATACAGCCTACGGTACACGCACACATGACTTACAGTACACATACGTACGATTTACGGTACACGTATATATGACTAACGGTACTCGTATATATGACTTGCGGTACTATTATATGAGACTTACAGTGCCCTCCTTCTTTAAGCGCAGATACTCCTCGCTGAATTCGTCACCGCTGAGATTTTTGAGCTTATCAAGCTCCGTGATTTTCTGAAACGCATGAACACAAGAAACCTATAAGACACATAAATGGAATTATAACACACACCGAGTGACAATGCACTTCCTTATAAAGAAATGATAAGTAAATTTTGCCTTATCTAACCGAGAACGAAACTTCGCTCGCCACGTCGAATGTCCTAAACCAACGTTAAGCTGACAAAGGCTTTTTTTGTTCTGCGTAACGAAGTTGCCATGTAACTGAGAGAAAAAAAGAGTTTATTTCCGCTCTGTTTGCCAATTTAAGACATGATTATGTATCGTTCTGTTACGATAGCGATAGACAATGGGGCTGGCATGTTTTGTATTGGATTCAGACACTTGTGCCAACGCGCGTCCGATTCCAAAACAAAGCACCAAGTCCCACGACATATCCCTATAATCCATGAAGTCACGGGCAGGATTTGAATTAGGTGACATTCCCAGGCTCCCTGGTTTCAGGGCTGCCATGTCTTGTTAAGGCTACTATTTTGGTGTTTTGAAATTTTATGCTTGAGAGTCCAAGTGGTTTGCATGAAAATTCCTGTCAAAGTCCTATGGCTTTTATTCTTACCTTAAGAACCAAATTAACACATTTGTCAACGTCGAGTTTCACGTCGCTCAGCTCCGTCATCTTTGTGTCATAGGTGGCGCTGACCTGTTTCGCCAACGCTTTCCCACGATTCAAAATCGCCTGCTGCAGTTCGGCCACCACAAGTTTTATATGCCGTGTGTTTATCTCCTTCCTGGTAGCAACGTCACAGCAAAGAGTAGATTTATCACAAAAGCGACCACTATAAGCTTGTGATATGGTTATATTTGTAGACAACCACCGCTTGAATGCACGGCCTTGCCTTCATAACCCGACTGATATTTACAAGTACCCTGACATTTGTTTGATGGGCTAAGCTATGAACTCGTATCTTTAACCGTTGATTTCGTTTTAATTAAACAAAATCAGTTTCACCATTAGTTAAAGTAAATATGAAATGAACACGTTCGATGGCAGGAAAAACTAGTACAGATTTTTTTATTGTGGTATGCATTACCAGCAAGGTCAAAGAAATACATACTGAATCTTGAGATCTGAAGTCATCAAATCTATCTCTGCTTTCAGGCATTCTAACTTCCGCAAATGCCTAGAAAAAAATAATCAGACAAAAAAAATTAATTCCAACCTCACCCAGAATTTAGCGATATTCTACAATCATTTAGAAAAGAAACCTGTTTCATTCTTAAAATCTTAAAACTCACACTGTTATCGATAATGAGAGGTTTGCGAGAGCTCGTTTACTCCCTGCAGACAAAATTTAGTACGAACCTGATTTCCCGATCATGAAAAGCCAGAACATCCTCATTATGTGCCTGCAAAGTTCAAATAAAAAAAAAAACAGTTTCAAATTTTCCACATACAATGGGCCGGTTTCACAACTTAAGTCTAGACCTGATTTGGAGCAAACTCAGTCCAGACCGCGGTTAAGACTGGGTTTCAGACCACAGTGAATTTCACAGTCTCGATCCAGACCACATTCAGATGTGATCTTCTATTTCCCGAGTTGGGCACTTAAACCCTGTCTAGACTGGGTTTGAAACCTGGTTTCAGACCAGGTCTAGACTTAAGTTGTGAAACTGGCCCAATATTTCTGCAATACATTTCTTATGCCCTTTTCAAAATCAATGCTAGTCCATGTAAGCTACAGCCTCACAGAGACGCACCCCCCTTGTAGCACGAGTGACTTTGAAATCGGTACGAAGGTCGGTGTGCAGAATGTCATACTACTAACACTTTCATCATCATCATTTTTTTTTCAATTTTAACAGTTTTACATTTTAAATTTCGACAAAGCTTAGGGAATTATTGACATCAAGAATTAATTTTTGATCTCAAAAATTGATTTTTTGAAATCAAGAATTAATTTTTGCGCTCTGTAATTGTATTTTTGATATCTCTAAATGTATTCTTAATCTCAAAAAATAATTTTTGATATCAATAAATATTTAGAGATATCAAGAAATATTTATTAATATCAAAAATGAATTAATGATATCTAAAATTAATTTTTTGAGATCAAAAATTCAATTCTTGAGAGCAAAAATGAAATATTTGAGAGCAAAATATCAATTTCGAGCTCATTAATTCATTTTCCTTTTATTGATATCATGAATTTATTTCAGATATCATTATTTCATCAGAAGACTTTTTTAATTTGTATTTTTGAAATCTGCAAATGATTTTTGATCTGAAAAATTGATTTTTGTTATCAAAATATCAGTCTAATTTTTTTAAATAAAAAATTCAGGAGTACACATCTGTAAATTAAAAATGACTGTTCCTTTGATACAGAATCTTTCTTTAATTTTTTTACTGTATAAAAAATTCTTCAGAAAAAAAATTGCGTTGTTATTATTGATCTCAATAACTCCAAGTTTTCATCTCCAAAATTTAACTGACGATTCGTTAAATTTTATGTAAATGTATGTCTCCATTAAGATTTTTTAAGTTTGTAAATTTGATTTTCTGATCTCAAAAGTAAAGTTTTGTCATCTACAATTCAATTACTGACAGCAAAATATAAATTATTGAGATCTACATTGATTTCTTGATATCTTTAATTATATTTTGATATCAAAAATATTTCATTTTTGCTATCAAGAATTGAATTTTTTATATCAAAAATTCAATTTCAGATATCATCAAATCATTTTTGATATCAATAAATATTTCATGATATCTCTAACTATTTTTTGACATCAAAAATTATTTTTTGAGATCAAAAATACACTTAGAGATATAAAAAAAAAATACAATTACAGATAGCAAAAATTAATTCCTGATATCAAAATATCAACAATCCCAACATGTGTAATGCCAAGTGTGGCGCGCACACAGAAAATTAGTTTTAAAAGTTGAAAAAAAAAACACTAGGTTTTATTCTCCACTACTGGATAATTTTTAGTATATGATTACATCTAATGTTAGAGGCTCTTAATACTAAGTTTTAGTGATATATGTTCTATTTTTAAAAAGTGAACTTTGAAGAACTAAATAATTTAAGAATCTATATAAACACTCTAACGCCAGTACTTGCGTATTCATTGGACTATGTGTATTCATAAACATTGACTGTACGGATAATCAATATATGTTGGCCTGATAGAATAGTGTGCATAATTCTAGCAATGGCTATAGTGTCTAGCATTGAGAAGATACATGTACAGAAGAGAATACCAGTACGTGTTACTTCACGTACTGACAGGTCTCTGCCAAAACGTAGACACAATTCTAGCCTCATATCTTTTCAACCGATAGAAGTGATACAGCGACACAGATATCCATCTTACAATGTAAATATATCTAAACATTTTATTCCGAAAAAGACAAATCTTGTACAAAAATCCAAAGCAACCAAGTCCTGTAGTAGACAATCTAGTGGGAAGAACTTTAAGTTTGGTCTTCTTAACACTCGTTCTCTAACGGGCAAGGGAGATATTATCTAAAATTTTGTTACCGAGTATGAACTTGAGTGCTTGGCCTTGACAGAGACGTGGGCAACTCAGCTCAGTGGCCCTGATATTGGTTCTTGTACACCGGAAGGATACTCTTTTTTGAATCAGCCTCGTTTAACTGGTCGAGGTGGTGGCCTTGGATTACTTCATCATTCTGCGGTCAAATTTCGAACAATAGAAACCCCTTCGTATAAATCATTTGAGCTTTTGGCAGGGCATTTAACACTCCCAAATTCAAATGCAAAAGTTTTCGTGTTTATAGACCACTTCCAAATTCAAAGAACGGACTCCTCTTTCACCATCTTTCTTGAGGAATTCAATGACTTTTTAGTGTATGTAAGTACAAATCACCCCAATTGTTCTTGGAGATTTTAACATTCATATTGATAATGAAGACAATCCGTGAACTGTGGTCTTTAAGGATTTATTAGCCAATGCCAGTTTCATTCAGCATGTCCAATTTCCTACTCACAATCGGGATCATACACTGGATCTAGTAGTTACAAAACAAGAACTGTCCATTAATTCCGTTAGCTACACCGATCTGTGCATATCTCACCACAGAGCAGTGCTCTTTAAAGTTTTTGATAAAAAAACCCAACCCATTGCAGAAACAGATAACTTTCAGAAACAAAAATGATCTCGATCTAAGTTTAATGAAAGCAGACGTGTCTAAAGTAACGGAGGCAGTTCTTAATGCTGACAAGCTGGAAGGAAGTGTTCAAAACTACAACACTGGACTTTCATCTGTATTTGACTGCCATGCTCCTTCAGTCAGTAAGACAGTAGTTGTCCGCCCGAACAATAAATGGTCCAACAGTCTGTGCCGCCAAGAAAAGCAGAAGAAGCGCCGGTTGGAAATAAAGTTTCTTCTATCAGGCATCGCATCTGATGAAGAGGCATATTAAAATAAAGTTAAGCATTACAACATGCTTGTCACATCTGCTAAAACTGAATTCAATTCTAATAAAATCATTGAAACTTCAGACGATAAAAAGAAACTTTCTGACTTTACGAAGAAATTACTGAATGTAAAAAAAACAAGACCCTAGATATCCAAGTAACTCAACAGATTTAACCCAGTCATTTGCAGACATTTTTGTGGATAACATTGTTCGTATACGTATCGATGTGGATAGTAACAGCTCAATAGAACAGTAAGTAAAACTGTTACAGAGCGAAATGCGTAGTTTAGAACCAGAGTGCAGCTTGGATGAATTCCACGAGGCTTCGGAAGACGAGGTAAAGAAAACACTTAAACAAATGGCGAATGCGACATGTGAGTTGTATCCAATGGAAACAAGTCTCATCAAACAGTGTTTAAGTGAAATCCTTCCTGCCACAACCAAGATTGCAAATTTATCGTTGAAGAACTCGGAAATTCCAAAATCGATGAAAGTTGCAGTTGTTAGACCACTCCTGAAAAAAATCATCCTCGATTCAGAAAAGTACAAAAACTCCAGACCTGTTTCAAATCTTTCTTTTATTTCGAAGCTCTGTGAAAAAATAGTGTCTAATAGATTACAAGACTATTTGTCTATAAATTTGTTGTTTCCAGCGATGCAATCTGCATACCGTAGATTCCACTTTGCTGGGACAGCCCTTTTGAAAATTCAGAATGACCTTCTTAATAATATGGACAAAAAGAAGATGTCAGCACTCGTTCTTCTCGATCTATCATCAGCATTCGACACTATTGACCACCAAAGTCTTCTCAGTAGACTGGAATCACGGTATGCCACACGTCATGGGTACAAAATTATTTGAGTGATCGGGCTCAGCATGCGGTACTTAACGGAGACAGATCTATGTCTGCTTCTTTAAGTTTTAGTGTCCCCCAGGGTTCCATTTTGGGCCCACTCCTCTTAGTTTTGTATACTACGCCTAAGGGGGATATCGTTAGACGGCACAATATGGGTAACCACTTTTCTGCTGATGATGGGAAAATTTACATGGCTGTCGAGGACGATGAAAACATGGGCAAGTTAAATAGTTGTTTATCGGAATTGAGAAAATGGATGATTGCCAATAAGTTGAAAGTAAATGACAGCAAAACTGAAGTGTTATTGGTAGGATCTCATCAAGCCTTCCGAAAGTTACACTCCGTGAGTGTTATAATTGGTAACCAAGGTGTAAGTTCCTCAGAGTCTGTTACTAATTTAGGTGCTATTTTTGACAAGAATTTGACTATGGCAAAATAGGCAAATATCTTACAAGAGATGCTACACAAGCATTAGTACAGTCTATGGTTATTTCACGATTAGACTACTGTAATTCTTTGCTAGTACGAATTTCAAAAGAAAATCTAAAAGAAAATTCAAAAATATGCTGCAAAGCTTATATAAAGACTTGATTAAGGACAGAACAGCCTTCCTTTATTTTTTCAATTGCATTGGTTACCGATCGAGTACCGCATTAAGTTTAAAGTCCTGGTTTTAGTGTTCAACGCATTAAAAGGCAATGCACCATCGTACATTTCTGAGCTTCTCAGTGATAGGAAATGCAGTCGCACTCTAAGGTCATCATCAAAACTTTTGTCAGACGAGCTGAAATGTCGAACTTGTTATGGCTCAAAAGCGTTTAATAGTAAAGGACCTTCCCTATGGAATGAGCTTCCAGAAAGTATAAAAACTGCTGCAACCATTATTGATTTTAGGAAGAAGCTTAAAACTCATTTTTGTACCAAGGCATTTAATTGTTGATTATCTCAGTATTAGTGATTTTATTCAATTTTTTTTGGGATGTTTAATTCTAGTCACACTTTAGTAAAGTTTTAAATCAATTTTGACTATTATGTGATCATTGTTATATATTGTAAGCCCTTCGAACTAATATTGACGAAAGGGCTATATAAATGTTTCCGTAATAATATGGATTTTTTTAAAGATAAAAAATTAATTCTAGATATAAAAAATCGATTTTTAATATCAAAAAATTAATTCTTGATACCAAAAATTCCCTAATAAATGCGAAAATGGAATTCCACAATCCGCCTCACCACCACACTCATGTGAAATATCGATTTTCTAGCTATTCGCGTTTTTGACGAGCTGCGCGGAAACGATGTGCAGAGAAAAAAACAGAGAGAAATTTCGCTTTCCAATACGATCCAATGTGATAACTTTTTACGAAAATCTTTCATCTTACGATTTTTCATGAAGAATTTCAACAAGAATACGACGCTGCACACGTTCAATATCTGTTCTATCCGTATGTGAAATTTTAAAATAATCCGATGAATAATAGCTTTGGATATACAGCCAGGACGACACATTCCGACACGCGTACCAAATTATATCCAAACACTAAGTTTCACCAAGTTTCAAAATACTGCCATTTTGCCAATTTTTCAACAATCAACACAAAACTATGACTATATCCGTGTGTAAATTTTTTCCAAGATATAGATCGGACACGCCTGCGGACAGACGGACAAGCTCGTGGCTATATCCCTCGGTTACACGGGGGGTTAATAAACGTGGGCTGAATGGGTACGTATCACATGATTCTGTCCCAGTCCCATTGCTTTTCTCAAGTAAACGATGCATATTCACACGGTAATATACACAGATTCAGAAAAGTTCTTTAGCACCCCCCCCCCCCCCCAAAAAAAAAAATGAATAAAACAAAAAAAAAATAATAATAAAAAAATAAACAAATAAACTGCGTATTGGTAATTTCACGGACGGTGAATATTTATATAATATTAGTTATTCTTTGTTTTCAGCTTGAGTGTTGTATACAGAACTCGTGAGAAGAAAATGAAAGACAACAAGCAATCTGCCTTTAAGAGTTAGAACACTCCTTCCGGAATAAGCATTGTTTCTTCAACACCGTAGCCCAAAAGTAAATGTGCACACATCTTGTTCGCTGGTACGAACTGCTTTTATTCAGGATACGAACCACATTGCGGATTGCTTCTTTGTTATGGTTGGGAAAGAATTCGTGAACTGTGTTGTCGTGGCTCTTGCAGTACAATCTGCATTCTTCCAGCTTGCCTTCTGCAAGAAAAAAAAAAAAAAATAACATAACTGTACTGTCCTTGCAAACTACAAACGCTAACCTGTATCGACGCACAGGTCTGTTATCGTCAAGGTGTTAACTTCGACCGTTCTCTTTGGGACATTCCTCACTCACTCTCTCTGTGACGCACCAAGTCCACCACAAAGGTCAGTGCCATTAGCACTGTGCTAAAATTTTGCCAAGTGGGATCGAAAATGCAGATAACAAGAATGTCCAGGGGCATTGTGACCAGTTGAGATCCCGTGTTTCAAGTATCAATAGGCTTGTAGGGTCGATAAAAAGTAGAAGTAGCCTTTTAACAACCGGTTACTGAAACTTTTTTCAAAGACCGGCATCTCCTTAATCTCTGGCGGATCTCAAAAAAGTAAATTTCACTGAAGTCTTAACGTTGAACTACGCCTAAAAAAGAAAACAATCTGACTAAAATTACTTGCAGAAGAACCACTTTGAAAAACTTGATTCCTAAAACTTCCAAACCGCTGAAACAAATCCGATCCAAACTGTGGGGGTACAAGCTTTCCAAATTGGCTACTACAAAAGTTAACAATGCCCCCATTTAGCCAATTTTTTTTGATCGCCAAAAAAGTAACTTTTCCAGAGAAGACAGTCTAATGAGCCTTTATGCAAAATATGAAGGCAATCCGATCAAAATTGTGGACTTGGCCAATTTTTGGTGAATCGCCAAAATGAGTAATTTTTCAAAAGAGGCCTACCTTGGGAATAATCGTACAAAATTTGAAGAAAAGCTGATCAAAATTGTGTGAAATAAAGCATTTTGAAAATTGGCAACCACAAAATTACAATTTTGCCAATTTTGGCGGATCGCCAAAAAGAGTAAGTTTTCAAGAGAGGTCTACCTAGAGCATAACTATCCAAAACTGGAAAAGAATCTGATCAAAATTGTGGGAGAAGAAGCAATTTAAAAATTAGATATCAAAAAATTAAAAAAATGTTCCCCATTTGGCCAATTATTGGCGGATCGCCAAAATGAATAATTTTTCAAAAAAAGGCCTACCTAGGGAATATTCGTGCAAAGTTTGAAGAAAATCTTATCAAAATTGTGGGAGAAGAAGCAATTTAAAAATTAGACACCAAAAAATTAGAAAATTGTCCCCATTTGGCCAATTATTGGCGGATCGCCAAAATGAATAATTTTTCAAAAGAGGCCTACCTAGAGAATATTCGTGCAAACTTTGAAGAAAATCTGATCAAAATTGTAGGAGAAGCATTTTGAAACATTGGCAACCGAAGAATTTCAAATGTCCCCCATTTAGCCAATTTTTGGTGGATCGCCAAAAAAATTAATTTTTAAAGAGAGGCCTACCTAGAGCACATTCGTGTAAAATTTGAGAGGAATCCGATCAAAACTGAAGGAGAAGAAGCATTCCAAGTAAAGGCTTAAACACGTAAATACAGACGACGGATACTCCTCTATTGATGGGATAAGACCAGCCTGACATAGTCGGCTGGTCTAAAAATGGCTGTGTAAAATCTTTTTGCTATCTGTTTCATAAAAGTAATTATGTAATTTAAAGCACATACTAAACTGGTTTCTTCATCTTTAAATATAAAAGGGAGTTTTCTCAGCAATACAGGGATGGGGTGGTCGGATTTATTTCATATAAGCACTTGTTCGTGTTATTTATGTCCAACTACCTGAACTGTGGCATCTGGGTGTTAATCACAGGTAAGGTCTCTGCTTTGCACACAAGTAACATAGATATATGATCGGTACTTAGCATCTTGATGTCACAATTCATCTACTTACACTGCTAATTTCACATGAGTGGGTAAATACAGAAGCACCACTTATGAAAGTATTCTCTCTCTGTACTTCCACAAACAAGGACTTTAAGTGGTCAATACGTAGAATTCGAAACACTGAATGCTTCCTGTCACATGTAAACAATTTGGAGATCAGGAAGAGACTTTCAATGGGACTATTTTATAAAAAATAACTGTTTACTACGAGTACATCCATATTAAACAGTAATTGTGCCTTAGTATTTTTAGTACTGGTATTTTTAGCTGTTTTTTTTTTTTTGTATTTTATTTCAAATGACCACACAAAAAACAACCAGTAAATACATCCTGAAACCCGAATCTACAACCCAATCCCTACGTTTGGTCTTCGTATTTTCGGGCCTTTACCCTGTAGAGGCACTTGGGTCTACTCTCTCGAATAGCTCCAAGAAAAATAACGCTACATGATTTTCACGACCGCGTCAAATTCTCACTATATTACAATATGCAAGTCAACTGTGCTCACTCTGAGGCACATCTGTGGCTACTCTGTGCACGATTCAACCACCAACAAGCCTTTATTTGCATTTGGTATAGAAGTTCTGTGTTACAACTTCTTTAACAGAAAATAATACGGAAATAACCACTAATCACCAGCAATAATTGACATTTGTTTGTATACAGGGAGCATAGTTTATTACGTGAAAAAGTAACAATAATTTTTCAATTATCCGTAGAAAATTCAAGTTGTTAGTTATCTGAGTGGTTAACTGACACCACCAACCTATTGCAGGTCACATTGTGTCATTCCTGGTAACTTTTTCGCATTTAAGAGTCAGTATAAAGTCAGTATTAAAAGTCAGTATAAGATAAAATCTTAAATACACTAAAACGCTCGAATTAATGGTAATCTATACATACGACTACAGGCTAATCTCTTAAAAATTCTAAGACCTTAATAGATTTTACTTTTTCACAGAGCTCTCTCATAGAGAGCTCTATAATAACGGGGACGAATGTGATTGAAGTCTATACAATCTATCAAGATGTGTTTCACTGTATACCGTTCCTGACAACATATATATTCGGGTTGTGGTTCACCTCTTAAGGGGTGTTTGTGAGTAGTGTAAGAATGTCCTATTCTTAATCTATGTATTACCATACCGTCGCGGAGACCATTTAGGGGGGGGGGGGCAATTTGCGCCCTACCACAGGATTAATTTCGTATAGCTTATTGTTGGTTTGTTCAAGCCAATGTTGTTGCCATAGATTTTTGACATATCTAGAAATATGGCACTTAAAATCTTGATTACGGTATAAGGAAATCTGAGCAATCTTGGTTTAACGCTTCTTTGTCCGCTGCCTCGTTGCCCGGGATTCCAACGTGGCTCGGTACCTAGCAAAATATTATCTCTTTGCCAGCTTTCACCACTTCGTCGTATTTTTTCTATCAAGTCCAAAATTAGTGGCTTGGTTACCTGTAGATTTTCTAGTGATTATACTGACATAATATGATTTTTTTTGTAACGGCTAATCTTGACAATTTGTATAGCTAGCTGCTGGGCTCTAACTTTGCAGAGAAAATAGAAAACCCATCAGGCAGCCTGGATTTCAATGTATTATTTTATGCTGCAGCCTTGTCCCTAAGTTTGGAGCCATCGGTTTCTACGAAACGATAGTCATTATAATTATCCTTTAATTCTGTAAATTTTGACTGAAACACGGATTAGTTTGTTCCTTTGAGGACTCAGAAAGAGTCGTCAAGACCACAGGTCTTAACTTCCAAGGGGGTTGGTTGGAGATTCTGTAATTTGCAACAGATTCAACGATTATATTTGCTTCTTGCAGGCGTGGTATAATCCTAGTTCCAAAGTTGGAGGGGATAGCATTGGTACCTCTATCCGCATAATGTGACCCGAAAACAATCTGAGGGGTAGGGTTATTTCTATTGGCGTAAAGTTTTACAGAATACTGCATGGAAAGTTTTAACCGCCGGATATTGAGAGGTTGTTCATTCGCCTCAACGTGTAAACTGTCGGATGGGAATGTTCTAAAGGCATTTAAACATATTCTTAAGCCGTTATTCTGTATCGGTTCTAGCATCTTGAGATAGAATGGTCTTGATGAACCATAAACTATACTGCCATAGTCCAGTTGCGATCTTATTAGAGCTCTATACAATATGAGCTTAGTATCACGATCTGCTTCCCAATCGTAGGAAGAGATGACTCTCAGTAAATTTAAAGCCTGCTGACTTTCTTCGGAGGTGTTTGATATATGGGACAAAACTGAGTTTGTTATCAAAAATTAAACCTAAAAATTTGTTCTCCTTGACAACAGAGATTTGCACATCGGGGATGTGTAAACTGGATCGTCGTGTTGTTTTCGCTATTTTTACAAAAGTGCATACAAACCGTTTTGGTATGTGAGAATTTAAAACCATTCTTATTCGCCCAAACCTGGAGAGAACAAATACTCTGCTGAAGACGACGCTGCATTAAATTCATACTTTTGCCTCTACACGACATGGCAAAATCATCTACGAAGAGTGCGCTATCAATCCCCTGTCTGAGTATATAACTTATATTGTTGATTTTTATCAGGAATTGTAGAATTGAAAGGATGCATGCTTGGGGTAAGCCTTTCTCTTGTTCAAAGTATTCTCAGAATATTGTACCAGAACGAACCCTGAAGGAATCCTTTCATAAACTGGGGCAGGCGGCCTCGGAGGCCTAAATCAAAAACATCCTTTAGTATCCGTGTTTCCATGCTGTGTCATAAGCTTTTTCCAAGTCAAAGAAAACGGTAACATGTTCGTTGCTATTGAAAGCTTCACAAAAGATTCTAGTCTTACAAGATGGTCCAGAGTGCTCCTTTGTTTCCTAAAGCCACTCTGTATGTCGGCAAGCAAGTTCTTTAATTCCAGGTACCATTTTAATCTTTCAGCTACCATTCGCTCGAATGTTTTGCATAGGGCACCAGTCAAGGAAACTGGCCTGTAATTTTGAGGATTTAGTGGATCTTTGTTTGGCTTTGGTATTGGTATTATTGCGGTTTCCTTCCATAATTCTGGAAAGGTATCGGAACTCCAGGTATGGTTTAAAAGCCCTAAAAGGATCTTTAGGGTATGGTCTGGCAAGTGTCTAAGCATCTGGTAATGTATGTCATCTGGTTCTGATGGGAACTATCTATGGCTACTATACGCTTCGCTGTTGTAAGAATAAAAGTTAGGAGGATTAGTTTCTTCTGTTTCTTTGTAGCGTCTAAACTCATGGCTATAATTTTCGGAAGATGAATTATGTTCAAATGTTTCGTCTAGGGTATCAAAAATGTCCTTCGGGTCGGTGATCATATTACTGTTAACTTCTAGATAGCTTATTGTGTTAAAAGTGTTCTTTTAAAGTATTTTTCTAACCATGTCCCAGGTCTTTTTTTAGAGAACTATTTATGTTGAGTTGAGAAACATATTCTTTTTGCTTTTTTACTGTTTTACGCGCAACTGCCTTCGCCCTTTGATACTATATTTTTCTTGTAAGGTCTGGGCAATTTGAAAATTTGAGAGCTTGTTTACGAAGTGCTATGGATTCTTTACAAGCGTCATTAAACCATGGCTTGTGTGGTATCTTGCGGGATCCCGATGTCCTTAGGATAGATTTTTCACACACTCCATAGAGAAGAAAGGTAAATAATGAAATATGGTCGTCGTTATCACCAGTAAAATGTTCCCTTTTGATACTCTGATGACATTATTCCTGGAATTATGACCAGTCTGCTTTCTGGAACTTCCATTCTGCAGATCTTTTTTCTTGGTATGGTTTAGACTCAGACAATAAAATAGGAAAGTGATCACTGCCGTGGAGGTCGCCCAGAACTTTCCAATTAAAATCAAGGTATAAATTAGCTGATGCTATGGAAAGGTCAATGGAGGTTTTTGAACCAGTACCAGGGTGAAGATAGGTGTATGACTTGTCGTTGAAAATGGTTAGATTATGATGGTTAAGGCGGTTTTCTACCAATTTTCCCTTCAAATCTACGCAAGTATTGCCCCACAATGTCCTGTGAGCATTAAAGTCACCCACGAATAGGACTAGCTTAGGCAACTGATTTATTAGGTCATCCAACTCTTCTCGTTGAGGTCTCAAATGTGGTGGCAAATAGATATCTCAAATTGTGAAAAGTTTTACCAAGCGATATGCGAACCGCCTGGGTCTGGAAAGGCGTATTTAGTTTAATTTCGCCTTGTAAAAGATCACTTCGAACAAACATAGCGATACCACCCGTCGCTCTGTCATCCGATGAGGGTTTGTTTTATGAAGTGTGTCCTCTAAGTTTTGTGCATTGTCGTTTTTGCTGAATGTTTCCTGAAGACAAAATACTGCCGGATCATTTAAGTGCATGAGTGCTAACAATTCATGGTAGTTGGTCCAAAAACCTCTGATACTCAAATGAATTATTGTCATCTTATTTGCTAAGACCTCGATTTCTGTTAATCGTTACTTTAGGAGGTTTTTTATTTGGGCGAGGGAAGGTTCAGCCTGCAGGTCTCCCATCGTCAGCATCCATAAGTGGGGAGTATCTATTCTCACTCATTTCCTCCGTAAGGTTGGTGCGCAAACTCTGTTTGGCGAGTTGAGTCTCGCCTTTGTTTGGCTTTGTTTGAGTCTCGCCTTTGTTTCGCGACCCTGCTGAGAGGATTGGGGGCTTGGAGTACAAGACCAGCCTCTCTTCCCTTACACCTCAGGAGACGTACTTGGTAAAGGCTCACAAAGACTGGATTCTGTTTCAGTTTAGTTTCTTTAGAAGGCCGTTGCTACTTTGGTGGCGAAAAAATCTTTTGTTCCGTTATCCATGTGATGTCAGTTTGACAAGTGTGACAGGAACTTGGGCTTTACTGAGCTGGCATGTTTAGGTACTTGATGGAAGTAAGGTAGAAGCCAGTTTTCGGACTTAGGGATAAGACACTGATTTTTCAAATTTTATCTGTTGCACTTTCTTTTCAACATGCCACCGTGGACAATCTTTGGATGAAGCGGGGTGACTGCCCATGCCGTTTATGCATTTGGGGTTGTGAGAGGTACATGAACTATATTCATGCCCTCCGCATTTTGGGTTTTTGATTTCTGTATTTGTCTTTGTTATGCCCGTATTTCTGGCAGAGGAAATACAGGATTGAGACTTCGCAAAATTTTCTGGTCGCCAGGCACAAAAGTTGGTCGCCCGGCGCAATTTTGGCATAGTCTGTCTAGCCCGCCTCACAATGGTGTTTAAAATAATCAACAGTAATAATCGAAATAGAAAGGGGCTACTTGTTTCGTTTGCACAGACCGAAAGGTTCTTAATACCACAGGTTTTGTGAGTTTCCACTGTGGCATTTCTGGTATTTTTATGTCGCAACTGACTCTAAGGTAATGCCAGTATTATCGAGGTGAGGAAGGACCCTCGCTCGAATGGAGTTATTAGGGTAGGGCCTCTTTCATGGAAAAATCTGATCCAATGACGGAGTTGTACGTGCAATTCTTATTTGCGCAAAGCTTTGTTGCCTACTGCATGGCGAGTTTAAGTCGGCGAACGCTAAGAGGCTGCTCATTTGCATCCACATGTAGGCTTTCCGCTGGTGATGTTCTAAAAGCGTTTAGGCATAGACGTAAACCCTGACTTTGTATCTGGTCAAACACTTCTAGGTATTACGGTCTTGCTGATCCATACACAATGATGCCATAGTCTAATCTACACCGTATCACGGCTTGGTAAAGCATAACTTTTGTTTCCCGATCTGCGCTCCAATCAATCAGATATTACCCTTAGAAGGTTGAGTGCTTTTTGATATTTTCGTTCTCTGATGTGTGGGATAAAGCTTAGCTTGAAGTCGAAGAGTAATCCTAGAAATTTGTTTTCTTTAACAACATGTTTTTGAATGCCCGAAATGTATAGTAAGGGATCGTCGTGTTGTTTGGGTTTATTGCAGAACTGCATGCAGACTGTTTTGGTTTATGCGAGTTTAAAACGCAATGTAAGCCCATGTTTGCAATCAGCGTATGTTCTACTGCAAGCGTCGCTGTATTAGGTTCATATTCTTGCCTCTGCAAGATATTGTGAAATCGTTAACAAAGACTCAGCTGTCTATCTCCGGTTTCATGGTATGCCGGATGCTATATATCTTTATCACGAACAACAGATTGGCAAGAATGCTTCTTGTTCGAATTAGTCTGAGAACACGGCCCCAAGGAGGACCCAAAAACGCCGGTCCTCCCAAAAAGCTTTAATAAATTCAGGTAGGCGGCCTCGCAGCCTTAAGTCAAAGAAGTCTTGTAGTACTCCGTGCTTCCATGCTGTGTCATAAGCCTTTTCTAAGTCTAAGAAAACCGTAACATGTTCGTGATAAAGGCTTCTCTTACAAACGATTCTAGTCTTACAAGGTGGTCCAGGGTATTTCTTTGTTTCCTAAAACCACTCTGTATGTCAGCAAACAAATTAACAATTGTTGCTTTCTAGGTACCAAGTGAGTCTGTCAGCTGTCATGCGTTCGAATGTTTACCACGGCCTATAGTTTAGTGCGCTTGTGGGGTCTTTGTTTGGTTTGGTATTGGCACGACATTTCTTTAAAAGAAAAAATATGAAAATAACCACAAATCTCCCGAAATAATTGACATTTGTTTACATCAAGAGAGCATGGTTACGTGAAAAAGTGACAGCAAATTTTGTAATCATTCACCAAAACTTTGGAATTGGTATTTCAAATAGCATGGAAGAAATTAAAAGTGAAATATTGTGGGCGCACAGAATAAATTTGTACCGAATTATGCATCTATCAATAATTTGAGTATATATTTTACAGAAAATGTTTAATCCCTTTATTTCAATTTTTGGTCACTTGACTTAAGCATTTGGCAGGTGTTTGACGAAGCTGACTTTTCTACACTTTAACGAAGAAATAAAAGATATACATCCCATAAAATATGTGCCTGTTTCGCAGAAAGGGTACTTTGAGCATGAACTTAAGTAAATCGGTGTCATTGTCCTCACTGCTGGGCTTTTTCCCATTCTTTAGTGTTACCAATGACGGGTTCTTGTTTTTAAATTCTACAATGGAAACTAATGAGACAGTATTACTTATCCTTAATAAGTGTGAAGATTTTACTTTGAATAGTTTTTGAAATTTTAAATAAATTAGGGAATTTGGGAATGGGAAGCTGATGTTGATCCTGACATTAACTTGTTCAATGACTGCAGTTTTCCTTTTAAATATCTTACGGACACTGAGTTAAATGTTGAAATTAAAAAAATCAACGGCTTTTTCTATAATTCATTTCAACTCCAGAAGGATAAAAACAAATTTTAAGCACATAAAAACTGTATATAAATAGTCTAAACAGGCGTGTTCATGTAATTATTACAGAAACATGGCTGAATTTATAATGTTACCTGAGTGCATTTGATCTTGAAAATTATGAGATATAATATTGTACGTAATTCAAGAAGAGGTGGTGGTGTTGCGTTATATGTTTGTAAAAATCTACAGGAGGCACAGAAAAAATAAACTTGTGTTATGCTCTTGTAAATTGTTACTGTTGAACTCACTGTTTACACATGGTCTATTCCCTACGATTAATAAACCCACTTGTGTATGTCCAAATTTTGCCACCTTAATAGATTTACGAATGATTTTCCTGCAGACAGCATTAGCGGCAATTTGTGCAATGATATATCTGATCATTTACCTTTGTTCGGTGTCTGCGAACACAGAGGGTGTCAAGCGTTACGCAAAAAGTGTAAAAATATGCGTATTTTCTCCGAAAAAAAGCAATGCCGCTTTTGAACGTGACCTTAAGGCACACGTGTGGGAGATGGTCTTGGGTTGCTCGAATGTAAACATCGTATATGACAGTTTTATAGCTTTTGGGTGTGATAATAGACGATAAATTAAGTTGGACTGATCAAGTAAACAAAGTGGTAACTAATATGATGGTATCCTTTATAAATGCAAGACTACAGTCGGCGTAGCACCAACGCTTATTTTATTGTTTTACCTTATTTGAATTATTGCCGTGAAATAAGGGCAAATAGACAGGTTACAAAATTATCTTTATTATTATGAAGAAAAAAGTTGTGCGAATCATTTCAGGTGTAAATAAATTTGCACATACTAAGGTTAATGGACCGTTAAAATGTCCAGATAACATTGTGTTAAGAGGTGACGTCACAATGCATAAAGCTTATAGTAATCCGCTCCCAGTAAATTTACAGATTTTCTTTGAGATAGGAAGCTGTAAAGGTATTCACCTGACTCGTCAACGTATTAAGTTTAAAAGGAAATATGTAAGAACCAGTTTGAAATCCAAATGCATTTCGGTAATTGGTCCAAAAACCTGGAAAAATCTACCAAAAGGTATAACTCCACGTAAATCTATTGGTTGTTTTAAAACAAAATGCAAAGCATATCTACTACGTAAGTAACTAGATGATTAGTAAATGATTTAGCACTCTTACTGTTAAAGTATTTTAAGAATGTTATCCAACGAAAGTATTTGACATAGCTTCATTTAGTCCTAGATGACTCTGGCGGTCTTAGTATGACAGCAAGAGTCATAGTTCCTATTAAGGAACATGCCATTGATGCCAGTTTTGCTAATCTGAGCGCACGACTGGGACCAATGGCGTTATTTTAGAAACGGTGCATCACATAAATGGCCCAATTATAAATTATGGCCAACAATTTTATGGTCAAATAACAGGTTGCACTGAGAAAAGTATGTGTTTTCTTGAGATCAGGACATCGAACCCCCCCCCCCCCCGCCCCCCATTATCGTCCACAACAACAATGAATATGCAATTGCAAAACCACTCTTCACTCTAGTTTGGGAGTTTCGCCGAGGTCGAAAATAATACTCCAGGGCACTTCTTAGAGTGCTTTTTAAGAAAAGGCCTGCTAGTTCGAACCTCGACGTCCTGGAATGTACGCCGAAAGATCCAGAACCTGCAAAACTGAAATCCATGGCCATTTCGATTACAGGAACTTGACCCTTTCTGTCCTAGGAAGATGGAAAGGGTCCGCTGCGACTAAGCTTCATTATAATTTAAACTTGTAGTGTAGCAAGGGCGGGCCCTTGCATAAGCGTGAGCTTCTAACCTTGCCTTTCTAATTCTAGAACACTTTGTATTGTAAGGCGTTATGATTAAGTACAATATATATGCATGTTATGTACAAACTACGTATAGATTTGGAATAAACTCGTGTTATCTTATCGCATCTCATCTAAATTGTTAAAATTTTAATTATTTTTAAATAGCATGCCGGTTGTTAAAAACACAATTACTCATCCAGGCCATCCCGCGCTCCTCAGAATGGGTTATTTTAATAGGTCCTTAGTTAAAAAAAAGCTTTTTATACGTTGTTGGCGTCAAAAAAAGGTTTTAAAAGGTTAATTTTTTAATAGCATACCGGTTGTTAAAAACACGATTACTCTTTCAGGCCTTCCTGCGCTCCTCAGGAAAAAATAGGCTATTTTAATAGGTTCTTCGTTAACAAGCCATCTGCGAAGGCGCAGACCCCAACCGGACACAACAAGTCGCCATTTTGGCAATTTTTGACCAATCTGAAAAATAATACGACGTTCCACTTTAATATATATAACTTTAATATATATATATATGCACTGTGCAAGGTAGCATATGCCTAGGATAAATAGTTTCGGGGAACTCGCGTGAAAACCACCTAAGTCTTACATTACAGTTATCTAAAAAATCACAATGTTTGACAAGTTGCCATTTTGGCAATTTTTGGCAGATTTGAAAAATAACACGACGTTGCACAACTTCAATATACAGTAAAACCTCTGCTTAGCGAACACTTTTGGGACCGGGAAAATGTTCATTATACGGGGCTGTTCATTAAATAGATTGATGATTATTGATGACTATTATATCTTTTAATTCACATTTTCAATCAGCTGCTTATTGAAACCAAGTATTTGATTTCTTTATCCGTTTCACAGTAGGGGAATAATTTTCATCAGCCAAATCTTCAAGTTTTCGTTTTGATTTGACAATTCCATTGACAGCCCCAACGGATATTCCGAATTTCACTGCCACATCTCTTTGACTTTTCAATTTTCTTTCTTTTAAAACTTTTTTTTCAAAAGTTTTTTTCAGCAATAGTCAAGATTTTTCCTTTTTTTTTTTTGGAACTCATTTTGTCAACTCATTAAATTTCTGATCAGTAAACAACAATGAACGTGTTTTAATTGTTGACTACGTTAAGAAAAACACTTGGGTATTTATAGGAATTTGACCAGACAGTCTCACAAAACACAGTCCATTGCTAGTACGTTTGATCACCCTATCTCAGGTGCCGGCATGTGTCGTTGTTACATTATGTACACAAAGACATGCTTATCTTTGCACACGGCTTAAATACCCCCATTGTTTAGGGGCGCATCACAAAAAGAACTCTGGCTGAGCATCCGTCAATCCCCTGGGTGACTTCAGCAATGCAACTAACCCGATTTGTAAACATGCCTGCTCGTATTCAGTTACCAGGGGTGCTTAGACACAGAGAAACCTGGCGTCGGGACCGGAGGAAGTGTTCATTATTCACAATATCGGGGTGTTCAGTCATAAGAATAGGGCTAAATTTTCCAATAGTTAGGCCAATTGGGAAATTTGGGACCGAGAAATAACGTTCATTATCGAGGGGTGTTCACTTGAAGAGGTTTTACTGTGTATATTTTCACTGTGCAAGGTTGCATATGCCCAGGGTAAATAGTTTCGGACAGCTTGCGTGGAAGCAAATCAGCATCCAAAGTGTGACACACGGACGGACGGAGGGCAATTCCTGTAGATCCCCCGGACTCGCCCAATTGGGCTCTAAAAACATAGTTTTTTATAGGTTATTTTTAATGTAAAAAAAGGTTTTAATAGGTTGTTGGGGCGTCCAAAAATAACTTTTTTGTAAGATTTGACGTTCTAAAATAATAATTCTAATAGGTTTATGGGTTTTAAAACACATTTTTTAAATTTTAACAGTTATATATTATACACAATAAATATATTAATTTAAACAATACAGATATTCTAGCAAAAATGTCAGGGACATTGTGACCAGCCGAGATCTAGTAAATCACATATCACGCTTGCATGGTAAAAAAAGCGGTTTTCATATTGTTAAACCCTGTTGTGGATAATTTATAAAGGAATCCAGAAAAGTAACTTTGGAAGAGATCGCAGGATACTGAACATTTGAAGGCGTTCCGATTGAAATTTTGGAAACCTTTGGAAAATTTTTTTACGAACAATTTTTAAATGCCCATTTAGCTATTTTTCGTTTAGATCGCCATAACACTATCATTTCAAGAGAAAAAGGCCTGGTGAAAAATTATGTAAAATTGGAAGGTAATCCCATCATGATTGTGGAAGCAGAAGCATTTTGAAAACTACCCGTTTAGGTGCGGGGCAATCAGGATTTTCTTGGCCAAAACAACTGCTCGGGTGTTGTTTTGAGGAGGGCAATAAGGGCTCTGGTGTGTTTCGCCTGCCGTGGGCCATACAATACACTGGCCGTGGTCGATGCTCCTTGACTGAACGACAGGTCATGAATGGAGCTGCTCGTTTTGCCTTTGGGCCTTCCTGTCTGAAAAGGATGAGGAAAGAGAAAGAGCGCAACAACTATCCGTTGCCCAAGCCACGCAAATTGAGAAGTTATTATTTCATGGTTGCCCATTGTACTAATGGGCCGGAAGAGAAGATCACTCTTTACTTATTTATGCGTAGCATTGTAAGAGAGTACCACAACATGGTACCACTCTTAACAACTTGAAATTCACGCAGTTAGTGATATTGCAGCATTTACAAAAATGGCGACTGAAGTGGAAATTGATATACTCTGGTGCGGTGTCAACTGTACAGAAATAGCTTTTAGGGGAACAAAATATAATGTAATATTAATTAACTAAGGTACATGGAAAACAAGTAAAATAAAGTTGTGAAATGTTACAACCTTTTGGTTTTATTTCACTGTTCTAATTATTACATCCAGAACGATTCAGCATTGTAGATAAACGATGTGGACGAGTTTATGGCTCTAAATATATCTGCATCAACTGCTCTTGTAACAGTATACTACCAGTAACCTACGACCGTCCACCACTTTTGGTTGTTTTTTCAACGATTACTTTTTTGTTTTCGGCGTAATTGTGTTCCTCTTGGGACTGTCGAAAGTGTAGAATTTTAGACATGTTTCCAGAGAATTATCAAAGCAAAATGTAGTGTTTGTGTTGAGTTACAGGGAAATTAAATATTTCCAGGCAAAATATTTTTGGACAACTTTTATCCGCCATCTATTTTGTCATTGCGATATATAAAAATTTTGCAAATTAATTTTTTAAATAACTACCTAAACAACTAATATTAAAAGAAAAAGTATACCAATATGCCGAACATGAACTTGTTTAGGTAGTCCTACCATTTAAATGGGTATTGTTTTATTTAGCCGACCTCTCGGGTGATAATTGGCGAGACAAAAATGACACTTTCGGGATAAATGTTGTTTTCCGGGATGGCGAACTTACATGAACACTGATGAAAGACATAGGTTACTGGTAGTAAATGTAATTTCCCAATTAGGAAAGATAAAATAGAGGAAATAGTGTGGACGAGTATATCAATATTTTTTATGTTGCTCTACTTGTCGTGGGAGCCGGCGCGCATGACGCGAAAAACCGCACTTGTGCTGACACCCCTTAAATTAGTACCCGCAACCAGACCAAAATAACAAATCAGCTGATTACGCGTTTCTTTATGTATAATTTCTTGTAATAACAAGTATTCTTAGATGACTCTTGCTTCCTTCCCAGCAAGAGTCATAGTTTCTATCATATAACATGGCATTGATCTCAATTTTGCTAATCTCGACGTACGACTGGGACCAATGGCGTTATTTTAGAAAAGGGGCATCACATATATAACTCAATTATAAATTATGGCGCACAATTTTTATGGTTAAATAACAATTCTGTAATGAGAAAAATAGATGTTTTCTCTAGATCAGGATATAGAATCCCCCATTATCGCCCACAACAGTGGGTCTACAGTTGGAAAATCACTCTTTACTCAAGTTTGGTAGTTTGGCCAAGGTCGGAAATAATGTGTCCTGGAACGTGCGCCGAAAGATCCAGAGCCTCGAAAATTGAGATCAGTGGCCATTTCTATTGCAGGAACTGTGACCCTTTCTGTCCTAGTCCGCTGGGACTAAATAACGGATTTTTTTTCTTTTCTACATTTGATAATAAAAAGGTCAGACAAATAAATATATACACTACTGTACGACATGCTTCATAACATAGTGTTTGCTTTATATACCAGTAACCTAGATTAAATCCGCCAGTGCCTGTCGTTTCGCCACCTCCCGAAAACAGCTATTAACCCGGAAATTATATTTTTTGCCGAACCTCCCCACAACTGCCACTAGTTTTCGAATGCAAAATACTGATGTGCTATAAGCAAACTGTCAGTAAGCACATATAAATATCAGGTTTATGCTCACATGTAATCCTTTTAGTTGTTAGTTATCATTTTGAAAAGCGAGTTGATATATCTCAGTTTGCATTTAAAATATTGATATTTCGGGATGACAGAACTAGGGGTGTGACGGTTCGCACCGTAACCGAAAACCGACCGCGGTTCTTCGGTTCGGTTCGGTTAAAAAACCGAAAGAGAAAAACCGCGGTATTTTCGGTTTTTCTTTTTGGGAGTTTAATTTTTTCACTGATAGTAGAAGCGATAAAATAAAATACTGCTTCGCGCTTTTTTTAAAAAGAAAAATATGTAAATTTTGAGAACTTATCACTCGACATTTTAATGTGAACTGTTCCCTCAGCGACATTAACATTATGTTTCCTAAGTATACTTCGAGGTTTAAAGCTTCTTATAATATGTGTAAAGGCGTTTTGTTTATGGCGCTGTAAATGTTGATATTGCTAACAAAACTGAATGACTGCTATGTGATATACTGAAACTTAAGTTAGTGCAAAACTGCAATGATTGTTACCGGCTATACTTTTAACATCGTATTATTTAAACTAAGAATTCTGAAACAAACAAGAAACCAGATATTTTCTAGTAGGCTGTTCCCCAATAGACTACCGATAATTCGAATGTCACAGAAATCGATTTTTTTTCAATATTTCATAATTTTATGTTGCAGACTACATAAACAACTTATTTTCTTTCCTTATAAACAAAAAAATATGAAAAAAGGAAATATAAATAAATTTTTAAAACTTTTAAATTTCAATAGATTATTAACACTTGACAAGCCTTTGGCTTGCAAGGTGTTTATGAATTTTTGCGAGCAGCTGTTGGTATCTTTTTTTCTTGACAGTGATCGAATTTCTTGTGTCATCATCTCCACTGGCACTACGGGCCCTAGAGCCACGAAACTTGAGACTTGGGTAGAACTTGATATGAACGCATGCATGACACTTTTTATTTTCGTCTTCGATTTCGTTTTCTTATCTAAAACGCCATGTGAATAGAGTGTATTTTTTGCAAGTAAACGCGGAGCATTTCACGCATAGCACAGAGCACAAAGTTGCTCAGCTTTGTGCGAGCTCTCACTGCGTAAATAGATAACACGGCGTATGCCCGATCAGTCAATCAAACCTTTAAGTCAACAAAAGCCAAACACTACTCGGCTTATAAGACGAATTCAAGCTGTGTGGTTTGCAACATATTCTTCAAGAAATAACCCACTGAAGGAAGTATTTTTGCGTTTTCATTTTTGTCAAGTGTTTAACATTTCACTGGCGAAATGAGGTTCTAGTTTAATACTGAACTACCGATATTTTGATAAGCAGCCAATGTAGATTCCATTTTTCAATATTTTTTTTTTTCTTTCACTAAAAACAAAATTTACATTGTTCAACTTATTTTTACCCTTTGTTATCAGAAAAGTGAAGCATTATTTGATTTCTTTGACATTCGAATTATCGGTAGTCTATTCTGGAATAGCCTGCCAAAAAAAAAAAAAAAAACTATCTGGTTTCTGATTTGTTTCAGAATTCTTATTTTAAATAATGCGGTGTTTTTAACTTAATTGGTGATGTGGAATGATAGATATATTGAGATATATATATTATTTGAGATATTTATGCTTAATTGTAGTTCCTGTGACTTTTTAAATATTTCACGAGAATTCCGAGACATTTGTTGTTAAAAAATGAACACCTTGTTAAACAAGAGCACCGGAATGCTGCAAATCCCCTCGCCCCTTTTTACATGAGGAGTAAATCTGTATAGGATTTGAAATGTGGGTGCTTATCCGTTCGGAGGAGTTGTGCATACAAGACTTAGATCATAGAGCCTTTATAGTCGAAAATTATGCTAAGTTGCGACCTCAATTTTGCCTAATAAATGAAAAGTTTGACAAACTGAATACAAGGTGCACAACTACAATACATGAGGAGTAAATCTGTATAGGATTTGAAATGTGCGTGCGTTCGGAGGAGTTGTGCATACAAGACCACCACCCAAAAGCGGGATGGACGGACGGACAAACCAAATCCTATATCCCCTTCGCCAACAAAGTTGGGCGAGGGGATAATAAGCAAAACAATTTTATGATTCATTATTAGGTCTCCTCCTTTGGGGAGACCTGTTTGAGATGCTTCGTGACTGAATAAATATTAAAGGAGTGATGCTTTATTTTTTTTTAAAGTATTCTTTTAATTTATCAATTTGTGCTTTATAAATTTTATAAAATGGTGTTTCTGTTTCAATCACATGGCTAAAAGCCATTATTGGGTGTTATACGATAAATATTTAGCTAAATACGAATATTTATCATTTCGGCAAAATTTTAATAATTTTGGCAAAATCGTACCGAAAAAAACCGAACCGAACCGAATAACTTAAGTGTACCGAACCGAACCGTGGACATGGCGTATCGTCACACCCCTAGACAGAACAAAGTGGCCAGTTACAACTATGCTCGAAAATCCTGCCCGAAAAGAATATACTGGCCCGACATTTTCATGAATCACAACATTTTACTTCGCGCATAACAGAAAACATGTGTAAAATCCAGTATTGGCCACATACCAAAAAATTAGGTGATCGCGTTCAAAACACGAGAGTTATTGCGCAAAAACTACTGAAAAGTGGCGAACGGTCCTAGCTTACTGGTATATTACGTTATCGCCCAAAACTTCATTTCGACCTTTCAAACGATTTCACCACGCTGATTTCAAAACGCTGACGGTTCTAGCTTACTGGTATATTATGTTATCGCCCAAAACTTCATTTCGACTTTTTGAACGATTTCACAGCGCTGACCTCGTAGAATTTTTGCGGTTTTATTTTCGGAACGCCCAAAGTGTGATTTGGCTTAGGCAGGATTCGTGCCTCTAAAGATCTGAAGTTGTCCCATACCCGCAAAACAATGTACGACTTCATAGTCCTAGATAACTCTTGCGGTCTTCCTGTGACAGCAAGAGTCATAGTTCTATAATAGGAAATGTCAATGATGTCAATTTTCAAATCTCGGCGCACGACTGGGGCCAACGGCGTTATTTTAGAAAGGGTGCATCACATAAATGACCCAATTATAAATAATGGCGCAGTAGTTTTATTGTCAGATAACAATTTTTTACTGAGAAAAATATGTGTTTTCTTGAGAGCAGCATATCGAATCCCTCATTATCGCCCACAACAACAGTGAATCCACAGTTGCAAAACTACGCTTTACTCTAGTTTGGGAGTTTCGCTGAGGTCGAAAATAATGCGCCAGGGTACTTCTCAGTGTGCTTTTAAAGAAAAAGCCTGCCAGTTCGAGCCTCGGTGTCCTTGAACGTGCTCCGAAAGATCCAAAGCCTCGAAAATTGAGATAAATGGCAATTTCTATTGAAGGAACTGTGACCCTTACTGTCCTAGAAAGATAGAAAGGGTCCGCTGGGACTATATGCAAGGCAGCTACGTACAGATCATTTTCATGATTTGGGCGATAATTTAAGTTTGCTCACGGTTTACACCCACTTAATGCAATATATTCTTACCACTATCTCGGTCTTGGCAGTCATTACACATTATAGTTGCTTCGTTATTGCAATTTGGCATTGAACATGTTTTTGAATCCATTTTTCGCTTCTGCTTCACGCATACACACGAAAATCGGTAAAGTCTTAAATGGCGACACTAGGCGTTTGTTATTGTTTTTGTCGTAAATGGGTTCTTCAAATAGACGCATGTGTTTGCCTGTTCAAAGCAAAAAATTACAAAACGCCACATTTACGAATGTTACAAACTCTGTCCTTAAATATTAATTTAAGACATATGTTATGATTTCATATACATTTTAGGCCAACTTAAAATTGTCCGAGAGCTCCGCATCTTGTAGATTATAAAAACGGTTATGATAGATTAAATTTCACCTGCCCTATTTTACCGTTAAAAGGTAAACTTCCGTCGTCCATTTTAGGCTTCGCAGTAAAACCGCGTGTATAGCAATTTTCAGTCAAAATCAACTTTTCATATATTTAAATGATAAACTGGTTAGTCCAATACAAGAAGGCAATGTAATCTAACAGAAAAACACAAAGATTTTCCCTCATAAACAGACATTTTAACCTGAACAGATCTATTGCTTTATCGCCCACCGAGTTCAAAATCAAATTTCAAAACCCCATAAACGACCCGGTTCTATCATTTTGCTAACCACCTCTGGTAGTGCGCAAATATGCAAAGGTAAATAAAAGGAAAATACGGTATAACCGCCTGAAGGATATAAACAAAAGTAGGATAAAAACGGGGGTTTCAAAACAGGAAGTGACGTCATAATGACGTCACGTGGTGTTTTGAAACCCCCACGGGGTTTTTTAAACAGTGACGTCATAATGACGTCATATTAACGTCATATGGTTGTCAGATGGACGTCATATGGACGTCATATGAACGTCATAATGACGTCAGGAGGTGTTTAAATAGCCCCATGGGGTTTTTAAAACTGTGACGTCATTGTTTTAGAATCCCCACGGGGCTATTAAAACAGTGACGTCATATGGTTATCATATGGACGTCATATGGACATCATCTAAACATCATATGAACGTCATGTGAACGTCATAATGACGTGATAGGAATAGTGGGCGGCCATTCAAACGGGGCAGCCATTCAAACAGGTTAAACGGGCAGCCATTCAAACGGGCAGCCGGGGCAAATGGGCAGCCGGACAAACGGGCAGTCGGGGGTTCTGGAACAGGAAGTGACGTCATAATGACGTCACGAGGTGTTTTAGAAACCCCATGGGGTTTCTTGAACAGTTGGAACGTCCCTTCTACCATCTGTCTATCATACCCTCATAATACACATTCACAATGCACTCTATGGTTTAGGGTTAGGCTGCCCATACCCGGACTCGAACCACCAACCTTTCGGACCGACCAGGAGTCCAACGCTCTAACAACTGAGCTATTCCGGATTGAACCAGAATGTTTTGTGAAAACATGCCATATAAGGCTATAACGCACGATAAATTTCAGAGTGCACTCGTTCACAGCGTGGGGGAAAACCGATCGATAAATGTCAGAGTGCACTCGTTCAGACTGTGGGGAGGAAACCGATCGATAAATTTCACAGTGCACTCGTTCAGAGCGTGGGAACGATCAATAAATTTGAGAAGGCAAGGGATTTTCCCTACGTTAAGTCTAATGTTATGTTTTATGTTATAGTAGTTGGAAAATGATGCTTCTAGACCAACTTTAGCAAATGTAGTTTTTAACGCCATATAATATTTAAAATAGGTTTTAGCGTTTTACTAAGCTACTTATTCAAATGTTCTAAAGTTATAGTAGTAGAAAAATGGTGGTTCTATACCAAATTTCACAAATTTAGTTTTTGACAACATATAATATTTAAAATAAGTTTGAACATTTTTACCATGTTGTAGTAGTGGAAAAATGGTGGTTCTAGATCAACTTTAAGAAATGTAGTTTTCACAAAACATTCTGGTTCAATCCGGAATAGCTCAGTTGTTAGAGCGTGGGACTCCTGGTCGGTCCGAAAGGTTGGTGGTTCGAGTCCGGGTATGGGCAGCCTAACCCTAAACCATAGAGTGCATTGTGAATGTGTATTATGAGGGTATGATAGACAGATGGTAGAAGGGACGTTCCAACTGTTCTAGAAACCCCATGGGGATTCTAAAACACCTCGTGACGTCATTATGACGTCACTTCCTGTTCCAGAACCCCCGACTGCCCGTTTGTCCGGCTGCCCATTTGCCCCGGCTGCCCGTTTGAATGGCTGCCCGTTTAACCTGTTTGAATGGCTGCCCCGTTTGAATGGCCGCCCACTATTCCTATCACGTCATTATGATGTTCATATGACGTTCATATGACGTTTAGATGACGTCTATATGACGTCCATATGATAACCATATGACGTCACTGTTTTAATAGCCCCGTGGGGATTCTAAAACAATGACGTCACTGTTTTAAAAACCCCATGGGGCTATTAAAACACCTCCTGACGTCATTATGACGTTCATATGACGTCCATATGACGTCCATGTGACAACCATATGACGTTAATATGACGTCATTATGACGTCACTGTTTTGAAAACCCCGTGGGGGTTTCAAAACACCACGTGACGTCATTATGACGTCACTTCCTGTTTTGAAACCCCCGTTTTTATCCTACTAACAAATCGCCATTTGCATTTTTACCGCGTGCAACATTTTTAAATTTCAAGAGGGATGCGCAGTTTAACAGTTAACCAAACAACAGGAACAGCCAATTGTGCGTTCAGGTGTATGAACCATTATCTGAATTTAAGTTGTTGATAATTTTTTCAATTCAATTCAATTTTATTCAGTGGCTCATTGAGCCAATATGAATACAATCTAGTACACACACATTTTACACAAACGATTGATTGTGGCTGATCCTAACAACGTCTCGTAAACATCAATATCTACAAGGAGAGAATAATTACTGAAATTTACTTATCATGGCAGTATCTGCAGCCTTGCGTTCTTAAACCAAAAAGTGGCACTGCAAGTATTCTCAGTCAGTGCCTACGTGGATGTTTATATGTTGGGTCTCAAGCGTACGCATGCAATTTTCTCATTCAGATCACAAGTAGCCAGAGCAAATGTCCCTACGTGGGTGTTTATATATTGGGCCTCAAGCGTATGCATGCAATTTTCTCATTCAGATCACAAGTAGCCAGAGCAAATGGGGATAGAGACATACTTCCATGTAGGTACTTACATACGCACATACGCAAATACATATAAATATACATATGAATTTACGCATATATAATTCACGAGCAATTGTTCAGTATATGCCTACAGACACCCAGATCACAGGTACTTGTGGACACTCTCTCGTCCCGTGTATATTTCATCTGCCTCTGACCAAAGAGTATCACTGCGAGCTGGCTCGAAGGTATTGTTACATTAACGCTTATATATTGGCATTCCGATTACCCATACAATTTTCACATTCAAATGGCAAATAATCAGGGCACCAGACATGGAAGGGGATTGAGGTCGGGGCATGTTATCTTATGTTAGTAAAACTTCATCGTTTCGCGTAAGTATAATGCTAGTCTAATCAACACTTTCCAGTTTTTGCCGCTAAGTAGGTTGAGGGCATTATTCAGGTTTGGTCTTTTGGCATATCGATTATCGATATATTTATGTCTAAGCTCTGCAAACCTGGGGCAAACTAAGAGATGGTGAAGTTCGTTTCCGGTTTCGTTCAGGTTACATTTTGTACATTTTCTCTCCGAGCGAGGGATATAGGGTCTTACATATCTCTTTTTTTCTACTTTTAGTTTATGATTGGTGAATCTGTATTTGCAAATTATTATAGCTAAGGTTGGGGGAGGATGTTTAGATATTTTTCGGGTTCAAAGCTAGTTTTAAACATCATGTACAAGTCACATTTGCTTAGGTTGCTCAATTTGTTTTTCCAAAGGTCTAGAAAGTGTGATTATGTAAGATACACTCCGAAGTACTTAAAGCTTTCTACAATTTCCAGTTCTTTTCCGTTAAAAAAGAGCTTCAACTTTTGTGCATTAGATTTCCTCTTTTCAAATATGGTAATTTTGGTTTTGTCGGTATTTACTTTTAACTTCCACTGATCGCAGTATGTTTTTAGTGTGTTTAGTGATTTTTGCAGGTTTTGTGGTGTTTCAGCAACAATGGCAGTGTCATCCGCGTATAGGATAATAAAGAGCTTTAAGAAATTGTAGGCTGCCTTTCTGTTTGAGATTTTGACACTGGGTGTATCTTTAGCGATAAGAAAGTCCTCAAGATCATTGATAGATAGTGCAAATAAGAAGGGTGATAGATTTTCTCCTTGTCTGACACCTGTGAAACTAATGAAGGGCTCAGAGTAGATCCCATTGCTGAACATCCTTGACTTAATGTTTGCGTACATGTTCTGGATAAGGTTTGTAATTTTTGTTGTGATGCCAACTTTCGTCAGTTTGTACCACAATCCCTCCCTCCATACTGTGTCGAACGCTTTCGAGTAGTCAACCCAGGCTACATATAATTTTCTGTTTTGAGCTAGAAATATTTCACTAAGGTTTTGGAGTACAAAGATTTGATCTGTAGTTGAGTGTTTCTTTCTAAATCCCGCTTGGTTATCATTAATTATGTTTTGATAAGTTATTGTGTTAAAATTTTATTATCGTCCATTCTCCTGTTCTTGTTTCGCGTTTTCCTTTGTAATTATAGTCGATTCTTCTGTTTAATATTGACATATGGCTACTGTGTGGTTCACGTGATATGACAAGACAGCCAAAAACTAATCTACGGACAAAAATGTCCGGGAAATCAAAAATTGTATTTTTAGTCGATTTTTCTGTTTTGGCTTTATTTATCAATACCCTAAGTATAGGGTCTTAGATGGTACCTGGTCACTTTACTTTCACATCAACATATGGCCACCATATGGTCACGTGATATGACAAGACAACCAAAAACTAATCTACGGGCAATAATGTCCGGCAGATCCAAAATTGTATTTTTAGTCGATTTTTCTGTTTGAACTTTATTTACCAATACTGTAAGTATAGGGTCTTGGATGGTACCTGGTCACTTTACTTTTACATCAACATATGGCCACCATATGTTTCACGTGATATCATAAGACAAGCAAAAACTAATCTCTGGACAAAAATGTCCGGCATGTCTGAAACTGTATTTTTAGTCAATTTTTTTTGTTTTCGCAATTTTAAGCCAATCCTGTTAGTTTAGGTCTTTAGATAGTACATGGCCACTTCACTTTAATATTGACATATGGCCACTGTGTGGTTCACGTGATATGACAAGACAACCAAAAACTAATCTACGGACAAAAATGTCCGGGAGATCAAAAATTGTATTTTTAGTCGATTTTTCTGTTTTGGCTTTATTTACCAATACTCTAAGTATAGGGTCTTAGATGGTACCTGGTTACTTTATTTTTACATCAACATATGGCCACCATATGGTTCACGTGATATGACAAGACAACCAAAAACTAGTCTACGGGCAATAATGTCCGGCAGAACCAAAATTGTATTTTTAGTCGATTTTTCTGTTTGAACTTTATTTACCAATACTGTAAGTATAGGGCTTGAGATGGTAACTGGTCACTTTACTTTTACATCAACATATGGCCACCATATGGTTCACGTGATATCATAAAACAAGCAAAAACTAATCTCTGGAAAAAAATGTCCGGCATGTCTGAAACTGTATTTTTCCATGTGGCACGCGAGTTTACTTCTTTCTTCCTGTGGCATTCCCTCTTTTTCTGCCGCCGAGACCAGGCATTTCCGCAGCAGTCCGCTAGTTATTTTGTTGCGGGGCCCTAACTCTTCACTACAAAACTGTTGCCACGCCTTGTTCATGAAAAATTTCGTATCACTGGACAATAGTGCAGTCCCCTTTTCCCACGCAAATAGGAAAGATTTCATTTCGTTTCTCCGGCTTTCACAGTTGGATAAACTTGGCACGACTAGTGAAATCCAATTTTTTAATGTTTCTAAGAAATAAGGTGCCATAAAAATGTGTGCATTACCATAGGCTAAAGATATCTTGTGTGGAACTTTACTAATAAGTAATACATCTTTCCCGTCTTTACCTAGCAAGGTGCGCGCGTTTCCTGGTTCATTAATGTGGTAATTAGTCATATTCTTTTACTCATCGTCCCCCCTCCCTTGCCTTAAAGTTCACTTGATACTTTCGGAATTTCCTGTTCTTACATATCTCCACCAGGAAATTATGTGACGAAACTGCTACAATCTGTTAAAACAATTCCATTTATTATTATGTGAAAGTTATTGTCAATAAAAAAAAAGAAAATTAATGTTGGTCACTGAGTCAATACTTATTGTTTTTGTGCTGTTGTGGGTTCGACTCCCACAGAGTGCTTGCGTGACGATTTCTTACTAATTCGCACTCTCCGGCGGTAGCATATTAACATAAGTATTAGACCAAAATTTGCAATAAATATCAGTTTCTTTACATGCGATTCAAACTATGGCGGGGGGGGGGGATAACCTACTGATCGAGTACCTCTTATGCTGCCTGTTCACACACGTTCACTACGAAAGCATGGTTCTCCCATATGTGCACGCCAATATAAGGTTTGTGCACCGCGAGACAAGCAAGAGCTGGCTTGTTTGTTCACTTCTCGCAGACATTTTGGTGTTTCCCAAGACCTACAAGCAATAGAGGGTGGACAGATTGTTCGAGTTTGCATTAGATATTTTATTAAATGATTTTTATCGAAGAAAATTTTTCTAAAATGTATAAAATGTCTCCAAATTTTATTTACGTTATTTTTTTTAGCCGCGATTGGTGTGTACTAAACTTTGAGTGGTTTTTATTTACTGTGTGGACAAGTACATGGACAATGATTTGTCTGCCATGGTAAATTTCGCTCGTGATAGTTTGAGGCAATAAGTACATTTTATATAAATAATAATGATGCGTTTTATTAGTCCCTCGCCACCGAGCGTAGCGCGGAGCGGTGGACTTATGAAACGGGCCGTGTCCGCCCGTCTGTCTGTCCCCATCTATAGTGGTAAGTTTGTACGCGCCATACCTTAGTAACTAATACCGTTATTTCACTTCTTTCTTGCACAGAGAGAGTATATATATTGGAGATGTGCAATACGGGGTTATTTTTCTCAAAATTTGAAAAATTGCCAGATTTTGTAAATGTTGTAAAAATGTGCAGTAGCCAAATTACTGATATGTGAAATAAATATCAAGTTATGAATGAAACTACCGCTAATGTGAATCTCAAAATGCCTACTTTGAATCGTGTTTTTGATACAAAAAGGGACATTTGACAAAATGTAAATAGTTCTAAATGAATAACAGGGCTATATTGGATGCTAATGCAATCAAAATACTGATATGTGTAATAAATATCAAGTTACGAATGAAAATACCGCTACTGTGAATGTAAAAACGCATACTATGAACCGTGTTTTTCATACAAAGACGGATATTTGACAAAAAGTAAATAGTTGTCAGTGAATAAAAGGAAGACAAATTAAATGCTAAAATAGCCAAATTACTGAAAGGTGAAATAAATATCAAGTTATGAATGAAAATACAGCTACTGTGAATCTAAAAACGCCTACTATGAATCGTGTTTTTGATACAAAGACGGTCATTCGACAAAAAGTAAATAGTTCTAAAGGAATAACAGGAATCCATATTGGATTCTAAAATAATCAAAATACTGATATATGTAATAAATATTAAGTTGTGAATGAAAAGACCTCTACAGTGAATGTAAAACGCCTACTATGAATCGTGTTTTTTTATACAAAGACGGACATTTGACGAAAAATAAATAGTTCCTAATGAATGGCAGGAGGCCACGTTTAATGTTAAAATAACCAAAATACTGATACGTGAAATAAGTATTGGGTTAGGAATGAAAATACCGCTACTGTGAATCTAAAAACGCCTACTATGAATCGTGTTTTTGATACAAAGAGGGACATCTGACAAAAAGTAAATAGTTCTATATAAATGACAGGAAGCCAAATTGAATGCTGAAGAAACCAAAATACTGATACGTGAAATAAATATCAAGTTATGAATGAAAATACCGCTACTGTGTATCTTGAAACGCCTACTATGAATCGTGTTTTTGATACAAAGAGGGACATTTGACAAAAAGTAAATAGTTCATAATGTATGGCAAGAGGCCAAGTTTAATGCTAAAATAACCAAAATACTGATACATGAAATAAGTATTGAGTTATGAATGAAAATACCGCTACTGTGAATGTAAAAACGCCTACTATGAATCGTGTTTTTGATACAAAGATGGACATTTGACAAAAAGTAAATAGTTCCATATAAATGACAGGAAGTGAAATTGAATGCTGAAGAAACCAAAATACTGATGCGTGAAATAAATATTGATTTATGAATGAAAATACCGCTAATGTGAATCTAAAAACGCCTACTATGAATCGTGTTTTTGATACAGAGACGGACATTTGACAAAAAGTAAATAGTTCATAATGTATGGCAGGAGGCTTTGTTTAATGTTAAAATAACCAAAATACTGATACGTGAAATAAGTATTGAGTTATGAATGAAAGTACCGCTACTGTGAATCTAAAAACGCCTACTATGAATCGTGTTTTTGATACAAAGAGGGACATTTGACGAAAAGTAAATAGTTCTAAATGAATAACAGGAATCCATATTGGATGCTAAAGTAATCAAAATATTGATACGTGAAATAAATATCAAGTTATGAATGAAAATACCGCTACTGTGAATCTAAAAACACCTGCTATGAATCGTGTTTTTGATACAAAGACGGACATTTGACAAAAAGTAAACAGTCCTAAAGGAATAACAGGAAGCCATATTGAATGTTAAAGTAATCAAAATACTGATATATGTAATAAATATTAAGTTGTGAATGAAAATACCTCTACTGTGAATGTAAAAACGCCTACTATGAATCGTGTGTTTTATACAAAGACGGACATTTGACGAAAAATAAATAGTTCCTAATGAATGGCAGGAGGCTACGTTTAATGTTAAAATAACCAAAATACTGATACGTGAAATAAGTATTGGGTTAGGAATGAAAATACCGCTACTGTGAATCTAAAAACGTCTACTATGAATCGTGTTTTTGATACAAAGAGGGACATCTGACAAAAAGTAAATAGTTCTATATAAATTACTGGAAGCCAAATTGAATGCTGAAGAAACCAAAATACTGATACGTGAAATAAATATCAAGTTATGAATGAAAATACCGCTACTGTGTATCTTGAAACGCCTACTGTGAATCGTGTTTTTGATACAAAGACGGACATTTGACAAAAAGTAAAAAGTTCATAATGAATGGCAAGAGGCCAAGTTTAATGCTAAAATAACCAAAATACTGATACGTGAAATAAGTATTGGGTTATGAATGAAAATACCGCTACTGTGAATCTAAAAACGTCTACTATGAATCGTGTTTTTTATACAAAGAGGGACATCTGACAAAAAGTAAAAAGTTCTATATAAATGACAGGAAGTGAAATTGAATGCTGAAGAAACCAAAATACTGATGCGTGAAATAAATATTGATTTATGAATGAAAATACCGCTAATGTGAATCTAAAAACGCCTACTATGAATCGTGTTTTTGATACAGAGACGGACATTTGACAAAAAGTAAATAGTTCATAATGAATGGCAGGAGACTTTGTTTAATGTTAAAATAACCAAAATACTGATACGTGAAATAAGTATTGAGTTATGAATGAAAGTACCGCTACTGTGAATCTAAAAACGCCTACTATGAATCGTGTTTTTGATACAAAGAGGGACATTTGACGAAAAGTAAATAGTTCTAAATGAATAACAGGAATCCATATTGGATGCTAAAGTAATCAAAATATTGATATGTGAAATAAATATCAAGTTAGGAATGAAAATCCCGCTACTGTGTATCTTGAAACGCCTACTGTGAATCGTGTTTTTGATGCAAAGACGGTCATTTGACAAAAAGTAAATAGTTCTAAAGGAATAACAGGAATCCATATTTGGATGCTAAAGTAATCAAAATACTGATATATGTAATAAATATTAAGTTGTGAATGAAAATACCTCTACTGTGAATGTAAAAACGCCTACTATGAATCGTGTGTTTTATACAAAGACGGACATTTGACGAAAAATAAATAGTTCCTAATGAATGGCAGGAGGCTACGTTTAATGTTAAAATAACCAAAATACTGATACGTGAAATAAGTATTGGGTTAGGAATGAAAATACCGCTACTGTGAATCTAAAAACGTCTACTATGAATCGTGTTTTTGATACAGAGACGGACATTTGACAAAAAGTAAATAGTTCATAATGTATGGCAGGAGGCTTTGTTTAATGTTAAAATAACCAAAATACTGATACGTGAAATAAGTATTGAGTTATGAATGAAAGTACCGCTACTGTGAATCTAAAAACGCCTACTATGAATCGTGTTTTTGATACAAAGAGGGACATTTGACGAAAAGTAAATAGTTCTAAATGAATAACAGGAATCCATATTGGATGCTAAAGTAATCAAAATATTGATACGTGAAATAAATATCAAGTTATGAATGAAAATACCGCTACTGTGAATCTAAAAACACCTGCTATGAATCGTGTTTTTGATACAAAGACGGACATTTGACAAAAAGTAAACAGTTCTAAAGGAATAACAGGAAGCCATATTGAATGTTAAAGTAATCAAAATACTGATATATGTAATAAATATTAAGTTGTGAATGAAAATACCTCTACTGTGAATGTAAAAACGCCTACTATGAATCGTGTGTTTTATACAAAGACGGACATTTGACGAAAAATAAATAGTTCCTAATGAATGGCAGGAGGCTACGTTTAATGTTAAAATAACCAAAATACTGATACGTGAAATAAGTATTGGGTTAGGAATGAAAATACCGCTACTGTGAATCTAAAAACGTCTACTATGAATCGTGTTTTTGATACAAAGAGGGACATCTGACAAAAAGTAAATAGTTCTATATAAATTATTGGAAGCCAAATTGAATGCTGAAGAAACCAAAATACTGATACGTGAAATAAATATCAAGTTATGAATGAAAATACCGCTACTGTGTATCTTGAAACGCCTACTGTGAATCGTGTTTTTGATACAAAGACGGACATTTGACAAAAAGTAAAAAGTTCATAATGAATGGCAAGAGGCCAAGTTTAATGCTAAAATAACCAAAATACTGATACGTGAAATAAGTATTGGGTTATGAATGAAAATACCGCTACTGTGAATGTAAAAACGTCTACTATGAATCGTGTTTTTGATACAAAGAGGGACATCTGACAAAAAGTAAAAAGTTCTATATAAATGACAGGAAGTGAAATTGAATGCTGAAGAAACCAAAATACTGATGCGTGAAATAAATATTGATTTATGAATGAAAATACCGCTAATGTGAATCTAAAAACGCCTACTATGAATCGTGTTTTTGATACAGAGACGGACATTTGACAAAAAGTAAATAGTTCATAATGAATGGCAGGAGACTTTGTTTAATGTTAAAATAACCAAAATACTGATACGTGAAATAAGTATTGAGTTATGAATGAAAGTACCGCTACTGTGAATCTAAAAACGCCTACTATGAATCGTGTTTTTGATACAAAGAGGGACATTTGACGAAAAGTAAATAGTTCTAAATGAATAACAGGAATCCATATTGGATGCTAAAGTAATCAAAATATTGATATGTGAAATAAATATCAAGTTAGGAATAAAAATCCCGCTACTGTGTATCTTGAAACGCCTACTGTGAATCGTGTTTTTGATGCAAAGACGGTCATTTGACAAAAAGTAAATAGTTCTAAAGGAATAACAGGAATCCATATTTGGATGCTAAAGTAATCAAAATACTGATATATGTAATAAATATTAAGTTGTGAATGAAAATACCTCTACTGTGAATGTAAAAACGCCTACTATGAATCGTGTGTTTTATACAAAGACGGACATTTGACGAAAAATAAATAGTTCCTAATGAATGGCAGGAGGCTACGTTTAATGTTAAAATAACCAAAATACTGATACGTGAAATAAGTATTGGGTTAGGAATGAAAATACCGCTACTGTGAATCTAAAAACGTCTACTATGAATCGTGTTTTTGAAACAAAGAGGGACATCTGACAAAAAGTAAATAGTTCTATATAAATGACAGGAAGCCAAATTGAATGCTGAAGAAACCAAAATACTGATACGTGAAATAAATATCAAGTTATGAATGAAAATACCGCTACTGTGAATCTAAAAACACCTGCTATGAATCGTGTTTTTGATACAAAGACGGACATTTGACAAAAAGTAAACAGTTCTAAAGGAATAACAGGAAGCCATATTGAATGTTAAAGTAATCAAAATACTGATATATGTAATAAATATTAAGTTGTGAATGAAAATACCTCTACTGTGAATGTAAAAACGCCTACTATGAATCGTGTGTTTTATACAAAGACGGACATTTGACGAAAAATAAATAGTTCCTAATGAATGGCAGGAGGCTACGTTTAATGTTAAAATAACCAAAATACTGATACGTGAAATAAGTATTGGGTTAGGAATGAAAATACCGCTACTGTGAATCTAAAAACGTCTACTATGAATCGTGTTTTTGATACAAAGAGGGACATCTGACAAAAAGCAAATAGTTCTATATAAATGACAGGAAGCCAAATTGAATGCTGAAGAAACCAAAATACTGATACGTGAAATTAATATCAAGTTATGAATGAAAATACCGCTACTGTGTATCTTGAAACGCCTACTGTGAATCGTGTTTTTGATACAAAGACGGACATTTGACAAAAAGTAAATAGTTCATAATGAATGGCAAGAGGCCAAGTTTAATGCTAAAATAACCAAAATACTGATACATAAAATAAGTATTGAGTTATGAATGAAAATACCGCTACTGTGAATGTAAAAACGCCTACTATGAATCGTGTTTTTGATACAAAGAGGGACATTTGACAAAAAGTAAATAGTTCATAATGAATGGCAAGAGGCCAAGTTTAATGCTAAAATAACCAAAATACTGATACATGAAATAAGTATTGAGTTATGAATGAAAATACCGCTACTGTGAATCTAAAAACGCCTACTATGAATCGTGTTTTTGATACAAAGACGGACATTTGACATAAATTAATAGTTGTATATGAATGATTGGAGGCCAAATTGAATGCTAGAATAACCAAAATACTGATATGTGAAATAAATATTAAGTTGTGAATGAAAATACCGCTACTCTGAATCTAAAATCGCCTACTTTGAATCGTGTTTTTGATACAAAGATGGACATTTGACAAAAAGTAAATATTTGCTTGAAAATTCCGCCACTATGAATCTAAAAAGGCCCACTATGAATCGTGTTTTTGATACAAAGTCGGACATTTGACATAAAGTAGATATTTACTTGAAAATACCGCTACTGTGAATATTAGCAGGTGCACGACGTCTAGTGGGAACAGATTTACCTCTACTGTGAAAATAAGCAGGTGCTTTGTTATTTGTTTACATTTACGACAATAACAAACGTCTACTGTCGCCATTTAAGACATAACCACGAAAATCTCAAATGCTACATACACATCAGCTGTGTTTGCAGTTGTCGTTTTTTTTTATCCACGCCTCCCTTCGCGAGGTTGTCAAGCAGCCAACTTCTACGCCGGTGGTATCTCGCACTTTTTTATTCCACACACCTGCAAAATAGTACTCATGAAGGTGGGTACTACTTTTTAAAATATCCATCCACTCTGTGTTTTGGTTGATCTCCTCAAAGGTCATCTGCTTTATAGCAACTCTCTCTTCGAGACTGTGCACCCAAAACCTGAAATGTTAAGTTGCTGTCTTTTGGCTGAAAAGTCTAGATACACAAAAAGTTATGCCATTCCTCTCAAACATGTGTAATTTAAGAAACTAATCCTGATTTTTTCATAGCCGGCAACTTGAGAAAAGCTCAATAGATTATAACGTTTTTGATAGCTTAGTCGAAACTGTTGAGTTATGGTTACATATGTTCAGTATATAGTCTGACTTCCGCTTGTAAATAAAGATGTCGCGTATCGTCAAAGTTCGGATTCTTTCCTTGAAATGCCGTAGAACACAACAATTGGCGACGAGTAAATTGCGTTTTTATGTTCCTCCTACTCCTGTGTTGATGTGGTGGTGGTGATGACCTGTTGTCGTTTCCATCAACAGTAGTAGGAAAACACCGTTTCCAGCCCATCAATCATCATGACGTCATCAATCACGTGATCAATTAAGTCAATTAAGTCCCGCCCACTTTCCCCTGTCAATCATTGTGACATGAAAAGCCATAATGACGTCATAGACGTTGGCATGATAACCAAGTGAAGACCCCCCCCCCCCCAGGAGGCAGTCGGGACAGACCCTATGGTAAAAAAGTGTGGACCCCCCCTAGGACATACTATGTACCGACCCCCCCTCCCCCCCCCCCCCCCCAGGAGAGCAACATTCTACCAAGTCAGCTGAAAACAAGAGCTGTTTGGCGAGCTCCCCACTCATATGAACTACAACAACAGTGACAGCCATATCAGTAAGTGGTTATTTGTTTCAGTGGTTGTAAGCATTATTGAAACTTTGTAAACAAAAAGTGAAAAAGTGTGATAACTTTCGCTATAGTTGATCGATTTGAATGAAAATTTCACTGATTGATTCAGTTTTCTATCTAGTTTTGTTATAAAGTGGTTACAAGCTATTTGCTGGCTGGCTGTATGCATATTTGTAACATGTCGCCATTTTAACTTTGTAAAAATTGGGATAACTTCCGTTATAGTTGATCGATTTACCTGGAAATACACGAATAAAGAGTTTCGATCATCAGCCAATCAGAGTGCTGTTTACATTTTCTCCGTAATGCTTAGAAGGTACACATAGCAGGAATGTATGTCCTCGTTTGCGTTAGAAGACGCCAGAATTTATGTAAAAAAAAAACAACCCGAATGTTTCTTGCCAAAATAGGACAGCATGCGGCATGTATTTTTCAATACCATGCAAAGTATATTTTATTCTACTTTGGGCATGACAAAGCCCTGAGATAAAGAAATCGACATTAGAAGATTTCGCGCAAGTACCCAATTTTCGCGAAAAGTTTCCGCCAAGAATTAAAAAAACGCCCTAGTATGACTTGTATAAAAGGAAGAATTTAAATTAGAGCCAAGGTGTGTTTATTCAATCAAATTTATAGGGAAAAGTTCAATGAAAAATGAATCGATCGCATCTAACACGTTTCAGAGCACACTAAGCTTGTTGTGTAGCTCGATTTTAAAATGGGCGATTTTCTATTTGATATAACAGCCTGTAGCAAAAGAGTGACATACTAAATTTTTCAAAACAATAAAAATAATGATAGTTAATATTATCTTTAACCCGGAAAATCCCCAAAAATCGATGTTGGTGTCAACTGAACAATATTTTTGAAGTAATTCTCAACCTTAGTTTTACTGGTGTTTATATAGATTTTTGTCATTGGGCCAAAGGTACACAACTTCAAAATTCGACCATAAATCAATTAGTGAAACTATTGTCAAGCAAAGGTGTTTTAAATGACGCGGTTAGGTTTAATTTTGCTAGGGTTTAATTTCTGAAAAAATATTTTGACTGGTTGCCTCGAAGTTTTTAGTAAATGTTAAAAATTTGTGTGGCAAAACTCCAGGATCTTATACTGTCGCCTTCCATTTAGGCATTGTGGAGACGTGGATAGAGGCTGTCAGCTGGTAATTTTTATCATAAATTAAGGTTTTGGTGCTTTTTGTTCTAGTTGTATGGTCGGTCTCATTTTGTTCTGCTTGAAAAAGTCAAAAATTGCATTCAATGATGTCATATGGAAGCTCCATTTTTGTGGACAAGAAATGTTTGTTTACCGTCGAAAGATGATTTTTCCAATATGGTCTTTATGCGTGTATTTCACTGTTTGGTTCAGTTTTATATCTAGTTTTGTTATAAAGTAGTCATGGGCTATTTGCACCGACGGCTGTCTGCATCATGGATTCAAATTAAAATGTTAACCTTAAAAGTGGAATAACTTTCGCTATAGCTGATTGATTTACATGAAAATTTCACTGTTTGATTCAGTTTTGTATAAAGTTTTGGTAAAGTCATGGGCTATTTACACATGTGGCTGTATGCATTATTGTGACATGCAGCCATTTTAACTTAAAAGTGAGATAACTTTCGCTATAGTTGACCGATTTGCATGAAAATTTCGCTGTTTGATTCAGTTTTATGTCTAGTTTACAGTTTCGTGGACGAATACCATGTTTGCGGATGAATACCATCGTCAAGCTTCACCGCCAGATGTCTCTGCTGTGCAGCTGTACAACTCTACAACTGTAGGTGAAATGAGATAGTCATATCAAACATTGATAAATTCTGCTGAGTCAGCAATTTTAACAAATTTTGAACAAGTTTGAAAAGTTACACACCATATTTTGATTACATCGAAGTGGTATAAAAGGAAGAGTGAAACGTGTATTTCGCCCCCATTTCAGTTCTAGCAACAACAACAACAACAACGATGGCAACAGTCTTCTGTCATGATTGTGATGTAACATTTCCATCTCTGGAATTGTTCGTAGCACATACATGCAAACCAGCTAAGTTGAAACGTGCTCATGAAGAGCTTGTTGAGAAGATTGAAGCCAAGAGACGAAAAACGGCGCAAGATGGTGTTGACAGACCTGATCCAGTCCTCTGCTGTAGATGTGCTAAGATATTTCCATCTTTGGATGCGTTTGAGGCACATGCATGCATGATGGAAGAACAAAAGACAGTACAAGTAGGCAGAGGTAGAAGAGTGAGTCTTGGTGAAAACGCACAGGAAAGACGGTTTGAGCCTGAGGATGGATCAGATTTGCTACTTGAAATGCGACAACAAGAGAATCGGATTAAGAGACATTTGCTAGAAACGTTAAACCATGGAATGAAGTGGTATATTGTGGTGTGTGCGCGCTTCAAGAAAATGACGGCGAATGCTGAAGGTCTTATGGTAGAACAAGTGGATAATGCCTTCATCAGCAGTCCGACATATACAGCATACAATCCAGCGGATATTGAGAAGGACTTGCCAGAAGCCTATAAAGAATTGTTTACCAAGTTTGATGAACATGAGCGACAAGGGTCTGGCTGGGTGTTGGATAACATACTGTACATTGAAGTGCATACAGCTACATCAGCGCCACTGGAAGCAAGTAGTTTTATCCCACTACCGAAGAAAGTGAAGAATACAGGAGGTGTGTTAAACATTCAGAATGACGACAACAAGTGTTTCTTTTGGTCCGTATCGGCTCATCTTCACCCTTCAACAAACAACCCACAGCGTGTGAATCATTACAAGCCATTTGAGAAGGAATTGAAGGTGGAAGGCATGACATTTCCGACACCGATTACGGACATTCCAAAGTTTGAAAAGGAGAATGATGTGCCTATCAATGTGTTTGGATATGAACATGATGTAGTTGTTCCGATACAACTGAGCCGAAACACCAGCGTGAGAGAAATCAACTTGCTTTTGATTAGCAATGACAAGAAAAGACATTACTGCCTTATCAAGAATTTCAGCAGACTTATGGCTTATCGATCAAAGTATAAGCATACAACATTTTATTGTTTCAACTGTCTTCACGGGTTTATGCGACAAGATCTTTTAGACAAGCATCGTGAAGTGTGTGGCAAGCATGGAGCACAACGTTTATCATTCCCCAAGAAACCGTTCATCAAGTTTAAGAATGTAGCTAAACAACAGCGAGCACCTTTTGTGATTTATGCAGACTTTGAATGTTTCACGAAAAAGCATGAAGAAGGAGACAAGTATCAGCATCATCGTCCAAACAGCTTTGCCTATGTGGTTGTCAGCCAATATGATACACGCGCACCAGTCCTGTATCGAGGAGATAATGCTGTGAAAGTCTTTTTAGACCATATGGTGAATAAGCGTGATCGTATTGTGCATGATTTACAACAGCCAAAGAAAATGGTGATGACTCGTGAAATTGAAGAGGATTTCAAGAATGCTGTCGATTGCTACATTTGTCATGAGCCTCTAGGAGCAGATCGTGTGAGAGATCATGACCATATCAATGGCAAATAATGAATGCAACTTGCAATTCCGACATCGAAAGGATAAGCAGGATGTTAAAGATTCTTTTATCAGTCCTGTGTTTTTCCACAATTTACGAGGCTATGACAGCCATTTGATCATGGAAGAAATTGGAAAGTTCAAAAATGAAACCATTACAGTCATTCCCAACACCGTTGAGAAATATATTGCATTCACCATGAGCAATCTGAAATTTATGGATAGATATCAGTTCATGAGTACTTCTCAACAGAAGTTGGTATCCAATCTTGCGGCAGAAGGGAAAGACAACTTTTATAACATGACGTCACACATTTGCGATAGCGACCAACAAGATTTACTACTGAGAAAGGGAGTGTACCCCTACGATTACGTGGATGAGCCATCCAAGTTTGCTGAAACACAACTGCCATCCAAGGACAAGTTTTTCAGTCTGCTCAGTGAAGAAGACATTAGCGATGAGGATTATGCGCATGCGCAGAAGGTGTGATAGACATTCAACTGTACTACATTTGGCGAATATCATGACCTGTACCTGAAATCAGAGGTGTTACTGCTAGCTGACGTGTTTGAAAACTTTCGTCAAGTATGTCTCAACACATATGAATTGGATCCTGCTCACTACTATACAGCGTTACGACTGTCGTGGGATGCGATGTTAAAAGCGACAAAGGTGAAGTTGGAATTGATCAATGACATTGACATGTCCCAAATGGTTGAACAAGGTCTACGTGGAGGAATATCTGTCATCACACACAAGTATGCGAAAGCAAATAACCCCTACGTAGCAGATTACGATCCCACGAAACCAACCAACTACTTGGTGTACCTGGACGCAAACAACCTGTATGGTTGGGCCATATCGGAAAGCATGCCGGAAAGTGGATTTATGTGGGTGAGCGAGCCAGAATCCCTCGATTTTATGGATGTGGATGAAGATGACGAGATTGGATATATTTTAGAGGTGGATTTAGAATACCCACATTCAATTCATGATCGTCATAATCACTGCCCAGTGGCTCCAGAACGGAAAAGTATCAAAGTGGGAGAATTGTCAGAGCATAGTAAGAAGCTACGGAAAGATCAAAACATGACAGACAAACCCAGTGAAAAGCTCATTCCCAACTTGTGTGACAAGAAGAAATATGTGCTTCATTATAGAAATTTACAGCAATATGTGTCACTGGGATTGAAAGTTGCTAAGGTGCACCGCGCCATCATGTTTGCACAGAGCAAATGGTTGGAGAAATACATCTCGTTGAACTCGGAAAAGAGAAAATTGGCCAAGAACCCCTTTGAGAAAGACTTTTTCAAATTGATGAAATAACTCTGTGTTTGTCAAAACCATGGAAAATGTGAGAAAGCTCATCAATGTTGAACTCGTTCACCAGGGAAAGCGGTTCAAGAAACTTGTGGCCAAACCTTCATTCCACAAATTCAAAATTTTCAACGAAGATTTGACCGCGGTACATTTGCGCAAAGCGGATCTGCTTCTGGATAAGCCCATTCAAGTCGGATTCACCATTCTCGACCTCAGCAAAGTGCTCATGTTTCACTTTCATTACAACTACGTCATGACCAAGTATCCCAATACCAAGCTGTTGTTCAGCGACACCGACAGTCTATGTTACGACATAGAAACGGACGATATCTACAAGGATATGCAGGAAGATGCTGACTTGTTCGACACAAGTGACTATCCGTCAGATCATTTCCTGCATTCCAACGTGAACAAGAAAGTGCTTGGGAAAATGAAAGATGAGACGGCGGACATTCCCATTGAAGAGTTTGTTGGACTTTGGCCCAACGTGTACAGTATGATGTATGGTGGGATGTATGGTGGGAAAGAAAAACGTACGGCCAAAGGCATCACTCGAGCATGTCAAAGACGCATGAAACATAAGCAGTATAAAGACAGTTTGTTCAACCAAACGCAAACGATGGCTACAGGACACATCATTCGAAGTCATGACCACCAGATTTTCTAGGAGAAGTTGAGGAAAGTGGCTCTGTCCCGCTATGATGACAAGCGATATGTGCTGAATGATGGCTATTCCACTTTGGCACATGGACATTATAGTATATAAGGGGGAGACACTTCAACTTGAGAGTTAGTTGAGGTGTGAACACTGAAGCGTGAACATGAATCGGAAAAGATCTGCAACGGATATGGATACTTTTGCAGATACAGTGTAAGATTTTTAAAGTAAAAAATCCTAACAATACTACCATCAAGAAACTAAAAGTGGAGACGACACCAACACCGCAGTCGTGGGAGGGAATGCTTTCTCTAGGCAATGGACAGTATATGAAGATTATGAAACAAAGCAATGAAGGAGTGGTGAACCTGGGTTTAAACGTAAACTTGGAAATAAAGTTGAAGTGTTAGTGGTTGAACATGATTCTGACATACGCGTGACATTCTGGGGAAATCTTTTACAGGATTGTCCAGAGGATTATAACGGAGTTGTGCCAGATACTCCATATTCAGATTTGATCCACTTTGATATCAAGAACTGGCGATTCTTAGAAGTTGTTCAGTCTTGTGAATATAAAAACATCTTTACAAGCAAGGAGAGCTGTTGAAAGAGATGGAAGACTATTTGCTGGATTATGAACCCATTACATATGGATTTTCATATATGAGAAACTTATGTGATGATATTGTGCTATGACATTTTGGAAAGTATATCATACTATCACCTGACGAACAATCCGTGTTGAAGGATCATCTAGACAAGTTGAGAATACCCGACTTTCTCCTTCTACGCTCAAATGAATTAGAAGTGCGTGTGACTCAGATCGGTCTAGACGTGTTTGTACAATTTCGTCAATATGACGAGCCTACAGAGCACTACGACATCATCACCCTCAGCATAGTGGAATGGAACGCGTTGTTGCAAGCATTGGATTGGGAAGAACCTTATGCTTGAATTCAAAGAGGAAGGAATACAAGTTATTCGGGGTACCAAATCCATTGAGCTGACAGAGCCTATGCGGGTGATGGACATAAACATGAATGAAGATGGATATGAACTGAAACTGTCTGAACATGAAACTGTTAAAGTGATGAAGTTTGGTGATGCGCGTTATGTGAGCTTTCATAGCATTTACAAATGTGGATGTAATGTCTATGATACAAATATTAATTTAGATTGCACTGAATGGCATTCATTGATTAATGTATTGAAAGATGAATGTGTTTGTAAATAAAAGTTTGCAAACAGAGTTTGTAATTAATTGTTTGTAAATAAAAGTTTGTAAATAGAGTTTGTAAATAGAGTTTTTAAATAGAGTTTGTAAATAGAGTTTGAAAATAAAAGTTTGTAAATAAAAGTTTGTAATTAAGTTTGTAAATAAAAGTTTGTAATTAAGTTTGTAAATAAAAGCTTGTAAATAGATATAACACAATAAACAAGACTGTTTGAAACATATCTTTCATGATTAGGTCTTTTCACCTCATAACTATTCATTGACCCAGCAGTATCCTTATACATGAGACGCATAGAGCGCTCAGAATGCAGGTTTTCTTTCGAATCATGGATAAGGTGAGAGACAATGCTGGAATAGCCATGGGTATTGTTACTATGGGATACCAATCGATCATTCAGAAACAATTCAATATTATACCATAACCCATTAAGCAAATCATTGATGCATGAGACATGTTCCATCAGCTTTTACAATGTGACATATACAATGCGACATATAATATGAAGTTTACTGTTCTTTAAATCCAAATATTCTTTTGTACTCAGGAATGTAGAATTCTATTGGAGCGCCTTCTCTAACGGTAGTGAGTGGTTGATAGTCAACAGTATAACTTTTCTCTACAGCAGTTTGCGTCGGTGATATATGAAACCATTCCAGTGGAGAAAGACTACATTCGCACGATTGATTATGAATGAGAGCCATGATTAAAAGATATTTTTTTAATATGTTTTGATGTTATCCGTCTGGCTGTTTTTCGTCTTCTGGCACGTTTTGTCGGTTGCACTCGCTTTTCAAGCATATCGTCAATCACATGCTGTGCAACTCGGCCTGTAGCATCTTTCGCGACATTCTTTACAGCCTTTTTAAGATGTGGCGCAACGATCTTAGCCCCAGCCTTAAGTAGTGGAATATCTTTGCGAGCCAGTGATCCCAGTATTGAACTAATACCATCGCCATATTGGATTCGCGCTCCTTTGAATCCTGGTAATTCCCCGCCCACTTGACGAAGAAAATGGCTGCGACATGCAGACGGATCGTGTGTAAAAGCTTTCATAATGCTTTTGGTCGAACATGAAGTTTACAGATCACCTTTCCAGTTTGAAATGGAACATTATGGCCTGTGTCGTCCTTAATATTCATTTCTATCACGTCAAATTTCGACGTGTTTACAGGAACATAATGCGGTTCGCCATAAGTTTTCATGACAATGTCTCCATCATGGCCTTGTATTCCAACAGAACGTAGCAAAGGAACATAATAATCGATTACAACTTGTGGTTCACAAATGCTACAATACACATAAAGTGTATAAAATCCCTGTTTCACATCAGCTTTATGTTCAGCTGCACACGTTTTAGTATACCATTGATCTGAGATAAATCCTAAAATTTCAGCTAATCCAGCGGAGAATGACACTTCAAAGTTATAATTTAGAAATAGAAAAACGCGTCGTCTAATTTTATCATCCGAATAGCTTCTTTAAGGTCATCGTTCATAGAATTAGCCGCTGTCATAGCTCTTGTATGGTTCTGTAGTGACCATAAGGAATAGCGATTGTGCCAAATGTGTCTGTCAGTGGTTGTTGTCGATACTGAATAGAATAGTCCATTCCATGTCTCATAGTTGTCCATGTATGTGGATATTGAATTTCAGCTAAAGCCACTTCATATTTTCCGTTCAGATAGATGGTTCGAGGCATACGAATTTGGTAATTCGAAGCCTTGTTGTTGGGATAATAGTTCATACTAGCATTGCTAGGCAAAGTAATCTAAAAACTTGTTGACTCCATGATGACTAAATGGTATATGTATGACGTTGTCTATATACGCCATTCGCGCATGTATGTAAATGATGTGTCTCATAATCTTTCACATCATCATGATCTACATTGTCTATTACTTCTCCTTCACAACAAGCACTTGCACATCTTATTTTTACAGGAACAGTTGTTTCTTGACAACAACATAGCTCTTTAAGCCATGTTAAAAATTTTCCCATCCTTCAGGAAACTGTCTTTGTTGACGTTGTTTCATTTCTTTTGTAATGTCGTCACGAGTGCTCTTTTTACTAAACATTGTTTTTGGAATATTAGCATCTACAATTTCCTGGATAAACGGATGCCAACCATGTCGTATTGCTCGTTCTTTTCTTCTTGTCGCCACCAGTGCTTCTTTCATCAAATCAACAATGTTAGAATTTGTTATAATATCACCCGTTTTCAACACAACTTCATTCTTGTCTGACCATTTGACACCATGTTTCTTCAGTTCTACTAAAAGTTGTATTACTTTTCCATGATAGATAGGTTGAAAATGACTTAAAAAGAACTTTTCTGGTGATGATGACGTAACAGGCTTTTGTCGTTGTTGTTGTTGTGACTGACTTGTTCGTAAATGACGACCAAGAAGTTGAGACATTTCCATAGCCTTTTCACGCATTCGTTTCCTACGTAAAAGTGTATTTACTTTTGTTTTGATGTCATTTTTCTTTTCTAATAACAGCTTGTATTCATACTCAGGAATGAGGACCATTAGTTGGTCTAGTAAGGGCAATGCAAATTTAGCAATAGCTCCAATAAATCCTCCTTTTTGATTAATCAACTTCTTTTTTCTTCGAAGTGATATCTTCTTATCTGCCAGAGTACGTAGAGTATGACTTTCACGTTTAAATTCCTTAAACCGTTTTGAGCTTAAGGGTAAATGTCCTCGCAATATATTCTAACAAATTTCAAACAAGCCTGTTAATTCCTCCTTCGTAGCTTGCTGTAGCAAGGATTTACGTCGTTTAGGCCCACTGCGTGCAAGCAGGTGAAGAAACGGTTGGTTCGCTCGAATACGTTTAGACATCTTGACTGCGAATGGTTAAATAAGTTGGTTGTTGTTCATAAACTGCTTTATCAATATATACATAATGTGTATCTTTTGGTAAAATGCCTGTACGAATACGTAGTTGATCATTTGTCTTTGCTTTTAAATCAATGAATAAATAACCATGAGGTTTGCTGGTAGCCTCTTGATAGGCTTCTATGAGAAATTGAGATCTTCCAGGACACATTTGTCGCGCCAATGTACTAATTTGTTGACTGTCTCTAGGATTTTTAAACAAAATGATATAGTGTATTCAAACTAATATTTCGCATCTCTTTACCATGATGGAATAAATTATGCACAATAAAGATAATGCTTAGATTTTGATGACTGCTGCCAACACTAAGGAGACGTGTCATGCGCTCATCACTATGACATTTCGTCATTAAGTCATCAATGATAAGTAAGTTTGGTTTTTTCGGGTTAAAGCGCTCTTCAATGTCATCTGGAATGCCTTGGTCTTGAGTCCATTTGATGTGATAATCTCGTTGAAACACATATTTGATATGGGAAATACGAACATGATCGCCAATGTTAAATTTATACGTTTTCTTCTTCTTCGGTTTCAATTTCAGTTTGTCTACATACGTATACTTCCACACTTTGATTCGTTGTCTTTACGAATCTCTGCAGGAGCATACTTATCAGGAAGAGAACCATGAGGTCTATGGCTGTAATTGTACACCAAGTCTGGAAGGATGTCTAAGTAACGGTTAGTTTGATTATGTAGAAAATACCGATACATCATTCCGCTTAGAGTACGAATGACTCTTTCAGCAAAGTTGACTTTGGTTTCATTCTTTGTGGTATAAGCATAAATTCCCTCTTTCTTCAAAAATGCTTTTACCCATCTTTTTTTAAATTCCGTTCCTTTATCATATCTTACAGTTCGTGGTCTTCGTCGTGTGTCATGAAAAATCTTTTGAGAAGCTTGTATGGCGCTGGTATGTGATTTATTAGACATTGGCTGTACCCACAAATATTTGGAAAATACATCAATGACAATGAGTAAAAAGCGCATGTCATCATTATAGGGAGCTATGTTTCCCACATCAGCCAAACAATATCCCACATGTCATCAATGCCACATGTAATCACACGTTGTCTTTTGAACCTGTATTTTACAGGTTGTAGTAAATCGAATGCATCTTGATCCTGTAGCCATTTCTTCACTTGTGAATGTGTGACTGGTTGATCATGTTTTCTTAAGATGTGATAAAGTTTGTAAGGACTAGCAAATGCCCCAGGTTGTCCAGGTTTGAAGTAAATATTGATCAAGTAGTCTTTCCACGTCGACATGTTCAATGAAAAAACACTTCTCAACAGAACACTTTTTATTTTATAACTCAACCAACATCACTTAACTAACATGTATTTATAACCTACATATTTTTACAAATCAAGTATTGATACAATGGTGTGAATAACTGGAGATCATTGGTCTTCAATGAACACTAACCAACTACTTAGTTAATCTAATGTAACAGCATCTACATCATATTTCTCACAACGTTGATTTGCATTCTCTAACACTTTATCTAAATGAATGTAATATTTAGCTTCATTCCAATATGTATAGACACATGCAAAATGACAAGTATGTTCTTGGCACTCTTCATGTTGACAAGCAGGACATACTAAACATGCAAGCTTTTTTACAGCTAATAATATTTCTTCACAATAGGCTTTTTGCACAATTATATTGTCTCAGTATAATGTCTGCCATTGTACAGTCTTGAATCAATGGTATCACACAAGTCTGTCAAGTTGTTGTTCACTTATCATGTAGTCGAACATACTTCTTCATGTTTTTACATGGTCAGATATTTGTTAAAAACACGTCTGCACACCATGACGGTTGGCAAGATAATGAAAAGGCTCACCACTTTTATACCCCCTCACACAACATTTCTAACAACTTTCCCATAATATTCTGACCAGGATATGAAGAAGATGACACATGTTTCACATCAGCTCCCCACCACTGAACATACGTTGCTTCAACTAAAGTCTTGTCTTTACATTCTTTTAACTTTTTGTGAAACAATACACACTGATTCAATTTGACATGTAAAACATCTTGCATTTTACTTCTCTTCACTGTATGCCATAAAGGAATGGCTTTATCACTTAAGCAATACGTTTTGCTTCATATCCATTTCTACATGAAACAATAGCTGAAGCAATATCTTTGCGGTGATGAAAAACTGCTTTCTCATATTGATAGAAAGCTTCACTTGAGTTGAACACATGTCCATACTTTTCAAGTCGTGTTGGAAACATGTTTGAAAGAACATCCTTGTGACCGCTAAATAGTAACAAGATTCTCCATGACTTTGTTTCTGTTGTTTATTCTGACATGTTGGTTTCTTCCTGTAATAAAATATCTTTTAAGATGACTGCAACCTCTTCTATCATATTCTTTCTTTGTTTACTTTGAAACCACTCACATAAAATTAAATTTGCTAGTAAGAAAAACATTGTTATGTCTTTGAGAAACAACTCGCTATGTTGTTACAAAGATGTTAAAAAGGTTGTTCTTTTACCTGACAAAGCTGTTCCGTTTCCTCTTCTTTGCAGCAATCTCTCAAATAGTCAAACCCGGTGAAATATACTTCCACGTCAGTGCCAGCAGAATAGAACGCAGAATAAAAGTCAAAGTCAGGATCTTCTATTCCAATTTTATGGCATTCTCCAAGAAATCTTGAATGCAGTTCAATCACATCAAGACTATGATGTACAACATCCCAAAAAGCGTCTAAATGATAAAGTTGATAGTCTGGAGTGCCAGAGCATGCAAGTTTAGCAATCATCAAGTCAACATAAGCCTTTTTAAAACATGCGTCCATCTTGTTTCAGTGTCTTATGGTCTTCTACTTTGCTTCACAGACTTTAAGTACCCCACACTTGTCGCGGAAGTTGTTTGGTTCACACATCTTGCAATTGTACTTGGGGCAGTGGCAATCATAATCCACCGTATATCCACAAGCACCGCAATAGTCGCAGGTAAATCAAAGTTGATTTTGCACGTTTATATTCTCCAATTGAACTTCAGCCAGTCTTTTCTTGGAAAGTATTGACACTTTCATCCGACCATACATTTGCAGCTTGATGATAGTTTTCTCACCATGACATTCCGTACATGGTAACAAGGCCGAGTTAATGTTGTCCATCTCCTGAAGCAGTGTCTCCCATTCAGCATCATTCATGTTGATGTGATGCGTGTATTCTTTCCCTTCAAATCGTGATGTACGCATAAAACTCACATAACGCATATCCAAGTGTGAAATGACTTCAAGCCACTTCCTTTGCGTTAAGTACAGTTTGAAGCCAATGTCACGTAAATCATAATCCACCGTATATCCACAAGCACCGCAATAGTCGCAGGTAAATCAAAGTTGATTTTGCACGTTTATATTCTCCAATTGAACTTCAGCCAGTCTTTTCTTGGAAAGTATTGACACTTTCATCCGACCATACATTTGCAGCTTGATGATAGTTTTCTCACCATGACATTCCGTACATGGTAACAAGGCCGAGTTAATGTTGTCCATCTCCTGAAGCAGTGTCTCCCATTCAGCATCATTCATGTTGATGTGATGCGTGTATTCTTTCCCTTCAAATCGTGATGTACGCATAAAACTCACATAACGCATATCCAAGTGTGAAATGACTTCAAGCCACTTCCTTTGCGTTAAGTACAGTTTGAAGCCAATGTCACGTAAATTGTTCAAGCTCTTACATACAATCTTCCACAAAGACGGTGCTAAAGCACACCATCCCTCTCCACGTGTAATGCGTAGAAATGGTCCAAATTCCCCATGCTCCACAGTAATGGTTAAGTTGGCACTAATTTTAAAGCTGCTTGTCTTCTTCTCCATGGCTGCACAATGTAGTGATAAGGAGTCCTCTCCCTTTTATACCCAACTATCTGCTGAGTCATCAAACATCTTGCAAAGTTCTGAATTCACTTCAACTCGTCCATGGTTGAATCGAACAAGTTCTGATACATTCGTCGTCAATGGAATATCATCATCATAATGTAAAATGATTCTTGCAGCTACAACTAACATGAGCTCAACTGCCCAAATTGTATTCGCGTTGATAAATGCTGAATCAATGTCGTAAGTTAATGGCAAATGTAGATCTTCACATTCATGCAGAAACGAGTGGATGAAACGATCTCTTGGAATGGCCTTTCCAACAGCTTCCCAATACTGATGCAAATTCATCACTTGCAAAATCCAATCCGATTCAAAAGCAGGAAGCTTAGTTCATAATCAGCATAATTCACCTTGAAGACGTCATCCATGGTCTCTGCACATCGGTGAGGAAGTAATTTTGACATTGTAAATGGGTTTTTCCTCCTCACACATGCATTTATACCACTTCGATGTAATCAAAATATGATGTGTAACTTGTTCAAACTTGTTAAAAAATTGCTGAATCAGCAGAATTTCTGGATATGTGTATTCATCCGCCAACATAGTATTCATCCGCGAAACTGTAAACTTTATATAAAACTGAATCCAATGGTGAAATTTTCATGCAAATGGGTCCATTATAACGAAAGTTATCTCACTTTTAAGTTTAAATGGTTGCATGTTGCAATTATGCATACAGCCAGCTGTGCAAATAGCACAATGAAATTTTCATTCAAATCGGTCAAGTAGTTTTAAAGTTATACACTCTTGAAGTCAGCCATATCACGATCCGTGGGGGGGGGGGGGGGGGGTCCAAAAACCAAAAATGTTTAGAATGGTCTGAAACGTGTAAATATGCAAAAAATGAAATTCGCCTAGGTGGGGTCCAAAAACTAAAAATGTTCAGAATGGTATGAAACGTGTAAATATGCAGAAATCACAAATTCGGAGGGGGGGAGGTATTCACTTTTTGATCAAAGGGTCTGTCAAGACTGCCGCTTAGGGGGGTGGTGGTCGGTACATAGTATGTCCTGGGGGGAGGTCATCACTTGGTTATCATGGCAACGTCATTATGGCGTGTCATGTCACAATGATTGACAGGTGAAAGTGGGCGGGACTTAATTGACTTAAGTGACTTAATTGACTTAGTTGATTACGTGATTGATGACGTCATGATAATTGACTGGGCTGAAAACGGTGTTTTCCTACTACTGTTGATGGAAACGACAACAGGTCATCACCACCACCACATCAACACAAGAGTAGGAGGAACATAAAAACGCAATTTACTCGTCGCCAATTGTTGTGTCCTACGGCATTTCAAGGATAGAACTCCGAACTTTGACGATACGTGACATCTTTATTTACAAGCGGAAGTCAGGCTATATACCGAACGTATGTAACCATAACTCAACAGTTTGTTTCGACTAAGCTATCAAAAACGTTATAATCTATTGAGCTTTTCTCAAGTTGCCGGCTATGAAAAAATCAGGATTAGTTTCTTAAATTACACATGTTTGAGAGGAATGGCATAACTTTCTGTGTATCTAGACTTCTCAGATTGATGACGTCATGATGATTGATTGGGCTGGAAACGGTGTTTTCCTACTACTATCAACATTGAGATCTGATCTGCAAGTGTTGGCCCTGGCTACTTTGATTGGACGGCTAGAAACTTTTATGAGACAGAAAGGTAGCTGGGAGTTATACAAAGAGCGTCTGGAGCAGCATTTCATCGCCAGCGATGTTGCAGACGAGAAGAAGGTTGCGGTTACACGAAGTTTGATTGGTGGTAAGACCTACGGGCTTCTTCACAGCCTTTGTTCCCCCATGCAAGCACTCTACACATATGTTTGACCAACAGGGAGCCTTGCTGCAGGAGCACCTTAGTCTAAAGCCTAATGTCATTGCAGAAAGATATAGATTTTACAAGAGGCAGCAACATGCTGGTGAGTCCGTTATATTAGGGTTATCAGAACAATGTGAATTCGGCGATCGTTTGGCAGAACACCTACGCGACCAGCTAGTGTGTGGTATAAGAAGTGAAAATACTCTGAAGAGGTTACTGTCAGAGAAGAATTTGAACTTCAAGAAAGCGAAGGAATTGCAATGGAGATGGCGGTAAGAGATGTTTCGGAGATACAAGGAACGAGAGATCGAGAGATCAAGTCCATAAAAAAGGTCAGTCAAACAAGAAGTTGGATCAGAATTTGAACAATTACGCCGAGTGTTTCGAAGGCGATCTTGATACACTCAACAGAATAACGGCGAAACTCTACCTGATGTCGGATGCAGTTCCGTCTTCTGCAAGCCGCAACAAGTTCCGTTTGCTTTAAGAGAACGAGTGGATAGAGAACTGCACAATGTGGTGAAGAAAGGTATGCGAACACCGGTTGAATGGAGTGATTGGACAGCTCCAATTGTCCTTATCTCGAAGCAAGATGAATCAGTTCGAATTTGCGGCGATTTCAAGGTTACAGTGAATCCACAAATACCCGTCGATTCCTATCCCCTTCCCACAATAGAAAACATGTTATCCAATTTGGCAGGGGGCAGAAAATTTCCAGAATTGATCTACGGACGGCATATCTACAAATAGTGGTAGAAGAAGGATACCGGAAACATCTAATAATCGACACGCAAAAAGGGTTATTTCAATTTAATCGTTTGGCTTGCGGCATTTCTCCAGCGGCTTCCATTTGGCAACGGGCGATAGAACAAGTTTTGAAAGCAATAAAAAACGTAGAGTGCATTTTGGACGATATGATCATAACAGGACCTGATGATGACAGCCATTTGCAGACTCTCCAAGAAGTTTTCGACCGGCTTAAAAAGTATGAATTGAAAGTCAACCCGAAGAAATGTTAATTTTCCCGATATTTCATCGAGTTCTGTGCACATAAAGTTGACAAACATGGTATACACAAGACCGACTCGAAGATCCGTGCAGTTTCCAAATTGCGAAGCTGGGTAGCCCTCGTCAATTATTACCACCGTTTTTTGCCTAATCTCTCTACAGTACTCCACCCACTGCATCAGCCACTTTACAAAAGACAGAAATGGACGTGGTCAACAACGTGTGAGGAAGCATTTCAGAAAACCAAGCAAATCATAACGTCAGATCTAGTTTTGGCTCACTACGACCCCAAATTATCACTGCGTTTACACTGCGGTACTTCGGCCAAAGGAATTTCTCGTGTGTTACTTCTCATGTTTATCCTGAGTTTATCCTGACGGTAGCGAAAGACCTATAAGTTTTGCGTCTAGAACCCTTTCAAAGGCAGAATTTAACTACTCTAAAATTGATAGAGAAGCATTGAGTATTGTTTGGAGTATGAAAAAATTCAACATCTATTTGTTTGCCAGAAAATTTACCCTGATTACAGATTGCAATATATTGGTTTCTATATTCAATCCAAAGAAAGGCATTCCGACAACAGAATGCAACGATACGCCATATTTCTTTCAGGCCATAATTACGACAAAGAGTATCGAAACACAGATACGCAAATGCAGATGGTTTAAGTAGACTACCACTTCCGTCCAAGAATAAACACATCTCTGAAGAGAAAACCGTTTCTACGCATCTCTACTAGAGAATTTTCAAGTATCCTTCAAGCAGATAGCCAAAGAAACCAGGAAAGATCAAATTAGTCGAGTTCACAAAGTCAGGTTGGCCAGATACAGTAGACAAAATTTTATAGCCATACAAATCTCACGAAACAGAATCGTGGCTCCCGAAAATTTCCAAAGAACATTTTTAGAAGAACTGCATAGTGCCCATCCCGGAATGGTAAAAATGAAGAAACTTGCAAAATCTTACGATTGGTGGCCCAACATCGACAAAGATATTAAAACACAGGTTAAAATGTGTGCAGCTTGTCAGGAGACAGGGAAATCTCCAGTGAAAGCTACAATTCATCCATTGGAATGGAAGCGAATTAATATTGATTTCGCAGGTCCGTTCCAAAGACACTTGTGTCTCATTATTGTAGATGCCCATTCCAGATGCCCAGAAATTCCAATTGTGGAACATATCACAGCCCAAAACATTGCAAGAACTGTTCAGCGCGTTTGATATGTGTGGCGTCATTTGCAGTGATAACAGAGTTACGTTTCACTCTGATGAGTTCCAGAAATTTCTAAAGATGCACAAAACTACAAGCTTTTATAAACCTTCGACCAATGGCCTCGCCGAAAGAATGGTTTAGAGTCTCAATCCCAGTCTTAATGGCAATGAAGCACGAAAATTCAACCATGCACGAAACAGTAGCCAGGTTCTTCTTGATGTACCGCTCGACCAAAATTGCCACAACCAACAAAACCCCCGCGTTACTGTTTTTGAGACGTGAAATCAAGACTAGACTCGATCTGGCGAAACCCAACCTCCAAGACATTGTTTACCAAAAAGTAAACACTAAAGATGAACTCTCTCGAAAATCTTCTCTTAGAAGAAGTACTAGTCAGGGACTATAGACAGAAACACGAAAAGTGGATATTTGCCACTATTTCCAGAAAAATTGGGACTTTAAAGTATGAAGTTTCTGTCGACAACACAATCTGGCGACGTCATGTCGATAAAATTCGTAGTTCCCAACCTCTTATCGAAGAAAGAAATCAGTTAAATCAGTTATGAGCGACAATATCATCCTACCAAAGGTTTACACCCCACACCGAATGATGATCGAGTTAGGACTCCCATTTCTTAAGTGACATCTGGCGACCGTGCTGTACCCGGATGCAAGAAAACTGAAAAGAATGTTATTTTAAAGACTGTAAAAGTAAAATTACCTGAGTTTTCCAAAGAGATTTCAATACCTGCACTGTGTTCACCTTCAGCCTGGTTATTCGAGCACCGGTATAAAAATAACGCGTTTAGGTCTATATGTCCAAGTTCCCAAGAAATACGGTTTTGATGAGTAGTGTGATTCCTGTACCTTAAGTTAAAATATCTCTGTGTGCACAATTTATTTATTTAATTCAACTTATTTGTTTGTTGATCAAATATCTGGGATTCTTGTTTACAAACAAAAGGAGTCAATCAACAGTAGAGTTATACTAAAGTTTGGGAATGCTGATCTAGTACAGTTTTATTGCGGTTCAAGCTAATTTCATTAGAGCTGCTGAGTTTCACTAATGGTAAAGCCAAAAAAAAAACATTTCATTTCTAAAAATAGTGTTCTGTTTATTTGAATTTAAGTTAATAAAATGTTTATAGTAACGAGTTTAAATCACAAGAAGTAGTAATTATCTTATAGGAATGGTTATATATGGTTAAACACAACTATAGAACACTGGGTTTTACAAAGACACTCCTGAAGGACGCTTTACTTTGAGGATCAGAGCTTCCATTTATTGTGGAAGTAGCGAATGGTCTCGAACGATAATAGAAAAAAGTTTCATTAATTTAAGTAAGTAACTCGAATTATAAATTTTCTGAGCATATATGCTTCTTTCAGATTTTGTTTTGAATCTATTTATTAAGGTTTAAAGGTTAAAGTCAATTGCTGGTAGCAGATGAGGTACTAAGTACAGTGGTATCGTAGTTTACACCCAAGACAGAAGTCTTTATTTAGAGGGTGAGTGAGTGTGTTTAGTTATGGTAACATCTGTTCGGTATATAGTCTGACTTCCGCTTGTAAATAAGGATGTCGCATATCGTCAAAGTTCGGAGTTCTTTCCTTGAAATGCTGTAGGACACAACAGCAAATGAAAGAACAGAAATATGCTCAAGAGATATGCCACACTCAATGAGCTTGGTTTTTAGAAACTCACGAATTTTATGGTGAGTAATGACACGCCCTATTTAGTAAAAACGCGGATGAAGAAGCAGCTGCGGGAACTTTGCTGAAATGACGTTTAACTGGGCAAACCGTTGAAACTTTTTCTTGACACTGGATAACTTTTGAACCGTGAACGGACACAATAACTCCATAGTCTACAAACGCAAAAAGCGTCGCGTGAAAGATTGAGCTGAGGGTCAAAGCGTGACCTTGATTCTGAGCATAAATTGGCTTTGCGCAGGAGGGCGAAGAAACCGACTAGGATGCACGTAATATAACCCGATTCTAAAAAGCTATCACATATAGAAATAATTGTGGGTGATAATTTTAACGTAATTGTTTTTTTCCTTGCAACTGTCGCGCCCAGCATCCGTTTATAGTCCATAAAGCTGTTATCCTAGTTGGCTCACGGTTGCACAAAAACCACGAAAAGTGGAAAGTTAGATTTGAGCTGCAGCTCTGCTGATTTTTGTTTACAAACATCCTATTTAGAGGTCAGCAAGCTTTGGTGCTCTAGCACAAGCTTTTTCTGTTCCATAACCGCCTTTACTTTTTTTAAAATAATACTTCTTGAACATAAACTTAAAACTTGAAAAATAATGTTATTAAATAAGTTAATAGTTACTACGTTTAATTTGAAAGTTTCGATAATTTTGGATAAAAATTGACTGTTTTACGGGGAGTTTTTTAAACATAAAAAGTGTTATTTTTTAAAGAAAACAGAAAATTATTAAGAATGCGCGAGTAGATCAATGTAAAAACCTACACCACAAGAAAACTCGATATCTTATCTTTTCATTGAGGTTAACATAAAATGGATTCCTGTTGTTATACTTGGTGAAAAGTTTAATGTTGTATACACACTGAAACTGCTTATTCCCTCAAAACAACAGATCAAAATGCGTGTTGCTATGCCAACAGCATGTAAAGCGGCTGCTATCTGTGATTAATGAGCACAGGTGTTTATGTGCAGTGGCATGGCATTTTTCTTGTTTGACTAAAATAGCATCTATATTTAGCTTTGTGCATCTGTGGTAAAGTAAGAGTGGGGAGCTTTATAAAATGTGATTTTGTGTTAATTTACGAAACGGGAATCCAAAAATAAATTGTTGAAAGTTGTGTCTAGATAATTTAAGATTACTCATACAAATTGTCAGTTCATTTTATAATTTATAATTTGAGTAAAATTAACTCAAAATTCATGAAAAACTGTTGCTTTAATGCCTAAATTTGCTAGGAGATGTGTTTGCGCTCATGGAATAAAGCTGCAAGGCCATATCAATGTAAACAAAAGATCAGCTAAGTCTAAATTTCCATTTCATAACAGCTGCGGGCTGGATATCCTAAAAAGGTATGCAGATAAATAAGCGATATATGGCGAAATTTGCTCTTCTGAAGCTAGCAAAGCTGGCACATGAACCAGATCACAGAAAATAAAATATTTATTGAATATTGATTTACGCGTTTTCCAGCTGTTAGGAGCGTAATAAGACAATCTGGCACTGACTGCTAATTGATTCCTTAAGCCATCTGTAAGTACTAGAAGCTCATTCCGCTGGCGGAATGTTAAACACTTGACAGAAATTAAAACGCAAAACTACTTCCTTCAGAGGGTTATATCTTAAATAATATATTGCAAACAACACAGCTTGAATACGTCTTATAAGTCGAGTAGTGTTTGGTTGTTGTTGACTCAAAGTTTTTTTCGCTGGTCAGGTATACGCCGTGTTATCTATTTACGCAGTGAGAGCTCGCACAAAGCTCACTGCGCAAATGTGTATTCTGTGATGTCGATAAATGTTACGCATTTACTTGCAACAATGACACTCTTTTCACATGGCGTTTTAACAAAGAAAACGATATCAAAGACGAAAATAAAAAGTGACCTGCACATGTTCAGATCAAGCTCTTCATAAGTCTCAAGTTTCATGGTCGTAGGGCCCATAGTGTGAGAGAAGAAGAAGACCCAAAAAAATCGGAAAAACTGTCAAGAAGAAAAAAAGGACGAATTTCGCTCGCACAAATTCATATAACCCTTGCAAGCCAAAGGCTGGCCAAGTGTTAAAAAGGGCAGATTAAGTTTATTAACATGGGAAAGCAACTCTTTTCACTTATGCACAGTGTTCAAACGGCTTAAACAATCACTGATAGTATTCCTACTTCCTGGCAAATGTCTTGCTGTTATATGGAAATTAAAGGAGGCGGATAACAAAAACAGTTCGCGTAAATATTCCATAGCATAGGGGGGTTGATGTCGAGCGATTGATAAAAGTGATAACCTGGGTATTATCTGAATACACAATGACCCGCTTATTCGCATATAGGTGATCAAAGTTCCTTGCCGCGATAAAAACTAGAATCAATTCAAGAATATTTATATTGCTTCTAATAGCGTTTGGGCAATCAAAGTGAGACCAGTTATTACTAATATTATGCACATCCGGAACACAGTGCGAAGCCTGCTCATCAAATGAACCTGCTAAGCAGTGCCCATTAAAATAAACACCATATTCAAATAAACTACTATCTGTTTGTAATATCCTCAGATCAACAGGGTCATTGTCCAGAATTTTGACCTCACCATTAAAATTCGGATGGTCTATACAATCCAGCCAAAATTGACAGTCTAGTTTAAAACACTTATTCAAAAGAATATAATTATTGTTAAGCCTAACTGAGTTTACCAAGTTAATTATTCTACGAGAAAAAGTTCTGCCCAATTCACAACTGTATTCGCGAAGGATAGGTGACCGGCAAGACGTCACAGTTCTTTTTGGTCACTTTTTACGCATAAGAAAAGACAGTAATTAGTCCTTAATATTGCCAATTTTATCCTTTGGCAAACTAACTGCCATATAGACAGAATCCAGAATAAGCCCCGAGAACGTTTGCGCTGCGTTGGACTTACAACTTTTTTTCCAGCTGATACCAAAACCAAGGGCAATTAGAAGACGAATAAGGGTCCTTTGCGCTCTAACACATTCATCATATGAATAGGCTATAATAAGAGAAAATCGTCTAAACAATTAATAATACACTTGTATCCCATTCGCTACACCATTCTCGAAATCGCGTTACTATTTCTCTGAATAATACCAGGTGAAGAACTGCAACCGAAACACAAGAAATTATCCACGTAGTACGAGTAATTTGATTTATCCAGGGGACCTAAATACCATTTTAGTCCTTGGAGCGTTCTGTGAGAAGGATGCACCGGAACACTACCGTACGCACGACTGATGTCTACGGAGGCAAAAACGCATCCGATTTTAACAAATTTTGACGCATAGTCTAGTCTTATAACACATTTTTTTCGTAATTTATACTGTCATTTACAGAGATATCAAACAGTCTACTACAGTCTGTAATGGGTCTTAAGTCCTCTGAATCCTTTTTTGCAACTACACCACACGCATGGATGCATTTTGGTTTTCACGAACACAAACTAAGTTTACCTTCAGCAATTTCCTCAGACAACAATTTATCCATTTTTGGTTTTGCAATGTTATTTTACGCGGACATATAGTTTTCACATTCGTATCCTTCAATTTCGGACACCGGCTTGTCAGTAATTTTGCCATTTTTAACACCGTCAAGAAAGTAATCGCGATCGATATCCCCTTCAAAATTATATTCCCAGACACAAGGCTTAAGCGTTGAATAAACATCCTCTATAAAGTGGCTTTTTTAAAAGCAGGAGAGAGTCCTTTATTAATACTTATTTCGGATTTGTCCGGAGAGCGTCCGGCGCGCACAGGAAAGAGTCCAATATGTTCAGCATCTGTAATATTTCAATATTTGTTTGACTGTTAAAAGGATTTACACGTTGACATGGGATGATTCCCACTGCAAACGACGCATTTGTGCTCGTATTTACACGTTTTGATTCTACAGGCATGGCCGTTGTTGTAACACATGCATTTTTTACCCATGGGATTAGGTTTGTGGTCATTACGGTCTTTAAAAGCTCTCGGTTTTTCCTGATAACAGTTCGCCAAGTGTGAATCCGAGTCGAGTGGCCAGTATCCGGAGCGCCCTACGGACGAGTATGCCATAATGCTCTCCGATGTGAAATGTTGGGTTATGAATGATAAGTGACGTGCATATGCTAGTGCATTAGAATCTTCCGACATGAGCTTATTTTCCAATATCAACCGTACATATGCTCGCTGGATGATAAATCTGAATACCCTTTTCACCCTCAATAAATTCGTAGGGACGATGAACCAGAAAATTTGGTTTATTAGCAACAGGTAAGTGTAAAGATAAGTTAGCAGGTTGCCCAACAGAGTGGTCATAACTGTTGTGTTATGTTGGAGATTTGCAATATTTGCTGTTTTATACAATTTTATTGGAAATATGTCAGACTAAATAATTAAACTAATATAAACAAAAAATATAAACAATACTAATTTCAATGATATCGAACTTTTTAAAAAGCTTTCAGGATTTGAAAAGTTATCTTTGAAAAACCGATTGTAGTCAGGACTTCAGGACAGAATCTGTCATTATAGCTCACTTTTTGCTTACATATATGAAGAATTATTAATCCAAATAAATAAACCACTATACATCTGCAACCTTGTAATACATTTGTGTGACAGACATTTTGAGTAAATATAACAAGTTTTTGTGACTGTGTTTTAAAGTGTAAATTATTGTAACCAAGCAATCGAAAAAAAAAACAAAAAAGCTAAAATAAAAACAACAGCAACAACAAACAAACAAAAGCAATATTGTGATTACAATATAAGAATAAATAAAATACATATTGAGAGTGTATTATATTTCATGGAAATAGACATCCTAGGAAATTTGTCACCCAATAATGTACCTCGGACCGAAGGAAATAATATTGAAAAGTGTTGGACATGTAAGAAACTAAAATCTTGTGTTGAGCTAAGGCTCCGAGGTGATAGACAGTGCAAAAAAATGTCACGAAGAAAATGTTGCTGCTTTGAAAAGAATGCATACACCTTTTAATGAAGGAATGTCTCAAAAAGCAAGCGAACACAAATGATAGTTTGAAAGAAACAACAGAAATAATAATTCATCGACTTGATAACTTTGAAGAAACGCGTAACCTGACAAAAGAACCCCCAGAAAGCTATATAATTGATAAATCATCAAACACCTATGATAGAATTACTTGGGATTTCAATGTGACCAAACCGAAAATGACAATGAAAACAAAATCCGATGGCTGTATTGCAGACGCAGCTGAGAAAAAATCTGACACTGAGGTCATTACAGAATCTGAACAAGAATTAGCAAATAAACAAGACACAACTGATGCAAATCAAACGACGAGAAAAACACACAGTAAGGATGATGTAATACAAAGTGGAACCTCAGAAAGGAGAGACAATCTAGACCAGTAACAGGAAAGTGTTAATAATCTTGAAGAAACACATACAATAGCGAAATATGCGAGAATAGTTGAACAAAGATCACCAGTAAAATCCAATGATAATTTAGATGAGTTAGCACTTGAAGAGTAGACAAGGCATGGCAGTTAGTAACTCGTAAAAAATCATCAGGAAATAAAATTAACAACCAAAAATTACAGCAATCGACACATAATAATGTGATAGGCAAAGCCAAAACTCTGGATTGAAAACATTAAACAGTAGACAAAGAATAGCTAATTTATTCGTGACACGATTTGACCCACCGGTAACTGAAAAGAACATAAAAAGGTTACCTCACTAAAACCCTTAACCTTGACATCAAAGTGGAAAAGTGCAAATAAGATATGACACTTACGCTTCTTTTCACATCACATGCCAATGTGCACAGCCAGAGATTTTTATGAGTAGCGAGCTTTGGCCGGAAAGCACTCTTGTTAGATGGCGACAACCGAGAAATCTAAATGGCGCAAATTAAGATAATATCATGTAATTGTAGAGGCCTACCAAAGGACAAAAAATCAACTTTTTATCGACCTGAAATACATGAATTAATCAAAGATTGTGATACATTGTGTCTACAGGAAACATGGTTCACAAAACAAGACCTTGACAAAACCAATGGTCTGTACAATGGAATGCACGGAAGTGGAACAAGTACCACGGATTACAGAAATAAAGTACTACAAGATCATGCACCAGGCGGCGTTGCAATTTTATGGAATTCAAAATTAGATGATAAATGCAATGAAATACATTGATTTAGGTATAGACTGGTGTTGTGGAATAAAGATAAAAGTTAATGATAAACAATTTATAACACTTTAACGTTTATATGCCGTATCAATGTATAGAAAACGAAGATGAATATGGATTTAAATTGGAACAATTAAAAACAATAATTGAGGAAATTGAAACTTCTTGTTTCACAATCGTAGGAGACCAGAATGCAAATACATATCTAGGTAATATATCAAGGTTTGGACACTGTTTTCATGCTTTCTGCAAAGATAACGCTGATTCAATCATCAAAATATAGACTACATGCAGATACTTACACATTTACTTGTAGCAGATGGGGTACAGCTTCCTGGCCAGATCACATTATAAGTAGTGAAGACTTTGACAATGCCGTTACAGACATGGAAGTACTTTATAGGATATCTCAAGAAGACCACATTCCTGTGTCAATGAAAATAAACTGCACGAACATTCCAGACACAAATGTTAAAACACACAACGCTGTAAATGCAACCAGTATCAAATGGATTGACCTGAAGCCAGAAGAAAAGACCAAATATAAAGAGCTCACTGATACAGAATTATCTAAAGTGAATGTAAATGCAAATGCTCTATCTTGCAGAGATATAAATTGTAAAAATCAAGCCCACAGAGAGTTTATTGATTCCATGTACAATCAAATTATTGCAAGTCTCACTACATCTGCAGAAAAAGTAACCAAATATAAAAGCATAAAAAAGAGTATGTCTCAGAATTGTACATGTCTCAGATATGTTCGAAATATGGAAACATGCAGGTAAACCCAGACAAGGGACTATATATGATAAATACAGAAAAACTAAAGCTAGATTTAAGTATGCGACACGATATATCAAGAAACATGAGAATCAACTGAGAAAAGAAACCCTTGCAAATAAACTACAAAAATTATCAGTAAAGAACTTTTGAAGGAGGTCAACACGATGACCAATACAAAAATACCTTTACTTTCGTCAATTGATGGAATTACAGGAGAAGAAAACATTGCCAGATTATTTCAAAATCACTATAGCAACTTGTTTAATAGTATTAAAAGTGATTACAACTACCCAAAGAGGGATAAACACACAAATGAACAGAAAGAAATAGGAGTCAGTATTGAGGAAATTAAGAAAGTAATAACTGAACTACCTGAAACTAAATCATGACCGAATTAATGCGGAACATCTAAAATATGCATCAAATAGACTAATACCTTTACTGAGCTTATCTATCACTTCGATGATTACCATGGGTATTTACCTAAAGATATACTGAAAGTTACACTTGTGCCTATAATTAAAAACAAAGTACAATCTATTTCCTCCTTTGATAACTATCGGCGAATTGCATTAGCAACAACGAACAACGAACCCAAACCAATTTGGTTTTAAAAAATCACGGAACAGACCAGTGTATTTATGTGCTCAAAGAAGTTATAGACATGCATAAATCCCTTGATGTCACCGTATTTGTGTACTATCTGGATATAAGTAAAGCATTTGATCGTGTAAATCATGATAAGCTATATCAAATACTAGACAGAAAAGGTGTGCCGGGGTATATACTGGTGTGAAAATCAACGTTTTTATATTAAATGGTGTGACACAATGTCGGAATCATTTCGTGTATCAAATGGAGTAAGACAAGGAGGTATATTGTCACCACACTTCTCCAACGTTTATATAGATGAACTTAGTGATACTTTACGGAAATGCAAGACTGGATGTTGTGTAAACGAAGTACTTTTAAATCATATAATGTATACAGATGATATGGCACTTATTGCACCTTCGGTCAAACGATTAAAATGTTTGCTAAGATTGTGTGAAAATATAGCTAATCGTCTAGATATAAAGTTTAATACACAAAAAAGTGTTATAATCAAATATGATAAATACATGTAACTTTCCAACATTTTACTTGAATGGCCGTGAACTGAAAGAAGTCAATGAATATAAATATCTTGGGTGTATTATAACAAATGAAGCAAGAGATGATAAGGATGTTGAAAGACAAATTCGTACATTCTATGTTCTATGCTCAAGGAAATAAACTTATACGAAAATTTGGACTGTATACCATTGATGTTAAAATAACATTGTTTAAAAGTTATTGCACAAATATGTATGCGCCGTATCTGTGGCATTTGTACAAGAAAGTGACTATAAGAAAACTACAAACAGCATATCATAATATATTGAAACAATTTATGGGTTTAACAAAAAATATGTCAGTACAAGTATGACTTGTTACTTCTTCAATGTCAAATCGTGCATGTCTGTGATGAGAAATTTTATATATAAATTTATGCAACGTTTAGGTAATTCACAAAATGTAATAATAAAGAATATTCTTCAGACCAGTGTGCAACACACATCTAACATTTGGAAACATATGTATAAAGAATTATATTTAAATTATATGTAAATATATATATATATATATATATAAGCTACGGAAAAAAATACACGGGAGAATCTAGAAGTGCATATCTGGGTGATAAAACGTTTATTGAGAAATTATACTATGAACTCGGATACATGTTATGTTGTGGATATTCCATCATGTATGGTAAGACTATCGTTCTTAAGTCTAATAAGCGTGGTTCAACAACTGCCTTCAACATTTGATTTCTTTGCTCAGAATGCCTTTTATTCTGATTTTATAGTCGTTTCAAAGGTCAAATTGCACCACGAGTTTTTCCAGTTTTCTTGAAAGACCTAGTGCTTTAGTGGTTTGTTCAGATTATGTTCTGCTAAGACAGGTAATGAATAACGGCTATAGCACCGGATGGTTCGATATACGAAGGGGTGTGAGACAGGGTTGCGGTCTCTCCTGCATACTCTTTGTTCTCGCAGTCGAGTTCATGGCCCAAATGATACGAGACAACGACAAAATCATAGGCTTGAAGGTCGGAAAAGGGGAATTTAAGTTAACTCATTTTGCCGATGACACAACAGGTATTTTGGGTAGTATTGAATCAATTCCAGAATTTTTTCAAACGCTAGAAAATTTTGCAAGCCAGTCAGGTCTTAAAATCAACAAAGATAAAACTTTACTTATATGGCTGGGACCTTGGAAAAAAAGGAAAGGCGCTTATGATTTAGAAGTGTCCCGAAACTGTTTCAACATGCTTGGAATCTCCCTTGGATATGACCTTAAAAAATGCAACGAAAAGAACATTATCGATAAAATTGCAAAAATGAGAGAAAAGTACCTATTTTGGTCTTGTAGAGGACTCAGCCTGTTAGGAAAAATTCTAATAACTAAGTCACTTGGAATATCTAACTTAATTTACTCCCTTTCTAACACTAGCTGTGACGCAGGCTACATAAAGCAAGCACAAAAAGAAACTTCATCTTTTTTATGGGGTTATTCTACACCAAAAGTTAAACATACCACTATAATAAGGAACTATGATGAGGGTGGACTAAAAGCAATTGACATCCAATCACAGAATATGGCTCTCAAACTTGCTTGGTTACCAAAATTAATGCAACGAAAAAAGTGGTCAAAAGTAGTAAATTATTACTTAGATAAGGTTGGTGGCCTAAGTTTATTAATGCATTGCAACTTTGACGTAAAAAAACTCCCTCATATGCCTCCCTTTTATCAAGATATCTTACAAGCTTTTAAAACAATATTTCAAACCTCGACAATGTCTAAGCAATTACTCTGGAACAATCAAGATATACTTATAGATAATAAACCCATATTCTTTAAGAACTGGTTCCAAAACGGAATTGTTTTTATGCAAGATCTAATGAATAAAAATAATAGATGGCTGACATGCGATGAACTAACGAGGAAATATAACATCAAAGTTAATTACCTAACATTAACTAGCATTCAACAAGCAATTAAGCAACAAATTTTACCTAATCAACTCTGTGCTTTAGGAAGTTGCATATTTAGCACTAGAAGTGGTCAGCGTTTAAATGTAATAAATTGTAAGTCAAGGGATTTTTATAAGGAACTAGTGAAACAAATAAGTCAACCCCCGACTAGCTTAAAAATGTGGAAGAATAAGGGGATAGATCTTACCCTAGTAAACAAAAGTATCAAAATATCAAGAGATTCATGTCGCGATAACAAACTACTTTCCTTCCAGTTCAAGATATTAAACGACATAGTAGCCAACAACAAAAATCTGGAAAAATGGGGAATTAAATTAGACAAAAATTGCTCTGAATGTAATGTAGTAGAAGATAATTTCCACCTGTTCATAAATTGTCCTAAAACAGTGGCAATAATAAGAAAAGCGTGGCAACTCCTTGGTCTTAAAGGCTTCCACGCTACTGAGTTTCTGTTAGGATCTTGTAACAACGCTGAAAACCTTATTTTTCTTCTTTTAAAATACCGAATATGGGATACCCGATTCCGTAATTTAGCCTTCAATTATTCGACCTTCATGCATGAAGTAAGCATGTACATGCAAGTAGATAAGATTATCTTAGACGACGATAAATACCATAGGAAATGGGGATCGTGTTCCATCAAGGACAATTGAAAAACGGATCTTGCTTTCTTTTCTTTTTTTTTTCTTCTTATTACCTCGTTAATGCATACCTACATTGGTCAAACCATATGGACGTCCCAAAAAACCCCACGACACTTCTGCACACTCCTTGTGTTTCATGTCTGCTTTTTCGTACAAACGTTTACTACATCATAGATGCGAGTAAAGTTATAGACAATTGTTAAAACTACTGCAGTATTGTCTGGGTGCTGCGACACCAAGCGATGTGTAAACTGTGTGTCTGCAAAAGGTTTCTGAAAGGTTTTTGGTGTAAATGTGCGAGTAATTGATGTGACGTACAATGTCTTCCTTTTTCAATAAAAAAAAAAAAAAAAAAAGACAGGCATTTCTCGATAGGTTTCACAATAAAGTCTACACTTTTAGAGATGGTCTCGATGAACTTTACGGAATGTCTATTGATAGCGAGTAGGGTGAAAACAAGTGTTCTGGTACACGTTGGGCAAGAACCAATAAGGGTTCTGGAACAGGTTGGGGCAGAACCAATAAGGGTTCTGGCACAGGTTAGGCCAGAACGAATAAGGGTTCTGGCACAGGTTGGGCCAGAACCAATAAGGGTTCTGGAACAGGTTGGGCCAGAACCAATAAGGGTTCTGGAACAGGTTGGGCCAGAACCAATAAGGGTTCTGGAACAGGTTGGGCCAAAACCAATAAGGGTTCTGGAACAGGTTGGGCCAGAACCAATAAGGGTTCTGGAACAGGTTGGGCCAGAACCAATAAGGGTTCTGGCACAGGAAGTGACGTCATTCTGTGTAGACCGGAAGTGACGTCATAGGTGTAGTCAAGGTAACGAAGTAACGTAGTCATGGTAACGAAGCGTAGCCTTGGTAATGTTTGGTAGTCATGGCAACATAACTATGATAGTCATGGCAATCCTAGAGAGGACCTCTAGGAACATATTACGTCATAGTATTGTTCGACAATTTTTTTGAACAAGTTCAACAAATTGTTCAACAAGTTGTTCAACATGTTCAACATGTTCAACATGTTCGACAATTGTTGTTCAACAAGTTGTTCAACATGTTCAATAAGTTGCATATAAAGCTAAGTTTAAAGACTTTCTCATCATTTGAATAGTGTAGGTTGAACCGAAAGGATGTATAAATGCAACATTTGTTCGAAATCTTATAATTGGCCACAAAGTCTTAAAAGACACTTAAAGGTTGCTCACACTTCAGAAGTGGATGAAGAATTGGATATGGAAAACCCTGTAAAACTACCTTTCACGGAAACTTTAGATGAGTCTTCTATCGAAAGTCAAAGCGTCAACATAGCTGAAAAGAATGCACGTGCTTGTACAGAATGTGGTGCATTATATAACAGCGAAGAAGCTTTGCTCAAACATATGGAGAGGTGTGGTAAGGATGTTGATGACAGGAGTTCTGAAAGTGAGTCAGAAACAGACTCTGAAAGTGAGTCAGAAATAGACTCTGTTTGGCATGATATAGTTCAAGAAGTCTACGATGACTATGATGACAAATTTCAAGAAAAGGTTTTAGAATATGAAGAACAAGGACTTGAAAATGCGCGTGAAATAGCAAGTTATGACCTTCGACCCATTTATAAGCATGGACTAAAACAAATGAGACTGTTCAACTATACCCAGCGTCTAGAACAAAACCAACATTATCAAAAGATTTTAGAGGACTTTAATTACTTTGTTGATGAAAAACATTATAAGTATTCAAAGGCACTAAAAGCGGCAATAAAGGGAAAACAATGCATTCTTTGAAGTGATACTAGATATGGAGGAGGAGGAGGAGGAGGAGGATGGTAGCAGTGACGAAGAAAGTGGCATGGACAATGAGGTGCAACAGAGTGAAACAGAAGCAGAAGAATTATAATTAATTTTGTATTATTATGTATTTTATTGAAGTATTGTATCATTATGTATTATATTCAAGTATTTTATTATTATGTATTATATCCAAGTATTGCATGAGAAAAATAAATAAGTTGAAAAGCATCATATTATTAAATATTACAAATATTTACAATTATGATAAAAACAAAACTATTTCAAATACATATTATGCCAATACATGTACCTACTCATAAGAAGTTAAATTGATAAGTTTATAAATGTTATAAGAGCTAACTTTACATCAACATAGATAATGTTAATTCATTTCATAGTCATACTGTTAAAATTGTATACAGTCGCATATGACTTTCTACTCAACCATCTTCTGACAGTCACTACATTTATACACATCCATTTTCTGAAGCAAGAGATCCACTGACGTCATTTGATTCTTCAGCATTTGCCAGTCTTTCAATGACAACAAAATTCCCTTCTTGGTAGGATATAACCTCCCAGATGCATGATTCGTAATATATTTACGAATGTTAACCATCACTTTCTCTTGATATTTCACCAATTTAATATATGATTCTCCATTAATGGGTATCATAGCCAGTGAATCGTCTACACGCATCTTCTTCATGGTGGTATCAGCTTTACGCTCCGGTTCTCGCTTCATATTAGGCTCTGTCTTAATTTTTCGCATTTTACACGACGCCGTCTTAGCTGGTAACTCATCTCGTTTTATCTTTCTAAAATGTGGTCGCTTTTGATGCTGCTGACGTGACTTCACCTTGGACTCTACCATGGGCACTACCTTAGACTTTGCTGTAGGTATTGTCTCAGGCTTTGCTATAAAATTTTCTGCAGGCATCGTCATAGATGGTAGTTGTTGTTCACTCACTGCAGACATGTTCAGTCTTCAGTATCTTGATACAGAATGTGCGTTATGTCTGAGGGCAGGTGCCTTTTATGCTCTATAGTGAGTTGTCTTAATATGTTGAACAACAACCTGTTGAACATGTTGAACAACATGTTGAACAACAACATGTTGAACATGTTGAACATGTTGAACAACTTGTTGAACAATTGTTGAACTTGCTAAAAAATTATTGAACAATACCATGGCGTAATATGTTCTAAAAAAATAATTCAAACACGTGTTTGAAATGGGGCTTGTCAAAAACTAAATTTGTTAAAGTTGGTTTAGAACCCTGATTTGTACCCTACTACACCATGGTAAAATATTAAAACTTATTTTATACATTATATGTTTTCCAAAAAGTACATTGTTAAATGTGCTTTAGAAGTGTCATTTTCCAACTACTATAACATAAAACATAACATTGAGCTTAACGTAGGGAAAATCCCATTCCTTCTCAAATTTATTGATCGTTCCCACGCTCTGAACGAGTGCACTCTGAAATTTATCAATCGGTTTCCTCCCCACACTCTGAGACCTTTCATATACTTATTCCTATGCTGTGTGTGTGTGTGTGTGTGTGTGGTTATTGTAATGGAACCATTGAAATATGACTAATTAAATATTATCAGTGAAAATAGACATAGAAATGTAGTTACTATGTAAAAAAAAAACAAAAAGTCACATAATGTCACATAATGTCACAGAGTCACAAAAGTGAACAAAAAAAAAAGTTTGCCCCGATGTGGGATCGATCCCATAACTCTCAGGTTGCTAGCCGTCTGGTCTACCAAGTGAGCTATCACGGCTTGTCTGTTGAACGATCTGATAATGACATACATACGTTAGACTAATGAGGGGCTCTGTATTAGATCTCCTTTTAAATGTAGAGGGTGCTGATGAGCATTAGGTCCAACAAAGCTGCTTCCGGATCTGAGACTACAGTGAAAACCTTAGTAAACAACAATTTTATCGAGTGTTTTAAACATGATTTCGTAAGCATTTTAGTTGCTATTACAATGGATTACGGACATTGGACATTAAAGCAACTGAAAGAAGAATGAAGGACAAGAAATGCACGCATAACTGAAAAAAGCAGAATCAGTAGAAGTACGAAGCGCTTTGCTTCATTTAGTCTGTTTTATGAATGCAAAACTTTGAAGAAATGTCCGTTAATGTCAAGTCCTATAATTTCTGACTCGAGCTGTTTAAACAAAAACATATTCTTTAGCAATATTCATAAAAGAAAACAAAATATTGCTATACTCACGATTTGGCATTTATTCTAAGCATCGCGTTTACCACATGGTGCCTGTGGTGCACTGACAGTGTGTTTATATTGACCTTGAGCTGTAAAAACTTATGCATCTTTCAACGCATTCCAGGCTTGAGTCATACGACAGAAACCTGGATTTTTCAAGCCAAAGCGTTCCCTCCGAGCAGTTTTCTATGCACACTCCAGTAGCCACATCTTACAAGGATATCAACAAATGTTCCTTACAAACAACACTGTATTTTTTTTGCTCAAATTTCTCACGTTTTATAGCTATTACCCAGATTCCTTTTAGACCTTCTTCTTTAGGAAACCAATGTCTCCCACGATTTGAGTATTTTGGAACTGAACAACACGTACTAGACATCTTAATTCACAAAATAAATTCACTTTCAACGATAAACACACGGTTCTCAATATGGATGCTTGATGTTTGTTGGATCTAATCGCATTGCGCATGCGCCAGTTTCCATGGCAATACAGAGCTGCCCATTATGTTCACATAGCAATTACATACTCCTTACATAGTCATATAGCCATATGATGTTACATAATGTTACATAGTGTTACATGATGTTACATAGTGTTACACGATGTTACAAAAAAATTGTCGTCTGCCCTTCTGTCCTCGTCTGCCCTTGTCTGAACGTCTGTCTGCCATCCATCATTATAACGTCACTGTTTTAATATGGGCGTTCTAAAACAGTCGTGACGTCATTTTATAGGGTCTGTCCCGACTGCCGCCGGGTGTGTTTGAAAGGGGGCGGGGATTACTCATTTTGTATTATACACTGTATTATTATATTCATTTCATAAATACACCAAGTAAAACTGGAAGCAGATGACCGACCCTGCAAAGTGCAAATGTTGTGTGATGTGTGAAAGAAAACAAAGGAGTTATTCTAGATCTAACTCGTATCGTGCCTGTCTCATATTTATTACACTGAAAAGTATGAGGAAAACGTGTAAAATTTCAGTGACTCGCCAGCGTCCTGTTTCAGCAGGAGTGGAACTTAAATCTAGGGGAGCCACTACCAATCGCGATGCACAAAAATTTAATAGCATACTCATACTAACAATAACATCTTAATTATTGGTATTAGGTGACAAAATCAACGGTCGTCTGTTCAAGACATTTTGAAAAGGGTGACTACAAATCAACACCGGTGAATAAAACACTGAAGAAAGATGCCATACCCCATATATTTGTGTGGCCTAAGAAAACTGCAAAAAAGAGAAAATCTCAAAAGAAACGCTGTATAAGCGTTCCGTCCAGCGGCAGTTCAGAGGAGTACTTCATTTGTTTATCTAATAATAATAATATTATTATTATTATATTGTAAAGGACAATAGTAGCAATTGTAATTGGAGATGACATGAATAAGAAAAATTCAACATCTAATAACATTCAGAGTAAAAATAATCCTAAAAACAATTAAAATTTATTTCAGAGAATCTGTCGAAGATGTAACAGATGTGCACACTTCGGACACAGACAGTGCGGAGGAGAGTCGTACGGAAATGCGGTTCCAAGAAATGGAACAATCACTCAAAGAAAAAGAACTTGAAATTGTACGTCTTAAAGCGATGATGACAAGCACATTAACTTTTACACGGGCTTTCCAACATATTTGTCTTTCATAACATCTTTAACTTTGTGAAGCCAGCAGCCCAAAACATGGAGAGCGCTTATTACAAAAGCAATGGAACCTTCACTTTACGTGGAAGACCACGGACAATCGTACTCATTGATGAGCTCTTTTTATTTCTCAATAGAGTGAGATTTAACCTACTGGAAGATGATCTAAGTGTTAGATTTGGTATTTCAAAGTCATCTGTTAGCAGGTTAATTATCACTAAAAAAAGTACAGTGACCTCTCAATCTTTAATTTTTGTGAAACCAGGTCCAGATAATAAGACGCATGATGATGTTACCTTTCACAGTAAGAAATTTACACATTTATCATTTTTCGTTCATACTTCACTGTATGTATAGCGCTGTAGGATTGTTGTCAGCCACTTTTCGAGACATTGTTAATACAGTATTTGATAGTGTATTTGATGATAACATTTAAATAAGTTGAGGATAACAGAGAGTGAACAAATATAAAGAAAAGGGCGGGAATTAAACTTTATTCTGTGTTTTATTCCTGTTTAAACCATCGTTTAAGAGAGGGTAAGTTCATTTATTCTTAGTAATAAAGATACTAAAGATGACAGTACCTCTAATGTCACTTATGTATCCTTCGCTGAAGCATTTCATTCCCTTTCCCAAATAATTTTCTTCAGAGGATTTGGACCTGTTTTTAACGTAATTTTAACAAAACCTTGTGTAAAATAAGGCACACAAGTCAAGTCATTTGATGGTATCGAGCCAGCCATTTTTCACGTTTTTGTTTACATTCGTGCACCAACAGCCTCGATCTGGATCTTGTGACGTCAGGAAATTCCGAAAATTAAGACTTGGCGAGATTTGGTGAAATGTTGCTCTCCTGGGGGGGGGGGGTCGACTTACTCTGTGCCTGCTACTTGCTGCCTCTCTCTCTCCCTGTGAGAAAGTCTCACGGTTTGCCTCTTACTTTAATTGTTTCTCACGCTGTGAACTCTTTCATCTCTTGAGTTTTGCCACCTGTTTTAGTGTAATTGTTTCTCACGCTGTGAACTTTGTCATTTCTTGATTTTTACCACCTGTCCTGTGACAAACCGATTTTGCATGTGATCGAATTGCTGTGTGTAACTTATGCTCACTTGGCGTGCTGACTTGAATGTTGCTCGCCTAGAGAAGGGGGGGGGGGAGGTCCTCTCTAGGATTGCCATTACTATCATGGTTATGTTGCCATGACTACAACACATTACCATGGCTACGCTTCGTTACCATGACTACGTTACTTCGTTACCATGACTACACCTATGACGTCACTTCCGGTCTACACAGAATGACATCACTTCCTATGCCAGAACCCTTATTGGTTCTGGCCCAACCTGTTCCAGAACCCTTATTGGTTCTGACCCAACCTGTTCCAGAACCCTTATTGGTTCTGGCCCAACCTGTTCCAGAACCCTTATTGGTTCTGGCCCAACCTGTTCCAGAACCCTTATTGGTTCTGGCCCAACCTGTTCCAGAACCCTTATTTGTTCTGGCCCAACCTGTTCCAGAACCCTTATTGCTTCTGGCCCAACCAGTGCCAGAACCCTTATTCCTTCTGGCCCAACCTGTTACAGAACCCTTATTGGTTCTGGCCCAACCTGTGCCAGAACCCTTATTCGTTCTGGCCCAACCTGTGCCAGAACCTTTACTGGTTCTGGCCCTGTGCCAGAACCCTTATTCCTTCTGGCCCAACCTGTGCCAGAACCCTTATTCGTTCTGGCCCAACCTGTTCCAGAACCCTTATTGGTTCTGGCCCAACCTATTCCAGAACCCTTATTGTTTCTGGCCGAACCTGTGCCAGAACCCTTATTGGTTCTGGCCCAACCAGTTCCAGAACCCTTATTGGTTCTGGCCCAACCTGTGCCAGAATTCTTATTGGTTCTGGCCCAACCTGTGCCAGAAACATTATTGGTTCTGGCCCAATCTGTGCCAGAATCCTTATTGGTTCTTGTCCAATCTGTTCCAGAACCCTTATTGGTTCTGGCCCAACCTGTGCCAGAACCCTTGTTTTCACCCTACTGATAGCGTTTCCGCTGACGTAGATTCGGGCGATTTTGTTTTTAGACATGGTGCTGTTTGTGATAGGCTTGGTTTTTCACAACAGTTCCAAAGAGTTCAGAGCTTTATCAGTCTAATGCCCCGGTAAAAAAAGTTATGGTTGTATGCTGGTGTCTACAATGACACAAACAGTTGTGCCAGAAGTGCGAAACATTTTTTCCAATCGCATATGGCGAGGACAGCTTCATCATCCGAACCAGTTCGTCCTGTTAACAGGGTAGAAGCAAACTTGATTCACGAATATACCAAAAAGCAATATCAACCAAGGAAAACTTATGAACGAAAACAACATAGAAAAAGGCTGGAAGGTTCGGTGTACACTCTGTGGTTCAAACAACCATCACAAAAACAAGTGTCATGTTACTACTAAACCAGACACCAATGATGCAAGCACTGAAACCAAAAATGCAAACACACATCAAACAACATCTTGATCTGAGTGACAGCTCACATGTAGCAGTAAAATGTAGTGAAGGGGTTAAACTACATACTCTTTTGGACACCGGAGCCAATTGTAACTGCATCAGTGTTGAGGCCTTCAAACGCCTTAGGCAGTGTGACAAAACGGATGTCGAATATTAAAAATTCAGTCATGCACAGTCGATAAATACACGCTGGTCGTGCTCGATGACTGCGTTGTCGATCCGCAGACCCAAAATGTTGTTTATGTTGATGTTAAGGGGAGCATCCCTAATACAATCGACGGTTTAGCCCGTCCAAACCACAGAATACAAGTTCTCGGCTTATTTATGGCAAATACACTGAACACTTCAAAGAACAACAAGATACCAATACGTTTGATGAACCCTTTAAAATCACCAATTAAACTGAAGGCAAAAACATAAATAGGTATATAGGAACTTTTAGTCATCTCAGCTCAGCTGATAGCATTAGCCTCGTGGAAGATACGGATCAAATCATAGACTCACCATTTCTGAACCTTGTCTCTGATGGTAAAGCTACAAATCAAACAAACCTTGGAACTGAAAAACATAAAATTCAACCTCAATACATCATCATAATCTTGGCTTTGAGGAGGCTCGGACAAATCTTAAGGACTCTATTGATCTGTGTCAGTCAGATCCCACTGATGTTCAAAAGGATCAACAGCTTGACGTTCTTGCAGACCGTCGAGGGGCATTCTCGCTAGATGGTGAACTAGGCAACTGCAAACTAATAAACCATGAAATCGCTCTAAAGCCTGGAACAAGACCTATTTATCAAAGACCATATCACTACTCAATGTTTGCAAATGACGAGGCATGGAAACACGTAGCTGGTTTGCTAGAGAAAGGTGTTATCGAACCTAGTACATCTCCTTGGTCTTCCCCAATTTGCATTGTCACCAAGCCACAATCTGATCCAAATGCTCCAATTGAAACAAGGATGACAATCGATTATAAGAGGTTAAATGATCAAACCCTGCCTGATGTCCACCCTTTGCCACGGCTCGATGATACACTCGATAGAATTGGTTCCCAAAAACCAGTTTTCTTTAGTGCAGTCGATCTTCTTTCTGGGTTCTTTCAAGTTGATCTGGACGAGAAAAGTAGGCCTTACACAGCATTTTCCTTCGACGGAGGACATTATCAGTTTACAAAATTAGCACAAGGTTTGAAAAACTCACCGGCATCTTTTTCTCGGTTGATGCAACTCATACTCACAGGACTTCAATACTTTATTTGCTTGTGCTATGTCGATGATATAATCATATTTTCGAGCACGTTTGAGAAGCATTTGAAGGACATTAGTCTGGTTCTTGGAAGTCTGATTAGTGCCAATCTAAAGGCTAAGCCGCAAAAGTGTCAATTTGCTAAGAAGGAGGTCAAGTTCTTATGCAACATTGTTTGGAAGGATGGAGTTAAACCAGACCCTGGGAAAAAGGCGTGATTAAGGATATGAACTCGCCGAAGAATGCCAAAGAGCTCCGTCGGTGTCTAGGTCTCATGGGTTTTTACAGAAAGTTTGTCCCTCACTTCCAGCTTTATGCATCTCCACTTTACAATCTGTTGAAGAAGGATAATAAATGGGAATGGACAACGAAATGTCATGAAGGTTTCAAAATCTGAAAGATTCCCTGATAAATGCTCCAATTCTTGGGCAACCCGACTTCAGCAAACCTTTCATTGTTTATACTGATGCATCTATCGAAGGTCTTGGTGCTATGTTGGTTCAAGAGCAGCAATATGAGGGCAAAACAATCCCAAGAGCTCTATAGTACTCTGATCGTTCACTTAACAAGCACGAGAAAAAGTACAATATCAGTGATCTTGAACTCACTGCCATTTTTTACGCGATTCAGCAATACCGTCCATACCTGCAATACAAACAAAGTCGTTTTCTATACAGATCACAAAAAATCTTACTACTCTTATGAAATGTAAACAAAATAAAGGGAGACTCGGTAGAATTCATCAAGCTCTTACAATGCTCAACTAGAGGTTATACATCTCCCTGGTAGCAAAGTGGCTCAGGTAGATGCCATAAGTAGGTTTCCACATTTAGCTTTGCCAAGAGTACACGCTTGTCGAACCAAAATCCAGTGCTGATCTTAAGGTTTTGGCAGTCGATTGCGTCAATTGCGCCATCCTTGGTGCGGCGGCTACGTCATCCACCGGTATTTAGGTCCAAACACAGAGTCAAGCTTAGAAAGTTAAGAGACGGTAAAATACTGAAGGCACCAGTAACTGTCAAGCATTTGAAGAAATGTATAGGCCCTCAGGAACGCCCACGACAATTTTTGGCAAATGACATTTTCCCCGCAATGGACGAATTAACTGATGACGACATCCCGGTCAATAATTTTGCTCTATTCATGGCTGTTCATCTCAATGAATCCTCGGACACTGAGGAATCGTTACACGATGCCCCCATTCCCTCTCAACAGCCTTCTCAAAGTCAATTTGTAAATGTAGAGAAAGTTCTTGCAAGAAGAAAATATAAAGGAAAAGTTCAATACAAAGCAAGATGGCAAGGATACGGTCCAAAAGATGACTCGTGGGTGAATGATTAAGATGTAATTGATGTCCTTCGAGAGTTCGTTGCTAGCAATAACCTACCGAAAATGCGAAGAAAAAGGAGACCGTAGATTTAATCACATTCTGTCATTTTAGGTATTTATGTATTATGTATTGCTTTATTTTCTGTCGGTATATCGATGCTTACGATATAAGATACATATTGCATCAGTTGAACTGCTAAAATTGTTACATAAAATTCGGCTCAGGTTTGATAGTATGCCAGAGCCCTCAAACTGTAAAAGTGTGAAATTAAATTTCGGCATTATGAGTAATTTAAAATATGTAGCTTACAAATTGGTAATATAAATCCAAATACAAAGCAGTAATTGCATATTTAAGATACCGTGTTGTATCGTTTGCGGGGTCCGTTCAGACGTTTCTTTCTGTAACGACCTACTCTGTGCAAAGATACAAAACATGTTGTACATTGTATTCTATAGCTTTTATTTTCTAACCATACTTATTTGCTGCTAGCTCAGCTTCGAGATAACTTATGTTGTTAAACATACATGTTTTGTGTCGAAATACATCTGCACCTTCATGAGAACGACTTTGCGGAATATTCGACAATATTATTGATCTTAACATTTATTAATTATATCTATTTTGCAAGTATTTTTTTGCAAAGAAATCAGCTGTATCTAAACACTTACGGCCATTTTATTATCCTCAATGTAGATAAAACTGTCTTATATGTGGCATTTTGTGCAGTTATCAATAATGGTCAAAATTTGTATATACTGTATAGGAGAAAACATTTCTATTATTAAGGCGCATTATTTGTTTTCACATATTTGCATTTATTCACGTGTTCATTTACTCATATATTTTTTTTAAATATTCGGTTCATGCGACTTTTTTAAGTGTTTCAGAAAATAGGCAAGGTGCTGCTATGTTGCGTACCGCGCATACCGATGATTGTATTGTATTTTTATGCTCTTGGCTTCATGTAAAATAGTAAGAGCAAGAGACACTGTTGTGAGAGAATGTGTTCCAGAGTGAAAGCTCTGAAAGTGTCAACATTTAATCAATCAATTAATCAATCAAGAATGTTTATTTCTGGATTAACAGTATTGTAATGAATTAACAGTACATAGATTTGTGAATTTATAATATATGATACAGAAAAGGAAGCAAGCAAAAGCAAAAGCTTGTTGAACGCTTGCCCTATACCCCAGATATTATTTAAGCGAATTAAACATGAACATTCTTTAATATACATTGATCGCTAAGCTATGACAAGTAGAATAAACATTTAGAGTTATTAATAGAAACATATACAGCATACACCAAGCAAAGTTCAATTTGTGAACAAAATATGTTTGTAATAATTGAAGTATCATACCTGACTAAATGAAGCTTTCATGATCAACGGCTTATTCATTGGGCATATAATATGACAATAAGTATTTCTTTAGTTTTCTCTTAAATAATAGGATAGAACCAAGGTTTTTAAATCTTTTGAGAGCTTATTCCACCACTGTGTTCCTCTTATTCTCAAATAGTATGCTTTCAGAGTGGTTCTAGAGTAAACATGATTAAAGTTACCGAAATTTATAAACCCCGGCCGGGTCCTTTTCGATCAGAATGTGTCAGTGCCACCCGAAACCACGGAGATCAATTTAAAATTTCAATAAATTTCTTACGAAATTAAAAACAGGAAACAATGAGTCAAGCTGTAGCAGACGAGACGTTTCGAACGGCTTAACCATACAATCTTCGGAATACATCAGTTCCCAGGCATCAGGAACCAATCAAGCTTGCGATTTGTGACTCTATACCGTTGAAAAAGCAACAGACGCTAAAACAGTGATACAGAATATCGGACATTTACTTGATTTTACATCTCTGTGGAAAGAACCTAGCCTGTTGCATATCGGGCATGCCATCCTATAGACATTCTCTTTATATACTAAAGACTGTGTTGCAGAAACAAGAATATTTTTTACGCTACGCTTGCAATAAGATCATTTTACCTACTGCATTTTCTACAAATATGATTTTCTCGGCTTCATGATAAAAAATCTGCCGAGTAATATTTGATATTATTTGTATGTCATGTTGTAATAAATATTGGCATTTTTGTCTAAAATAATTCAGTCAAAGGACATATGACATGATGTTCATTGCAACAGCGTTTAATATGAAATTTAATTAAAATTTAAACTTAGATATTTATGTTTAACTAAATTTGCAATTTAGTAATAAAGTCGAGGGAGCTGTTGTGCACTCAATTCTTGTGCCAACAGACAATTATCAATAGGATTAGAGTAATTATAATCCTCCGTTTTGTTTAACTGTTAATTCTATATGTCGCGTCGTCCCTAAATAATGCATGCTCATAGGAATTAGTATAACTGGTATTTCTATTGTTTATAATGGTTATGTTATGTTTACAATTGTAAGACCCCTTTTGTTACCCCTTTGATTGTTGTCACCTGTTTGTTACCCACTGTTATAATCAGGGCTGGTAAAAATTTCGAAATTTTTAAAAATTTCATGAAATTTGAAATTTTTGAAATATTTCAGAAATATTGAAATTTTTGAAATCTTTCAAAGCACATTAGAAAAAAAACACATTTCCTGGCTATACGTAATATCGGTAGGTTTAATTTAACAAATACCACCGTCGAAAACGCATAAATCGGTTGATTGCATAAAATGATGTATTTTTAACGAGATAATTGCATACCGCTCTATCGTAAAACCGGATAAAGGCAAAGATTTTTCTCGTTTAAATGGGAAACACTACTTAATAGCAGAATTAGGGTTGACTATTCAAAGAGTGCTACACTAGAAGCAAACTCGCTCACGGGCATGAGTTGCCCCCTGTTTGTTTAGCTAGCATATTGTCTGCTATATTTTTGACCTATTGTGTACATATCCGACCTCTTTCCCCTGTGCCGTTAACAGTGGGCCCCCTTTCAGCAGTTACCATAAACCCTGTTGCCTCTCCCCACCTTTTAGAAAACCCGGCTCAGATACCCGGAGTAGATGTGTCTACGGTGCTATAGGCCAGCAACTGCTTGCTTTGTTATTCAAAAGTCATAGATCACGCAGGATTTCTGTGGCTGCATTGTTTACTAGCAGAGTTATGGTAGAGTTATGCCAACGCAGTGTGTTAACTGACAACTTAAGAGGAATGTCCGTTGATAGTTATCCGTCAGTATTTGGTATTCTTGATGTCCAACTTATTTCTTATTTAAAAATTTCAAAACATTTGAAATTTTTGAAATTTTTACAGTGAAATATTTCATGAAATATTTCAAGAAATATTTCATTCGAAATATTTCATACCAGCCCTGGTTATAATAAGTGTCTTTGTTAGGATCTACAAGTATATAAGCTACGGAAAATAATATACGGGAGAATCTACAAGTGCATATCTGGATGATAAAACGTTGATTGAGAAATTATACTATGAACTCGGATACATGTTATGTTGTGGATATTCCATCATGTATGTTACGTGACTATCGTTCTTAAGTCTAATAACCAAAATCCTTTTCTTGGCGTAAAAGACCCCAGTACACCCACTGCACTTAGTATGTTTTATATCAATAAACAATTGTTATTTAATTTAATAATTCTTTTTAATTTATAAGGAAGTGCCCCGTTTGTGAGTCAAAAACGGCTCACGAAGGTGTACTTCATGTATCATCAGAAGAAGGTGTGTCTAGAGCCTCTGATGAGTCAATGTCATTTTCCAAAGTACTTGAGCAGTATTTTCCTTTAATAGGTAATCTTTACCTAATTTCTTGGCGAACTGGCCAGCATTTCTTTTGTTCCCCCGACTGCGCCGCCTATATCCTCAGTGTCTGATGCGATCATTGTGAATGCTAAACGTATCGTTTACTCTAAACATATACAACAAATAACAATCAAATATTTAATTATCCCCTGTTTTTGCTTTTACTTTCTTACTTCTTACTCCATGGCACAATTGAAGTGAGAGATAACAAAAGTAAGGGGACTGAAGTGAAGTGAGACGTCGGAGGAGCTAGGAGTATGGAGCGCAGGAGAGGAATATAATAGGAGGAGAACCCCAACCACCCGCCATTTTCATCACGTGATCGAAAAGTGCCAGTCCTTGCGTCGAGGGAAAAGAGTGTGTTTTTCTTGGAAAGTTGAATCTGTGTGTGTTTTTTTTTTATATTCGGGTATGACTCTCCACTATCGTTTGTAGTATAACTTGGTCAGAGAAATTCGGTAAGCAGGAGATAAGGGCCCATATACTACAAAAAAAACTAAATGCAAGAATAACTTTTGTAGGGACAATCAAGCCAAATCACACTTTGAGTTTTGCCGAAAAGTTTTTGTGTTTCGGTTGAATATCAGTTGGGATAAGGATATAAAGAAATGATAGAAAAAAACTGGCAAAATTCAACAAATTTCCATTTTGCCAGAAACATATTCACATATTGGCTATTAAAGGGATTGAATAATACGGTATGTAAAATGATTTTTAAAAGATCATATGATGGTTTTATAAATTTGAAAGTGTGTCTGTTGAAAGAAAACGAGAATTTTGATGTTTTTCGCTTATCATTTCTTTATAATTTAGCCCCTAAAAATTTGCAGTCGAAAAAACACCCCCACCCAAAAGACCCGAAAGAGCGAATTGGCTTACGAGTATAGATCGGACAAGATCGCTCAGTAGCTCAAGAGTTGGCTCCGAGGCAGCTCCAATTTAAATAACATCTCTGTCAGAACTCAGTGGCGAGGCGCTTTTAGGGGCTACTCAAGAGTAAGCTCTTCTTTACGATTGAGTTATTTTGTTTACCTCTACAAAACCTCCCGTGCTGCTAATACGGGTCAAATATCTGCTGAAGGTTCATTCAAAGAAGCTCTAAGGCAGCTCTTTCTTAAATAACTTCGTGTTTCTCTGTGTCAGAGCTGCGAAGCCTCCCATATTTCCGCCAATAGGGATCAACTTCTAGATCTTGATCCATTTTTTAAAAAGTGCTGCAAAAACTGAAGAACTGTTACAATTTTTTAGAGCTGTCCCAAGGCCCAACTCCAGGCCTTCGAAGGCTCCTAGTTTTGTTGTTGTTGTTTTTTTTTAGGCCCAGCCCTAAAGGGTTGGGGGCCTATAGACTTGGGGTGTCTGTCTGTCCGTCATCGCTTTTTTGTACAAGCGATATCTCGAGAACGCAGAGGCCTAGAGACTTGATGTTGGGCTCATTTGAAAGGTCTCGACTTGTAGATGTGCCTTTTGGCCATTTTGGCCAAATTCGATCACGTGATCTTGGCCAAATTGGCCAAAAACGCAAGAAATCGACTTGTGTTTGTACAGACGATATCTCGAGAACGCAGAGGCCTAGAGACCTGATGTTGGGCTCATTTGAAAGGTCTCGACTTGTAAATGTGCCTTTTGGCCATTTTGCCCAAATTCGATCACGTGATCTTGGCCAAATTGGCCAAAAACGCAAAAAATCGACTTGTGTTTGTACAGACGATATCTCGTAAACGCAGAGGCCTAGAGACTTGATGTTGGGCTCATTTGAAAGGTCTCGACTTGTAAATGTGCCTTTTGGCCATTTTGCCCAAATTCGATCACGTGATCTTGGCCAAATTGGCCAAAAACGCAAAAAATCGACTTGTGTTTGTACAGACGATATCTCGTAAACGCAGAGGCCTAGAGACTTGATGTTGGGCTCATTTGAAAGGTCTCGACTTGTAGATGTGCCTTTTGGCCATTTTGGCCAAATTCGATCACGTGATCTTGGCCAAATTGGCCAAAAACGCAAGAAATCGACTTGTGTTTGTACAGACGATATCTCGAGAACGCAGAGGCCTAGAGACCTGATGTTGGGCTCATTTGAAAGGTCTCGACTTGTAAATGTGCCTTTTGGCCATTTTGCCCAAATTCGATCACGTGATCTTGGCCAAATTGGCCAAAAACGCAAAAAATCGACTTGTGTTTGTACAGACGATATCTCGTAAACGCAGAGGCCTAGAGACTTGATGTTGGGCTCATTTGAAAGGTCTCGACTTGTAGATGTGCCTTTTGGCCATTTTGGCCAAATTCGATCACGTGATCCTGGCCAAATTGGCCAAAAACGCAAAATATCGACTTGTGTTTTTACAGACGATATCTCGAGAACGCAGAGGCCTAGAGACTTGAAGTTAGGCTCATTTGAAAGATCTCGACTTGTAGATGTGCCTTTAGGCCATTTTGGCCAAATTCGGTCACGTGATCTGCTAAATTTTGGGGGTAAAAAAAGATTTTCCGCCAGCCAGTATCATTATTTTTCAAAGTTTTGAGCAGAAGTAGGACATTTATTTTTCTTGGCCTAAACTGGCCAACAGGTTCAAAACCATAGACGACCCCTTACAATTTTGGGGGCGTTGGGGCCTGTTAGTGTTCACTGAATACTTGTTTTTCAAGTATTCTTAGTTTTTTTGTCGGTTCCTAGTTTTTCTTCCAAATCCAGAGTATCCCAGTTTTTTCAGACTCAAAAAGGGTTTATCAGAATGTGTCTTTTTCGGTGTATTTTTCCCGTTTCAGTGAAGTTTTCTCGATGGTGTCTCATTTGGCGTTCGTTCTGAACACAACTTTTCTTGAGGCTGAAGATCAGTGCTGGATGAGACAACATTGAGAAGTATTGGGAAACATGTCCTATGAAGTGAACTTTGCTGTATGAAAAACCAGGGGCCTGAATTTCTAAACATAAGTAACACTTTTCTCTTTTAAAATATAGTTAAAAATGATGATTCTGAAAATTGAAAATAAAAATGAGGAAAAACCGTCATTTTTTTTTTTTTTTAATTAGGTACCTAGTTTCTTTTTCTCGGACCGTTTGATGACCTGCAACTCGAATAAGCCAATTCGGACTTTCGATCTTGCCGGTAGAGATGTCGTTTCGGCTGCAAAGAACTTACAAAAGAAAAACATCAAAAGTTTTAGGCCCCAACCCTTCGGATTGGGGCCTATAGGTTTGGGGTGTCCGTCTGCTTGTGTTTCACAAATACTTATTTGTTTTTTTTTTTTGTTTTTTTTTTTAAGTTTTCACTTTGGAGTGTTTTTAACTTTTTGACTGTGCACACGGTATCTAAGAGGCGGCGAGTTCGATTTTGATCAAATCTAGCAGGAAGGAGGACCCTATACGGTAGATAGTCAGTGCAGTACGGGGTCTGTTTGAGGTGACTGATTGGGGCGGGGAGGGGGGGGGGGGGGGACATATCCGTTTTTGTGTCAGCAAAAACATTGGTCCCCGACCGGGGTTTTATAGGGCTTATGGATTGGGGTCGTTCCGTCTCTTTGTACTGTTTCGAATTATTTTTAAACCTATTTCTCGCCGTCTCCGGTTGGAGGCTGAGCTGTCGAGGTTATCTTGTTAAAATATCAATTCAATAGTTTCTGGTGCATAATTGCAGAAATTATTGTTCCTTTTCACGTAATTAACCATGCTGCCTATATGTAAACAAATGTCAGCTGCTACGGGAGATTTGTGGTGACTTCCTTATTCTTTTTATCCCAGCTTACGTAACGTTTGCAGACGGCGTGCGTCAGTTAGTTGTTTATTTAGTAAACTTTTATTTCAGAATGGATCGCCTCCTACAATTTTGATCCGAGTTCATGTATTTTTTGGTGTGAGGCATCCCTAGGGGCTCATGCATACGGCTTGTGCTTTTTTTAGGCCCCCACCCTTCGGATTGGGGCCTATAGGTTTGGGGTGTCCGTCCGTCTTGCCGTCCGTCTGTCCGTCATCGCTTTATACCCCTATGAATTTGGGGGGGGGGGGGCGGTTGGGGCCTGCTTGTGATTCACAAATACTTACTTGTTTTTAGTCGATCGGGTGATTTTTGAATTGTTGGGGAATTTTTGAAGAAAAATTTAAAAAAATTTTATCTCCTACATTTTTTATCCGATGTCAGGTATTTTTGGTATGAGGCACACCTGAGGGGTCATGCACACGGCTTGTGCTTTTTGGACGAGCCGGCTATGTCGGGCTGGTTTGATCCCATCAATAGAGGGGAATCCGTCGTCTGTATGTACATATGTATGTGTGTAAACTTTTACTTAAAATGCTTCTTCTCCTTCAGTTTTGATCGGATTCCTCTCAGATTTTGCTCGGATGTTCTCTAGGTACAGGGTCCGTAGCGATCCTGGAAAGTCATGGAAAGTCCTTGAAATTTGTAAAACCATTTTCCAGGCCTGGAAAGTCCTGGAATTTTGTTGAAGGTCCTGGAAAGTCATGGAAAATTGGCAAAAAATGATAAAAAAATGACATCCCTGAATTCCCCCAATGAGGCATAACTGAGGGGGAAACAAGCGCAAGATTAAAAAATGTTTATATTTCGGACATCACTTGTGCTTCCTGGTGCTCCTTTTTAACTAGAAAATTTAATTTTCTATGAAAGTTGACGCACCATTAGCTTCTATTTGTGCATGCATTAACCAAATACTTTTGCAGATAATCACGTCTAAACATGCCTGGAAAGTGTAAATTTCAAGACGCTTGGTTAAAAGCCACAAATTACACATCTTGGCTAGTAAAGGACAGTGATACTACAAGGGCAAAATGTGGACTGTGCGACCGTGCATTTGACATTTCAAACATGGGTGAAGCTGCGCTAAAAAGTCACATGAAAGGGGCAAAGCACATATCAAAAATGACAGGAAAGCAACAAGGAGCAAGCATTGAAGGATTTCTAAAGCCTTCATCTCGCGCTACAGCCTCTGCTTCTAGTAAAAACATTGAAACTGGTTATGATCATGACAAAAGGTCATCAATGGAGGAATTTGTCACCCGTGAAGACGTTTTGAAATCTGAAATTGTGTGGCTCCTACATAGTGTTGAGAAACATAATTCATATACCTCTAATATTGGTATAGAGAAAGTTTTTCAGAGAATGTTTCCGGACAGTTACATCGCTAAAGACTTCCATTGTGGCGAGAAGAAATCTGCGTATACGTGTTGCTTTGGAATGGCGCCTTACTTTTCGGACCTTTTACGCAAGCGTGTTGGTGACAATGAACACGTGTTACTGTTTGATGAAAGTCTGAACAAAGTGACTAAATCAAAGCAGATGGATATACATGTCAGACTGTGGAACGGTGAGCAGGTTGAAACAAGATACATGACGTCTGAGTTCCTGGGCCACGCTACCGCTGACGACATGCTACAGCACTTCACGTTAGCCACATCTAATCTGAATCAAAACAATCTTCTACAGGTCAGAAATCAGTTCTCGTGTTGTTCCTGTGGTTCAAAACTTCGTCAGACATATAGGGTGCAACACAAAGTCAGAAGGTCAAGCATTCATGCTCGATTGATTTTTTTATAGAATGTGTGCCCCTATCAGTCTATGAAAAAATACGAGAAAACAAAATTTTAGGATATTTAGGTGTTTGTTTTAAAAAAAAAACATGACTAAAAATTTTCACCGATTGTTTTATCGCTATTTTCTAAACCTGTCTTATTTCGTTACTTAAGATTTCAATGGACGGTCCCTCTGTCAACTGGAAGTTTTTCGAGTCCTATAAGGAGCAACGGTCTTCAGAATGTGAAACGAAGCTCTTAAACCTTGGAAGTTGTGGACTTCACGTTGTCCATGGGGCGTTCCGTGACTGTTTTGTCGCCACTGGCTGGGAAATTGATCAGCTTCTCCTGCACGCGTTCTACCTGTTTAATGATCTACCTGCTAGACAAGAGGACTACGAGACTGTTACAGGGTCGAGTGTGTTCCCACTAAAGTTCTGTAAACACCGATGGGTGGAAAACCTCAAAGTCGCTGAACGTATGTTAGCGGTTTTTTCTTCCATAAAAAGGTACGTTAAGGCCACTGAAGAGAAGAAAATCACAAAGCCAAAATGCACATCGTACAAAACTGTTGCGAACTGGGTGAATGATCCACTTGCCATTGCAAAGATTGAAGTATTCTTGTCCGTTGCGCGTCAGGTTGAGCCATTTCTGAAATCTTATCAAACAGACAAGCCGATGATTCCATTCTTGGAGGCGGACCTTCGTAACATGCTGACCAATGTCATGGGACGCGTTCTAAAACCTGAGAAAATGCCCAAAGTTGACGACTCGGCTGCCAATTTTATTCGCATTAAGTTGGATGATGAACATCTTACACAGGCTCACAAAGTAGACATTGGATTTGCCGCAGAAAAGAGCATAGATCAACTCATTAAGAAAAATAAAATCAGTGAGCGAGCACAGCTGCAGTTTCGATCTGAGATTAAATTTGGTCTGTGCAAATTGATCACAAAGTTGCAGGATAAGTCACCACTCAAATATCCAATCGTCACAGCTGCGCAGTTTGTAGCACCTCAAGAAATTATGCTGTGCGATTCGACCAAGTTGCCAGCATTGTTAAAGTGTTTGGAAGAGTCCAAGCGCATTTCAGCAGCAGAATGTGATGAAGCAAAGCAACAGCATCAACTGTTTGTTAGAGAAATCGTGGCTGCAAGAAAAGACGAGTTTTTATCGTATGACAATACAAATGAAAACACCCGTATAGACAGTTTCTACCAAAGTATGATCGGGATGAACAAGCGGTTCAACGTACTTTATAAAATCATACGTCTGACGCTGATTTTGTCCCACGGCCAAGCGACTGTTGAACGAGGCTTCTCGGTTAACAAAGAGCTGTCATTTCCAAATCTCACCGAAAAGTCATTTGTTGCGCAAAGAGTCATTTACGATCATATTCAGTCTGTTGGCGGTTCTCTGAATGTAAATGTATCCCATAAGTTGGTAGCTTCATGTGGCTCCGCTCATGCCAAGTACAAAATCTTTTTGCAAGATAAGAAAGATGCTGAGACGAAAAACGCCAAAGCTGCTAAGCGAGCAACCATCCAAGAAGAAATAAACACTCTCAAAAACAAAAAGGCTCGGCTGGAAAGCGATGTCCTGACACTCACTAAATCATCGACAGCATTCAGTGAAAAGGCTGAAAACGCCAAAGGATTGCAAAATATTAGACAATTCATTGTGAAAGCCAACAGTATGCGTCGATCCGCATTGGAGAAATCTGCAGAATCAACAAAAATGGATGCTCAAATTGATCTCAAAATGAAGGAATTGAAAGAGGAGCTGTGACTTGTTTCGTAGCATGCTGGTTTACTTTGTATTAATGACTCAAGTATTAGTTTTTGTCAGTATTTGTTGAAGCATGTTTTGTTAAACAGTGCTCGAATTGATCTCAGAATGAAGGAATTGAGACAGAAACTGTCACTTGTTTTGTAACGTGCTGGTTTTCGTTGTATTAATTACTGAAGTATTCGCTTTTTTTGAGTATTTGTTTTAGCATGTTTTGTTTAAAAAGTGCTCAAATTGGTCTCAAAATGAAGGAATTGAGAGAGGAACTATGACTTGTTTTGTAACGTGTGGGTTTACTGTGCATTAATGAATGAATTATTCGATTTTGTAAGTATTTGTTTTAGCATCTTTTGTTAATGCATTATAGTTGGGTGTACAGTCATAGTAAAACTATTATTCGTGATATTGATTTTGTAGAGTAATCATTTTAAGTACACAAAAAAAAAATAATAAAACGTTCACCTGCTATGATGATCAAATGAATCTACGCGGTTTTGGTTGAAAAGTGGCTAAAACGATTAGGTGCATTTTTCAGTTTTTCGTCGGTTAGCTTTGTTAAGTCGGTTTTTAAAGTACGGGTAAGAATAAGGCGTTAAAATAATAACTAAGATGTTCCTGTAGTTATAGTCAGGATGTAGTAAGTTGATAATAATACCTGTATTCAAGGTTTTGTTCAGTTTTACGGGATATTCATTTTGAAGACAAAAGTCACTTTTTCTGCCAAATGCGATTGTATTTTCAAGCTATTCTGAGCAGGTTAAAAAGTCATGGAAAAATCAGTTTCGGTCATGAAAAAGTCATGAAAAAGTCATGGAATTTTTTTGCAGGATAGCGCTACGGACCCTGTAGGTAGGCCTCTCATTTTTTATTGGCCATCCGCCAAAAATTGGCTAAATGGGGGGGGGGGGGCATTTGAAATTTTTCGGTTGCCAATTTTCATAATGCTTCTCTCACAATTTTGATCAGATTTTCTTAAAATTTTGTATGAATGTTCTTAACAAAGTCCTCCCTTGAAATTTTACTGTTTTTGGCGATCCGCCAAAAATTGGCTAAATGAGAGGCGTTTTTAAAAAATTTTGGTGCCAGATTTTCTTTTAACTTTCGCATGAATGTTCTGTAGGTAGCGCTCTCTTGAAATCTTACCGTTTCTGGCAATCGGCCAAAAATTGGCTAAATAGGGGCATTTTTTAAATTTATTGGCGTTTAATTTTGAAAGTGCTTCTTCTGTCACAATTTTGATTGAATTCCTTTCCAATTTTGTGTGATTCTTCTCCAGTTAGTCCCCTCTTGAATTTTTTTTTGTTTTTGGGGGGCGATCCGCCAAAACTTGTAAGTTGAGTAAACATGCGCGTTGGTCCGAAATGCGGATCGCGCATCGACGCAAGTTTGGTAAACATGCGCACTGGTTTGAAATCGAACCGCGCATCGACTCAAGTTAAATAAATATGCGCACTAGTCCAAAATGCAAACCGCGCGTCAATGCAAGTTAAATATACATGCGCAGCGGTCCGAAATGCGAACCGCTTATCAACGCAAGTTAAATAAACTTGTGCACTGGTCGAGGTGCGAACCGCGCATCAACGCAAGTTAAATAAACATGCGCACTGGTCTTAAATAAGAAACGCGATCAACGTCAGTTAAATAAACATGCGCAGTGGTCAGAAAATGTGAACAGCGCATCAACGCAAGCTAAATAAATATGCGCACTGGTCCGAATTACGAACTACTTATCAACGGAAGTTGAATGTACATGCGCATTGGTCCGAAATGCGAACTGCGCATCGACGCAAGTTAAATAAACATGCGCACTGGTCTTAAATAAGAACCGCGCATCAGTGCAAATTAAATACACATTCGCACTGGTCGGAAATGCAAACCCCGCAAAATAATACATACCAAAACACAATAAAACTTAAGTAATGATGTTTTAGACGCGGCGTTTTCTTCTTTTCAAAAGGCACATGTGTTTCTTCTCTTCTGATCGTTTCTGCTGCTTGAACTAATTGTGTAGGTCCGACAAGATAAGAATTTATCAAGCAAATAAAAATTCAGATAATTTTTGTCGTGGGTGAAATCGGCTAAATTGAATACGGTAGTCTATTCCGGAATATAACTTTTTAAATTTTTCATATATATTACATTGTAGCATATATTACTTACAGGTTTTATAATATTTAAATTTAAAATTACACAAAAACGTTCCATTTAAAAGGATTTGAAGTTCAGTAGTCTATTCCGGAATAGACTACCGTAGTCGTAAAATGCGTTTGTTCACCCATGACAAAAAATATCTGATTTCTTATTTGCTTGATAAATAAATTATTTAGCTACCTCATTGCCATCTCGTCGTTTGAAGCCCAATTTTTCAGGGAAATTCCCTTGTTCATGCACGCTGGATTTGGTCTTATCGCTTTTCATAAGCTGGGGCTTTGTCCTTGGACAAACTTGTACAATGTGACTACCACTTTTGGCAACCAGACAAACTTATTTTTAGATTCAGTAGATCTCGGCTGGCCACAATGTCCCTGGACATTCTTGTTAGTCATCGGCCAATTTTCGTATTTTTGGGGAATTTTGGAAGAAAAAATTCAAAAATAATTCAGAATACATCGCCTCCTACATTTTTGATCCGATGTCATTTATTTTTGGTATGAGGCATTCCAAAGGGGCTTGTGGATTTTTAGTAGATCGGACAAGCTTTGTATTTTGGATTATTTTTGAAGAAGAAAAAACTTGCATTTCCTCCTACAGTTCGTATCTAATTTCATTTACATTTGGTATGAGGCATCCCTAGGTGGTACGGGCATACGGCTTATGCATTTTTACTCGATTTGGGAATTGTTTCATTTTTGGGGGAATTTTTGGAGAAAATGGCTCGAATTGCATCTTTTCCTACAACTTTGGTCCCATATCATTTACTTATGTTGTGAGGCATGCTTATATGGTCATGAATACGGCTTGTGCTTTTTGAGTCGATCAGGGAATTTTTGAAGAAAAAAAATCAAAATGCATTTCCTCCTACAGTTGAACTTTTATCAGATGTCATTTATTTTTGAGCCACCTGTAGGGGGTCATGCATACGGCTTGTGCTTTTAGAGTGAACTGGAAAATTTTTGAATTTCTTCGGAATTATAAAAAAATGAATATCCTCCTACAGTTTTGGTCCAATATCGTTTCCTTTCGGTGTGAGTCATTCTTAGAGGGTTGTGCGTAAGTTAAATGATCTGAACTTGCATACCGGTCCGAAATAACAACCGCGCATCGACGCAAGTTACATAAAAATGCGCAGTGGTCGTAAATGCGAACCGCGTATCAACGGAAGTTAAATAAACATGCGCACTGGTCCAAAATAAGCACTGAGCATCAACGCAAGTTAAAGGAAAATGCGGGTATCTTACCCACAATTGACATTTCCTTCATACTGTTACAGTTCAATACTTTGGGGGCATACATTCAAAAATTGAAAAGAAAAAGGGGGTCACCGATGTTATAAGAGAAATAAAGACACTGAAAGGTCTCGTGCTTTTACTGTAGAAACTATTGAGAAAACCGAGAAATTTCAATCAAATTACAAAAATTCACACATAATCACAATTGACAATTCCCTCATTTTTCCCTGTTTGAAGAACACGTCATATGAAATGTTTTAAGCAAATAAAAATATATATCACCGTATCAATAAGAGAATTATACAATCTTTTTGACGAAATCCCGTTGACTCAATGGTTAAATGGTGAAAACAGTGCAGTATGATTTTAATTGGCAAGATATCAACACAAGCCCTTCTAGGAACTAAATATCAACACAGACTATTCCTGGACACAACCTTATTTGTCCTTAAGAAGAATTTTTCGATCTAAATGGATTTCGTAGTAATTTATACTGTGTAAACATGGATTCAAACTCAGCCATTTTCAATGTTATGCGCATTTCGGTCGCTAGATGGCGCAGATACCCGCATTTCCCTTTAAATAAACATGCGCTGTGGTCCGAAATGGCAACCTCGCATCAACGCAAGTTAAATAAATATGCGTACTTGTCTAAAACAAGACACTCCCATCAACGCAAGTTAAATAAACATGCGCACTGGCCCAGAATGCGAACCGCGCATCGACGCAAGTTAACTAAACATGCGCAGTGGTCTGAAATGTGAACCACGCATCAACGCAAGCTAAACAAACAGACACACTGGTCCGAAATGCGAACCTCGCATCGATGCGAATTAAATAAACACGCGCACTGATCCTATCGCTTTTCGTAAGCTGGGACCAAGGACAAAATTGTCTTTTATGGAAAGCGTGACAGATGTTATATGTCATGTCCGTTGTATTTTGAAGGCCTTTAGCAAATTCCAGCAAATATAAGGTTAACCCCCCCCCCCCCCCCACCCCGCGCAAATATGTATTACATTGAAATTTTGTACTGTTATAAATTGTACGAATTGTCGCACTTTTCAATTCAGGCGCATTGTCGCCAGGTGAATTGCCGTGAGACGTATTGTCATGGATTTGATTGCCGGGTATGCAAAAATTGAAGGGGACAATAAATCGGGTATGCAAAATTAGTTAGGGGGGGGGGGGGGGGCTTGGATTACCGTTTACAGCAGTTGTTACTTGTGATGATAGTTGTTAAGCAGTAAATTGAGCAATAACATGTGACAAACAAACATTTTTTTCATTGTGTTAAAAAAAAAACAAACAAACAAACAAATGTTCGAAGTGATGATTTTTGCAAATTGATTTAAAAGATGTGAAATGGGCAGGGGGGAAATGTCCAAAGGGTTCGAAATGTCTTTCACAATGTGCGGGGGGCTATAGTATTCGGGTATGTCCGTCCGTCTGTCTTGCCGTCCGTCCGCCCCTCTTTGCAAGCGATATCTCAGCCGCTATTCAACCCTGGCTTTTGATTTGCGCTACAGTGAAAACCTATATATTGAAGTTGGGCAACGTGCCACTATTTTTCGATTCGACCAAAAAATGACGAAATTGCGACTTGTTGAAATTAAGCAATGTTTTAGTGTTTCTGTTGCCTACAGTGCAACTTTATACACGTGATATCTCAGCCGCTATTCAACCCTGGCTTTTGATTGTTGCTACAGTGAAAATACATATATCGAAGTTGTGCAAAGTCGCATTATTTTTCGATTCAACCAAAAAATGACGAAATGGCGACTTGTTGAAAATAAGCAATGTTTTAGTATTTCTGTTGCCAACAGTGCGACGTCGCATTATTTTTCGATTTGACCATAGTTAGTGGCGGGGGACCTTCATCAGTTTTACTGATAACTTGTTTTATTTTAAATAATACAGTGTTAATAAGATATTGTCCCCTTTTCCGACAGTGTATTTTATTGTGAAATAACTTCAGGTCAAGAATATGTTATTCTCGTAAAACGACAATGATAAACTTCACATATGACCGTTTACCTGAAATGTGAAATATCACTTATCTAAGTGTGTCATTTGGCAAAAGTATTTTCGACCTCGTGTCCAGGCTAGATCTTCAAATCTTTTATTTACTTAGATTTTTTTGAAATTTCACTTACGGATAGAGCACATATTGAAGATGTACAAGGTCGTGTTTTTATTCAGATTATGTGTTAAATTGTCAAAATGACAGTACAGATGAAATCACTTAATCACATAACCGGATAAACGCATAAATCGGTTAACTGCATATTATTCGCAAATCCCAAACCATTTCCAATGCTACCTTTTGGAAATTTAACCGGATAATTGCATACCGCTTAATCGCATAAACTGGATAAACGCATAGCTTTTTCACGTTAAAATGGGAGGCACACCGGTTAATTGCATAATTATGGACTTCATTTTAATTTTTACATTTGACTTCTGTTTGAATTTAATAAGAAATTGGAGTAGAATTCCTGTGTCTGCATTATTTTCCATTTATTACAAATATTTAGACATTTTCATAATTTCAGCATAATTTATTGTAAAAAACCATTCAACCAGATCAGACTGTCTTGCCATTTACCAAGAGACACAAGACTGAATCCTGAACTGGGCCACTGTCACTTGACAGTCTTGTTTTTATTTTGGGGTCAAAATTACTTTTCGCATGACCATAAAAATTGCTTTCTCACATAAGTGCGAAAGCAGTTTTTTCTTTCGCATTTAGGATTTGAATTCGTGCCGCGCGAACCCAGATTCAGATTCATCAAATAATTGCAAAATGACATTTTTTCGATTATTGAAACCTAGCGAGTTTTCGGCGTCGTGTCCAGGCTAGATCTGCAAAGCTATTAATCGGATTGTGTGGAAATCTCTTCCACGCATTGAGCATATATTGCATGTGTGCAACGTCGTATGTGTTCGGATTCATAAAAAAATTGTCAAAATGACAGAATTTTGAAATTAAGTAAAACCGCGTTGTAGGTATAATTTTGTGCGCGTAATGGAACATATTGTCAAAGCTGTGCCTCCAAAACTATTCATAGGAATTTTTGAAAATTTCGCACACGGATAAAACATATATTGAAAGTAACTTTTTAAAATATAAACTTGGCTTTTGTCGAAATTTAATAATGTAAAACTCGTAGAATTTTGAAAAAGAAAAAAAGTGACGAAATTGGCAGCAGTATGACAATTCGCCATGCAACCTTAGTACCAGTTTCATATGTCATCCGTGGTACACTGGGGATCATGTCTCTCTAAGGATTTAATTCCTCAAAATTAAAAGCCAACAAGTAAGCATAAACATTCCCACCTGACAACGGCTGCACACGAATTGTTTATTTGTATAAACCCAGTCAATCGCATCTACTACCGAGGCTTATAAACACTCTTTTTTTTCGTTGTGTGCCAGAGTGGAAAGAGACTGCCATCAACATTTGTGCAAGCTTTGATAGCAGAGCATTTCCAGAAGGCCGCGCTTTTTGCCATCCACGCCTTTTAGACCTTTAGAACCAGGTGTGTTTTTTTTAAACTACACCAGCCACACGTGTTGATTATAGCATAATTTGCACGTCCAGACACTAGCATTGACTGCAGTAACAGTAAACATCAACTGAGATGTATGAAGAAATGAGAAAATAAATGTCCTCAATTCGTAGAAAAGATCAGTTTATTCTTTACGCTTAATTGTTTGTTTTTTATCTTTTATAAAGGAATATATAGCACATCAACTGCTTTTTGCTAATTCTCTATTGGTTGGAGACCAAACCAGTGTAATAATATTTAAAAAAAAACCGTTTAATTGTCAAGTAATGGAAAGTCATTTAAAATATAAGATGATGGTATTGTTATGCTAATTTTTTTTTTTTTTTTTTTTGGTTTTCAGCACCCAGCATTCACCGCCAATATGCATAAAACTCGGCGTCAAAAGAGAAGCGAGAAATGTTCGGAAGTTATTGTAATTACAGACGATGAGGACGCCGATGAACAGAACTCGGGTGCAGATGGAGTTAATACAGAAGTAATCCTAACTAATATGTTTGCTTCGGTAATACTGCAAATAAGTTTTTTTCAAGACCAAACGGTTAAAAAAGTGAATAATTTGTTTAAACTAAGAATGGAGATATTTTTGTTTCTGATTTCACCATGATTTTTATTTAAACGTCCAAAACACTGGCACTTGTTACGCAGGACTTGGATCTTGTTTTGAAGCTATTTTCAGATTTCAATGTACATATACCTTCAGACGCATAAACGCAGTTGCGGCTCGGACGCAAAATCAAACTTGTAGAAAAATCCCTGAATACGTCAAATTAATGTGTCTATTTCTTGGGCGTTGAAATATTATTAGGGCGAAAAAAAACTGTTAGGTACAAACATAGCAAATAATTAGTAACATTTACTTTTTTTTATTTATTTATTTGCAGGAGCAGTTAAGTGAGTCCAGAAGCAGCACAAACACTAGAACGCAGAGCTCTAGGGTGAATTTTCCTGAATGTCTTCAAGAGAGCCATATTCTGGAGCCACTCAGTAGCGTCAGATTTGAAGATTTCGTAAACAGAGAAATGGCGCTCTCACTGCAAAACAACTCTCCTTCCAAGCTTCCGTTTGTTTTGCTGAAGAGATTTGACGAAAAAAACCCTGGTGATTTCAGTTCATTGCCAGACCTTGGACGAAATTCAGCTGCAGAACTGATGGAGACAGATGAATCAATCAGTCAACATCAGGCCGCCTTGGAATTGAGTGTTTACAACTCACCTAATAATTCCGAAATAGAATCCTCTCAGAACAGTGGAAAAGGCCGGCTTGACGTGTCACCGAATTTGGGCACCCGGGTGAGTGCAATTGAGTGCAATTTGTGTAGCCAGCTTTTCCGTGATAACACGAAGCTTTTGCACCATGTAAAGCAGGCCCATACCGGGATTATATTTGGAGATGCTGTTGAAACTGCTGAGCTGCCTGCTAACGAAACTCCACAATCATGGGAGAATTCCGTTGAGTGTTATCTGGAAGAGGTTGTTCAAGAGGCTTTGCGTCAGCCAAATAAAGAGCAATGTGGCCGTTCTCGGAGAAACACCCAAAAATCGATCGAACCAATGGACGACTCCACTCTATCGCCTGTGGAGCCAAATAAAGAGCAATCTGGTCGTTCTCGGAAAAACACCCAAAAATCGATCGAACCAATGGACGACTCCACTCTGTCGCCTGTGGAGCCAAATAAAGAGCAATCTGGCCGTTCTCGGAGAAACAGAAAAAAATCGATCGAACCCATGAACAACTCCACTCTGTCGCCTGTGGAGCCAAATAAAGAGCAATCTGGTCGTTCTCGGAGAAACATAAAAAAATCGATCGAACCAATGGACGACTCCACTCTATCGCCTGTGGAGCCAAATAAAGAGCAATCTGGCCGTTCTCGGAGAAACATAAAAAAATCGATCGAACCCATGAACGACTCCACTCTGTCGCCTGTGGAGCCAAATAAAGAGCAATCTGGCCGTTCTCGGAGAAACAGAAAAAAATCGATCGAACCCATGAACGACTCCACTCTGTCGCCTGTGGAGCCAAATAAAGAGCAATCTGGCCGTTCTCGGAGAAACATAAAAAAATCGATCGAACCCATGAACGACTCCACTCTATCGCCTGTGGAGCCAAATAAAGAGCAATCTGGCCGTTCTCGGAGAAACATAAAAAAATCGATCGAACCCATGAACGACTCCACTCTATCGCCTGTGGAGCCAAATAAAGAGCAATCTGGCCGTTCTCGGAGAAACATAAAAAAATCGATCGAACCCATGAACGACTCCACTCTGTCGCCTGTGGAGCCAAATAAAGAGCAATCTGGCCGTTCTCGGAGAAACATAAAAAAATCGATCGAACCCATGAACGACTCCACTCTGTCGCCTGTTAACCTTTCATCTGATGAAATCGCTGAGAAGACAAGTATATTTAAATCGGATTCCAAGTTAGGCCTTGTCATTAAGGTTGTGGGTGGAGCCGATAATGATGCCTGGAGTAGTGGCCAAGACTGCGCCGGAATACCAGAAAATGATCTCATAAGTGGTGGTCAATACAGCCCCGAAATACCAGAAAATGATCTCATAAGTAGTGGCCAAGCCAGCCCCGAAATACCAGAAAATGATCCCATAAGTAGTGGCCAAGCCAGCCCCGAAATACCAGAAAATGATCTCATAAGTAGTGGCCAAGCCAGCCCCGAAATACCAGAAAATGATCCCGTAAGTAGTGGCCAAGACAGCCCCGAAATACCAGAAAATGATCCCATAAGTGGTGGCCAAGACAGCCCCGAAATACCAGAAAATGATCCCATAAGTGGTGGCCAAGACCGCCCCGAAATACCAGAAAATGATCCCGTAAGCAGTGGCCAAGATTGCGCCGGAGTACCAGAAAATTCCGCGAGCGATGACAGTGACAGTGGCACTGTTTCATATAGTGAGCCCGATGATGGCGCAGATCCGGATTACGTTCCCGTGGAGAACGGCGTCAGGAATAGCCAAAAGGCCAAAACAAAGGTGTATAAGTGTTCAAAATGTCCCAGTTCATATGCATATCGTCACGACTTCAGTAGACATTACAGAAAAAATCATTTAAATATGAAAAGCAGAAGCAAAACTAATGATTCTGAAAGTGAAGATAGTGAAGCGTCAAATGGGGGAATCGAAGCAAAGGAAAAATGTAGTGATTGGGATCCGAGAGAAGAAAGTGAAACCACAGCATCAAATTCTGCAAACAAAGAAACAGAACTAAGAAATAACGCCAGCCGCCCTTCTAAGAGACGCCAGTCCCTTTCTCCGAAGCTACACACACCAAAAGCTGTAAGAATAACCCAAGAAGATAATCAAAAAGGTGCGGACTTTAGATCTGACAACTGCAGCAATCAGTTTAAGCTGAAAGTCAACTTGACAATGCATTTAGAACAGAAGTTGTGCCTGAGTGAGAGACAAGAAAAAAGTCACAGTCGTGCTGATCCAAATGAAATTGAAGAGGTAATTGTAACTAAATATAATAGTGAAAAAATGGAACACGAGTATGACAGTGAGGCCACAAAATTTGACGCCATGGACAGCTCGAGGGATGGAGATAACGTGGCTGGAAGCACAGAAGCGACGCCTTCTCATCGCTGTGGCTTTTGTTCCAAAGTATTTGCTAAATCCAGATATCTGAAGACCCACGTGAACTTTGCACATAAAACGCTGATGTTGTGTCCCTGCGGGCGAACATTCAAGCGTGAGAATTATTTCGACCATGTTGAATACTGCACCAAAGCAAGCCGGCAGGGCAAGAAGAAAAAACGAGAGAGCGGTACAGGAGTCAACGATTGTATGAAGACCTACCGGTGCAAGCTCTGTAAGGAGAAAGTGGATTCGAACCTACACTCTCTGATTCACGCAGAGAAGAGTCCCTTCTGCTGCAGCGGCTGTGGGCAGGGGTTTAGTAGACGCTACCGCTGCCAGAAGCATATCAACAGAGGCAAGTGCCGTGCCCCTGGAGGGGACAAGCCCGTACTGATATATAACGAACTGCCCTGTAGCGATTGCGGAAAAGTTTACAGCGGTTCGATTCCATTTGCGGACCACTGGGAGAAAGAGCATAGCTTGTTTTTAAATCAGTACGTGAAGTGTCCGCACTGTGACAATTCCTACCCAAAAGGTTCCTTGCACACTCACGTAAATGCCGTTCATGTGACTGCGTACGTGTGCGATGTGTGTGGTTCTGCGTATGGCTCGGAGTACAAGCTGAAACAACATCAGTTATCTCACGGCAGCCCTACCTTCCCTTGCACTGAGTGTGATAAAAAGTTCTTCAGAAAAACACACCTCGCAAGACATATCATTTCTGTGCATGAAACCAAAGAGAAAAACTTTTTTTGTCACATATGTTCGAAGAGTTTAAAAACAGCCAACACTATGCAAAATCACATGAAAAACTTTCACCCGACAGATCAAGACGAGCGCTATCCGTGCAAAATATGCAGTAAGGAGTTCACTTATAAACCTAGACTAATTAATCACATGCTGACTCATACGACAGTCAGGAGTTTTGAATGTGAGAAATGTCCAAAAGCGTTCAAAACTCAAAACAGCCTGAATAACCACATGGAAACCCACCTGAATATTCGAAACCATGTTTGCAAGTTGTGCAGTGCCGCATTCAGCAGACCACACCATTTAACAAACCATATGCTTAAACACAGTGGGGAGCGAAACTTTCCATGTGCTATATGTGGAAAGCGTTTTGGTAGAAAACAGATTTTGGAAACGCATCTGTTGAGTCATTCTGGTGAGCGACCGTTTTCCTGTCCGGAGTGTGACAAGACATTTGTTAGGAAAACAGATGTCAACAAACACGTGCGTCTAAAGCATAATAACGTGTAATCTCCTGCGTGATCGACTGTGAAACAAACTTTTGTACTAGGTGGAAGGTGGTGGAGTAGGACTAGGGCACTGATTCACAGAAATTCATGTTTTTGGGCTCAATGTGACCAAAAATCATGTTTCCGACTCTTATAGTGGTTGGAATATAATTTCAGTTTGCCCTTGGTATAATTCGAGCCTGTCGTCCGCTCGTTGGTGAAAGCTTGAACTACCCAAAGGATGCAATTCCTATAAAGAATTTTTTCTTACATAATGCAGAGGTCTTACAATAGGTATATGTTTATCTCGCTGCCCCCAGATACCTCAAAACTAAGTCGGTTGTATGTGTAGTGGTGATTTATAGTGCTGAGTTTGCAAAAACTGCCTGTTCACGCCACCAGCTTATCTGCGAAACGCTTCCAAACATGGTTATTTTCTGTATGGCGAAAGTAAAACCCTACATTCGCATTCCTCAAAACGCGGCCTATGCCTGTGTGGTTAACGTCTGTTTACCGAAGGCCGCGATATGGTTATTTAAAGCTGACACGTGTTCATGAGGTTCAACATTAAACGATGGGGTTAACCTATGGTCATAAAGTTAACATTAGGCCTCAGGGTTAACATGGTCAAAAGCCCCGGTATTTGCAAAAGCTGATTGTACAGTGAACTGTACAAGGGAAATTAGCTAATTTAGCTAAATTACAAAAACAGTTTTTGCAAATTTTGATATAAAACTAAAATTCATTTATTAACTTTGAAAAGTTCTATTTGCTAAATGAACAGTTAGCGAAATTTGTTAAATGTAGTTAACTTTTGTGAATAAGACTACAGGTATGTGTAAAATATGATATCGTTTATATTGCAATAGATTCTGAACATTTCCTGATAACCACATAGCAAATGGTTCATAAATGTAGAGATGCAACACACTTACGATGTGGCGGTCATATAGAAACCACAGAAATGTTGGTCTTGGAGCGGAATATTGGGTAGATAGCTTCTTTTGTTGACAACGTGGATTTCAGACGACCCAAAAATGCGTTGATTTATGATTCATTGTCTTGCTTTTGTTCAGTGTATACTTACTTTGATGTTTTATTTAAGATATTTGTTTTGATTTCTGCTGTATAATATATACATAGCTTTTGTGCTTAGTTTTAGGATCTGACATTGAATGATGATACGCTGAAAAACATCAGTTTTTATATGGTACCGCGGATCTGTGAAATCAGCGGATGTATATGTTATAGGGAATCTGTGTAATTAGGGATTTCATGAAATCCCTAGGGAATTCGTGTAATGAATAAGCTCATATTGATTATAAAACTATTTTGAAAACTTATTCGTTCAGGAAGGCTGTTTAGTGGTTCTTCAAAACTGTGTTCCCTTTTCACATCGAAAGGAATTGGAATTTATAACATTACCATCCAAAATAACAGAATTTGGCGTGAAATGTGACATAAGTTACATAGGATAAAAACTATCACTAAATTCAGGTACTGAAGTGTCTCATGGATGATAGTTTGGCAGTCGAGTGCTTTGAGTATATTATTTCAAAATCTACTATTAATTTCGGTAAAATACTACATTGCAAGCATGAAAATTCTCAATAAAAACATCAAAATTGATTGAGCAAATTGTTACACGATTCCACTAGGGATTTCATGAAATCCCTAATTTCCCACATTCCCTGTAACATATATATCCGCTGAAATTTTCAGCGAGTACACATCCGCCCTAGACCGCTTGCGACAAACGCAAAAATATGTTGGAATAAAACGCAAAACGTTGCAATTTTTTATTGCGACATATTGCATTTTATTGCATCTATCCGCGATCCAACATTTCAGAGGACGCGTCCTGAGCATGCAATATGTTGCGATTTATTTTATACTGATAGAATTACACCTTGAGCAAACATTGACGCAAGCGATTTAACCCCCCTCCGCATTCACTCCAATTGCATGTACTCTGTGTAAACAAGTCAATGTTTCAGCAGTATGTGTGGACGTGTAATATGCTGTATTTGTATTAAAAATGATTGTATGTGTACATGTTCTCGGGCGACATGAAATGAAATTAAAAATGGAATGCCAGTGTTAACTAATAGTAAAGAAAAAGCTTTTAATTTGAATTTTTATTCCTTTCTTTCTCATCTGTTTTTATTTGCCATATTTAAGTGAAAAGCGACAGAGGCTGTTAATGCATCCGACTTTGCCACCAACCACTTTGCCACCACCCGCCTACCATTTTGCCACCGATTTTTTAAAGGTCTAATATTTCATAAGTTATTTAATTGTTTAGCTCTTTTCGATAACTTTTTTCATTTGTTTATGTGTTGATATCAATGTTTATGTTTTATCTCGGGTCGCAGTTGTCACTTACTTTTGGGATAAGGGGATTAAGACTGTGTATGCAGGAGCCTCGGGTTTATGATTAGGTCTGGAGTAGAAACTGTCACTAGATTAGGGCAGTATTTGGGGATTAAGTATTAGGCGCCACTGTTGAGCCTGTTAATCTTCAATAAAGTAATCCGGAGTAGAACGTGTCAGTAGACTAGCGCGGTATCGGGGATTAAGTACGAAGTGTCGTTGTGGAGTCTGTTATTGTTCAATAAAGTACTGCTATTTCATTGTTTTATTTTGCTAAAAATAAACAAAGTATTTCTTTTATTCCACGATATGTCTTTGGTGGCAAAATGGTAGCGGTGTGGTGGCAAAGTGGTCGGTGGCAAAGTGACCGGTGGCAAAACGACCTACACCCTTTTTTTGTTTTGTTCTGCATTGTTTTCGTTTTTTCGGTGTGTTCGGTGCCCCCCAACTCTTTTATGTCTTTTCACTTTTGACTAATTACTTAGAAATGTTTGTTCACCGTACAAAATATAAAAAAAGCATAACATATAAGATGTATAAAACATTCCGTAAATATTTTTAACATGTAGTGTCAGATTTGGGAATCGTGTTCCCGACCATGAGATACAGAAAGGGAAAAAGATGAGTGTCAACATCAGTTTCAACAGTTCTGTCAAAATGCGCCATTTCCTTGAACGGAGGATCAGTACCATTTCTCTCCCAGCCCGACAGGATCATGCGCCTACACCCCTTTCGGCGCTTACCCGGCAGGCTTGGCTTGGGAGATTACTGTCCAAGGAGCGCGACAGAGCAGAGTCTGACGTCGACTAATAAGCACTGTTAGGGCCAAGCATAAGTACATTATGGAATGGCTGAAACGTGGTGTTAAAAATAGAAATGGAATTACGAATGAAAAAAAATATATATATACAATTTTTATTCAGGCCTGTGGGGTGATTTTAGTCTTACAACTGAGGCAAACATGACCGCAGGGGTGGTAGAAAAGGTTTGAAAAAAAAAATGGCCATGCACACTGTAAAACAACATGTAATATTTAAACACTGCTAGCATCATACCATCCCACACAATACTTGTATGCAAACAGAATGGGCATTACTGCGAATTGTGATGTGATAACGACAGTACACAATAGAAAACATCAAAAGACAATGTGTTGCATAACATTCAGGCAAGTTACAATGTATGTAAAATTTGTTGCGATTTATTGCGGCCTGCCAAATGCATTTTGCGACACGCAGGACGCGTTTTGTTTCATTTTTCTGCAACAAAATGTATTTATGTTTTTTGAAATTTATTGCGACTTATTTTTGCGTTTGTCGCAAGCGTATCTTTATGTCAGTCTGGTCTTATCACATCAGTAGAGTGGCATCCGTCGTCTGTATGTACGTGTATAAACTTTTACTTAAAATGCTTCTTGAGTTTTGATCGGATTGCTTTCAAATTTTGCACGAATGCTCTCTACGTAGTTCTCTCTTGAAATTTTTTTTTTTTTTTTTTTGGCTAAATGAGGGCCATTTCAAATTTTTCGGTTGACAATTTTCAAAGTGCTTCTCCCACAATTTTGATCAGAGTTTCTTTAAATTTTGTACGAGTGTTCTCTAGGTAGGCTCTTTTGAAAAATTACTTGTTTTTCGCGATGCGCGAAAAATTGGCCAAATAGGGGTCATTTTTGAAATTTATTGGTGCCTAATTTTTAAAATGCCTTTTCTCCCACAATTTTGATCGGTTTCCTTTCCAATTTTGTACAATTGTTCTCTAGGTTGCCCTCTCTTGAAAAATTACTTTTTTGGAGATCCGCCAAAAATTGGCTAAATGGGGGTATTTAAAATTTTATGTTGCCAAGTTCTAAAATGCTTCTTCTCGAACACTTATTTTCCTTAAATTTTGTACGAATATAACATAGGCCTCTCGAAGATTTACTTCTTTTGGCCAAATGGGGAGGGGGGAGGCATTTAAAAGTTTTTATAGTTTTTAAAGAAGTAGTAATATTTTTGATCCGGTCTTTCAAGTTTCATCAAAACGATGTGATTGCATGTTTTTTAATTGCAGTAGGGCGACTCTTAATTTTCAATGACCAATCCAAATATGATCTCCACTGCTATGGGTACCAGGAGTGTCCTATGGGGATATTGCTCACAAATTTAAGCTATATTATTGGTTGAAATATTTATTTTGGTCCGTTTACTTCCAGTGGTCAGCAAGCCGAAAAAATGGCTAAGCGGTCCTGAGTTTGGACGGTTCCTGGGCATATCGGGGATAATATAACCATTCCAATTCAACTTGTCGACAGAGACTGGGGTGACCCACCAAATATACTTGGTATTTAAACGAAATACGGGACGAAAATGATTTGTACTCTGTTGCTGAGCTCGTGTTTTGAAAGTGAAATACTCTAGAAATGAATTTGACCTTCTTTTAAATCTGGTTTGTTATCCCCCGCCGTCCTGCTGGAGGCGGGGGTGGGGGGGGGGGGGGGGGATATAGGAACGCACTGTGTCCGTCCGTCCTTCAGTCGCCAGTTTCGTTTCCAGACGATAACTCCGAAACTAGTGAGCGGATCCGGTTCATATTTGGTATGCGTAACAACCAAGGTGTCTAGATGTGCCTTTTGGGGGGGTTTTGATCGGATCGAAGCCCATCTGGATATGTGATTGGACTTAGAATCTCAAAATCCGGATATCAGTGTGTGCTTTGGTTTCCAGACGATATCTCCGAAACTAGTGAGCGGATCTGGTTATCCCCCGTGAAACGGAGGGATATAGGTTTGAGATTGTCTGTCCGTCCGTCCGTCCGTCCCCTCTTCAAGCTAAGGACTTTGTGGACACCACTTCTATATCAACGAAGCATAATTCAGCTTTCATATTTCATACAGGCAAAATATAGGGTATAAAGATGTGCAACGTCAAGGTTTCAGTTTGATCGAAGCAAAATTGACAAATTGACAGGCTATTGAAAATCGTCGAAAATAGACATATGTGCACATGTATAGGACTTTGTGGACACCACTTCTATATCAACGAAGCATAATTCAGCTTTCATATTTCACACAGGCAAAATATAGGGTATAAAGATGTGCAACGTCAAGGTTTCAGTTTGATCGAAGCAAAATTGACAAATTGACAGGCTTTTGAAAATCGTCGAAAATAGACATATGTGCACATGTATAGGACTTTGTGGACACCACTTCTATATCAACGAAGCATAATTCAGCTTTCATATTTCATATAGACAAAATATAGGGTATAAAGATGTGCAACGTTAAGGTTTCAGTTTGATCGAAGCAAAATTGACAAATTGACAGGCTTTTGAAAATCGTCGAAAATAGACATATGTGCACATGTATAGGACTTTGTGGACACCACTTCTATATCAACGAAGCATAATTCAGCTTTCATATTTCATATAGGCAACATATAGGGTATAAAGATGTGCAACGTCAAGGTTTCAGTTTGATCGAAGCAAAATTGACAAAATGACAGGCTTTTAAAAATCGTCATAAATCGACATATATGCAAACGGAGTGGACTTCGTGGGCACCACTATATGAACGGACGTTAATTTGTTCTTAAAGCGCATTAGGTGAGTAATATTTTTAAATGATTTTTATCCTAAAGCTAATTATAATTTCAGTTGTCATATGTCATGATACGGGTGATTGGAAATGCTACACGATTTCATGCGTATAGCATTTTCATACGGTATATAATGAAATGCATTTGTTATCCCCCGTGAAACGGAGGGATATAGGTTTGAGATTGGCAAACAGCTCAACTGCAAGCTCGGTGGTATGTGTACGCCGTCGGGATACCTGTGTATAATTAGTTTTTATCTAGCCTGAAAAAATGCTTTACTTTAGATTAATAAAAAATAGATTCGGGTTATATCTGTTCAAAGACAGTTTGTAGTATTGTTGATTTGTCGTTCAAGGAAGGGTGTCCAGTTTCCTGTCAATGGTAATCCATTAGCTTAGATATTGCATAGGGGTAATATTTAGGGTTTTACGGGGGATATTGCTGCTCTCTGACAGCATCTAGTTCATATTTGGTGTGCGTAACAACTAAGATATTTAGATGTGCCTTTTGGGGGTTTTGATTGCATCGAAGCTGACTTTCTTCTCTTGCTCATTCTGCGTAGTTCATTTATTTATGAACTGATGTTTTATCTACTTAGTTTAAGTGCGACGTACAGCACTCGCCTCACTGATTGCACCCACGGCGGAGGATATGGCAATCAGTGATTGTTCTTGTTGTAAAAAAGAAAATAGTTTAATGAATTGTGTACAATTCCTCCTTATTAAAACATAATACTGCTGCATTGAGTGGCTATATATGGAGCGGTAATTTCAAAAGGATCTTTAGCATAGTTATAAGGACATCGGTTATAGCGTTACATTGCTGACGACATAATCACCGTTTTTCGCTGTTCAAGCGCCTCAGAACCATCCATGTTACGACGAGGTTTGCACTGCATTATGGGTGTATCCAGAACATACAAGTTGTTTTCAAAAGTATTTGTCATTTTGGAATTATACTGTGATTCTTTTACAAAGAACTTAAAACTGTCTTTCTTGGTTTTGAATGTCCTGTTTAACTGCAGAAAATAGATCACAAACGTCCATAGAGAACAGCATGATAATTGACTTTTTGTATCGGATATGAGCCGAGCTCCCGCAACAAAAAACGGAAAGTTCGGATTGCAAATTATCTCGTTACTATCTGACTACCACTATACAATTGGTAAAATGTGGGCGTGGATTTAACCCCTAGGGTTCAAGCATGCATGAAAGAACGAGGATAACAAAATTAGAACGGAAGGATATAGTTTTGAACTTTTCGGTCTGTCCGTCTGTCACGCTTCAGTCTCACGCGCCTACAGGCCACAGTAATAGATGGATTCGCTTCTAATTTTGTACACGGCTTTTCTGGACCCTTCCGCATTGGCAAAAAATTGACAAATTGGCGGACTTTTGAAAATCGGCGCTTGACTTAGCGTATACACGGCACTCACGCGCAGCGTATATACGGCACTGTCACGCGCCTACAGGCCACATTAAAAGATGGATTCGTTTCAAATTTTGAACACAGCTTCTCTGGACACTTCTGCAGTGCGGTGACGAAGAATTTTTGGAATCGAAAAAAATTGCAAAATTACGCGATTACAGGCTGCATTAATAGATGGATTCGTTTCAAATTCTGCACACGGCTTCTTTGGTCCCTTCCGCACTGCAGTGACTAAGAATTTTCCCTATCGGCAAAAATTGACAAAATGGTGGGCTTTTGAAAATCGACACTGGACTCCTACAGGCCGCATTGATTGATAGATTCCTTTCAAATTTTTTACACGGCTTCTCTGGAACCTCGGCAGTGCAGTAACGAAGAATTTTCAGGATCGGACGTAAATTGACAAAATGGCGGATTTTTCAAAATCGGCGCTGTTCTTAGCGTACTTACGGCAGTCTCACGGGCCTACTGGTTTATGGATTGATTCGTTTAAATGTTAGACACTACGTCTACCTATCTTCCACTTTTAAATTTTGCGTAGTCAACACGCAAAAGCCTTACGCCATATCGCCCACGGGGGATAGACGTACTCCTCGAGACGTAGTCAAGTTTTCTTAAGTGTAGTCAAGTAAAAGAACGTTGATCTTGTGCTTCAGTAAAGTGTTGCTCAAGTTTTCTTAAGTGTAGTCAAGTAAAGTTTGCTGCGAAATAATTTATGATTTCCTATGTTCCAACAAACGTCATGTTTGAATGAATAGCTACTTTGTACAGTTACCTTGTTGCCTATATAAATAAAACGATTAAAGCTTTCTATCATTTCATTTTTCTTTATTTTTTGCCATCGTACTGGAAGATTATAACAAATCAGAGCTTGAATACATAACATTTTGCCAACTTCCGCAAACAAAATTTAATTTAATGACCTAAAGTTCTTTTATGCACTTTTAAGTTGGTTCTTTTTCCAGCCCTTAAAACGTGATTTGATTACCGGCACATCGACTTCAACATCTGAAACAGCGTTTGCTCAACTCGTACACCTACCAAGTCGTACCATTTTGGTAAAGTCCCACCTTTTTTTTTTTTTTTTTGGTTAAGTCGTAACCCTGCGAAAGTCAAGTCTTACCCTATTTACCAACTCGTACCCCGCGTTAGTATATACAGGGTTCTTAGCATTTTTTCGCGACTTCTTGACACTGCAACGGTAAAAAAAAAAAGAATTTTCATAATAGATGAAATTGATATTGTGGAAAAGTTTAATGATACTGTGGTAAAACTAGAGCTTCAGTGAGGCAGGATCCCCCGTGTAACACATAATGTCATTGGATGTTAGTATATTCATTGAAATTGAAAACCGTATAAGACGACGTTGCACACCTGCAATACACGTATTATCCGCATGCAAAACGAAAAAGCATTGGCATCAATATTTATGGAGTTACGGCCCGGACAAAATGTCACATCTTTGTACTTTCGAACTAAATTTTAATCTATTTTGAAAATACTGTCATTTTGACAATTTTTCACCACATCGAACGAAACTGCGACCTTGCACACCTCCAAGATAGGTATTAACCGCGTGCAAAACGAAAAAAGCATTAGCGTAAATAGTTATGGAGTTACGGCCTGGACAAAAAGTCGCATCTTTGTAAATTCGAACTAAATTTTGATCTATTTTGAAAATACTGTCATTTTGACAATTTCTCATCAAATCGAACGAAACTGCGACCTTGCACACCTTCAATACACGTATTAACTGCGTGTAAAACGAACAAGCAGGTCCAAGGACATCACCCAGCCGAGTTACCAACAAGGAAAGAGAAAACCTCTGAAACGAATACTGCTAGGCCAAAAATGAAGAACTTTGTTTCTGGACGTAACTTTTTCATAATTTTAATACACAAAAACGAGTTTTCCCGGGTGAAATCTCAAAAGAAAAAAAAAACACACACACACACAAGCACATCCAGGAACATGGAGAGCAGCCCACGAATGTTAACGCGTACTACTGAAAAAAATCAGTAAAAAAAAAAACAAAAAGAACTAGAAATGTGTCCTGGAGGAATACGAATGACCCGCCCTAAACGAAATTTTAAGTGAAGAATTTGTATTTGGTATTTATAGACATAAAGGGCTAGCACAAGTTCATTACACAAAACATCATTAAATATGACTGACAAATTGCCTAAGTTCAGACACTCACCACCAAAAACCTAAGTCCAGATGGAGAAGCACCTAAGAAACTTTCGATTAAAATTTTATAACTATTTGCAAAAGACTGAAAGAAATGAATGGTTTGACAATTCAGTTATTTACCACCATTTATTCCAGTTTTGCCAAACTTCAAAGTTCCGCCATTTCGGCATTTTTCGCGAGCCGCGAAAAAAAAAATGGCCTAATAGGCGAACCCCTGGGGGAACATTCCTGCATAACATCTAAACGATTGTAGTAAAACTGTAGGAGGAGTAGCATTTTAAAAATGGGTCATAACAGGCACAAAAAGTGCCGCCATTTTGTCAGTTTTTCGTCAATCGTCAAAAAAAGTAACAGCCAGGTGGGGGACGACCAAGGGAACATTCCTGCGTAATATCAAAACCATTGGAGAAAAACTTTTGGAGGGGGAGTAGCATTTTAAAGAAAAGGTTGCACATACGCACATACATTCAAGCCCTCTACAGTGATACCACTAACCCAGTCCGACAAAGTCGGCTGGGTTAAAAAGCATTAGCATGAATAGTTTTCGAGTAACAGCCTGGACAAAAGACAGCATACTTGAGCGGACGGACGGACAAGCTGAAAACTATATCCCTCCGTTACACGGGGGATAAAGAGTAAATGTTATTAGATATGCAATATATCACTATTATTTTCTTTAAATTCATAAAATAAATCAATAAAAAGTATGTAAAACTATTTCTAAAAAGTTTTAAAAGTCTTAGAAAAAATCTTAAAACTGTCTTGAAAAAAGTCTCAGCTGTCTTGAAACTGAAACTCAATTTTCGCGACGAACCCTGTATATATTATTTTTTACAATATATTGTGAAAATATCCCCTATTTTTTGTTTACTGCAATTTATTCAACGCAATTATACCTAAAAGTGGAATCAACTAGCGATTCCATACAATGTTATATTAATTGCAATCATCTTGGTGTCATGTAGATAAATTCAACGAAATGTGCCATTATTGGTTCACATTTCAGTGTTACGATTAACTGCAATCACTTGAGTGCGTTTACCAGGAGTAATTCTTAAAAGCGGACTTCATTTCGCTAAGACTGGAGTACATTTACTCGGAAGTACTCAGCAAAATGTAATTTTATTGGAGCCTCGTTTTGCAGTTTAATCCCAATTAGAGTATAAATGTCCCCTCAGAGCTAAGCCAGTCGTCGAGTTTCATCAATTGTGGAGTGGATACCAATGCTAGCGACCGTGCAGAAACGTAATCTGGATAAAGATAGATTTTTAACTGGATACTGGCAGAAGAAAATGACGCGCTGACAGCCCTATTCGATTACGTAGAAAGCAACTGGATTTAGTCTTCAGTTTGGCAAGTGGGAGATTGGTCAATCTTTGGCAGGCTGATAAGAACTAACAATGAAGTGGAGGGTTGGCACCATCGCCTCAATGCCCGGGCCTGTAAGGGGAATCTCGACCTTTAGGTGTTGAATGGGTTACTTCACCACGAGGCTCAGGTGCCTAAGATGCATGCCCGCTTCGCGTCAAAAGGACAGTTTCAGAGAGCCCTCAAAGGCAAGTACCGAGCCGTATCCGTCAAAATTCAGACCTTGTGGGATGAATACCGTAGCGGATCACGTTCGGCATCCAAGATACTGAAAGCTGTTGGGTGCATCTATGCCCAAACACCATAATACTAGCTGCAAAATTTCGAAAACAACCAGGAGTTACTTGTATTAAGTGTTTAAATTTTGTTGGGACATAACACATCCGAAGGGTTTGAAGAGGGACAAAAAAAACAAAAAATAATTTGTTTAAAACTGAAGGAAGGTAATTTAAAATTTAAAATGTTTCCCCTTGTTTCTTTGGTATGCTTTATTGGTATAAGATAAGGTACGGCTTGACTTTCACCAGGGTACGACTTGGCAAAGGTACGAGTTGACTAGGAACCTCTGCAACTACCTTCGTTATCACTTAACCAACACTTTCGTTTGTGGAACTGGCGACAAATATGCGACGTCTTAAAATACTTGTACATACAATAATAACAGTTAGTGACCACCTCTCATTAGTGAACACTATTTTCTTCCAATTTCATATTACTAAATTTCCCTATTCTTGGTCAACACCTCTGCATATCAATATTTTAGTCGACCTACATCACGGGTATACGTTTGGTCCCTTCAGAACGGACTGGGAGTAAATTTTGTAGTCTTTCTTAACAGATTTTCCATTTAATGCGACATTTCATGCGACATTTAATGCAATACTCCTAGTTCTGAATTGTCGTATATGAATACAACGGTAAACGGTCATCTGCCCCCCGGTCAACTGCCCCCCAGTCAACTGCCCCCCCCTTTTTGCAACCCGGTCGACCCGATTCGAATACAACACTTTGGTAAGCAAAGTAACCTTAGTAGAGGTCTAACTACAGACCACTTCCATAAAACATAAAAGCAATATGCCCAAAATTATATGCCGGAGCAAGGCCATTTTGAAAAGAAAACACTGCTTCCATAAATCCTTTCACAAAATGCCATTTTTGAGAATCGCTAAAAAAATAAAAAAAAAAACATCGGACGAACATTCTCCTACAATTTAGTACGAACCTAAACAAAACTGCAAGAGACAACACATTTTGAATAATAACTCAGGAAAGTTTTGAAATGCTAAAGTGAATCCAATTAAAATGTCTGGAGAGTAAGTATTTTGAAAATTGGCTAACTAAAAAATTTTAAATACCGCCATTGGTCATTGCTTGGCGGATCGCCAGAAAAAAAGATTTTGCAAGGGCGGACCACTTAGTGAACAGTAACACAAAACTTGACAGCAATCCGGTCAAAACTACGGGAGAAGCATTTTGAAAATTGGCTACCAAAAAAATTGAAAAATATCGCCAGAGAAATCTAGTGAACATTCATACAAAAACGTGAAAGAAATCCATCAACATTGTAAGCGAAGCTATATTTCAAGAGTTTATATAAGTACACACATACGTACATACAGGCAACAGATGACCCCACTGGTGTGACAAGACTAGCCCGACGAAGTTGGTTAGTCTAAATAATTATGCTGAATTGTCGGGAGGGGGATATTCTTTAGCTCAGACACTTATTTTGGTTATCGCGAATTCCTAATTCTTGCAAGCAGCTATTAGCAAAGGAATTTTGAAAACAAACTAACCGTGTTTCAAGTTAGTGCATAAAATACTGGGTCACACTAAAGTGTATGACGTTGCATCAACAAATGTGGCACATATTAATGCGACAATAAAATCTTGACGATTTTTAATAGTACTACAAATGAAATGTCTCAATATCACCCAGCGCTACACGACAACCAGCATCCCTAAATACCAACATATTTCATCTGCTGTCTGAACGGGTTATAGTCAACTCGCCCCCCTCTCCCCCCAAAAAAACAAAACAAAAACAAACAAACAAAACAACTCGCCAAATTCCAAGTCGCCAAGAAAAAAAAACTCGCCAAATTTTGGTCAACTCGCCAAATGAGCTTGGTCCACTCGCCAAAAGTCTTTGGCCAACTTGCCAAATTCTTGAGCCAACTCATCAAATTTTTTTACTTGATTATTTTGATTTACCATAGCAACATATTATAAGTAATTTAATCCCCGGCCCCCACTTCAAATCCGCTGGAGTAAATCTGCTCAGGCTTCTGCGACGTTACTGGCACAGCTAACCCATCTCGCAGTAATCATCTTGTAGGTACTGCCAGTACACAAGCCATTTAATACCTGCCCCCACCTCCCGCTGCAAATCCCCCTGAGCATACCTGCTCATGATTCTGCGAAGTTGCTGGTACAGATAACCCGTCTCGCAATAATCCTCTTTAAGTAGACATTGCCACTACGCAACCATCTATTCTCCATGCCCCCACTGCAAATCTGTCTTTCGATGATTTCTGGAGTAGATAGTACTCTGGAGTAGTGCAAATTTTGAGGCACTTTCGACTCGGGGCAATGAAACTGTTGCCAGATTACCGAAGAACTGTGCAAAAAATCAAGATTTTAACTGTGTGTGTATTGCTTTAAAATGTTGTCAGATTAGCGAAGAACTGTGCAAAAAATAAGGATCAATGTTGCCACGGGACCATCAAGAAAAAAAGTATAAAAAAGGATAAAATTGGGGGAAAAAGTATGAAAAAAAGTATTAATTCATATTTTGCTGAAAATCGAGAACACATTAATGTTAATCCTATTGTATATTTTTTGGTAATTATTACTTAATGAAATGCTCGTTTTCACAGCGATTAAAAATATTTGCATACGCGAGTGTACTTCTAAATTGTCCTGAATATTACCAAAAGGGCTGTCTCGCCTTTTTTTCCCCATCATTTTGTTACTGAACCCTTTGAAAACAGGAACGCAGTTGTGTTTCCTAATTTTTTTTTCAATTTATTAGACAAATATAAAAAAAGTATCAAAATAAAAAAAAAAGGATAAAAAGCGAAAAAAAGTATCAAAAAAAAAAAAAAGGGGGATGAAAATTTTAAAAAGTATAAAAAAATATTTAAGGATAAAAAAAGGATAAAATCGGGCTTTTTCAAAAAAAAAAAAAAAAAGTTATCCTTTTAAAAAAGGATGATGTGGCAACACTGGGAGATGTGAACTGTGCGTGTATTGCTTTAAAATGTTAGTTTAGTAACATTAAAGAAACTCAGTAAAGTGACAAAAAACATGTTAGATTATCGAAGAACTGCAAAAATTTAAGCTGTGAAGTGTGAATCCACGACTTTTCGTCGAGCAAGTTTTCGTCGGCGACATTTCGTCGAGCGACTTTTCGTCGAAAGTTGCTAATGCGACTTTTCGTCGAAGTGTGTTCTTTCGTCGAAGTTTTTGTGGCGTTGTGCCCCATGACTAAAAAATACTAATTCAACTTTTTAAACAGCACAACTTTTATTTTATACATTGACACAAAAGCATCGAATTCATCGTGTTTGAGAATCACACAGAAATAATTTTCACAACTTCACAAGTGTCCGATAACAAATCCATATTTACGGCACATACTTGCGGCGCATTCTCCCCGTTGGCGCAGTTAGTCGGTCTCCCGTAGTTGATGGATCTAGTTTGCCAAACCGTGTTTTAAAACATCGCTTTGATGAAATTATTATTACGACACAATTCTGTGTCTTCGCTGAGTTCCAGCAATGACTCCTGTGTTTGATCTATTTAATAATTTCAATTTGTATCAACCAGTGAGATCTAAGAGCGACTCTAGTCATTGATGGATATGATTGCGCAATGCTTCTTAACCAGCATTATCTTGAAAGGGGCATCAAAGATTTGACTCATTACGGTTTAATATTAATTTGCAAATTGTTAATTGCAATTATATTAATCTTGAGATCTTAGAGCAAATCCGGTCATTGATGAGTACGTATGAGTAATCTTTTCTAAAGAGCATTATCTGAAGGCAGCACCATTATTTTGCAATTTGTTAATTGCAATTTGTATTTATCAGTGAGATCTTAGAACGACTCTGGTCAATGATGGATATGTACTTGTGTTTTGTTACGCTTTACTAACTTCTGAAGAATTTTGACGAAAAGTCACACTTGCCACTTTCGATGAAAGGTCGCTCGACAAAAAGTCCGGATACCGTGAAGTTTGCATGTATTGCTTGATGTTAATGTTAGTTTAATGATAATAAAAAGAAATAAATTTTCAAAATTTGGCAAGTTGACCAGAGACATTTGGCGAGTTGACCAAATTTTTTTGGCGAGCTGACCAAAGCAAATTTGGCGAGTTGGTTTTTTGATAGTTGACCAGCACCCGTCTGAACCACTCGGGCTTGTGACATCGAACAGACTACAGCAGTTACCACTACTAAGAAGTGTTACCACATTTTTATTTATTTATTTTTTTTTGCAGACTATAAATTAAGGACTTCAAACAATATCATGTGTGAGTCGAAACCAATCATCTTTATGACCGTGTGGCCTGAGGTGGCCTCGGTTAGCTTAAGAGACATTCTTCTGCGTAGTACACCTTCAAGCCTCGACATTTCCTTATACATTTCTAAGCAATACATCCCACATACACTGCCTTATAATAAGTCAGTGGTCACTCATAGGTTTGGTGGTCCTCCTTAAAACAGAGTCTATTTCAACTCATTTCATCTGTTAACAAGAATAACTTAAAAGCAATATTTATGGCATATCAGCAGGGACAAACTTCCTTCTCTGCTACATGACATCTGAGCCTTTGACATCCTTTTATAATACACAACCATGCCTGGACTCTGAATTACTTATTGCACAGCCTTTTCTTTCCTAACATTAATCGTTTCATCAGTTGAACCTACTTGTGATGTAAAACATGCGTTGAAGAACACCTCTTATTGAGGAGTAACCTCTAACAGAGGAGCCATATTATTGGTCCCATCTCCTTGGATTTCTTCCATAATTTACATAAAGGGTCTATTTATCCTTCTTTTAACATCTGCATTTTAAACAGTAAAACACCGTGAATGCTACGGGAGAAGAAAAGATGAAAAAAAAAAGAAAAAAATTCACCCAAAGCAAGGCTACCTTACGCTCTGTATGCTCAACATACATATATAGCGCATTCATCTAGAAGATGAGCAGATCAATTGAAAAAATAAACAAGAATGTTCGTGGACCTTGTGCCCAGCCGTAAAAGCGAAGACATTACAAACAAGTTTGTCCAAGGACAAAGTCCCAGCTTACGAAAAGCAATAAGACCAATTCCAGCGTGCATGAGCAAGGGAATTTTCCTGAAAAATTGGGCTTCAAAAGATGAGACGGCAAAGAGCTAGCCCAATAATTAATTTAGCACCGGACCAGAACATAGACCGATAAATGCATACAAAGATTTCTTTCCCAGAAAAATGGGAAACAGATTTTTTCTAGCTCTGGTAGACTGGATAGTTTGCCATAGATACCTTCAAACAACGCTCGCATTTCGGACCAGTGCGCATATTTATGTAACTTGCCTTGATGCGCGGTTCTTATTCAGACAAGTGCGCATGTTTATTTTATTTTGCGTAGATGTGCGGTTCGCATTTCTGACGAGCGCCCATGTTTTTTTTCACCTTTTGTGAATGTGCGGTTCTTATTTCGGATCAGTGCGCATGTTTATTTACCTTGTGTTCATGTGCGGTTCTTATTTCGGATCAATGCGAATCTTTATTTACATTGTGTTGATGGGCGGTTCGTATTTCGGAACAGTGCGCATGTTTATTTACCTTGTGTTGATGTGCGGCTCTTATTTCGGATCACTGCGCATGTTTATTTACCTTGCGTCGATGCGCGATTCTTATTCCAGACCAATACGCATGTTTATTGTACTTGCGTTGATGACGGTACTTATTTTGGACAAGTGCACAAGTTTCCATAGTTTGCCTTGATGCGTGGTTCGCATTTCGGACCAGTTTGCATGTTTATTTAACTTGCGTTGATGCACGGTGCTTATTTTGGACGTGTGCCTATGTTTATTTAACTTGCGTTGGTGCGCGGTTTGCATTTTGGACCAGTGTGCATGTTTATTTAACTTGCGTTGATGCGCAGTGCTTATTTTGGACCAGTGCAAATGTTTATTTAACTTGCGTTGGAGCGTGGTTCGCATTTCGAACCACTGCGCACGTTTATTTAACTTGCGTTGATGCGCGGTTCGAATTTCGGAGAAGTGCGCATGTTTATTTAACTTGCGCTGATGAGCAGTTCGAATTTCGGATCATTACGCATGTTTATTTAACTTGCGTTAATGCGCGGCTCTCATTTTGGAACAGTGCACACGTTTATTTGACTTGCGTTGATGTGCGGTTCGCATTTCTGACGAGCGCCCATGTTTTTTTCACCTTTTGCGAATGTGCGGTTCTTATTTCGGATCAGTGCGCATGTTTATTTACCTTGTGTTCATGTGCGGTTCTTATTTCGGATCAATGCGCATCTTTATTTACATTGTGTTGATGGGCGGTTCGTATTTCGGATCAGTGCGCATGTTTATTTACCTTGTGTTGATGTGCGGCTCTTATTTCGGATCACTGCGCATGTTTATTTACCTTGCGTCGATGCGCGATTCTTATTCCAGACCAATACGCATGTTTATTGTACTTGCGTTGATGAGCGGTACTTAGTTTGGACAAGTGAACAAGTTTCCATAGGTTGCCTTGATGCGCGGTTCGCATTTCGGACCAGTTTGCATGTTTATTTAACTTGCGTTGATGCACGGTACTTGTTTTGGACGTGTGCCTATGTTTATTTAACTTGCGTTGGTGCGCGGTTTGCATTTTGGACCAGTGTGCATGTTTATTTAACTTGCATTGATGCGCAGTGCTTATTTTGGACCAGTGCAAATGTTTATTTAACTTGCGTTGGAGCGTGGTTCGCATTTCGAACCACTGCGCACGTTTATTTAACTTGCGTTGATGCGCGGTTCGAATTTCGGAGAAGTGCGCATGTTTATTTAACTTGCGCTGATGAGCAGTTCGAATTTCGGATCATTACGCATGTTTATTTAACTTGCGTTAATGCGCGGCTCTCATTTTGGAACAGTGCACACGTTTATTTGACTTGCGTTGATGTGCGGTTCGCATTTCTGACGAGCGCCCATGTTTTTTTCACCTTTTGCGAATGTGCGGTTCTTATTTCGGATCAGTGCGCATGTTTATTTACCTTGTGTTCATGTGCGGTTCTTATTTCGGATCAATGCGCATCTTTATTTACATTGTGTTGATGGGCGGTTCGTATTTCGGATCAGTGCGCATGTTTATTTACCTTGTGTTGATGTGCGGCTCTTATTTCGGATCACTGCGCATGTTTATTTACCTTGCGTCGATGCGCGATTCTTATTCCAGACCAATACGCATGTTTATTGTACTTGCGTTGATGAGCGGTACTTAGTTTGGACAAGTGAACAAGTTTCCATAGGTTGCCTTGATGCGCGGTTCGCATTTCGGACCAGTTTGCATGTTTATTTAACTTGCGTTGATGCACGGTACTTGTTTTGGACGTGTGCCTATGTTTATTTAACTTGCGTTGGTGCGCGGTTTGCATTTTGGACCAGTGTGCATGTTTATTTAACTTGCATTGATGCGCAGTGCTTATTTTGGACCAGTGCAAATGTTTATTTAACTTGCGTTGGAGCGTGGTTCGCATTTCGAACCACTGCGCACGTTTATTTAACTTGCGTTGATGCGCGGTTCGAATTTCGGAGAAGTGCGCATGTTTATTTAACTTGCGCTGATGAGCAGTTCGAATTTCGGATCATTACGCATGTTTATTTAACTTGCGTTAATGCGCGGTTCGAATTTCGGACCAGTGCGCATGTTTATTTAACTTGCGTTGATGCGCAGTGCTTATTTTGGACCAGTGCAAAGGTTTATATAACTTGCGTTGATGCGCGGTTCGCATTTCGGACCATTGCGCATGCTTATTTAATTTGCCTCGATGTACGGTCCGCATTTCGGACCAGTGCGCATGTTTCTTTAGGCTGCGTTGATGCGCGGTTCGCATTTCAGACCACTGCGCATGTCTATTCAACTTACTCCGAAGCGTAGTTCTTTTTTTCGGACCAGTGCGCATGTTTATTTAACCTGCGTTGATGCGCGGTGTTTATTTTGGACCAGTTCGCATCTTTATTTATCCTCCGTCGATGCGCAGTTCTCATTTCGGACCAATGCGCATGTTTATTTGACTTGCATCGAAGCGGAGTACTTAATTTGGACTACTGTGAATGTTGATTTAACTTGCGTCGATGTGCGGTGTTTAAATCTGACTACTCTGCAAGTTCATTTAACTTGCGTTTATGCGCTGTAGGAGGAGATCCATTTAATTTTTTTTTCAAAAATTCCGAAAAAATTCAAAAGTATTCCAATTCACTCAAAAAGCACAAGCCGTATGCATGACCCCCTAGAGACGGCTCATATCGAAAATAAATGAAATCTGATAAAAACTGTAGGAGGAAATGCATTTTGAATTTTTTTCTTCAAAAAATCTCTCATCGACTGAAAAAGACAGGCCATATTCACGACACCCTAAGCATGCCTCAGCCACAAAATAAATGATGTTTGATCAAAACTGCAGGAGAAAATGCATTTTGAGGTATTTTCATCAAAAATTCCCCCCCGAAATCAAAAATTCCCAAGTCGAGTCAAATAGCACAAGCCGTATGCGAGACCTACCTAAGGATGCCTCATAGCAAAAATAAATGAAATCGGATAAAAACTGTAGGAGGAAATGCATTTTGAAGTTTTTCTTCAAAAATTCCCAAAAAATACAGAAATTGTCGGATCGACTAAAAAGCGCAAGTCGTATTCTCAACCCCTTAGGGATGCCTCAAACCAAAAAAAAAAAAAAAAAAAAATTGCCCGATCGACTAAAAAGCACAAGCCGTATGCACTCACACCAAGAATAAATGACATCGAATCAAAATTGTAGGGGTAGATGCATTTTGAATTATTTTCGAAATTTTTGCTTAAAAAATTCCCCAATAATACAAACTAAAAAAGCACAAGCCGTATGCACGACCCTTTAGGGGTGCCTCATACCAAAAATAAATGACATCGGGTCAAAAGTGTAAGAGGAGATACATTTTAAAATTTCTTTAAAAAATCCCCAAAAATTCAAAAATCACCCGATCGACTAAAAAAGCACAAGCCGTATGCACGACCGCTTAGGAAATCCTCACACCAAAAATAAATGACATCGAATCAAAATTGTAGGAGGAGATACATTTTGAAACAAAGTTTACAGCGAACTAACTAACTAACTAACGGACGCCACCCGCAAACCGATAGGAATTGAACTGACAACTTCTTGCTTCGCTGGCGACAGCGCAAACCACTGCTTCTATTGGAGGCAGAACTATAAATACTGCCCATACAACCGATACAGGAAGACCATGAAACAATTTACCTTCAGCGCGGCTTGAACCCACGGCCTCCTGATAATTAGACCAGTATCTTAGAGTGGGCCATAGAGGGAGGTAAGGTGACTGGTGAAAGCCCATCAAGGAGCACATTGTGGTTCTTTTGTAAATTTACCATTTTTGGTCACTATTTTGGTCAGTTTTTTGGTCAAATCCCCAAACAAAATACAAGCTAATGCAGGAGCTTGAAGGTAATATTTCTGTTAAATTTCAATGCAATCGGGCCGAATTTGCAGGAACAGTAGCATTTTTGTGTTTTCCAAATTGGCCAGTATTTTGGACAATTTTAGCCAAAAAAAAAAAAAACTATAACAGTGGCTGTTTAGGTGTCAGTTTGTTTCTTGTATAAATATCGCGAAATCGCCCATAGCATTAGTATTGTAACATGCCATGGTCGATCCAAGTTCACGGGGCGATAAAAGAGGATTATTGTTAATTATCGGAAAATGTACATTTAATATTTTGGGCAATGGTACTGTGATCATCGACCTAAGTAAACATGTTGCATCTTTAATCGCACTTAAGAAAATACTTACATTTTGGCAAACTACGCCTAGGATTTGTTTAGCAGTTGCAGAGGTTGTCTGGCCGCTGCCATATTGTCACTCATCCTGTACTTGAAATTTCGTTGTTATGAGTCAACTACGGCCATCTTGTAAGCCGACAACTACTTACAAGATGGCCGCAGTTGACTCATAACACTGTAATGTCAAGTACAAGATGGCTGACAATATGACAGCGGCCACACTGGAAACATACAATATGGCGATTGTTAATGACCTCATAGCCAGAGAACTACTTTCGCATAATTAAATCTAAATTCATACTCTCACAACATAACGCCTTGCTTTTTGGCCAAACATTTGCTTGGTTGTAACTAATTTTCCTCCGCGGTACATAATTAAACAGCGGTAAAATGTTTTTCGGCACGAGTGCTAACAGTGTCAGTTTGAAAACCTACTGGCAAAAATTACTCCAAAATTTCAAAACAATCGGACCTGAAATGTAGAAGATTAGCAGGACAGGCTCTTTCCAAGAGTGCTCTCGTCATATGAGCATGACAAAAGTCTTTTGATCATGCTTACCTCGTTCTAGAAAAAGAAATTGCACGGAAAAGTTCGTGTCACACCTAGTAAGTCTGGAGACCAAGTCAATTACCTAAATAATCAGGGGAAAGCAAACTGTTAACCGTTTTAAGCACGTCCGGGCTTGGAACACACACGGCAAAACGCATCTTAACACAAAATGCCTTCTTATTACAATGATTATAACATGCGGCTTCCAAATACCTCCCAGAAGCGAGCTATCAAGTCTACCTTATTTATCCCTTAACGCAGAAAAACCAAACGTTCCCGCTGTTAATCTCGTTTAATAGAAGATAGCTCAAACCTAGACAGTTTTACCTATTATTTTTTTTTGGCGTCGTAATTGCCTGTGATCGCTTACATCACAGTTGCTTTTTCACGTCCCTTAGTGTATCAGGTCCACGCGCCACAACGCCTTACATTTACCTGTATACCAATTCATGAGTCCAGCATGCAGTGCTTGTCTGCAGCTTAGGTTCAACCGCACTGAATTCACCACTAAATAAGTTCATCGTCTGTCGCTCAATGAGATCGCAAAAAATGATGGTCACGTTTGAACACTATTCGGTGTCGTTTCGCGTTTGACATAGAAGAGAATGTAGGCTTTTGAGTTGATCACAGGTGTTTCGTCGCAGGTGGAGACTTTACTGTCATTGAAGTGGTGCCACTGCCCCTCTTGTATCGCGTAAGAGGTATAATGTCCACTCCCGGCTCTGTAACGTTACACATACTTTAGGCATTTAGAACACGCCATCAAATGCAGAAACTCCCTTTGGAAATTTAATACAAACAAACATATCCCATTCTTGAATTTTAAATATTTTGTAATTCTAGCTGTTATCTGGGAATGCCACGTGACTTCCAAGGCTAGGGATAACGCTTGTAGCTTACTGAAGGCATACGTTACAGCGTAACTGTCACACCTGGGGCTTGACAAAGCTTTTTCTTAAAAATAGCTGATTTTGCACTCTGGTGCCTTTGTATTTATGCTTCGTGTCCCGTATTTGCAAAAATTTGATAGGTAATCCCTAAGTCATGGTGACGTCACTTTCACCACGTACAAGCAGCCACATGCAAACTAATGCCAGTGAAAATAGTCTATTGCTCATGAAGTATTAGATTTGACAGATACGCGGAAAACGTTTCAGCGACTTTGCAAAGATGCTGATTTGACACATGCACTGAAAACCATACACAGCGCACACATACAAAAATTGTAAGCTTTTATGGGTGGAACGGAAGATAGGGTATTGAGGTGGTATTTGGACCTTACCCGGTGCCGTGGTGAACGATGACGGCGGCCAGGTCGTACTCGCTGCTGATGAAGTGGGGGGGGGGGGGGGGGTGGAGGGGGGAGCTATTTGGACCTTACCCGGTGCCGTGATGAACGATGACGGCGGCCAGGTCGTACTCGCTGCTGATGAAGTGGGGTGGGGGGGGGGGGTGGGGGAGAGGGGAGCTATTTAGACCTTACCCGGTGCCGTGGTGAACGATGACGGCGGCCAGGTCGTACTCGCTGTTGATGAAGTGGGGGGCGGGTGGGGGTAGGGGGGAGCTATTTGGACATTACCCGGTGCCGTGGTGAACGATGACGGCGGCCAGGTCGTACTCGCTGCTGAAGTGGGGGGGGGGGGGGGGTGGGGGAGGGGGAAGCTATTTGGACCTTACCCGGTGCCGTGGTGAACGATGACGGCGGCCAGGTCGTACTCGCTGCTGATGAAGTGGTGGGGGGGGGGGGTGGGGGAGGGGGGAGCTATTTGGACCTTACTCGGTGCCGTGGTGAACGATGACGGCGGCCAGGTCGTACTCGCTGCTGATTAAGTGGGGGGAGGGGGCGGGGGTGGGGGACGGGGGAGCCATTTAGACCTTACCCGGTGCCGTGGTGAACGATGACGGTGGCCAGGTCGTACTCGCTGTTGATGAAGTGGGGGGCGGGTGGGGGAGGGGGGAGATATTGGGTCCTTACCCGGTGCCGTGGTGAACGATGACGGCGGCCAGGTCGTACTCGCTGCTGATGAAGTGGGGGGGGGGGGGGGGGTCGGGGGAGGAGGGAGCTATTTGGACCTTACCCGGTGCCGTGGTGAACGATGACGGCGGCCAGGTCGTACTCGCTGCTGATCAGCCCGCTGTGCCGCGTGCCATGCTGAAAGCAACATGAACTCTTCTCACTTATTTTACGCAGTTCAAGATATTCACACAGTGACACTCTCAATTTTTTTCAGTAAGAGTATACCTTGTTTAATTTATAAACTAAAGAAAGCCAGGAAAAATGTTGTCAAGTAGGCTTTCAGTATAATTTCTGTGGTCTGGATGTTGGTTGCTTTTGCACAACGAGTAGTAATATCTGCTACACTTTATTATTATTTTTTCTTTTATTGAATCCGACAGTTAGAATTTCCAGGTGAATGTAAGAAAACCCACCAATTATGATAATCATTTCGAAGTTGTACCAACCTCATTGAGAACGAATTTACTAACATCCAACCCGCGCAACGGGAATCTTACGTAGGTGTCGATCTTAACTCGATGGAAGGCACTCCAACGAAATCTTTTCAAATGTAAACATAATACCTGTAAGTTAGAAAAATCAAGAATGAAAAGCAGTCAAAGGGCTATAAAAGATTCAGAAATGTTAATACTAGATTGGCCAGTGTTTTTGTTAAAACAAAAACGGATATGTCTCCCCCGCCCCCAATCAGTCACGTGGAAAAAAATCGCCAAAAATACATTTTTACAGAAAATGAAGAAAAACTTCGCAGTAAACATTTGCACTATATATGGGTTCTTCTTGCCATGTGTCAGCTTAATCCAACATACTGTTTCGGAGACATCGAAATAATTATGGCCAAAAAAGTTAAAGATCAAAAATTGAAAAATTCGCCAAAAATACACTTTCAACGGAAATGAAGAAAAACTTCGCAGTAAACATTTACAAGTTTGTGAGTTCTTCCTGCCAAGTTTCAGCCTAATCCAACAAACCGTTTCGGAGATATCGCAACAATATGGCCAAGAAAGTTAAAATTCAAAAATTAAAAAAATCGCCAAAAATACATTTTCAACGGCAATGAAAAGAAACTTCGCAATAAACATTTGCACTATATGTGGGTTATTCTTGCCACGTTTCAGCCTAATCCAACAAATTGTTTCGGAGATATTGCAACAATATGGTCAAAAAAGTTAAAAATCAGAAATTAAAAAATCCGCCAAAAATGCATTTTCAAAGGAAATGAAGAAAAACTTCGCAGTAAACATTTACACGTTTTGTGAGTTGTTCTTGCCAAGTTTCAGCCTCATCCAACAAACCGTTTCGGAGATACCGCAACAATATGGCCAAAAAAAGTTGAAAATCAAAAATTAAAAAATTCGCCAAAAATACATTTTTAGCGGAAATGAAGTAAAACTTCACAGTAAACATTTGCACTATATGTGTGTTGTTCTTGCCACGTTTCAGCCTAATCCAACAAACTGTTTTGGAGATATAGCCTGCCAAAGTGAAAAAAATGCACAAAACCCCCCTATGTTCAAAAATTTGCCAAAAATAGAATTTTAGAGCAAACGAAAAAAAAATACCACGGGCATCATCTAGACATGTACCCCAATATGTATGTATGTTTTGAGAAAAATCGACTCATTAATTTCATAAGAACTCACTGCGGACAGACGGACGGACGGACACACCAAATGCTATATATGTCTCCCTTAGGGGGAGACATATAATTATTACATAAAGACCTGTCAAAATACCGCCCCCTCCCTCCCACAAGGAAAGGACATCGTCAGCCAAATGACCGTCATAGGAGCTGGACTTTTCCCCTAAGTCCGACCTGGCTGATCGTGAAAAGTACCGAATACACGATTACACCACAACTTTGCAGGCCTTCAACAGTTTGAAATTCGCCAGTCACTTTGACTGCATCTAGAAAACATTTTCCGAATCAAAAATACTTATTTTACGTACCACGCGTAAGCAAGGAAACTATAAAAATATTTTTTTTAACATTAAAATTATAAAAAAACTGCAAACCTTTTATTTTTACTTCATCATTCGTCGTGACCATTTCCACAATATTTCCACTTTTACAACATACTGAAGTCCAAAAAGAAAGTCAACAACGTACTTTCGGTAATCGTTTGATCCAGAACCTTTTCGTAGAGCGCTGCCTTTCTTTACAGTGCGTGCACATGTAGAGCTCACTCTCCTCCAGCTCCTCCAGGGCGGTGAAGCTAGACAGGCAGTCCGTAAGAGTGCACTCTGACTGTTCCCCGGGACTCTGCGCGGAGGACGTGAATTTGGCAGGAATATCAAGGGAGAGATCTGAGACCAAAAAATAAAGTAAAAGAAATGCAGCGGCTCATTTTCGCGCACCTTAGTCGAAATATTTCAAAATGGAAATAACAAAGGATTTGATGAAATTAATATAACACTTGGATGACTTGGATGTATGCGAAGAAATAAGGACTTTCCATCGCATTAATGGCCACAGACCATACTCACTCAGATGACATACGGGGATAAACGGGAGCAAACCAATACTTATAAGCATTTTAGTACATTCTGACACATGATAAATAGCTTCTGAATATTGACTTATACTACCTAAGAATGGATCGAGCTTCTTGGAGTTACATCTGCATACCAGACACTGAACTTCACTCTGCAGCTGACCACCAAATATATTTGTGACAATGGTACTTTTACTCTTTGGACCAATAAACGGACTGTCCGATTCAGGGTACGGAAGCAGGGTAAGTAGTTCTGTGTGCAGACGGTCAAGCAGATACCTCATGAATTCGTGTGCGTCTTGCTGCTGGTAGCCTCTGAAAGTATGACATGTTTTGTTTACAGATATTACGTTACAAGTAAACCTGTTAGAATTGTTTCTCCGCAATATTGGAATAATTATCAGTGCCTAGTTATTTACAGTTTTTACTTACGTTTTTACACAAGATATGAAGATGAATATCAATTGGCCGTAATTTTACAAACCATACGTTCCCTTACTTTAAATAAAATTCTCTGTTCTAAGGTTTTTAGTTCCCATGCCATTTAAATTCTCTGTACAAAAACATGAAATTCAGATAATGCTCGACTGATCAAACAGTAACAAATTTTCACGCCTACCACTGTGGTTTATTGTTACCTGAACCGGGGAACCACTTTCCATATAGCAGAAAAGAGAGCATCGGGGGCTATTGCCCCTTTACCGCCCTGCCATAATGCAACTATCGTTTTCCGCAATTCCTCCACCACAAACCTGAAGCCAGAAAACATCCTCGCTCTGCTAACGATTACTTTACACCATTTTACTCATGGTGTTTTTTACGCTTTAGGCTATATTTTGTTATGAATTCTTCACTTTGAATACTTTATCACTTTACAGTGGCCATGGACTTACACATCGTCCTTGTCCTTACAGCTCCTCGTGTTCACTTTCTTGCTCAGCTTCTGTTCAAAAGACGGCAGCTGCTTGATATAGCCGTAAAAGAACTGGATGTTGCTGAAACGACGGAAGAACACAGCCAACCACAAATAACTAATGAACAGAGTTTAAAGTTTTGATTTAAATTTCACCAATAAATGTTTCAAGGGATCTTTGCAAGTCAAACGTTTCGCGATTGAAGTACTAGAATTACCATAGTTGGATAACCAGACAAAAAATCAAACGATTTTACATCATTATTCCATGCTATATTTGTTAAAACTAATTTTTTCAAATAAATAATAATAGAAGACTATCCCACCTTAAGGACTGTAAAACTGCATTCATGAAACATGTGTTGCCCAAATTCCTGAGACCAGACGCACGTGGCTTAGCTGACTGATCCTGTCACGTAAAAAAGTATGGCACGATTTCATATAATGGTTATTCTTAACCTATACTTTTCTTCGTTTCAGTAGGGAGCTGAACGCTAATAACGAAGTAAATACATAGTAAAATCATGGCTTACATTTCTTGTTTTCGCCTTTCTATTTCCTCACATGGTTGAAACATTTAAATTTACAGTAAGCCTGCAGCATAACAAGAGGGCCACACTTCAGTTACATCTTATTTAACTTTATAAACACAACTTGAATGTGATTCTTCTTTGCTATTCTTAATTTTAAAGCAATACCGTTTTCTTCTTTTTCTTGGCAGGTGATCCTGATGAATGTCTCCGTCTTTGGATTTTGTTTTCTTTCGTTTCATTTATAGCATCTACGCTGAAATGGAACCATATACTCTCATAAATTCTTAATTAGTTTATGAAAAAATTTTCTGCGGAATTTAAGCCTTCACCAAGGCAATTTTTCACAAAAATTTTCTGCGGAATTTAAGCCTTCACCAAGGCAATTTTTCACAATAACCAGCATTGATGTTTTTACAAATTAGTCCCAAAAATTCCTGTAAAATAAAAATATTAACTGTTACATTTTTAACCAATAAGAATGTCCATGGACTTTGTGGCCAGCCAAGATCTAGTTGATACATTGATATATAACAAGAAAAAAAAAAACGGCAATGATGACACAAAAATGCTATTCAAGTAGAACCATATCTTTTTGGGTAAAGCAAAACTTCATCGGTAGATCATCTGCCGATAGTATTAGAATCCAAGATCCAAGATCCGAGATGCAGCTCTAGCCGTTTCGGATATAAACCATTTTTTGGCTTAAGTAACGCAAAATAATATCACCATAGGGTTGCCGTTTGCCGAAAATTCGACTTGACCTTTATTTATAAAAATATACAAAATATACAACACTGAAATTTATTCAAAATATGGCTCGATTAAAGATTTACGAACTGGTCAATTTGACTAATGTTTCATCTATATTACACCGTGTATGATGTACGAATCAAATTGCCATCTCTCTTGCAGTCTCTTGCATTCGTTTTGTTCTCGAATTTTGGACAATTTTGGAGATTGACAGTTCGACAATGTGGTCCAAAACGCCGTACCTCTACCCGTTCTAAAACACTTTTTTCAGTTTTGACCAAATTCGCCAAACTAAACAGTATTGAAATTTTGCATTTTATATCACAATGTGTACCATGGCGAGTTCGCAAATAAGGTTCAGATCGTCATCTATTGAGTCCGTATGGCTTTGAAATCTATACGTGAAAATGTCCGAAAAATTTTGTCTAAAATTATTACAATTTAAAAGCAATAAAAAAATTAGTTTTGAAATTCAATGAAAAAAAAAAGAAAAGTATATAAGGTTCTGCAACTCCGCCAAGATCTGGCCCGATATCGCAAATAAAGACAGTTGTCTGGCAGCTGACCATTATTTAACAGTCGCTCGAGCAGAAATACAACTCTGAAAAGTTGTCTAACCCATATCCATACACACACTTACGGACAACAGATAAGCTCCCTATCTATAGCACTGGACCAGCCTGACAGAGTCTACTGGTCTAGAAACCCTATTTAGAAAACCACCATCGACCTCAAAACTGGTGTGCATTTTATTTGCCATAAACGCTTGTTATCCAAAATTAAAGCAATGTTACGAAGTGTTTTATTATTATTATTATTTTATTATTATTATTAATTTCTGTATCTAAAGAACTTACTTCCGTGTGTCACTAAAATACTGCCGAATATCACCAAGAAGCCCCACCATGGTATCATTAATAACGAAGTCATCACAGCTATAGCTACAACAAATAAATGATCTCTTTCGTTAATAAAACGCAGGGTTGGCAGATTTTTTCCAAGGTGGAAAAACCAGTGGAAAAAAACCTGGTTTAAACCGTCCGGAGGAAATACTTTCTTCCAGACCAAAAGTGGACAAAGCTGGAAGAAACTAACATTCTATTTTGGACGCTATTTTTGTGTATATTAACTCATCGTGAATTTTCATATGGTGTGATTACAGAACCTTAAGTGCAATTTGTAAGTCAGCAAATGGGGTTTTGCTACAGAATAGGCTATCTGCTCAGTTCAACGCTTGTTTGCATTATACACTGTGCCATATATAGCATATGTCACGAAATCCATTGGTCAGTTTTCCAGCCTAATCATACTCAAATCACTCCTATTATTAGACCTGTTGTTTGAGTTATCCTTGTATTTGTCTTTAAGCTCAGCCAATGTGTTACTAGAATCAAAAGGGAAGGCCATTTATAAAAAGCATTGCCTACCCAATATCAAAAGAAAACCCATCTATGCCAGCGGGTGTCTAAAATACTACAGCACGACACTGACTGTAATCTTCCGAGACAATGAAGGGTGTTGATTCGTGTGCTGCACCTACTCCGGATGTCACCCAAACCGCTTTTAAGTATATAAGGCCCTGTATGAATCCCCAAATTATTATGATTCAAAGTTGACAATTACAAGGCATCAAAATGTATAAAGGAGGCAGGTCTAAAGACCCAATTTGGCTGCATTTCATAGAAACAAATAAGGATAAACAAGTTTTTGCAAAGTGCAAGTTATGCGATCAAACTTTATCGGCTAAGGCTTGCAGATTAAGGTCTCACTATCAGAAGTGTAGCGCTAGTTCCAAACCGGAAAATGCAGTAAATAAATCAGACACGGCGAGCAAAACAAATTCTCCACGAAAAAGTCCCTCGGCAACCAGCAAACGCACAGCTGTGTCAGTCCCAGTAACGACACAACCTAAAATTGAAACTTCAGTTGTATCAACTTCAGGGGACAAAAAAAAGCCAACTTAATGTTCAAATTGCAAAATTTTTCTACGCTTTTAACGTGGCAGAGCACCCTGAATTTAAAAAAATATATACAACTCCTACGCCCTGGATATACACCTCCAAACAGAAAAGCAATTCGTGGCCAATTATTGCATAAAGTTAGCGATCAAATGCAGGAAAACATAAAATCTGAAATAAACGGTAAAAGCGCTGCTTTAGTGAAAGATGGTTGGAGTAATTGCCACAACAATCACTTTGCGCAAGTCGATGGCAAATCGTATTAATTTTCTAGCCAGTATTGACACATGATCCATGTCTAAAGCAGCTGAAAATTGCAAAGTTTTGTGCGATGGTTCGATAGAAAGAAAAATAGTGTTTTGTTACAGAATGTTGAGGGGTGGAAAGGAGCTTAACTATTGATCTGTCGTGGACAAATTTGTTGTAAATAAATAGTAGTGATATGTATGTGTATATTGCACCATGGATACATCTTGTATGATAATAAAATGAACATCCAGGTATGACTTTAGTTTTGTCCAGTTTCTTCCGGAAAAAAAAAAAACATTTCTTCCAGGTCTCTTCCACTATCCGGAAGAAATGCCTTTTGGACTGGAAGAAACCCAACCCTGGTAAAACGTAGCAGATAATGCAAATGTATCTGTCGTGCTGGCGTCCAACTTAATTTTATTTATTTATTGAAAGTACAGAAACATTTCCGAAACGATGTTACAATGCACGCCAAAATATAGCGTATAAATCACATTTAAGGGCAAAATAAAATAATTACCAGTAAACCGCCCAGTTATCACAGTCCATACACACACAATGCTGCGGCGCGTGAGTCTCGTAGTGGGATTTAGCATGGCCATTTATGTACCTGAAATGGTCATGAAACTTAGTTTTAAAACACCGGTTCCCACTCTCTCTCTTGCATATGATTTGCGACACTGTGGCTCGTTGAAAACATATGTATACAAATGATTAAGTATACCTATAAAGGCTAACCGTGTGGTAAAGGAAACACTCCGATTTGTTTTTATTTTACTTTTTTAAGCTGCAGAAGGAAACGTGGCCCAAATTGTTTATAATTAATTTATCTTCTGACTCAAAAACCTAAATTCTACTTGTGTAAAGCATTGTATTAAGGAATGGTAATGACTGAATCAAAAATCGCAAACACCCTTAAGGGCATCCATTCTAAACAACTGTACAGAGGTCAGTTTATGGTTTTGTAAAAGCGTGTATAACCACGCACTCCATTTGCAACAAAGAATGTCGAGCGACATTGTAACCAGCCAAGATCTCGTGAATCAAGTATCAATAGGCTTCTATTGCCTAAAAAAGTGGTAGTCCTATATTTAAAAACAGGTTACTGAATACTGAAGACCGGCATTTGTCTTATCTCTGGTGTAGCCCAGAAAAGTAAACTTCAAAGAAGCCCTGACGTTAAACTACGCCTAAAAATGAAAACAATCGACTAAAATTACTTGCTGAAGAACTATTTTGAAAAACTTGATCATCCAAAATTTCAAACGGCGGCATGAGGGAAATTTTTTGAGGTGCGCCAAAAAAGTCATTTTTCAAGAAAAGATCACATGAAGAACAGTATTTTAAAATTTGGAATAAATCTAATCACACTGCATCAGGCTCGGCATTCTGAAAAAATAATTAAAATGTCATCAACCCGCCATTTTTTATCTACTTATTTATTTTTAGTATTTTATTTGTTTTTTTACGGCGTGCTGCCAAAAAAAGCACTGTTTCAAAAGATGACACCCAAGGAAACATTCGTACAAAATTTGAAAGGAATCAGATCAACATTGGTTTGAGAGGGAGCATTTTGAAAATCGGCTGACAACAAATTTTCAAAAAAGCAATTTTTCACGAGAGAATCACACAGGGAATATTCGCACACAATCTGAATCGCATCCAGCAAAATTGTGGGAGAAAAGCTTTTAAATGAAGGTTTACAAACGTACATACAGAAGACGGATGCCTCCCCCTTCCTCCCTGATGTGATAAGATCAGCCTGACAAAGTCAGTAGGTCGAAAAACGCGTACGAAGAAAAGGCGCAACGGTGCAAAAAAAAAAAAACCGCGTAACTTCGCACAATACGGTCTCTGTAATGACCTAACAACTAGCGTACCTCCCACAATGAACTACGCCACACGTCAAGCAGACCCATGGCGTCTGGTCAGCGCTGCACACTGCAAAGACAACAATTAATTCAGCAACATACACTAGAGTGCCTAACGCACAGAAAACATTACCCTACAGGCTTAATTCATACACTTTCCGTCGACAACTATTTACTTTCTTTTCTTTTATTTATTTCATTTTCTTTTTTATTTATACATTTATTTTTTTTATATTTGTTTGTAAACAAAAACAAATGTCTCCCCGATCAAACCCATAATTATTATTTCCCACAATTCTTAAATACCCATTTTCCATTTCTCTTTTTTACTGAAACAGAAGACGAATTCGGCAACAATAATCACTGTCAAAAATCGATTTTTTTTATTTCGTCATTTTATGTTGCACACTATATAAATAACTTATTTCCTTCCCTTGTAAAAAGAAAACTATAAAAAAATTGAAAATACAAACAAATGTTAAAAAAAATTACTTTTAATAGGTTATTCAATACTGAACTACCGACATTTTAATTAACAGCCAAAAATAAATTCATTATTAAAATATTTTCATTTTCCTTTCGACAAAAGACAAGAATTTACACTGTCCAACTTTCTTTTGCTTTTCAGTATGACAAAAATGAAGCATTATTTCTGTGACATTCGATTTATCGGTAGTATATTCCGGAATAGCCTAACAAAAATATCTGGTTTCTTATTTTACTTAACAGAGTGTTACAGAAATAACCAACATATGTTCTGAAAATTTGATTGTCTTAGACTGCTAAACAGTGCCAATCATGGTACATCCCTCGCACCACAAAAAAATAACTAAAAAAATAAATAAAAAGAACAAGTTTGTCCAAGGACAAAGTCCCAGCTTACGAAAAGCAATAAGACCCATTCCAGCGTGCATGAGCGAAGGAATTTCCCTGAAATATCGGGCTTCAAAAGATGAGACGGCAAAGAGCTAGCTCAATAATTAATTTAGCAACGGACCAGAACATAGACCGATAAATGCATACAAAGATTTCTTTACGTGAAAAATGGGGAACAGATTTTTTGTATCTCTGGTAGACTGGATAGTCTGCCATAGATACCTTCAAACAACGCTCGCATTTCGGACCAGTGCGCATATTTATGTAACTTGCCTCGATGCGCGGTTCTTATTCAGACAAGTACGCATGTTTATTTAATTTGCGTTGATGCGCGGCTCTCATTTTGGAACCGTGCACATGTTCATTTAACTTAATAAAGATTAATGCGCGGTTGTTATTCCAGACCAATGTGCATGTTTATTTTACTTTCGTTGATGAGCGGTACTTATTTTGGACAAGTGCACAATTTTCCTTAGGTTGTCTTGATGCGCGGTTCGCATTTCGGAAGAGTTTGCATGTTTATCTAACTTGCACGGTGCGCATGTTTATTTAACTTGCGTTGACGCGCGATTCGAATATCGGACCAGTGCGCATGTTTATTTAACTTGCATTGATGCGCGGTGCTTATTCCGGACCAGTACAAATGTTTATTTAACTTGCGTTGGAGCGTGGTTCACATTTCGAACCACTCCACATGTTTATTTAAGTGGCGTTGATGCGCGGTTCGAATTTCGGACCAGTGCGCATGTTTATTTAACTTGCGTTGATGCGCGGTGCTTATTTTGGACCAGTGCACATGTTTATTTAACTTGCGTTGATGTGCGGTTGGCATTTCGGAGCAGCGCCCATGTTTTTTTATCTTGTGTTGATGTGCGGTTCTTATTTCGGATCAGTGCGCATGTTTATTTACCTTGTGTTGATGTGCGGTTCTTCTTTCGGATCAATGCGCATGTTTATTTACTTGTGTTGATGTGCGGTTCTTATTACGGATCAGTGCGCATGATTATTTTACTTGTGTTGATGAGCGGTACTTATTTTGGACAAGTGTACAAGTTTCCTTAGATTGCCTTGATGCGCGGTTCGCATTTCGGAAGAGTTTGCATGTTTATCTATCTTGCGTTGATGCACGGTGCTTATTTTGGACATGTGCATATGTTAATCTAACTTGCGTTGGTGCGCGGTTTGCATTTTGGACCAGTGCGCATGTTTATTCAACTTGCGTTGATGAGCAGTTCGAATTTCGGACCAGTGCGCATGTTTATTTAACTTGCGTTGATGCGCGGTGCTTATTTTGGACCAGTGCAAATATTTATTTAACTTCCGTTGGCGCGTGGTTCGCATTTCGAACCACTGCGCATGTTTATTTAACGTGTGTCGATGTGCGGTTCTTTTTTCAGGCCAATGCGCATATTTCTTTAATTTGAGTTGATGCGCGGTTCTTATTCTGGACCAGTGCGCATGTTTATTTAAGTTGCGTTGATACGCAGTTTTTATTTTGAATAGTGCGCAAGTTATTTAACTTGCGTTAATGCGCAGTTCGGTTCGCATTTCTAACCAGTGCGCATGTTTATTTAACTTGCGTTAATGCTCGGTTCCCATTTCTGACCAGTGTGTTTGTTTATTTAGCTTGCGTTAATGAACGTTTCGCATTTTCCACCAGTGCGCACGTTTATTTAACTTGTGTTGATGCGTGGTTCGCATTTTAAACCAGTGCGCATATTTATTTAACTTGTGTTGGTGCTCGGTACTTATTTTAGATCAGTGCAAATGTGTATTTAACTTGCGCTGAGGAGCGGTTCGAAATTCGGACCAGTGTACCTGTTTCTTTAGGTTGCGTTCATGCGAGGTTCGCATTTCGGACAAGTGCGTAGGTTCACTTAATTTGCGTTGACACGCGAATTGCATTTCGGACCAGAACGCATGTTTATTTCAGTCCCGTCGATGCCCGACTCTTATGTCTATTCAACTTGCGTCGATTCGTGGTTCTTTCTTCGGACCACTGCGAATGTTTATTTAACTTGCGTTGATTCGAGGTTCTCATTTCAGACCACTGCGCCTGTCTATTCAACTTTCGCCAATGTGTGGTTCTTTTCTCGGACAAGTGCGCATGTTTGTTTAACTTGCGTTGATGTGCGGTGCTTATTTTGGACCGGATCGCATGTTTATTTAACATCCGTCGATTCGCGGTTCGCATTTCCGACCATTGCCCATGTTTATTTAACTTGCGTTGATGCGTGGTTCTCATTACAGACCAGTGCGCATGTTTCTTCGGGTTGCGCTGATGCGCGGTTCTTTTTTCGGACCAGTGTGCATATTTATTTAACTTGCGTTGATGCGTGGTTCGCATTTCGGACCAGTGCGCATGTTTCTTTAGGTTGCGTTGATGCTCGATCCGCATTTCGGACCACTGCGCATGTCTATTCAATTTGCGTCGACGCGTAGTTCTTTTTTTCGGACCATTGCGCATGTTTATTTAACTTGCGTTGATGCGCGGTGCTTATTTTGGACCAGTTTGCATGTTTATCTTCCGTCAATGGTTCACATTTCGGACCAATGCGAATGTTTATTTAACTTGCGTCGATGTGCGGTTGTTAAATCTGACTACTGCGCAAGTTCATTTAACTTGCGTTTATGCGCTGCAGGAGAAGATTCATTTATTTTTTTTTTTAAATTCCGAAAAAAATTCAAAAGTTTTCCAATTCACTCAAAGAGCACAAGCCGTATGCATGACCCCCTAAAGTCGGCTTGTATCAAAAATAAATGAAATCTGATAAAAACAGTAGGAGGAAATGCATTTTGAAGTTTTTTTATTCAAAAATTCCCCAAAAATTCTGATCGACTCGAAAAGCACAGGCCGTATTCACGACACCCTAAGCATGCCTCAGCCCCAAAATAAATGATGTCTGATCAAAACTGCAGGAGAAGATGCATTTTGAGGTATTTTCATCAAAAATTCCCTATCGAAATCAAGAATTCCCAAGTCGAGTCAAATAGCACAAGCCGTATGCCCGACCCACCTAAGGATGCCTCATACCACAAATAAATGAAATCGGATTAAAACTGTAGGAGGAAATGCATTTGAAGTTTTTTTTCAAAAATTCCCTAAAAATACAGAAATTATCGGATCGAGTAAAAAGCGCACGCCGTATGCTCAACCCCTTAGGGATGCCTCAAACCAAAAAAAAAAAAAAAGAGAGAAAGAAAGATCAAAACTGTAGGGGAAAATGCATTTTAAAGTTTTTTTTTTCAAAAGCTCCCTAAAAATACAAAAATTGTCCGATCGACTAAAAAGCACGAGCCGTATGCACGACCTTTTAGGGTCATCGGATCTTTGAGAGGTTTCGGATCAAAAATGTAGGACGAGATACATTTTAAATTTTTTTTCTTCAAAAATTCCCCAAAAATTAAAAAATCACCCGATCGACTAAAAAAGCACAAGCCGTATGCACGACTCCTTAGGGATGCCTCAAACCAAAAATAAATGACATCGAATCAAAATTGTAGGAGTAGATGCATTTTGAATTATTTTCTAAATTTTTGCTTAAAAAATTCCCAAAAAATACAAAAATTGCCCGATCGACTAAAAAAGCACAAGCCGTATGCACGACCCTTTAGGGGTGCCTCATACCAAAAATAAATCACACCCGGTCAAAAATGTAGGAGAAATACATTTTAAAATTTTTCTTTAAAAATTCCCCAAAAATTCAAAAATCACCCGATCGACTAAAAAAGCACAAGCCGTATGCACGACCCCTTAGGGATGCCTCAAACCAAAAATAAATGACATCGAATCAAAATTGTAGGAGTAGATGCATTCTGAATTATTTTCTAAATTTTTGCTTAAAAAATTCCCCAAAAATACAAAAATTTCCCGATCGACTAAAAAAGCACAAGCCGTATTCACGACCCTTTAGGGGTGCCTCATACCAAAAATAAACCACACCCGGTCAAAAATGTAGGAGGAGATACATTTTAAAATTTTTTCTTTAAAAATTCCCCAAAAATTCAAAAATCACCCGATCGACTAAAAAAGCACAAGCCGTATGCACGACCCCTTAGGGATGCCTCAAACCAAAAATAAATGACATCGAATCAAAATTGTAGGAGTAGATGCATTCTGAATTATTTTCTAAATTTTTGCTTAAAAAATTCCCCAAAAATACAAAAATTGCCCGATCGACTAAAAAAGCACAAGCCGTATGCACGACACTTTAGGGTTGCCTCATACCAAAAATAAATCACATCCGGTCAAAAATGTAGGAGGAGATACATTTTAAAATTTTTTCTTTAAAAATTCGCCAAAAATTCAAAAATCACCCGATCGACTAGAAAAGCACAAGCCGTATGCACGACCCCTTAGGGATGCCTCACACCAAAAATAAATGACATCAGATCCAAATTGTCGGAGGAGATGCATTTTGAACCAAAGTTTACTAAATAAACAACTAACTAACTAACTAACTAACTAACGGACACCGCCCGCAAACCGATAGGAATACCCCAGCTTACGTGTAACGTAAGCTGGGCTAAAAAGGAAAAAAACACATCTCACAGAATCCGCTGTGTCATATTTCTTAGCATAAAATGCACGGCTCACGTGTTTAACTTTCGCCACATTACATATTGTTAAAGAAGATAAAGACCTCTTAAAACTTAGTCTTGAGTGGCTGCTTTCATCCAACCACGACACCAGAATAACTTATTCGCGTCTCTAGCACAGAATCAAGCAAAATACGGTCAACTGAACTCGAATAAAAGTGGGAACATTTTGAACAATACATAAAGATACGAACAGTGCTTACAAAACACCAGAGTACAGGCTTACATCACACACTTTCAATCCACATCTACTTAGTCTTTTGTTTTTGTGAACAATAACAATTGTCTCCCCGACTAATACCTATACCATTTTCTTTTTTTTCTGAAATGAATTATTTTCAAATTAATTTCTAAAAACATAATCACAATTCATTGTCAAAAATAAACAAAACTAGATCGGCCAGTGTTCACCAACAAGAATTTACCCGAACATGTCAAGCACTTTTCTTAGCCAGCCGTTGTCTTTTTTTTTTGTACGCAAACAAATTTTTGCCCCGACAGCCCTTTCATAAAGTTTTCCTTGAACAAGTTTGTACTTTTTCAGAATAATAAGAAAGTTTGTACCTTTTCAGAATAATAAGACCTTTTCACTTCTATAATTGGATCTGAATAAAGAAATCTCGTGTGGCTAGAAGTCGAGTTGCCTATCACCTTTATCCGATTTTTGAAACGTTGACATGGTTTTACTTATCAACGCAGTTTAGTGGTATTACGTAATATCGATTCCCCATCGAGGTGCCGTGTCCACTTTGTAGAGATTTTTTAACAAGTACTCTTATCTCTGTAGTTGAAACAGACTAAAGCGTTGAATGTTTGCATATGTCTTAAACTTGTAAAAAGATATTGCTCCGTAAAATGGTATTTTAATTTTGGGGAGCCATGCTGTGCTTGTTGGCGGCTAGTCGTTTCACTAACTTGTCCATAATTAGCCATTCTGTGGTCTTGACTTCTTGGACACTGAGAGTGTGACATATAAGACGCCTAAATAGTGGTAGATAATTAAAGTTGACCATGAGGTGTGTGAAGTTGTCTCTGCGACTGTAGAAACTATACAGTCGTTGAGGAATTGATGTTTGTGGGTTTTTGTTACATTTCTTGTTTATATTTTGCCTGTCAGAGTTGACATACTGTCTCATATAGTATATTGTGTCGATAATTCTGTTTTGTATTATCAGATACGAGGCGAGTATGTCGTCTCGTACTTTTGTAACATTATACTCGTAACATGAAATACGTATTTGTAATTTAAATATTTTTCTGATGATCTGACGCGGGAAAATAGCAGTTCGTATGTTCGTCTTCAAGTATTTCGTACACACAGTTGTTTCCTTGAATTTATTATTTTCATTTTTGTTTTATTGCATATGTACCGTTCGATCATCAATAAACGCGTAAAACAGTTCCAAATCTTCTTGGTTTCTGTTCGTCCATCCTTCCGTGCGTCGCTCGTGCGTCCAGTGTGTGTCGGTCCGCCCGTTTGAACTCTAGGCCAATAAACAACTGTGGGTCATTGAATCTCGCTCACACTCGCCACATAGGTGCCTCAAAGCGAGCTCAGCTGACATGCATATCGTTATATACCGAGGATTTAAAACAGAAGCCGTTCCCGCAATAGTGAGCCACTTCTTGGAGCTGGAAGCAGGCACTGAGAAAATAATGACACAAAATTCTCTGACGCCAATTTAAGTGTAGTAAATGTTCAGGGCATGATTCGAAGCAGCTACCGTACTTACACAGATTTCGGTACATGGAATGGTGACTGACGACGGTCAGTCACTGGAAGGGGTTGGGGTGGGGGAGGGGGTAGATTATATGCTACTTTTGTTCAGTATAAATTTGCTATGAGAAGCGGCACGTTACAGGGTGTCGACGTACAGAGATATACAGACTGAGTGTACGGTAACAGGCCTACCAGCGCTCCTCAGGAAAAAATAGTACTACCTATATATACAATATCTTAACAATCGGTGGAAAAATGCAGGCTTGAGTGTGTTAACAAACTCATTCGACTGAGTAAGGATTGGGAAAATTTATGAAGTTCATCTGGGCCAATGTCCTTGGGCCGACATGGCTCATTTACAATACCGATCCTTGTTCGTTCCAGTACTACCCATATATACAATATCTTAACAATCGGTGGAAAAATGTAGGCTTGAGTGTGTTAACAAACTCATTCGACTGAGTAAGGATTGGGAAAATTTGTGAAGTTCAGCTGGGCCAATGTCCTTTGGCCGACATGGCTCATTTACAATACCGATCCTTGTTCCTTCCAGTACTACCCATATATAAAATATCTTAACAATCGGTGGAAAAATGTAGGCTTGAGTGTGCTAACAAAAACGGTATCGACAGACGGACAGACAGACAAACCCGAAAACTATAGTCCCCCCGGCGGGGGACTAAATTAAACATTTTTCATTGAACTGTGTTGCATGATCTTATAGCGGCTCAACGAATTGCAATAACATATTAAGTAGTAGTAGGGATGACAAAATAATATGGCGCATTAAAGTTGTCCAAAAATATTTTGCCCGGAAATTTTATACTTCCCTTTAACTCGACACAAACATTAAGGTTTGCTTGGCAATTCTCTGGAAGCATGTCTAAAATCTACACTTTCGACTTTCCAAAGAGGAACTCCATTATACCGAAAATCGCAAAAAAAAGAAAAAGAAAAAAAGAGTATTTTTTTCAAGAGGCATACCTGGAGAACATTCGTACAAAATTTGAGCGGAATCTGACCAAAACTGAAGAGGCATTTTAAGCAAAAGTTTACATACGTACGTTCATACGCACATATACAGTAGACGACGGATACGTCTCTATTGATAAGACCAGCCCGTAGAATCTTTTTTTTTTTTTTTTTGGTAATATTTTGTAAGAAATGGATAATATAACCAGTAGGAAAAATAAATAGGCAACAAAAAATTAATTAGCAATTTAAAAAATAGGTTTTAATAGGTCATTTTAAAAAAATAGGTCCATTTTGAAAAAAAAAATAGGTATAATAGGTTCCGCTGGAAGGAAGAGTTGACTCGGAGCTGCGGTAAATGGAAATGCAATTGTTCGTATTCTGTGGTCGTTTATGCCACACCTGAGCATCGCCAGTGACTATTCATCCTTCTTATGGCTTCCAGTTGATGCTTTACGTCCTTAACATTCTCCTCCAGGTGTGGGCACTCCATCCTTTGAAAGGATTTCCACAATATTTAAATCAGTTTCCTTCAGCCTCAATTTTTCAAAACATCGGATAAAATCAATCAGTCCGAAATCATTGCGCAAGTACAAATCAGAAACAAGCAGAACAAAATATGGCAATATATTACGTTTCAATATATTCCACCCTTTAGTTTAAAAGACACACTACGTGCTAGATTGGCAAACACTCCCAAGATTTTTTTTATAAAAGAAAGCTGAACTACTTTTCTGTATGTGACTTAGGCCAACACAGACAAATTCTACGGCAATGGGTCACTGGCTGCCGGAGTGGTAGTTTGCTCTGTCCTTATATTTAAGGGCGTCCTTATTCTTAAGATTAGATGGTTCATCCTTACTTTATATCCTCATTTGTAAAAGACTTTTTTAAGTTTGAGGATAGAGCAGAATAGCTTTTTTATCCTTATTTATAAAAATAAGGACATCCTTTAAAAACAAGGACAGAGCAGAATACGGCTCCTGGTTACAACCAGCTGTTCGATCATTTCTGGGTGCCAATGGGATAAATGGATTGAAGTTTAATTGCTAACATAGTTGGTAAAACACGCTCCAAACATCAATAAGACAATGCAGGTAACAACCACAATACATTATGGCAAGGAAAGTTTTTTTGTAACGAAGATTTCAGAAAAAAAAAACTGATAAATTGCCTTTAAGCTTTACTTGTAACCACTTTCTTGCAGCGAAGTTTCACTACAGAGCCTTATATCAAGTAAAATTTTTATTGGCTTGAGAACAGGGGCCTAAATCATTTGAAAAAAATGAACACATTCACTATCAATGTGTTTTCTTCCAACAGCCTAACTCTGCAGCATGCAGTTCAATATACCTGTTTGTTTTACCAACCCGCTGGTGATTTCACGAATATACCTGTTTGTTTTACCAACCCGCTGGTGATTTCACGAAAGTAGTACTCTCATTGAAAAAGCAGGGCTACTATTTGTCTACACGTTTATGGATAGCAGATAGATATCTACATATAGATCTCATGCTATAACGACGTTAAAATTGTACAAAATGTCATCTTCTTCATATAGGAGTGACGCTTTAAGTTATAACCTCTAAGATAAATTCTGTCACTTAAATAGTCATTATGTCTGGGACTGGGTTACGCCAAATAAAATAAAAGAGATGTGCAGAAATAATAACATAAGGCATCTTCAACTTGTTTTGGAGGGGGCGCAGCTTGCAAGCTTGTATTTAGCTGTGCATGTAAAAAATATAACAAAAACAAAAAATTGGGAAATTTTTAACTTAATGTCAATCGTATAGCGTGTTGTTTGTCTTAAGTAGGTGGCCATTTTTATACAGTGCTCCATATTGTTCACAAAAGAAAGTTCTTGTAGGATTGCACCCCGCATCCTAAAAACTAAAAATTGCATAATGCTTCTCAGGTATACTGTAGGTGTTTGCCAAGTTTTCATTTTATGATTTTATTGATGCGCAAGTCTTTGCTACGCATATACAAATGAATACATAATTATGTTAACAATATGCTTGAGTCTTGGATAGGTATATATGTTACAGGCAATTTGTGTATTCAGGCAATTCGTAAATTGCCTGAAATTTTCAGGCAATTCGTGAACTGCCTGAAATTTTCAGGCAATTCGTGAACTGCCTGAAGGGGTCAGGCAGTTCGTGAATTGACTAAAATTTTCAGACAGTTCGACACCAGTCAGTTCACGAAATGCCTGAAACATGTTTTATAAGAGATGTTGAACAAGTTTTGATGTTTCTTCTATTTTTTGCTACATTTCATAGGCAGTTATAAAGCAATAGTTGCATTTACAAGAATGAAACGTTCATATTTACATCAATCGTACATCAGAAACTCCGTTGACAATTATTTTTTTATCATAAATTGCATTCATCTACTGATTATTTGAACTAAAACATCTCACTTCTTTGCCACTCAGTTTCATGCTAAAAGAGCACTCCGCTTCTTGTTAATTGCAATTGTAACAAGTAATTAGTGTTTATCTTTAAATCAATAGCAAATCAAAGAATCAGTTTGCATGCATTTTACCACGCACTCAGTTGCATAAAAGCACTGCACTAAGATGCCCGTTAATTGCAATTGTATCAAGTAAAAGGCATAACATCATACTTAAATAGCGGTTACATCAATTTATAATTGCACTTCTAAACCGCAATCTCCCACAACAGATTGGATTGTATTTAATTATAGAGGTTTATTTGGAATTAATTAAATCCCTCAATTTTCTTGCAATTCACCTGGTTCGAAATAACAAACCCCTTTAAAATCTTTAATATTAAATTCATCACAAGAAATTAAATTGCAATTTTTAGACCTGCTTTCAAATAACGACGGTATTTACTTGTCGTTACTTTTATAGTATCAGAACTAAATCTCGGAGTAACTTTGAAGGAAAGTGATTCCCTACTCCGGTGAGAAACATTATTGGCCATTGACCTATTCCGGAAATTGGAGCCCATAGGACAATGTTTTACTCTGGCCATAATTGCAATTATGAAACATGGTCAGGTAAGACACGTATGCTATGACCCCCTATTATATTTCCTCAAGTACATGCCTTAATTGGTCCCCCGAAGGGGGACTATAGTTTTCGGGTCTGTGTGTCCGTCTGTCGACACCTTTTTTGTTAACACACTCAAGCCTACAATACCGATTATTAAGATATTGTATATATGGGTAGTACTGGAACAAACAAGGATCGGTATTGTAAATGAGCCATGTCGGCCCGAGGACATTGGCCCAGCTGAACTTTACAAATTTTTCAAGTCCTTACTCAGTTGAATGAGTTTGTTAACACACTCAAGCCTACATTTCTTGATCGATTGTCAAAATATTTTATACATAGGTAGTATGGGTTCTAACAACAATTGGTATTGTAAATGAGCCACATCTGCCCGAGGACATTGACCCAGCTGGACTTTGAAAATTAATACAGTCTTTGAGCACTTGAGTGAGTTTGTTAACATATATTCCTGAATATGATACGAGTTGCTTGAGGGTTGTAGTCCAACCTAACAAAATCAAATACAGGGATTGTACGCCGGCGGGGAGCATAGTCAGTTTCACTGACCTACTTGTTGAATTATTTCGATTATAAAGAAAGAAATTAAAACACATCTGGCTCTGTTAAACAGTTAATATTTTGATACACAAATTGCCTGAAATGTCTTTAGGCAATTTGTGAACAAGGAACCCTTACATTTCATGCAATTCACGAACTGCCTGAAAATTTTAGTCATTTCACGAATTGCCTGACTCCCACAGGCAGTTCATGAATTGCCTGAAAATTCCAGGCAATTCACGAATTTTCTGAATGCACAAATTGCCTGTAACATATATTCATGAATACATAACTATTTAACAATATAACATATTTTACAATAAATGTGCCAGGTAACGTTTAAGAAGGTTAAATGACAGCAGTTACCTCGTTTGTCCAAAAAGAGTTGCTTTTGGATCCACCATTCAGTGTCACTATTTATTGTTAATTTCATGGCTAATTATAAGGAATGTGAAAATAATAAATAATCATATTTTATTTGACGGATAGGCTATACATTTCAAAAGGGCAACACTTTATTAGTCTTAGTTTTGGAATTACACCTGACTTAAGAATTTGAGCTGGCTCATCCTGTTTGGTATTCAAAGCCACTTCAATAAAATGCTTGCTAGTCGTGAATTTATCAGCAAATTATATATACATGCTTCTCAAGCGCAAACCACAGCAGAACTCTTTGGTTCCTTTTGTTTCTCAAGAACAGTTCAAATAAGGGACATTAAAGAAAAAAAGTGTTTAGTCAAGACAAATTAATGAAGCTCAAGGACTAAGAAAACGATGTAGTTTACTAAATGACATATAAATGACCATATTTTCTTGTTACCATTTTTATGATTTATTTGTCGATAAACCAACAACACATTGACTTTGTGCGGTCAAACAGCATTTGTAAATAAAACGCTCAAGTGGTCTCCGGCTATATTTAATAATTTCTTCATTAATTGAGACTGAAACTAGAACCTCACTTCGCTAGCGAAATGTTAAACACTTGACATAAATTAAAACGCAAAAATACTTCCTTCAATTGGTTATTTCTTGAATAATATATTGCAAACAACACAGCTTGAACATGTCTTATAAGCCGAGTAGTGTTTGGTTTCTGTTGACTTAAGGTTTTATTGACTGATCTAGCATACGCCGTGTTAGCTATTTACGCAGTGAGAGCTCGCACAAAGCTCACTGTGCAGATGTGTGTGATGTGGGTTAAATGCTACGCGTTTACTTGCCAAAAATGCACTCTTTTCACATGGCGTTTTAACAAAGAAAACGAAATCAAAGACGAAAATAAAAAGTGACATGCACATGTTCAGATCAAGCTCTTCATAAGTACCAAGTTTCATGGTCGTAGGGCCCATAGTGTCAGAGGAGAAGAAGACACAAAAAATCGGAAAAAGTGTCAAGAAGAAAAAAAAAGGACGAATTTTGCTCGCACAAATTAATATAACTCTTGCAAGCCAAAGGCTTGTCAAGTGTTAATTAGTTATCATTTTATGTACTGATGGGCGACCATTTTTGTGCTTATTATTAAGGCTATAATGCACACATTCATGTACTCTGAAGTCATAGTAGTGGGAAAATGAGGGTTCTAAAGCACATTTAACTAATTTAGTTTTTGAAAACATATTATATATAAAATAGGTTTGGACATTTTAACAAGCTACTTATTCGAATACTCTGAAGTCATAGTAGTGGGAAAATGAGGGTTCTAAAGCACATTTAACAAATTTAGTGTTTGAAAACATATGATGTATAAAATAGGTTTTAGCATTTTAGCATGCTACTTATTCGAATTTTCTAAAGTCAAAGTAGGGGGGAAACGATGCTTTATGGCTAATTGCAAGATTTCGAACAAATGTTGCATTTATACATCCTTTCGATTTAACGTACACTGTTCAAATGATGAGAAAGTCTTTAAACATAGCTTTATATACAACGTGTTGAACAACAACATGTTCAACAACATATTGAACATGTTGAACAACATGTTGAACATGTTGAACAACTTTTGAACATGTTGAACATGTTGAACATGTTGAACAATGGTTGAACGTGTTAAAAAATTGTTGAACGATACCACGACGTAATATGTTTCAAAAATGATTCGAACACGTGCTTCGAATGGGCTTGCCATTCGAACACGTCTTTGAATGGGCTTGTTATTGGAACACATGTGTGAATGGTGTGCTCTTCTCACCAAAAAAAAACTTATGTCTTATGTCAAACTTATTTTATACATCATATGTTTTTCAAAAAACTAAATTGTTAAATTTGGTTTAGAACCCTGGTTTTTTCCCCTACTATGACTTTAAAGCATTCGAATAAGTAGATTTTTAAAATGTTCAACTTATTTTATACATAATATGTTTTCAAAAACTAAATTTGCTAAAGTTGGTTTAGAACCCTGCTTTTCCCCCTACTACAACATGGTAAAATGTTCAAACTTTTTTTATACATCATATGTTGTCAAAAAACGAAATTTGTTAAAGTTGGTCTAGAAGCATCGTTTTCCCATTACTATGATTTCAGAATACATGAATGTGTGCATTATAGTCTTAATATAGCAGGAAGGTTGGTGGTGCGAGATCAGGTATGGGCAGCTAACCCTAAAGTATAGAGTGCATTATGAATGTGTATTATGAATGAGTATTATGAATGAGTACATTATGAATGAGTACATGATGAATGTGTATGACGAATGTGTGTTATGAATGAGTGTGTGATGAATGTATGCGTTATAGCCTAGGGGGAAGTCTGAAGGTATGATAGACAGATGGTAGAAGTGTTGCCCGAGGGTGGGATCGGACCACCACCCTTCCGACCATGGGTTCGCTCTCGAGTCCCATGGTCTACCAGGTGAGCTACTCTGGACGTAAGGTTAATGTTCGGGAAAACATTCATCATATAGGGTTAGGGTCACATAACTGATGATTGACAGGTCACGTGACTGATGACGTCACGATGATTGCAGTAAAACTCTCGTTAGGGTTAGGGTTATGCCTCCGAGGGGGTCTGAAGGTATGATAGACAGATGGTAGAAGGGACGTCTCCTAGGGGTCTGACGTTATTATGATGTCATTATGACGTCATAACGTCATAACTCATTACAACGTCATGATGACGTCATTATAACGTCATGATGACGTCATTGGCACGGGCGCGCGCTCAGCCCTATCAATCTGATCCAGATCCACCACACCTTTCTGACGTCATTATGATGTGGAACTCATATAGTTCGTCTGCCGCTTAGGGGCTATGGTGGAACCCCCATTATCTTGTAGTCCGTCTGGGGGTTCTACCACACTTTTTATGACGTCATTTCCTGTGATAGAACCCTCGTTTCCATACTACTCTTCCATACCAATTAAAACGATTAAGGAAGCAAAAAAATTGTTAAAAATACATTTTGAATATATTCTAGAATAAAGAAATGTCGAAACATTTACCAATGCGAATAATAATCAATAACGAACAGAGAAAGGCTATAGAGGACTTATTCCAAAAAAAAAATAAATTGGGAATTATTGCTAACGGATAGTGACGTTAAAACTAAGACAGCTAAAAAAGGATAGAGAAAACCAGGCATGTGAGAAAAATATTTTTCTTCTGAGTTGGAGGCAGAAAAGTGCTTGTATTGTTTCTGTGGACCCTGTATTACGGACGAAAGTAACAGGAAGTTGTGATGGGCTTTAAAAATTCTGTTCTTAGAAAAACTGTCATCAGCGATTTTGGGGTGATGGAAAATAGAGACGTTTTGGACATGGAGCAATAGCGATTTAAAAAAAGAAAGCATTTTTAATTTGGAGAAGAGAAATTAGTAGTAGGATCCGACAGTTCTGTGTCAATCAATCATCAGTCACGTGACCAATTAAGCCCCGACCATCAATTAAAGCTGTCAATCACGTGATCAATTTAACCCCACTCACTTTCTGTCTATCACCTGTCAATCATCGTGACGTCATGAATCACGTGACCAATGAAAAGCCAATAAAATTAATGAAGACATGAAGTCCCACCCACTTTCTGTCTATCACCAGTCAATCATCGTGACGTCACACCTCCCTCATATCTATTTTTAGACTGGGGAAATTTTACAACATTTATTTTAAGTAACTTTTTAAAAAGTAGATAACTTTTGTTATGTTTAACCGATTTGAATGAAAATTTCACCGTATGATTCAGTTTTCCGTCTAGTTTTGACATAAAGTAATTACAGGCTATTTACACATGCGACTGTAAACATAATGTTTATTTTATTAGCTTTTAAAAAAAGTAGATAACTTTCGTTATGGTTGACCGATTTGAATGAAAATTTTAATGTTTGATTCAGTTTTATGTAAAGTTTTGCTATAAGGTAGTCACAGGCTATTTGCGCAGGTGGCTGTACGCATAATTGTGACATGCCGCCATTTTAACTTTGTAAAAAGTGAAAAAGTGAGAAAACATTCGCTATAGTTGATCGATTTGAATGATCATGGATAACTTTGTAAAAAGTGAAAAAGTGAGATAACTTTCGGTATAGTTGATCGATTTGAATGAAATTTTCACTGTTTGATTCAGTTTTATATCTCGTTTTAACATTAAGTAATCACAGGCTATTTACGCAGCTGGCTGTATGCATAATTGTGACATGTCGCTATTTTAACTTTGTAAAAAGTGAAAAAAATGGGATAACTTTCGTTATAGTTGACCGATTTGCATGACAATTTCACTGTTTGATTCAGTTTTATATCTAGTTTTAACATTAAGTGATCAGAAGCTATTTGTATCGGCGGCTGTGTGCATCATGGATTCACCTTAAAATTTTAACTTTCAAAGATGTGTTCGAATAGCATGCCCATTCAAACATGTGTTCGAATTATTTTGGGGGGGGGGGAAAAACACATTACGTCATAATATTGTTTAACAAGTTTTTTTAACAAGTTGTTTAACAATTGTACAAGTGTTGTTCAACAAGCTGTTGTTCAACATGTTCAACATGTTGAACATGTTGTTCAACATGTTCATGTTCAACATGTTCAACATGTTGTAGAAAGAGTTGAACATGTTCAACATGTTGTTGACTAAGTTGAACATGTTCAACATGTTGTTCAACATGTTGTTCAACAAGTTGTTGTTCAACAAGTTGTTGTTCAACATGTTGTAGTTTAAGCAATTGATGCTACCATAGCAGCCAGTTCAAAAAAACAAGAGATATGTGTAATAGTCTTATTAATACACTTAAATACACACAGCTTAAATCTATAACAATATTTCAAGATTTGTTGATTTACAAAGTCTTTATTATAATGTTTAGTCAAATAAGTCTATTTTTTCTTCATCTGTTTCACTCTTTCCCATCTCGCTAAAATTTTCATTCAAATCGGTCAACCATAACGAAAGTTATTCCACTTTTAAAGTTAAAATTTTAAGGTGAATCCATGATGCACACAGCCGCCGATACAAATAGCGATCACCTAATATTAAAACTAGATATAAAACTGAATCAAACAGTGAAATTTTCATGCAAATCGGTCAACTATAGCGAAAATTATCCCACTTTTTTCACTTTTTACAAAGTTTAAATAGCAACATGTCACAATTATGCATACAGCCAGCTGCGTAAATAGCCTGTGATTACTTAATGTTAAAACGAGATATAAAACGTAATCAAACAGTGAAATTTTCATTCAAATCGATCAACTATACCGAAAGTTATCTCACTTTTTCACTTTTTACAAAGTTTAAATGGCGGCATGTCACAATTATGCATACAACCACCTGCGCAAATAGCCTGTTACTACTTTATAACAAAACTTTACATAATACTGAATCAAACAGTATAATTTTCATTCAAATCGGTCAACCATAACGAAAGTTATCTACTTTTTTAAAAGCTACTAAAATAAACATTATGCTTACAGCCACATGTGCAAGTAGCCTGTAATTACTTTATGTCAAAACTAGACGGAAAACTGAATCAAAAGGCGAAATTTCCATTCAAATCGGTTAAACATAACAAAAGTTATCTACTTTTTAAAAAGTTACTTAAAATAAATGTTGTAAAATTTCCCCAGTCTAAAAATAGATATGAGGGAGGTGTGACGTCACGATGATTGACTGGTGATAGACAGAAAGTGGGTGGGACTTCATGTCTTCATTAATTTCATTGGCTTTTCATTGGTCACGTGATTCATGACGTCACGATGATTGACAGGTGATAGACAGAAAGAGGGCGGGGCTTAATTGATCACGTGATTGACAGCTTTAATTGATGGGCGGGCTTAATTGGTCACGTGACTGATGATTGATTGACACAGAACTGTCGTTTTCCTACTACTGAAATTATGCCTGAATGCGTTATAAAATTAATTTGAGGGTGTTATCCAAGCCCAGTCTCCGTACATTGCATAGGACACAAGTTGTACTAAAAGAATGTTTGAGATACTTGTGAGGAACATAATCAGCTTAAATTTCTAGAAGAATGCTTCATACGATAGTGAATTCCCCACCCTAATTGTAATTAAACACGCATTGGTGATAATTATTTGAGCACAATAAAACTGACTTGTAGGAAACCTTCTGAGTTTTACTACTTTCCTCAGCTGTATTCCAGCTCATTTGCAAAAAAAAAAAAAAAAAAAAAAAAAAAACGGATAGAGCTTGTTCCATGGTTAAAACAGCAAAATTTACTCTTGGGTTTAAATTAACACGTCGATATCCGATGCGTTCATGTTTATTTCGTTACATCGGGTTGATAACTCTTCAGGCCGTTCTTATATTGCTGTAAACATTGACATGTGTTGAAAAAAAGTTTATTTGAATCGAAATGGGAAAGTTGAATGTCACTATGCTGAGGTATCTCAGTAGAGAAGATTTTCGGGTTCTGACTGCTGTAGGTGTTTTCATTTTTCTAAACGAACAATACAGTAATTCGAAATTGGAAGTACGATGGGATTTAGCTCCGAGTAGCTCTGACTTGTATAACATCGTACATCTCTCTGTCAGAGCTACGAAGCCTTCCATTGCTCCACTAATAGGAGTCAATTTAATATTTTCTGAGGCATGAATCCTGCATACCAGCCCCTATTATTCAAACATGTACAGAAAGTTCATGCCCAATATGCCCTTTTTTGTGAAGCAGGCACAGTTTTTAGTGAGCTGTATATCTTTTATTTGTAATAAAAGTGCAGAAAAATTAGCTTCCGCACCCACCTGTTTGTTTACAATCTGGCCTTTAAATGTCACGTGACCAAAGTCAAGGAACCGAAAATTTAAATAAAGGGGTCATAGTTTATTTCTAAAATACATATTAGAATAGTTGATAGATGCAGAGTTAGGTGTAAATTTATTTTGTAAGCCCACAATATTTGACTTTTTATTTTTACGTTCTTTTTGAAATATCAATTTAAAAGTTTTTTTGGTGGATAATTGCAAAAATTATTGTTATTATTTTACGTAATAAAGTATGCTTCCTGTATACAAACAAATGTCAATTATTGCGGGAGATTGGGGTTATTTACGTATTATTTTCTTTTAAAGAAAGCGTAACACAGAAGTTGTATATGATTACTGTTGTACTTTGAGGGCCTTTAGCAAATGCCAATAAAAACCTATGGGTCTTTGAATGCCTGGAAACTTTTTAGCGCACTGCTTCTTGGAGCCAGGTGGGATTCTTGCGGACACCTTCATGCAATGCATTGTGGGTAACTGAGGGCATAATGAGCGATATTTGGAGTTTATCGTACTGTTTTGTACCAATACAAAATCTTCGATATTTAAGTTAAGTAATAATTTTTTTCTAAACGGTGAAAAGTATTTAAAGAACTAACTTCTTGGCATGTGACAAGTAGACCAAAGTGTATGCAATTGGCCCAGGACAAGAAAAATACCCTGTTATATTTGGTATAAAACAGTGAGAAAATATGCCTTTTGCCCCGACGCAAGCACTGGCACTTTTTGATCACGTGATGTAAATGTTAATTCTCATTGGTGGATGTAAGGTTGTGACATGAACCCGTCCTCAAGAATAAGCTAAGTCACACTTTGGGCGTTCCCTATAAAAATGCGCAAAAATTCTGCGTTTCGAATAAAATAACCGGGTAAAATATGAAAGAAATAAAAAAACAGATTTCGCCTAAGTGTGAATTTTCTCTTACAACAACCTGTATTCTCTTTTTAAAATTTAAGTTTTAACAAATAGTTTCAAGTTTCAATTTCGTTGATGTTCCGAGGATGAACTGTTTTTGCTATATTTTTTTTATATTTTTCTATAATTTCTTTCATTTTTTACTAAAAAATTTTTACCCGGTTCTCTCGCAGTCGAAATTCAAAATTCTTGCGCATTTTGTTCGAAACACCCAAAGTGTGATTTGGCTTATATGAGGTTCAAGTTAGGTTCAAGCAAGCTCCGTGTCAGTTCTGGTTTAAATAACATCGAATCCTGCATTCCAGTCTCTATTATTTAACATGTACCGAAACTTCATACAAAAATACCCTTTATGTAAAACAGTTACAATTTTTAATGGGCTGTATATCTTTTATTTCTTCGTTAAAGTGCAGAATAGCGAGCTTCTTCACTCACCTGCCAAATGTTTATTTACATTCTGGGCTTGAAATGTCATGTAACCAGGGTGTGAAATATATTCAGATAATTGATAGATGCAGAATTAGGTATAAGTTTATTTTGTTCGCTCACAATATTTAATGTTTAATTTCTTCCATGCCTTTTAAAATACCAATTCAAAGGTTGTTCAGAGGATATTTGCAAAATTTACTGTCGTGCTCTCTTGGTGTAAATAAATGTCAGTTGTTGCCAGAGATTTGTGTTATTTCCGTATTCTTTACTTTTAAAGAAAGCATAACACAGAAGTTTTGTTTTGCCGCTGTATTCGGAAAGTCTAACTTTTTAAAGTCCGGGTAAAATAAATCAGTTCGTACTTTTAGACCTTTTCGATGCAGATGTCTGCTGCAAGTTTTTGGATAAATTATGAATAATTTATAACGGGAAAGTAAAAAGTCTTATTTTAATGCGCACTTTCAATTTAAAAAAAACCGTTCCACTATTTTTGGAAAATTATTTGACACATTATTCTGCTCCATGTGAATAGCTTTCTAATAAAATGAAATTTTTTTGGAAGTTTTTTTTCTTCATGCCTTTATCCCAACCTAATTTATCCTAAGCCCGATCGAACCAACAAATTTTTGGCACAATTCTAAGTACACATCCGCTTCTATTTCTGTATAGCACTGGGCTATGTACCTACCAATATATGGTCCGATGTGTCTGCTGTGTTTATAATTTTAGGTGGCTAACAACTACGTATGCCCAAGCTAGCAGAAAGTCAGAAAATCATCGATTAATACGAGGTAGTCGAAATGTTTCTAAATATAAATCAATGTCGCAAAAAAGAAAAGACTATTCCTCAACTTGATTAGTTGCGAAAATCGTTAGACAGTGCAATACAGAAAAAGACATTCTGTTGAATTTTACAGGTTTTATTGTGAATGAGCCTCATACAATGTTAGACAGCAAAACGAAGTAAAACAAAAACAGAGCGTTTTCGATACCCGGCAGCGAAAATTACACTGGGGACCTTAAAAATTACGACACTGAGGATTTAAAAATTAAGAATTACTCATAGACCTATGCTAAAAGTAGTGTAGCGATGCCGGTTGCATGAGAAATACAGCGTTTGACGTCTATTTAGTTATAATATCGACCCGACCACAAATTAATGTCTAAACGACATCTAATCAACGTTCATTGGTGCAACGTTGAATGGACTTTGGTAAATTGGGGCTATAGAGACGACAAAAAACTCGTCTATAAAGTCGTGAGATGGGAGATTTTTATTTCCGTTTGCAATCCTTTCACAACTTACAGTGTTTAATAAAATTGGCGGTTACTGTTCGCATATGAAAAGATTTTGTCTTCTAGCAATGATTTGTAGAATTAAGTCGAAACCCGAAAATGGAAAAATGGCGCATTAAATAAATCAATTAAAAAAAAACGGAAGAAAAGAAGTGTGGAATTTTTGATTTTGAAGTAAATCTCGAACCACTTTAGAAATAGACGATAACAAAATAAATAAATAATAAGATGGTCGGTTAACCGTATTTTCTGATCTTGCGGTCATCTAAACTGCAAAACAACTTACTACTTTTTTGCATATAAAGTCAACCATTTTGCATTGCTTGGCCACTACTGACAAGGTATATAGCAGATTCGACAGCGAAATTCACAATACCATTCATTGCCAAATTGCGATAGCATCAAAAGTGCTAAAATGGTATTGTTTGTTGCAAAGTCATTGCCTCTGCTATGTGTGCTAAATGGAATACTGCAGGTGTACGCATGTGCACCGTTTCTTTGTTGTGTTTAACGGGGCACATTCTGGTACTATGGATTATAGGAAAGATGGTGTGGGTGTTTTAGGAGCCTTCCACTGCTTTTAACTGCAATTCTTTGTGATTTGAAACATTCTGTATCGGATGAACTTAAAGTCAACATCAGAAGTGCCAAAATAACAAAACTCGATTTAGTCACAGTTCAAAAATTAGATCCCAAATAATTCTTTGCAAAAAAAGTCTCCTAACGTATTTTATTCGGAAGCTCTAAGTGCAACCGCTTTCGAGATATTGAGCCTTAAAAATTTCATGACGTAACAAAACGGCGATGGAGACGTCGTAGGTGAAAAAATTATAAGGAGGATCAAGATGTTATTGTCATCTATAAGTTACCAGGTTTCATTTTCCGAACCCTAGCCTTTGGGAAGAGTTGTCCGGAACCGATAAAAAAACGGCGTTCAAAAAAGCAGAAAAAAGAAAAACTGCACAAGACAAATAAAAATCAATAACTAGAAAAATAAAATGGAAACAAAGAAAATTTTCCAGAATTACCAGCAAATCAACAACTCTTTGGAACTCCACCCTAAGTGTAAAAAAAGTACAGTCAATATTTAAATGTCCTATTGCCACAAACTGTGTTTTTAAAAAATTTTGAAGTTATTGTTTGTCCTATAAGAAGTGGCTCTGAGTTTAATTTAGCACTATGAATTTGTGCGAGCAGGGCTATATAAATTTGTGCGAGCAACCGTTGGTATCTTTTTTTTCTTGACAGTGATCGAATTTCTTGTGTCATCTACTCCACTGGCACTACGGGCCGTAGGGCCATGAAACTAGGGACTTACGTAGAACTTGATATGAGCATGTGCATGACACTTTTTATTTTCGCCTTCGATTTCGTTTTCGTGTTTAAAACGCCATGTAGAAAGAGTGTATTTTTGCAAGTAAATGCGGAGCATTTAACGCGCAGCACAGAACACACAGTTGCTCAGATTTGTGCGAGCTCTCACTGCCTAAATAGATAACACGGCGTATGCTTGATCAGTCTATATAACCTCAAGTCAACAAAAATCAAACACTACTCGGCTTATAAGACGTATTCAAGCTGTGTTGTTTGCAATATGTTATTCAAGAAATAACCCATTGAAGGAAGTATTTTTCGTTTTAATTTTTGTTAAATGTTTAACATATCGCTAGCGAAATGAGGTTCCAGTTACATGTTGAAAGCAAGGCATTTAGCCATGAAACAAATGAGTGACCCACAGTTGTAACTATATGTTTGATGCACGAGCTCATTGCTTCCGCTGAAACCCCTAACTTTCCACATTTTAGAGTTTTCAGCAGCATACGTAGCACAAGATATAATACTCTTTTTTTTTCAATCTGACCCCCAGTAGGTTGACCGTGTCTTTGTATAAACGTGTAACTAAAAAACTGTCCGTATATCGGTATGGACAGAAGACAAACGAAAACAATAAGTTACAAAAATTCTCAGCTGAGGGCATGATTTCAAATAATTTCCATATTTAAAAATTTGTCATTTTTGTCGATCTGAAAACTGGAAAAATTTCATCACGTTTTAGTGCTACAAATCGTGATTTCGGAACTTTTCAAATTTGTATACTTTGCACCCCATCACAAACAATATTTTTGCGCATTTTCCTTGTATATTTGAATGACCATTTATCCTGTGCTTTGTAATTGGTAGTTTTCTGTTCAATAACATTAAGGCAAATTTAAGGGAAGCACGGAACTGATATTTTACTTTAATACACAAAACTACAAACTATGTACATTTTCTGTTCCGCGAGTACATCCGATTACAAAGTGAAATGCCTCGATAAACTTCTATGTTGTCAGACCGAGATGGGCATGAAAAACCACGAGATCGTGCCCGCGGCTCTGATAGCATCTATTGCTAGTCTCAAGCATGGCGGTTGCCACAAGGTGCTGCGGGAACTGGCCAAACACCGGCTCATTTGTTATGAGCACGCCAATAAGTGTAAGTAAATGTACAGTAAATTTTACACCACAGTGTTTCACTTGGTTAAGGGGTTGGGAGGGGGGGGGGGGGGGGGGGGGGTTGTCAGGCTTTCAAAAGCGTTCGGAGTTTGTTCGGCATTCGTTTTTTTCCTGAAATTACTGTTTTTTTCCGCAAACCAAAACCCGTCACGCTTCTCGGTGTTTTTCTCGGGATACACCCATCAATAAAAGTACAAACCTATGGGGGGGGGGATGGGTGTTCGCGGTACGTCAAGTTTGATGCCATCCATGCAGTAGATATTTCTTAATCAAGAGAAGAAAGTTCGTTTTAACTGTGAAGAACCAAAATAGTCCGTGCCACTTTTGTCTAAGAAATTGTCGTAAATATCGGCAAAGACGAGGCAAAGCGAAGAGGCCGAATAGTGCCTTTTACAGATGAGAGACAGTCAAGTATTTGCCTTTGTTAGGTTTGTATTTAGTGTTTTAACTTTCAAGCTTACTTGTTAGGCTGTGCCGGTTTGGTTGAAAGATTGCTTTGAAGTTTTCCTTTTTCTGCCGTCTAAGATGAGCATTTTGCTGTTTGTGTGAATGTGGAAATGAAGTGTCGTAATACTTGTTTTTTTTTTCACATGTGTTTCAGTACAAGGATACAGATTAACCAACGCTGGTTATGATTATTTAGCTTTGAAAGTCTTGACAGCGCGGGATGTGATCAATTCGGTCGGAAATCAGATTGGTGTTGGAAAGGAGTCAGGTAGAGTATTTTGTTGTGGGGGGGGGGGGGGGGGAGGGTAAGTGGGAGCTGTGAAATGTCTTCCTGCGAGCATCGGTATTATAATATGTGCTCTTTGATTGAATGTTGTACAAATGAGGTGCTGAAAAGTACCAGATGGAAGCAAAACCTGTGATAAATGAAGTGATAGAAGGTATCATTCGTTGCAGTTCATATTTGATGTCCCAACTGGGGAAATCTTTGTGCGTTGGCATAAATAAGTTAAACAAACGGAAACGTAGTTTCAACAAGATAGATTTTTTGTGCTTTTAGATGTTTACATTGTAGCTTTTTGTGTTTTTAGATGTTTACATTGTAGCTTTTTGTGGTTTTTAGATGTTTACATTGTAGCAACTGAGGAAGGAGAGCAACTTTGTCTCAAATTACACAGGTTGGTAATTTCACGTTTAAAAAAAGGAGAGGTTCCGTGAGATTTACAAGCTTATCGGAAGTGTTTTTTATTTTTTTTTTGACACACCTGATTGTCCTTGCTGCCAGTTATTATGTTGACTTGCTGACCAGAGACCAGCTTGGGTTATAATTATAACAAACATTTAGCAGGTATTGACAATTTTGAGTTAAAATGAAGTACAATTGACCTGTAAAAATTGACCATTAAGGTCAACATTTTCGTACTTGTTAATCATATTGTCAAGTTGACCCAAAATGAGTCCATATGTGCTGTGTTAGTTTCTTGCAAACCTCTTAAAGTGTTTCAATAAGTGAAAAAAAAGTTTTAGGTAAAAGCAGTTGGTATGGCTGTTGAAATCTTGTTGTTGTAGCCTATTCCATTGTACTTGGAAGACCACAGCCTAAGCAATTAGGATCGGAATCTAAAGAATGGTGTTAAGATGATGCTTTTAAATTTGCCGGGCAGCACTTCTAAACAGACAGCTCATCCCTCTCAAATCACCTACCCAAAACTGACCTGTTTCGGTGTCCCCCACCCCCTTCCCGGCCGGGGCAGGGGTGAGTAACTTCCCGCCCGAGAGGGCAGGTACATAACCGAAAACCGGTTACTGGGAAAACCTACACACTTATTAAGTTCCACCGTTCTCTGAAAAAAACTTTTTTTTTATTTTCGTTCCTCAGGTTAGGTCGAACGTCCTTTCGCCAAATTAAGAACAAGCGGGATTATCACAAGCACCGGCATAACGCCTCCTGGCTCTACCTGTCACGCCTGGCCGCCATGAAAGAATTCGCGTACATGAAGGCGCTCTATGATCGCGGCTTCCCCGTCCCCAAGCCCGTCGACTACAATAGACATTGTGTTATTATGGAGCTGCTCAGTGGACACCCCTTGTGAGTTGTCGTTTTTATGCCAAACACTCTGCTGGTGTGAGTTTTTAATTAGGAATGTACTTTGTACATGTATATTACCTGTGTAACAATTAAAAAGACATTGGATTTAACAACGTTATATTCAAGTCCCTTCTCTGTATTTACGAGTATAATAAAATAAAGAGTTCATTAACTCCGAAAGCTATATATTGGGGTAGCTTCATGTTGTATATATGGTCTGTCGAATTTTATCCATATTGCTCTTAGAGCTAATGTTTCAGCACTGATTTTAAACAAAAAGGGTAAGTTGCTAAAAGTTCCAGATTTAGTATTAACATTGGTAGAAAAGTTGTGCCATGGAGTTGTGGCCAATCTCCAATCGTTCGTGGAGTGCGCATGCGTGTCATGACGACTGTCTTGTAATAAGGACGCAGGTGCACGAGGTGGGCGACGCAGCTGCGGTGTACAGCGAGTGCATGGAGCTGATCGTGAAATTGGCCAACCACGGTCTCATACACGGCGACTTCAACGAGTTCAACCTCATGCTGGACCGCAACGATCACGTGACCATGTACGATTTCCCACAGATGGTGTCCACGTCACACGCCGACGCCGAGTGGTCAGTTTATTTCCTATTCTTTTACCAATCAAGTGTTGACGCTTCAGTTTTATGATTTGAAATAGATTGTAATTTACCCATTTGATCAATATTTATCCCTGCCGTGGACCGTACAAAACTAGGTTTAGGTGCATACATAGTGTAAAAATTTTGCAAATACTCCTCAGTAGTTTCATTCAGGCCGTTAAGTTGAATTTCATATGACGTGAAATTACTTTATTGGACGATGTATATTTTTATTGGCGATTAACTTGAGAGCTGTATGGTAAGTGAAGAAATTCTTTATGTGTTTTCAGGTATTTTGACAGAGATGTTCAATGTATAAGGACCTTCTTTTCACGGCGCTTTCATTATGAAAGTGAACTTTATCCCACCTTCAAGGATATCGTGTAAGCGCTCTCTTTGATGTCTCACATTTGCATGTGTGAATATGTACTTCTTCACTCGGTGTCCATCATTTTACTGTGTAAAGGAATTTTTGTATATAAATAATGTAGTTCAAAAATTTTGCTTACAAACGGAAATGTAGCCACAAGAACTATATGTAGCCACCTGAATGGCCAACCCCCCCCCCCCCCCCCCCGCCTTGTTTTTTGTCTTGCATGGCGTGGTCTTGTTGTGTTAATGACAGGAGGGAGGATACTCTGGATGTTGAAATTGCTGCCAGTGGCTTCACGAAGGACCTGGAGAAAGATTTTGACGAGGTTAGTACCAGATGTGGGGGAGAGGGGTGCGGATAAATTAGAAACAGGGCTTTCTATATGGCTGGGCACCGGCGGTTCAGTGGACCGAAACAGGCGGTTCAACGTTTCGACATTTCCCATAAGCCCAAAATGACAGGCGGTTCAAAAACCCGTCACAGGCGGTTCACGTGAACCGCTGAACCCCTCTCCCCCAACCCCCCAGATAGAAAGCCCTGAGAAATATACAACTCAAGCCCGTTTATGGGAGATCCCAGTTCAGGTGTAAATTTACAAATCAATGTAGAACTTCTGTCGGTAAAAGCCTGGTATATGTATTTTGATGGTTGTCGAGGAAAGATAACAGTGGCCAGAGTATGTAAAGTTGGTAACGCATTATTTGAAAAGTTAGATGCACTAAAGAACCCCCAGCACTTCATGCCATGTTATGCGATTTTAAAATCAGATGTTTGGGGTGAAAGATGCCCACTGTATTCTTATATGACCGCTGGAATACACAATCCGTTATGGCGTTCAGTCCAAGTATATAATAATTTCAGGTTGCACGCGATTTGATTGGCGGACCCAACAGCCCTGCAAGTGACGATGAAAACGCACAAAGCGACGACGAAGAAAAATTGCATGAAAACGAAAAGGAAGTTCCTTGTGAAAATGAAGATTCAAATAAAGAAACGGCAGTGCAAAGTGAATTTGAAAGCAATGCGTCTGGAGTTTTGAGCTCTGACTCACAGGTCTCGCAGACAGAGAACTTGGAACAGAACATGGAAAGCGCTACTTGTGAAGACGCAGGAAAACTTTGTGATGTGTGCGATGAAGCGACTGCCGATTGTGAGTGCGAGGTAAAGTCAACGAGTGAGCAGCTCAGTGATGTTAAAATCAGCTCGGGCGGCGACGAAGCAGATTTAGAAACAAACGACAACAAAGCATTTCAAGCTTTTCGCGACAGGCAGGCGTCAGAAAAGATCAATTCGCATGAACTTGAGTCCACGCGCGCACGCGCCTCGGACAGCCTGTGCTCAAGCGCGTCATCCATGGACCCGCGCCTGATCAAGGAGAAAGTGCGCAGGCACTACAGGTCCAAGCAGCAGAAGCAGTTTGCTCGGCGTGTGAGGAAGAGCGGCGAGGCGGCGCTGGCGACCAAGCAGAGACGGGAGCACGCCGACAACATCAAGCAGAGCACTGGGGCCGACTGGTTCTAGTGCTCACAGCAGGACACAGGGGGGAGGGGGGAGTCTGGTTGTAGTGCTCGTAGCAGAGCAGGCATCAAGCAGAGCACTGGGGCCGATTGGTTCTAGTGCTCACAACAGAGCAGGCTCCATGCGGAGCACTGCAGCGGACTGGTTCTAGTGCTTGCAGCTGAGCGAGCATCAAAGCTGATTCTATAGCTAACAACATGTCGGGTATCAAACAAAGCATTTGTTCTAATGATTACAGCAGAGCGCGAATCAGATAGAACACGGGTTCTAGTGCTCACAGCACCTCGGGAATTAAGCAAAGCATTGGTTCTAACGCTTACGATCCACTCTGCTGTGGGCATCACGCAGAGCACTAGTTTTAGTGCTCGCAGCAGCTTGGGAATCAAGCAAGCACCAGTTCTAGTGCTCTGACTGCCCGGGCAAGTCGGACAGTTAACTGCCGACCGTGCAGGTAGCTTTCTGGCCGGGTGAGTGGGCGGGGGAGGAGGGTGAAAGGGTGTTGCAGGGGCTAAAGAGATGGGGAAGGTTAAAGTTAACGTATTGACAAATCAATGTCTTCGGGCGGTATAGAATGTGTGCGAATATCTTTGACTTTCCAAATAAGGTTTAAATATGAAAGCAACCGATTTATGAAGCGTTGTTTTCAACGCCTGAACAACATGGTATTTTCTAGCGGCATTCGGGAATATTGACGGCTTATTTCATGTACGGTATTTCGGTACGTATTAGCCAAATTCGGCCTAGTTAAGTATTGCCCGTTAAATGCTAATGGCCATTTTAAAAGGACTTGAACTGTTAAAATCTGCCCACGATTTTTTGCATGGCGACAGCTCAACATTGTCCTGTGTGAATTAACACCGAGTACAACCTGAAGCATTTCACAATGTGATTTGTTTCCGTTAATGCGTCATATTATTTACCCCGTAGCACCTTCCCCAGCACAGAAATTGACTAAATGTGTGTAATAAAACAATTTTTGGCAAATAACGGTCTTGTCTAAATAATTTATTATTTCACTCAAATAAACAACATTTTGCTATGATTTCTATTGCTAAGATATAATGGGACAAAACGCAACTGGAAAATAATAAAATTCTTAAACTAGAGTGGCCAGTGCACACAATAATACAAGTGTACAGAGATTTCTCGCACATTTTCAATTGATTTAATATTATTTTCTTGTTTTGTAAACGAAAACATATATCTCTGCGACCAAATCCATAGTTTTGTTGAGCCGTTTCCCATTTTCCATTTACAGAAATGAAAGGATAATTTTCCTTTGCTGCAAGTATAATCATAAGTTACATATTTAATTTATCTCTATTTTTCACATGAATGACTGTCACAATATTCCAGAAACTTGCATCATGTAATTATATGAAACACTTTTTGATATTATCCTTGACGATATGTCCAGAACCTTATTTAAGCCCTGCGCAACTCCTAAAATACAACTGCACACCACAGCATTCATTTCACAAATTGTTTACGTGAAGAGATGGCTGCACTCTCCTTAAGTGCAATTTTATTATTGTTATTCTCCTTATCGTTTCCGGACACGCATCTCTCTGTCAGTCGAATCATATTTCTCAGCATCGACTTAACGCTTACCGTCACTTGCATAATGCACTACAAAGTGAAATGACTCCTGGCCGAGGAATTCATTACTTAAATACCACTCAGTGGGCCGTACAGCGTTATGACGTCGTGCGCGGTCCATATATTTCACGTACGCATTTCAAGTTTGAAAACATCCATGGAATAAATATACCAAGTTTGAAGTCGACCCACTTCTCCTTTTTTTGTTTTGCAGTAGAACACTTTACGTTATGACGTCATAGGCGGTCTTGCCTTGCGCAGTTTGCAACAAAAGTAAACAGAACCTTTCGGACCAACCGAATAGCAATCCCGATAACTCTTTCAGCGGCCGAAAAACTTTACAGGTTTTGACGTAATAACGCCATACACTGCCCTTAATAACGTAACATGTGTCAAAAGTTTTATCCGTCCGATTTATCCAAAGAATACCCAAATTTTAAGTCGATACTTCTTTCCAATCTTGTTAACAATATATACGTATTTTCCATATATATGTCGCACTCGTTCGTTCTACCAGCGACAAAAAATTGACGTGATCTTTCGAACCTGCAAAGCAACAATCCCACTAAGTTTGAACTTTGATGTTCAGCGACTGAGAAAATTGCACACACAAGATTTTTAAGTATGACGTCACACATCTTTCTTAATTTTGCCACATGCTTCAAATGTTGAGAGAACCGTCCAACAGAACCGAGGAATAACCATACAAATCTTGAAGTCGATACGACTTTCCGTTTTCGAGACATTTTGCACACAAGATCTTGTTCAAAATACACACATATTTTAGACAGTGGTACGCTGGGTTGTTCTAACCGTAACAAAATCTGACAGAACCTACCAATCAACAACCCCCCCAAGTTTTAACTTAACCGAGATATCCTGCATACATTTTGTTAACAGACACATATCCGTGCGTAGATACAGAGAACGTACACTATGTCTTCCCTTGGTCGGGGAGACAAAGAAGGAACGTAAAATGTTCACACCTGTAAACGTCAAAGGTTGTAACTGTATTATTAATAAAGTACATTTTATTAGTTGCATTTTATATGTTTGGGCCGACAAATAACACACTAGACTGACTAGCGCATCCTTGAATAAAAAATGGTGTTTTTTTTCATGTTTTTGAGCAAGGTACAAGTAAGATTCTGCCGTTCTAAAGAATCTCCGAAAAAGCAAAAACTAAAGAAAACAGTTTTCAAAACACCAAAACGGCATTTGACTTGTGCAACAAACCACATAAAGGTGAAATTTCCTGTATCGTATAGAATGGTTTATTTGCTTTGACTTAACACAGCTTGGGATAATGTGGGGTAATGTATTTTGGGAAAATACCTGGTATAACTGAGGATCTAAGTTTAGAAAATTGCGGTTTTGATAACCGAGCATATTCTGCTGGTCGGTGAGCGTGGTCAACATTTGAGGTGCGAAATTTCAGATTCTCGCATAAATCATACCGCAACGCCATTCTCCTACCACCTCCCCTATCAACAACTGCACCTACATTTACAAGAAAGTATTTGTGAAACACAAGCAGGCCCCAACCGCCCCCAAATTCATAGGATTAGAAAGCGATGACGGACAGATGGACGGACAGATGGACACCCCAAACCTATACGCCCCAATCCGAAGGGTCGGGGCCCAAAAATGGAGTAACCTTTATTCATAGGTGGACCTATCTATGAGGTGCTTTGAGAAACTATCTGAGTGGCGTTGTCAACTCCTTTTTGCATTACGAAGAGGGTGGGGGGGATGAAATAATGACTGAGAAAAATTTGATGATGCATTCTCCAGGCAGATTGAACGTCACAGCTGTTTTTGAATGCCTTAAATCACACATAATTTTTGTTCTCAATTAAGCGAAATAACCGATGCGTCGGTTTTGAGCACCGACAGTTTCCATCGACGACCGTTTTTTTTTCGGTCAGCGATTGCGAACCGTAGGAATTACCGACGAAAGTAATCGAGTTTCAACTAAGTATTTAATCTTGAGTAAAATACAGTGCGAATTGGTATTTTCCATATTTGATACATGACTTACCAATGAAATGATTAAACCTGCTAAGCCGCGTCCAATAGTAGCCTGGACCGGAAAAGCAGGTTCAAACAGCGCTTCTTAAACCGTTTTAGCTTTATTACCTATATAACCTAATTCTGTAATTATAGACATGCAGTGTTGCCACACAGCAAGCAAGAAAAAAAGTATTTTTAAGGATAACTTTCTTTGAAAAAGAGTTCTTCTGGAGCATAATTATAAACAAAACGAACAACATCAAAGAAAATGTTTGTAAAATATGTAAGGATAAAAAAGTCGTCAGTTGGTCATCCAGCTGATCCAAAAAATAAGTATTCAAGGAGACAAAAAGCATGGTTCTGGGAATTTTCAAAAAAAAGTATGATGTGGCAACACTCTGCATATCACTGTCAACTTTTTCATTTGTGTGTCGACCGACAATAACATTTCATAAAATCGGTCTTCAGAGAACCAGTATTGCCAGGGGTTCTATGCTTTCCAGGATCAATTTTCTTTCTTCGTTCCTTCTTTAAATGTAGCACCGGCCTCTTTCAACATCGGGATTAATTTGCCTTGATTATGCAATGACCAGGTTTCACTTCCTCCGCCTATGCATTTTCCACCGACAAAAACCCGTGGAACCTGAAAATAAATATCATTTCTATTGTAAATATTGAGGGAAAGGGAACTTCACCACGGAATCAACATTCTATGCTGTGCAAAACTTTGTATTCACCACCCTTGTATATTCACTTGGCGACACCCAAATTTCGGCTTACCATTCAGCCATTCCTTGCACCTGTAGACACCCATACAAATGCAGTTCTTTCGAGTCTTTGATCCAGTTATATTTTTAGTTCCCCGCCACCGCGTTAGCGCGGCTTGGAGGGCTATAGTTTCCGGGTCTGACTGTCCATCTGTCGACACTTTTTGTTAACACACTCAAGCCTACATTTCTTGATCGATTTGCGAAATATTTTACATACAGGTAGTACGGGTCCTAACATGAGTTGGTATTGTAAATGAGCCACGTCGACCGGAGGACATCGGCCCAGCTTAACTTGAAAAATTCACACAGTCTATGAGCACTTGAGTGAGTTTGTTAACAACGTCACATGCCAATATTTCTTAATCGATTGTCAAATATTTTACATATAGGTAGTGTGAATCCTAACAAGGGTTAGTATTGTAAATGAGCTAGGTCGACCCAAGGACTTTAACCCAGCTGGACCTGAAAATTTTGCACATTTCTTGAGCACTTGAGTGGGTTTGTTCACATACTCAAGCCTACATTTCTTGATCGATTGTCAAAATATGTTACATATAGGTAGTATATGTGCTAACACGAGTTGGAATTGTAAAAGAGCCACGTCGGCCCAAGGACATTGATCCAGCCGGACTTAAAAAATTTGATGTCTTTGAGCACTTGAGTGAGTTTGTTTACACACTCAAGCCTAAATTTCTTGATCGATCGACGAAATATTTTACATATAGGTAGTACTGGTCCTAACAAGAGTTGGTATTGTAAATGAACCACGTTGGCCCGATGACACTGGCCCAGCTCAACTTTATGCCGGCGGACATAGTCAGTTTCACTGACCTACTTGTTTTTCTTTAGCGATGCTTCCTCTCTTTTGTCTTTTCAAAAATATTTCCTACATTGCCCAGTCCTCAGTGGCATGAACTTGCCAAATTTAAAGAATCTGTGATGAAAATTTAAATAGGTATGGCGGCAAAAATCTATCCCAAAGAGCACCAGGGATTATGAATACCAATTTTGATAAAAGATAAGCGACACATACTGTTTTTTCTCCGGTGACTTTTGCAAACATGTCTTGAAGGGCAGCACAATCTGTTCGACCATCTATCTCTTCTACTTCGTATTCGACGGCAAGCCCATCAAGAACGTCTTTCGCCATTTTACAAAAGTTGCATGTGGTTTTTGAAAACAACATCACAGGGTTGGCTTTAGTTTTCTCCACGATGTGAGTATAGTGCGGGTCGTCTTCCTGAACACCCTGCAAACACACAAGCAAGAAATGTCCACAACATGAGCTGCTCGGCTGCTTTTATGAATAATAGTAATTGAAACTATATTTGAACATTAAATTTTGCAATGTTTATATACAATGCACTGTTTTTAACCGACGAAAATCAAAAATTGATCGCAATTGATAGTTGACAAGAGAATATCATTCTGTTATTTTTGGCATCCTATTTATAAAAAACTTTCATCTTTTATAATTTATACCTTTTATCTAAATTTTATTTTACTTCACTGCTTTGGGGATTTATCCAGCAAAACGCAGTTTTACTTAACGGATGAACTGCGCTAACATTTTATGATCTTTTGAAAGAATACTATCCCATTCTTTGACCAACAGTCTAAGTATGTGTCCAAATCCAACCTCGCACCTATTACCCAAATTCAGGATATGCTCCCACTCCATTTACCCTAAATCAAGTTACGAGAGTGGTTACAATTAAAGTGAAAGTTTGAACTGGAATGTTTAATGTGCTTTAAGCAGCCATATGTGAGACATAACCCTTCCCCGCCCAAGAAAGAACACGGAGCCCCCGGGCAAAAAGTACAACTGTTCAATAATCATATTCAACGTATTTAAGGTGTTACCCATGAAGGGCATGTAAAAACTGTTTGATTCCCACTCTCTCTACCTCCTCATGCGCGTCAAATGTGTGATCGTCCTGGTTCAGTAACGCCTGCCCCTTGCACACACTATACGAATTTAATGGATGATCCTAAGGTAGGATACATGCAGTTAACTTTCTTATCGTTGTACAAATTTTCTGTGGTTGGTTTCCTTTACGTCATCCTCCAAAAATATCTCCAAAATGAAAAAAAATTTAACAGAACATTAGTAACAAATATTTCCAGACTATTTTTCTGGGATTGTTAGCCTCAATAATATCCCGTATAAAATCTCTAGATCTTTCATTTTAAAGCTAAAAAATCAGGCTCTAGAACCACACAAGTTCACTTCGGCTCATTAAATCGGTACAACGATTCTGATAACACCCTGTCAATGAATAAGAAGTAGATATGGAGCCAAAAAATCACACTGCTGTCCTTGCTTTCTGTCTTACTTAAGGTATGTGAAGTTTCCACTAGGCATGCTTATATCAGGAAACCATTGGATATTCTAAAAATATATTTTGTTTGAACAAAGAACTATTCCGTTATTTGAATGAAGAACCATTCCATAATTTACCCCTCCCCCAAAATGAGCCCTTCTACTTTTGCAAATTTCAGCATTTCAAGGTTTGGTGAAGAGGTACCGTCACTTCCGTAGCTAAATATCAAAGCCATTATTAGTTAGTTACATAACCACAAGATTCATTTTAGCTTGGTATAATGATGACATAATCAGATTTCTTAAAATATATGTTTGCACTATTTTCACTATCTAATAATTTATAGCGGTGCAGATGTCTATAAATATTTTTTCAATCTTACCATTACTACGACACTTTTCAAATATTTTAAGGTTCTGCAAACGACTGCCGTTCACTTCCAAGCAGTGACTGCATAGCCTGTATGAAAATTCATCCTGGCAAAATCGAACTCGGTATGCACCACAGGACTGGAGCAGTAAACCTGTGGCCACTGTGTGGTAAGAACAAATAAGGACTTTCGTCCATGTCCAAAATAATAAGCCAGGATACTGGTCAGTGTGCTTTCCAAGAAAAGACATGCCAGTTCCAACGTCGGCGTCCTAGAACGTGCGCCGAAAGATCCACCTTGCAAGTTGAAATCTATGCCAATTTCTATCACAGGAACTGTGGCAACTGAATTTCTGTCCATAAAAGATAAAAAGGGTCCGCCCCCTTCGGGAGCATGTCCCCCCCCCCCCAAAAAAAAAAAAAAAAAAAAAAAAAACAAGTAAGTAACCGCCCCCCAAATTCATAATGTTATAAAGCGATGACGGACAGACGGACGGACACCCCAAACCTATAGGCCCCAATCCGAAGGGTTGGGGCCTAAAAGGCGCACAAGGGGAGCGGAGGGGCAATTTTGAGTCCAGACGCGGTTCGAGCGGATTGTCAATTTCGTTTAGAAGGAGGAGGGGTAATTTTCATTCAGTACTCCGTGTTTCTCACAAGAAGGGGTTATTCAGGAATTTCGTTCCGCGTTTGATGACGAGGTCAGGGACACGCATTGTAACCAGTTACTATGTGAACCCCCCCCCCCCACCCCCTATCGTGGGGAGTCCGCAGGAGCAAGGTTACTCACAGCTAAATCTCACCTTTGGTGGGCCTTGTATCTCAGTGATGCTCTTCTGTCCCCATGGATTCCAATATTTTAGTATGAAAGGTTGAATGAATTTATGAAAAACCCATAACAACATGGGAATTACAATGCAGGGGACACACACCATTTTCAAACTTTTTGGCAAATTCAAAGTAAAACGCAACGTCACTCTGACAAAATTTCTCGAGGATTTCCGTTGTTGTCCAACAGTCAACCTCTATTGCAGTTTAGGCTGCTGGGCATAACACCTTTTTATTCCACAGACTCACTGAGGAATCCAAACAATAGTACTCATAAAGAGAGATTAAATTTCCGTGCAGCATCTACCCGCTCTGTGTTTATGCATGAAAGAGAAATTTTATCAGAGGTCAGCTATTTTATAACAACCAGATTATTCTATTTACATCCTACATTAGAAATAAAACAAAAACTGAGCATAAGACAAAGCATAACCGTCCTTTAGGCCAAGTGAATAAGTTTTATGAGGATACATTAGACGGTTAGTAAATAGAGATCACCATTTAATCACATAAATATTTTTTTCTCAGCAAACGAGATAACATCGGGGTTTTTCTTAATCATATGTCACACATGTGTTATAACACTGTTTAAAGGACAACTTAAGATCTTTCGAAAAGCATGCTCAATTGAGCACTCTTATTGCTTGTGTATCGACAGAAGCTGCAGACGAAAATTAAACCGTCCGTTTTGCCTGAACAACGTCAAAACATATGGGATAAACTACCAAGGCATGACGTTATATTAGTTGGTGAAGGCAGCAACAACTGGCTGGAAACCATGGGACTGCATGGGATTGGTGCAATTTGGCAATCGACACGAGAGCCTTATTACTTTCTAAAAATCCACAAAAAACATGAAATGGAGATATGTGGCATTTTCAACGCTCTTGCTGACCAAGACGATTAAGCAGGTGCTGAAATCGAATGGTCAAATTCAAAACGGCAGCTTGAGAAACCACTAAAGCAGTAGTCGGCTTTAAGAAAAGAATAAGAAGATAAGAGAAGCCACAAAAACTGCAAAAATTGAGAAATAAAACCCAGTGCGAAGAAGCAAAAAGACAGCACAAAAGACTTCATAAAATAGTGGTGCAAAACGTAAATAAAGATAAAAGCATGGTAACAGGATAAAGTAGAAAAATTAGAAGAGATATCCAAAAAAAGGGGAACCACAGTAACGTTTTCAAGAAAGTAAAAGAGCTAACAGTAAAAATGAAAATTATAACTTAACTCTCGAAAAGTAAAGATGGCAATTTTATTGAAGATAAAATGGTAGAATGAACGGACGGGTAAAATACTTTGACAAGTTATTCTATGTCTCTCTATTATCACCAACAATACAAGTAATCTAACAGCAGTGGAACGAACTTGGTGTAAGTTTGTCAGAACCAAGGGAGAAAGAGATGGTTGACTGTGTAAAACAACTGAAAAAAAAAACATAAAGCAGCAAAATATGATAACCTAATTAGCCAAATGCCGAAAGCAGGAGGTAAGAATTTACAACAATCGTAGATAAGAATATACAAAGTGGTATACAAGAATGAACAACCACCCAGTGACTGAAAGCAAGGAATAATTATCAAGCTGCCCAAAAAAAGGAGACTTGATCATCTGCTCAAACGACAGAGGCATTACACTGACTGAAGAAAAGCATTCTTTTCGCTAATCCAGAGCAAATGATGGAATAAAAGATACGTCAAAACCAAGCTTTCTTCAGACCTGGAAGATCGTGTATGGACCATTTTTTTTGCATTGCGTCACATTATTGAGAAATGTTGAGAATTCAAAACTCAAATAAAGTGAACACCATTGTTTTGAAAGCAACTTTTGATAGAGTGGACAGTGCATCCGAAAGGAAGATCTTGAAATGTATGACACCCCACAGAAAATTGCAAAAATCATTAAAAAGACCTACAAAAAGTATGAATGTTGTTATTTGCAAAAATCATTAAAAAGACCTACAAAAAGTATGAGTGTTGTGTACAGATTAATGGTGAAGTCACAAAAGAATTTGAAAATACATCTGAGTACTGGAGAGTTGTATGTGGTCAACATTACTGTTTTTATGTTAATAAACTTTGTCTTAAACCAGGGACTAGACGACAACAACTTTTTATAACAATTTACAGTTTTCTTCACGAAGGGTCTATCATGCGTCTTTAGCTATGTAAAAGCATATTAAATTATAGTGTCGAAATACACACGGGTTGGGAGAATCTTTTGATTTATTGGTCAATAAATCATATCTTTAACACATAGCATTCTGTATATTTTAAACAATCACACACATAACTATATTTTAAAATTTGTTTCTTAAAGGAAAGGGAAACTGGAATGAGTTGAAGGTATATTATCTTGGCCATAAAGGACATGAAATTAAGAGGTGGTAGTGACCTGATTGCTGATGGGCGCTTGGCTCCTGCAGCTCAGCCTAGGGAGAGTTTCACAATAGACAAAAGTGACGTCTTAGTTTGGCTAGACAATAAAGAATGCAATAGACAAAGGAGCTAGCATACATATTTTCAAAATATTTGTACATATGAGCTGAGGTTTTGTTTAAACAAACTTAACCAGTCGTGATTTTACACTGGCTTTCTGTGATTTTTCGAGCGTACGGAAGTAGGGTTGGTTATTATTTTTGCCACTTTATTGCATCATATTTGGAGATTTTGACATTTCACAGGTCTGTAGAATTTTCTAGTTTGAATTCGACCCTTGCCAGTTTAAGGTGCAAAATGCTCTCATTAAGCATGAAAATTGCGTAAATTTCGCCACGAAATTGAACTGCATGGTCATTAAGCATAAAAATTGAGTAAAATTTGTCACGAAAATGAAATATAATTTCTACAATATTTTGCATATGACACATCAATGCTCCAGTTAACTGGTGGCAGAATCTCGTTCATTCGGAGTGTAGTGGTTTTTTATCGATGCTCGTCCGGCCGCATCGTGAATTCAGTCTATGCCTTATTCTTCACGTGGCAAACATGGCCGACACAGTGGCAAAAGTTGCCGGTGAAGTTGAACAGTTACAAATTTCTGACGAAGAAAAGGCACGATTACTTTAATTATTACTTTAAAAGACTCAATACGTATATCGATGTTTGCTAGAACCCGAATTTTAGAATTGGTCAAGGGATTTAGGTGTTTTCGAGCGTACGGAAGTAGGGTTGGTTATTATTTTTGCCACTTTATTGCATCATATTTCGAGATTTAAAAAAAAAGCTATTTTTATCACAGTAAAATCTGAAAGCGTACGTAAGTAAAAGTTTGGGTCAAGCAGGGTATGCAGAGGCCTTATTGTCGATAAAGTTTTATAGGCATCGGTTTTGTTGCCCAGGATCCTTGGTGCACAACAGCTCAGTTAGCCCTAGGTAGCCCACTAGGTACGCTATAGTCCCAGATGACTCTTGCGGTCTTCCTATGACAGCAAGAGTCATAGTTCCTACAATAGGAAATGTCATTGATGTCAATTTTCAAATCTTGGCGCACGATTGGGGCCAACGGCTTTATTTTAGGAAGGGTGCATCACATAAATGGCCCAATTATAAGTTATGGCGTTAACTGATAACAATTTTTTTACTGAGAAGAATATGTGTTTTCTTGAGATCAGGCTATCGAATCCCTCATTATCGCCCACAACAACACTGAATCCACAGTTGCAAAACCACGCTTTACTCTAGTTTGGGAGTTTCGCAGAGGTCAAAAATAATGCGCAAGGGTACTTCTCAGTGTGCTTTTGAAGAAAAAGCCCGCCAGCTCGAGCTTCGGTGTCCTTGAACGTGCGCCAAAAGATCCAGAGCCTCGAAAATTGAGATCAATGGCCATTTCTATTGCAGGAACTGTGACCCTTTCTGTCCTAGGAAGATAGAAAGGGTCCGCTGGGACTAGGCACGCTACAAAGTTTCCACACAACACTTCAAAGCCTCGATATATAACGATAAGCAAGTAAACTGCGCTCGCTTTGAGGCACCCCTGTGGCTACTCCGTGCGAGGTTCAACAACCCATAAGTCTTAATTTTATTGGCATTCGCTAAAGGCCCTCAAAGTACAACGGTAACGATATACAACCACAAATCTTCCGCAAAAATTGGCATTTGTTTACATACAGGGAGCATACTTTATTACGTGAAAAAGTAACAATAATTTGGGCAATTATCCACCAAGAAATCTTTTGAATTGATATAAAAAGTCAAGTATTGCGGGTGTACAAAATAAATTTATACGCAATTCTGCGTCTGTCAACTATTTTAATATATATGGCACAAACAAATTATAATCCCTTAATTTAAATTTTTGGTAACTTGGCTTTGGTCACGTGACCTTTAAAGGTCGGAATGTAAACAAACGTTTGATAGGTGGGTCCCGAAACTAACTTTTCTGCGTTTTTATGAACAAATAAAAGATATACAGCTCACTGAAAATTGTGCCTGTTTTGCAAAAAGGGTGTATTGGGCATGTACTTTCTGTAAATGTTTGAATAATAGGAACTCGTGTGCAGGATTGCCGTTTATGTCAGTTTTGCCAATCGCGGCGCACGATGAGACCAAATGACGTTATTTGAGAAAAGGTGCATCACATAATTGACACAATTATAAACTATGGCGCACAATTTTTGTGGTCAAATAAGAATTTTGTACTGAAAAAATGTATGTTTTCTTGAGATCGGGACATCGAATCTCCTGTTGTCGCCCACGACAACAAACTCTGCTGGCGCGAACCTCGGTGTCCTGAAGCGGACACCGAGAAAGGGTCACAGTTTCTGTAACAGATCTGCCACTGATCTCAACTTTCGAGGCTCTGGATCTTTCGGCGCACGTTCCAAGGTACCGAGGTTCGAACTAGCAGGCTTTTTCTTAAAAAGCACACTGAGCCGTTTATTTGGTGTACACTTATTAAAACGATGCCATTGGTCCCAGTCGTGCACCGAGATTTTCAAAATTTGCATCAATGGCGTGGTGTATTACATGAATATGACTCTTGCTGTCATGGGAAGATCGCAAAAGCAGTGCTGCCACTTGATACTTTATTTAAAGTATGATACTTTATTTCAAGAAAAGTCTGAAATGATACTTTATATGCTATATTGACACTTTATTTGGATGTTGTTACTTTTTAGCCGTCCGTTAAGACTTAGCTTATGAACACTGTCTAGCCTACAATTCTTTCGCAATTGCTAAGATATTTCAGATATAGCTAGTGTATGGATTAATAAAAATCGGTTTTGTATATGAGCGAATATTTTTTATATTTGTACCATTATCAAGCGTCGTTAACATTTGGCTTGTGAACATTCTCTAGCCTTCAATTCTTTCGCAATTGCTAAGATATTTCAGATATAGCTGGTATATGGACTAATAAAGATCGGCGTTGTATATGAGACATATTCGCTCAAGGACAGTGGCTCAGTTGGACTTTGAACAGGAAAGTGTCTGATGGTAAATGCTTTTGGTTTTTGTTTTTTTTTGTCATCTTAAAACATTGTCATCCTATTTCTGGTGCTCTAAGTACTTCATGCATTTTTAGGCCCCAACCCTTCGGATTGGGGCCTATAGGTTTGGGGTGTCCGTCTGTCTGTCCGCCCGTCAGTCCGTCTTTCCGTCCGTCTGTCCGTCATCGCTTTATACCCCTATGAATTTGGGGGGGCGGTTGGGGCCTGCGTTTGTTTCACAAATACTTGTTATAATAGGTTTGATTGCACTGATTGATCCCCTCGAGTTTTACTGTTTCCTTTTTCGAGTATGTTCCCCATGGCTGAGGGCTTTGCATCTCTGATGCCTATATTTCAATTTTTATTTTGCCTGTTTTTTATTTATTTCTGATAATGTCTGTTGAAAATTTTATATGTATTTATTTATGTATATTTTGCTTATATTTTTTAATTATTATTATTATTTTTTTTGAAAGCGAATGGGAACTAGTTAGAAGTATTATTGCATTAAAACACATGTAACCATTTTGTCGCATTCTTTTGTGGTATCGAAAAATTTGTACAGCTATGTAACCAAGTTTCTTATTTTGACCTTTTGATACAGATGCATGAAATAAAATTTTTCTTCAGCTATTTCACAGGTTTTGAAGTCATTTGAAGTTGAAAGTGCTGAGTTGGGCTTTTTTGGCTATGAAATAATACTTTATTGATACTTTATTTCGGATCTTGAGATACTTTATTTACACTCCTTTGATACTTTATTCTTTACATTTTTGAGTGGCAGCACTGCAAAAATCATCTGGGACTAACTAGGTGCACGAAAGAAGTGTTACAGGGCTCCGACGCACTGCTTCAGGTCCTCGCTTTTTGCTAAAGGTCCACAAAATACAACGGTAATGATATACAACCCAAGGTTTTACCTCAACTTCAATATCTTTGCGTCACAGGGACGCCACGCTTTCATATTTTTGCGTCCCCCCATGATTTATTTGCGTCCCCCAATTTGCACCCTGATTTGTTTGTGTCCCCTTATTAGAATAAGCACAAAGGCTGGGTGTTGGGGAGGGGGTAAGAGGTTACGCGTACAGTTGCAGTTCACACTATCTTTTATTACCAAACCAAGAAAATTCTAAAAACAATGAATTCTCATCTAACCGGGCCTGCTTGTCATATTGTTAAGCAATCTGGCAGCGTCGGGAAAATCAAATTGTTCTATGCAGGGTTCGAAATTAGCGGTGGCGATTTGCCACCAAGTTTTGACATTTCGCCACCAGAAATAAATCTTGATGGCGAAATTTTGCCACCAGAAAATCTGAGTTCATAAATTTAAACAATTTTCTTTTCATAAGTAACATTATTAATTGGCAAATAGGCGCTCTATCAAGTTAGTTAGATTAATACCGGTTTATTGATAATAAACAGTGAAACACTTATTTGACTTGTTGTTTTCATGTAGTTGCCAGTTGGCCACTTTCGCCACGGGTCAACTCAATTTCGACACCAGAACCTAATGTTGGTAGGGAAAATCGCCACCATGTCAAAAGACTTAAGTTGGAACCCCGTTATGACTGTACCTTTCAGTGTAATGAATATTAAAGGGTTCAACCGCTCAGGGATAGTCTGTTTCTGTTTTTATTGCGTTTTAAACCTAACATCTTCTTTCACATGGAAGAGACGAAACCGGTATAACCAAGGCCAGTTTGCACCTCAACGCTAAATCGGGAAACTAAATATGGAATCATTAATGGGCATTTTTGCAAAAGCGGGGCTCGAAATTAGCCGGGGTCCTGAGGCCCCATAATTTCTGGCCGGACTCCCCGATTTTGAAGGCTTGGGGCCCGGCGGGCCCCACGATTTTTTTTTCTCGGAAAGGCCTATGTTAGTCGTCAATATAAACGATTTTCATAGAAGAGGAAATAGGGGTGTTGGAAGCACTGAAGTCAAAATATGATAAAAACCATAAAAAGATAAACTGAAGACTTTGTACTCCCGGTATGTGTACGAATAGTTAAGAGAAATAAATTACATTATGGGAATAGCGTCATTTCACTAACATATAGAAATGTTGGTAAAGAAATTTCAAGAAATTTGGTAAAATGGTAAATTCTGAGCCCTGCAAAAACCTCAAAGGTCAGCGTGTTTTTGTAGGACCGTATAAAGTGCTTAAACTGTAGATAGTTTTTTTTCAGTGATAATGCACGTGTGAAGACAGATTTTTTATGTGTCCCCTGAGACGCAAGCCCCAAATCTTTTTGCGTCCCGTTCCAATTTTTTGCGACATTGACGCGCCAAAAATTAAAAGCTAAATATTGTTGGCGGGCAGAATAAATTATCTGATCCTGACTCAGCCACTTAGTTGCGTATACATTTCACAGACAATCTATAATTCTTTCATTTAAATTTTTAGACATTCGTCTTTGGTCACATGACATTTAATGGCCGGAGTGCAACGGTACACATAATCATTTTTTTTACCTTCGCCAATTTGGCGAAGGACGTTCAGCTCACTTTCGCCAATTCGAATTCATCTTCGCCAAATTAACCCTCTTACAAAAACTTCAACTTAATTTGTTTATTGCATGTAAACTATACATCTTCTTAACTATATTGTCCAGTTGATGTCTTTATATAGCTACATCGGCAGTTACTCAGTCCTGACCGATTTTTAGCTTTCACCTAAAGCGTTTAACTTTTTATCAAGCTTGATTATGAAAAAGTTCACCTTCGCCAAGGTGAATCTGTTCACCTTCACCAAATGGATTTCACCTTCGCCATGGTGGAATGCGAAGGTCTTACGTGCACCACTGGGAATGTAAACAAACATTTGAAAGGTGAGTCCGGAAGCTAACCTTTCTGTGGTTTAACGAAGAAATAAAAGATGGGCGGCCCATTAAAAATTATGCAACAGAGGTGTCTCAAAGTTGACGCTGCTATCGTTATATAGCGAGGAATTGAAGCGGTGCGCCGAACTCCAGGAGCGAGTCGCTTCTTGGAGCTAGGTGTACGATAAAATTGTTGCAATACGGTAATTCATAGTTGGTGAAAAGAAAATTTTGGATTCCGAATCAACTAAATAAGCCAGAAGCAACTTTAACAGTCGTTGACAGGGGTGCACATAAGACCTTCGCATTTCGCCATGGCGAAGGTGAAATTCATTTGGCGGAGGTGAACAGATTCACCTTCGCCAAATTGGCGAAGGTGAATTTTAGGCAAAAATTATTATAATAAAATCAAAATATGCTTTGTTTTCTATTTAGGTGAATGTGAAATGAATGCACAGCTATGCTACTGACAAACGCAAACAGTGACGACACTCGTTCAACTTGTCCATTTTTACCATAATTGTGCGCATATCAATTTATACCCAATAACAGTTTACCATTTTTGCAATAAACAAATTAAGTTACAGTTATAGTAGGAGGGTTAATTTGGCGAAGTGAATTCGATTTGGCGAAGGTGAGCTGAACGTCCTTCGCCAAATTGGCGAGGGTAAAAAAATCCTTATGTGCACGCCTGCGTTGTGACTCAGATATTCCTTATTTTGCGATACTTGATAAATGAAATTTGTTTTTAACCACAGAACATGAAATAGGAATTTTACAAACCGGTGTTTATAGATAAGGGGCAACAGATAACATCAATGAAAACATCGGTGCTGATGCACACACGGGTTCCTGGACGTTCCGTACCTTTTCCTTTCCGTACCCTGCCTTTCCGTACCTTTTTTATTGGACGTTCCGCACCCTGCCAAAAGACGATCCGCACCCTATCTGGCCGAACCGCACCCTTTCTTATTTTCAGCCTCTTCTTCAAGGTGTATTTTTTTTTATATTTCATTTTCAATCTTGTTTTTCGGGAAAACATATTTGCAGCATGATCAGCTGTAAATTCTCCGATAAATTTTCAAATTGAGTAGTGAAGAAACCAGCAAAGTTTGCCTTTTGATGACCAGTATTGGGGCGAACGTGTGATCAGCTCATTTTTCAGCATTGATTGCAATTTTAATCTACTGAAGGACTTGATATTACGAGTTGAGTAAGTCAGTCAGGAGTAAATGCTGCCAGCAGTACAATGAACTGAATAAAACTTAAGAATATACTATTTTACTCTGATGACGGAGACATTAACGGAGATCATGGCAGCCGTCATTTATACCCTGAGACTTAACGTCCAAAGACAGGGCTAACGGATTTACGCCAGAGACAGACATTACATGCACCAAGACAGGTTATACACCAGAGATGGTATGCCGCAGTGCAGTGAATTCCGTTAAGATTAGCCCGAGGGATCACAGTGACTACAGTAAATTGCAATTTTTCGAAGTTTTATTCAGTGCAATGTACTGCTGGCAGCACTAGCTCGGACCGGAGTGATTTACTCAAGTCGGAATATGAAATCCTTCAGTATATTGAAATTGCATTCAATTCGGGAGAAATTGAAGTGATCACACCTTCGCCTCAATATCGTTGATTGCAATCAGCTTGTTAAGTCATCGAAACGCAAACTTCGCTCTTCTCTTCAGAACTCAATTTGAAAATTTATCAGATAGTTTACAACTGATTACGGTGCAAAAAGTTTTTTTACCGAAAAATAATGAAAATGAAATAAACAATATTTAAGTGGAAGAAAATTTTGAAAATAAGACAGGGTGCGGTTCGGCCAAATAGGGTGCGGAACGTCTTTTGGCAGGGTGCGGAACGTCCAAAAAAAAGGTACGGAACGGCTCAAAAAGGGTGCGGAAAGGCAGGGTACGGAAAGGAAAAGGTTCGGAACGTCCAGTCCCCCACACACGTACATGGGTGCGTTACTACTTTTAATTGGTCTGGCATATATGCACGATATAAAATTTTACAACATACATGCTCCCGTGTGTTTGAAGCATAATGTAATTTTTTCATTTTCTCATCTTGATCAAAGTAGTGTTGTGTACGAAATAATTATCCCCCGTGTAACGGAGGGATATAGTTATGAACTTGTCCGTCTGTATGTCCGCACTCCGAGGCATTTTATATTGTAGACATAAAAAGACCATCAATTGTACATGTGCAGCGTCAGGTTATTTTTGAAAAATATTAAAAAAGGAAGAATTGGTGCAAGGTTGAAAAATATGCTGTCATGGACTTTTCTTTAGGCAAATTGTAGCAGGTCTTTTAATGTTTCCCAATGGACAATCTTATACTTTTCACTAAGATGTCCTGTTACACGGGGAATCCTGCCTCACCAAGGTTCTAGTTTTACGTGTAGTAAAAGTTGCCAAATTTACTTTTAATCTGTATTAATTATTATTATTATTATCGAGACGTCTCATCCAATATGATTTCACATATGATCTCGTATAAACGGTGCGGTGGGTATTTTGGGGTTCTCATTGCATATTGTCCATTTTGCACAGACTAAAGAAGACTTATCTTTTCTTCTTAACGTACTACAGTACTTGGTAAGATCTCAGCTCCGAGGTCAGAGGTAAGGCATCTCTTGAAGAGGCCCAAAAATATGCGTTGCTGGGGATGGTCAAGGGGAAGAAAGATCTAGATTATTATGTCTCCCCGACCAAGGGGAGACATATAGTGTTTGTACGTTCTGTGTGTGTGTATGTGTGTACGTGTGTGTGTGTGTGTGGATGCGGCTTCGTCGGGAAACAAGACGAATTGGTGTGTATCACGTTGCAATGTTAAAGTGAAACGGACCGAATTTCGGTCCGTTTCGCATTTTGGTCGGGTCGTCCGTTTCGCAAATCTGTGTAAGGGGCTCATTTTGCGAAACAGGACGTGCTCTTTCACCTGAGACCACATGCCTATTTCGCAGAAATTTACAGAGACCTTCAAAATTTCTGTGTAAAATAGTTCTCACACCAACATATAGGTGGCTACCTACCATGAACTCTGTGTGAGAAAAGCACGTGGAACGAGAGCCAATCAGAAGACGTACACATCTTTCGATCTGTGTGAAATCTATTTTTATATCACATTTCAACCAATCAGGTGCTAGCACATGTGTCAGGGGAGCGCGACCACGTGTTGGAATGGACCCGGCCCCAGGTGGTTGTCTACTTTTTGGCCTACATTTTAGTAGATTCTGGGGTGGCATATCCGTATAATTGTATTTAAAACAGGAAGAATAATATCGCAAATACGTTTTAAAGTTATTTATTGTTTTGTTTGTAGCCTATAAATCTCAAAAATCAAAGTTAAAGTTGAGGGTAAGCAAGGCAACACCCCTTTTGGTAGTGGACGATAATACCAGAAAGTTTCCACTTCATTTTTTTAAGTACATATTTTTGTTTAACTGAAGCAAAGTGTCACATATTTTATTAAGCAATCGTTAGAGTTTGTTATTCTTCGTAGATTCTTGTTTTTTTTAACCAAGTCATTTGTTTGACATATTATTTTCGGTTTCTTTATGTAAGCCGGTCTGTTTCGCAAGCCTCATGTACGCGTGTTGTGTGTGAATTGCAGTCACTGTAAACTCTCAGTGCAATTTATAACTTTTTGTTGTGCGAACAGGCGTGTTTCGTGTCCGTACATGTCTTATTTACACTCAATCTTTCTGTGGCCAGCGCTGAAATTGACTTAATGTCTCATTACTTGATGCCATTAAACTTGAGTGCTGTGTTCTCCAAATTCTTCCAAGTTCGCCTGCTTTCGCTGTGTAGAGGCAGATTCTTGTGTGATGCCATTTATATTTTTGGGGTGTACAAGCGTGTGTCATGTGCGTACAAGTCTAATATACACTCAGTCTTTCCGTCAATATCACTTGAAGAACTGAGTTTTGTTTCTCACTGCTTGGTGACCGTAATCTTAACTGTGCTGTCTTCTTTTTCAAATTCTTCTTATTTCACTTTGACTGAATATAATACTTCAAAAGTGCATTGTCGCTTTAGCGCAAGTAGAGGGGTGCACCGCCCCCACTCCCACCCCTCCAGTAACAAAAGCAAAATGCAATGGTACAGCCTGTTAGTTGGAAAAAATGTTAAAACCGTTAAACTTAAGATTTTTGTAGGCGAGAACCCCTCCCCTCCCCTCTAATACACAACCACTGCGAAATTGGTAGCTGATAAACGCATTGAAATCGGTTTATTTTGCTCATTGCAGGACGCAGTCCTTCAAAAATATATTGCTCCATTAGTGTAGCTAGTGGGAGACAATGACGTGCAACCCCTCCCCCTCCCTTTATCAAAAAATATCGCATTAACTGAGTTTCATATCTCACTACTTGTTGGCCTTAACTTGAGTGTGCTGTATTCGCAACATTTTCTCAAATTTCGACTTGATTCGCCCAGTAGATGCAGTTATTACTCTGTGCCATTTGTATCTTTCTGTGGGGGGGGGGGGGGGGGTTGCAAACGTGTTTTATGTGTTTCAAGTCAAATTCACCCCAGTCTATCTGTTAATATCGCTTTAACTTAGTTTAACTATCTCACTGTCCTTAATCTCGAGTGTGCTTTATTAAAAAAAAGCAGAGAGAGAGAGAGAGAGAAATCGATTCGTTTCACATTGACTTTACGTTTTGACACACCAAAACGGCTTGTTTTTTCGAGACAAAAATTGTAGTATTTGTACTGTTAAATTGGCGCAACAACTGGGTGGGAGGGGGGTGCATTCGGGGTAAACCCCTCCACCCTTTCCCCAAAAAGCGAAATGCACTGGTAAAGTCTAGAAGTGAAAAAAATATATATTAACACCGTTAAACCTAGACATTTTTCTCGCCAGATCCTCCTCCCCCCTCCTCCCTGCTCTCTTGCACACGCCAACTGCGAAATTGGTAGTTGATAAACGTACTAAAAACGGCCTGCTTTATTGACTGCAGGACGCAATCCTTCAAAAATGTTTTGCTCCATTGGTGTAGCTAGGAGAATACAATGACGGGCAAATCCCCCCCCCCCTCGTCCGTTTTTTTCGGAAAAAAAAATATTGCATTATCTGAGTTTCATATCTGTTCATGTTAGTTTAGCAAGCGACATGTATGCGTGTCGCGTGTGAGATGCAGTAACTGTAAACTCTCAGTACCATTCATTTTAAACTTTTTTTTCTTGGCGTGTGCAAGCGTGTTTTATGTCCGCATATGTCTTATTTACACCCACTCTTTCTGTGGATATCGCTGAAATTGGCTTTCATTATGTCCCAACCCTTCGGATTGGGGCCTATAGGTTTGGGCTGTCCGTCCGTCCGTCATCGCTTAATACCCCTATGAATTTGGGAGACGGTTGGGGCCTGCTTGTGTTTCACAAATATTACTTGTTTCTCATTATTTGATGCCCTTAAACTTGAGTGTGCTGTGGCCACTAAATTCTCCCAAATTCGCTTGGTTACGCCGTGTAGAGGCAGGTTCTTGAGTGATGCCATTTGATATTTTTCTGGGGTGTACAAGCGTGTGTAATGTGCGTAGAAGTCTAATATACACTCAGTCTTTCCGTCAATATCACTTAAACTGAGTTTCGTTTCTCACTGCTTGGTGACCTTAATCTTGTGCTGTCTTTTTTTTTTTCAAATTCGACTTATTTCACTTGGACTGAAACTAATACTTCAAAAGTGCATTTTTGTATTAACGCAAATAGAGAGGGTGCGCGACTCCCCCACTCCTCCCTCCATTAGTGTAGCTAATGCTCAATTAGTGTAGCTAGTGGGAGACAATGACGTGCAAACCTCCCCGTCCCTTTATCCAAAAAAATATCGCTTTAACTGAGTTTCACTATCTCACTGTCCTTAATCTTGAGTTGCTTTATTTAAAAAAAAAAAAAAAGAGAGAGAGAGAGAGAGAGAGAGAGAGAGAGAGAGAGAAATCGATTCGTTTCACGTTGACTTTACGTTTTGGCAGATCAAAACGGCTTTTTTTTTTAGCCAACAATTGTAGTATTTGTACTGTTAAATTGGTGCAACAACGGGGTTGGTTGCATTTGGGGAAAACCCCACCCTTTCCCCAAAAAAGCGAAATGCACTGGTAAAGTCTAGAAGTGAAAAAAAATTTTGACGGCCAGATCCCCCTCACCCTTCCTCCGCCTCTCTTGTACACGCCAACTGCGAAATTGACAGTTGATAAACACACCGAAACGACTATTCGTAGTTGATTTGCTTGCATCTGTCAGCGGGCTAAAGCGAGAGATTCTCACGCACATGTGAAAGGCTGATTGTGTATTATTGTGCGCTGTTTTATTTGTTTGAGCACTACTTTTAAGATTGGCTTGCCTTTTTACTATTTACACGCGAAAAATGTCATATTTATCTTCCATATATGCTTCTCAGATCCCCCCCCCTCTCCATCCAGGCCCCCGTCCTCCTTCGGAATTGCCAATTCAAACACGTATCAGAAGCTCTATTTCGCAGTAGATTTGCTTTGATCTTTGAACGGGCTAAAAGCTCGAGGTTCCCACGCTCATGACAGGCTGACTGTATATTATTGAGCGCTGTTTTAATTGTGTGTGCACTACTTTTATGATTGACTTGCCTTGTTACTGTTTGCGCGCGAAATAATCCGTTATTTTGTCAAGGTTTTTCTGCCATTAAAATGCTTGTTTGGTGATATTTTTTAGTTTGTGTTAGTTTATAAAAAATATTGTAAGGTTTGGAATGAAATTATCTGCGAAACACTACACTGTGTACATGAAGTTGAATGTTTTTTTTTTACTCAGTATGCAAATTAACCTGTCACGAGGTGTATGCGCGCGGCTTTGTTCTTGGTGGCGTCACTTTCAATGCAGAAAGCTTCCAGGTTACATGTGGATAATTTTTGAAAAATTAAAAGTGGATACAAAGTTAATAAGGATACACCTGAAAGGTAAATACACAAATGTTAAAAGCGCGGTGATTTTGTGAATCACGAGAAAATGTTGTTTTAGCGTGTTTGGTGTGTTTTGTGGCACTTTTTTGTGTAAGATACTGCTGTAAAAATACAGGCTTGATTGTGAGGACGGCACATTCTGAGCTAACATATCTTTTTATTTTACGGATTTATGTGTCTAGAAATGTTCGCTCAGAAAATTGTTGCTCAGTTTCGCTTGAAAATGCTGTCGATGTTGTCTTTTCTTGGATTTCTTGGTTTACAATTTTTTGTAAGTGGCCACTGCTGGAAACTAGCTTCTTTTGGTCCGGGTCCTTGGGACCTAGGACTTTGAAAAAGGGTCCAAAGCTATTTAGGGAGGATCCGAACCGTGTTAAGATAACATAGGGCGCAAGAAGACCTGATTTTTTGCGGCTGAGTCGGACTCTGGGTAGCCAAAAAGGAGGGTCTCTGATCCCCGTCAATTTCCAGCCCTGTTAATACGTACACAGACTTTTGCCAATTTTAAACCCCCTACCCTGAACGCAGTCCGGATGCTTTGTCTCCCCCTCCACCTTGAACGCTTAAAAGAATAAGCCAATACGCACTTAGACTTTTTCGGAAAAACTTTTGCGTTTCGGCTGAATTCAGGTGGGATTAGGATGTAATGATAGAAGAAAAAACGGCATGGATGATCTCTTAGAATGTAAAAAAAATAGGTCAATTTCGCGCAGTTATAGCTCATGCTGTCGGGTCATACCTAAGATTGAGATTCCTTCTTGCTACTCCGTGAGGGACTCCACGGTTAGAGAGATTTTGAATGCCCCATATCAGAATAATGTGGCAGGGGGCCCCGATATGGCCATAGCAGTAAAAAAAAAAAAGAAAGAAAAAGAAAATCACAATGCTACACCAAATGTATCCGGTCACTTGTCGGTTAGTTTCGCTAAGATTTATGGATTGTGTTGTCGTTATTTCAAATTCCCAATATATTCAGCTAATGATCATTCTCTTATTGCTTTCACAGATGCCGCGGAAAAAAGGGTGGATTAAAAAGACCAAGGTCCAAGAACAGTTCGTTGATCTGCAGCGCTACAGAACAGGTGACGTTGTGCTTCACATCTATAGAAGGAAGTGGTGGCCTGCACATGTGGAAGGCCGGGACCCTGACGGAAGTATAGAAGTCTCGTTTTGCGGTTTTGACTTTGCGTAAGTTCTTAAACTTTTTTTCTATTGCTTTCCTTTCCAGGTCGTGGACGTCCTGTACAACCAGTTTGATTTAGATTCCCTTTTGTTTTTGCGTGTTCTTGTGGAATGATGACGTCCTATTCGCAGAAATTATACTTTTGTAGAGTTGAAAGACCAGTGTATCGTAACATTTTTTTTTTTGCTCCTGTAATAACTGAAAAAAAAACTTGACAAGGACAGAAGTGACGTCCTTACAGCAGCTGAGAGTGATCCATGATTTCAAAACATTCTTTCATTTTTAGTCCGGAGAAAGTTTCCGATCCCAGGAAGCTCAAACCGTTTCCTATGGCTGTGGGAATTGGTAATATGTTATTAAGAAATGACAGATTTTTTCCTTCCCTGTGATTGGGTTAAATGTCGGTTTGCAAATCTCCGTTTTGCATGATAGTGCTTCATAAGTTTGCAGGTTCGATTATCTAGCCGGAAGCATCAGACTCAAAAGGACTTGTATTTTTCAGTATCTTAGATGAAATGCTGAATCCCTGTATTGCCAGTTGCACGTTCTCATTGCTAAACGAACTGTATATGCGAGATTATACTTGTTCGATTTTTTTCCTTCCCGGTGATTGGGTTAAATGTCTGTTTTGTCGTTTTATGGTTTGCAAATCCCCGTTTCCGTTGAGTTTTGCATGCTAATGCTTCATTAGTTTGCAGGTTCGATTATCTAACTGGAAGCATCAGACCCAAAAGGACTTGTATTTTTCAGTATTTTAGATGAAGTGCCGAATCCCTGTATTGCCAGTTGCACGTTCTCATTGCTAAACGGACTGTATATGCGAGATTGTACTTATTCGTATAACACCTATTTTTAAATTTTCTCTTCGGTATCTGTTCTCTCTGTAACTTGCGTGGAACACAAACTTAAATTACCATTGTGTCCGTGTCATTTTTGTGCTCACGCCTTGGAATGATAAAAAAGTATCGTTTTCCTTTACACACAGTGTGTTTTCGCATGGTTTTTGGGAATGATTTATGTGCGTCTAAACTTGTATGGAATGAAATGTGGAATGATTAAGTATTCCGTCATTTTTTTCTGCAGAAGAGGTGTGTAAAAACCCCGGGAAGGGATATATCAAGGCCTGGGCAGAAGCCGCAAAGAGGTTATGCCGCAGGGATCAGAGCCACTTGACCCATTTTGTGGGTGAAATTGTTGGGGGACCGGTTAAAGATAGTGATGACAGTTCGGATGTTAACCAAGCCTGTAGCCAGATTAAGAAAGCAGCGGAAAATATCCCTGCGTCGATTTCAGGTAATAACAGATGGACGAATATACAACATATATTTTGCTTGACGCGTATTTCTCGTTTCATTCGACATCTTTTTTTTTTGTGTGTCTGTGGGTGTGATCCGAAGGGCAGTTTCGTTATTTTCCTGAACCGGAACTTGTAAGACTGGAGCGAAACGGACTGTTGTCAGAATTTTGAACATGCATGTCCTGTGCGGCTAAGCTTTAAATTGTTCAAGGATTAAATAAGGACGTCATAGTTTATGACTCGGCTGTTACATTAGAATGAAACATTGGCATTGGAAGAAATCACAGAGTTCAAATTAATTTTAAAACATGTGTTCATTTCGCTTGCACAGAATTTTCATACAATATCCCCGTTGCAGCGATCGAAAGCCATGAGACAGAAGTTACGGCCACCGTTGGGGAGGGGGTGGCGCAATCCGAAGAACGTAGTTCGGGCAGCGATTGCGTCATTCAAGGCGTTAAAACCATGTCAAAAGAGCTTTGTGAGAGACCAGTGAAAAGGGTAGAGTCGGCTAACACACATTCATCGCAGGGCGAGAAAGACACAAAACTCTCAGCGAATGCGGAATCGGCTGTTGAAGGGGCGTCGTCTGAGAAGTCGCTGGGTAAGTGATGCTTTTGCATTTATAAAGGGTAAGAATTGTTGCTGAGATGTGTCGGAAGGTGTATCGGGATATATGTAGCACTAGTGCAGATTTGGTCAAGCCAACCAGGTGCTGACGTTTCAAAGAATTCAAAACATTTTTCGTGCGTTGTGGTTGTCGGCGAAACGGACTGCTTATCGGTGCCCACTGCTAAGATTGTAAGAGTTTTGTACAGTTCAGCTTTGAATTGAAGATGAAATGTGAAGGTTATTCCTGGGCGCTTCATGGTCTTTTCAAATTTAGTTGCTGTTTTGACTTGATGTGAAGTTGTCAGTGTCTCTGTCGTACGAATTCAGTGATTTAGCGTTTGTAATACCAGTGTTATACTTTTTCAGAAAATGTCCCCGTTGCTGCAATCGGAAGCCGTGACACAGACGTTACGGTCACCGTTGGGGAGGGGGTGGCGCAATCCGAAGAACGTAGTTCGGACAGCGATTGCGTCATTACGGGCGTTGATATCATGTCAAAGGAGCTTTGTGAGAGATCGGTGAAAAGGGAAGAGGGGGCACACACACATTCATCGCAGGGCGAAAAAGACACAGCGAATGCGGAATCGGCTGTTCAAGGGGCGTCTTATGAGAAGTCGCTGGGTAAGTGATGCTTTTGCATTTATAAAGGGTAAGAATTGTTGCTGAGGTGTGTCGGAAGGAGTATCCTGACATATGTAGCAGTAGTGCAGATTTGGTCAAGGGAATCGGGTGCTGGCATTTTAAAGAATTCAAAACTTTTTTCTTGCATTATGGTTGTCGGCGAAAAGGACTGCTTATCACTGCTGTGATTACGGAAGACCTGGGGGGGGGGGGCAATTACTGCTGCTATCCTATTTGGATTTTGCATGTGAAATCCTGCTTAGGCATTGCTTAAGCACTGCCTTAGCAGGATGTCACGTGCAAAATTCAAGTAGGGCAACAGCAGTAGTGGCCCTCCAGGTCTTCCGAATGTGATTGAAAGAGTTTTGTGAGTACAGCTTTGAATTGAAGATTGAATGTAAAGGTTATTCCTGGCCGCTACATGGTCTCTTTAAGCGTAGTTGGCATTTTGATTTCACGTGAAGTTGTCAGTCTCTGTCGTGCGAATCCGCAGTGGTTTAGAGTTTGCAAAACAAATGCAATCCAGGGTGTCCAGCTTTGATGTGCTGCTCATTTCGCTTATGTAGTTAGAATGTGATACATTTTCAGAAAATGTTCCCGTAGCAGCAAGGGGAAGGCGTGAGACAGAAGACAGGGACACTTTTGAATGTAGTCCGGGAAGCGATACCGTTATTACGGGCGTTGGTGCCCTTTTACAAAAGTTTGCTAGCAAGTCAAAGAAAGAGGGGGCAGCTACACATTTTAGTAACACAAAACTGGCTGAAGATGCGAAATTGGGTGCTACAGAGTCGTTTGAGGGCAAATTACTTGGTAAGTGTATTTTTTTTTAACTATTGAAGCATAAGATGTTCTGTTGCCCAGCTGTGTTTAAAGTGGTCACCTCGTGTGTTGCTTATTTTTGTTTTTAGGGTTTGCAACTGCAGCCCATTTCGCTGTTCCAAATAATTTTGTGTTTGCGCCCACGAAAAATGCTCGGAAAGAAACTAAAATATGACTTAAATTCAAAATCCTTTTAACTTTTTTAGGAGTGGTGAAACCTGTACCTCAACCAGTCAAGATCTTTGAGGTGTCCCACAAGACGGAAGGTACTTACACGGTCCAACCAGGGAATACCTACCTTGCAAATGCAATGGGTAAGTCGTATTTAGCTTTGTTATCAATTAAAATACAGCGCTTTTCGCCTTGCACTTTAATCAACAAGGTAACTCAGAGTTATTTATTGGCTTTGTTTCTTTCTCATTTTAGATGTGTTATCAAGTAAGTTGAACATAAAAAAAGTGTGCAGTGCATCTGGTTTCGCGTATATCACATAAATGCATTTACCATTTGCTTGTGTAACTCTCATGTCTGTCATTTTGTTTTGTTGTAGAAGCTGCCGGACTTGTTTGCAGGATGGTACAGAGGCCTGGAGGGGTAGATGCGGAGGTATTTGCGGGACAGGAAATTGCGACATGTGTTGTGAGGGATGTGGTAGAAGGACTGAAACCTGAAGGCATAACTTTTTCCCACATTGAACCCAGGTCTTCACTGCAAACAGTAGATACAAGTGCTATTTTGGGTAGGTTTTACGTATTTCATTTTTTTTTTAGCTGTATGCTTTAATACAATATAATACATTTTACGGTATGGTTGTAAACTGATGAGGACGTCAAGCAAGCGAAACCATCCAGGTTAAGTGCAAGTCTAAAACATAGCAATATCGCGTTTCGCATGTTGAGTGTGTTTTATATGGAAAAGATATTTAGAAATGCATTTTGTTTTTATTTCTTTTGTTTCAGCAGATGTCTTGGCCAAAGCAAGTGATGAGGGGGAGGGGCAGGAGCAAACTAGCCATGAACTTTGTCAGCCACAAGCTACAACAGCACAAGAGCAAAACTTTTTTCCAAATTTATCATTTTCTGAGATGTTGCGTGATGACGCCGAACCTGATCCTGAATTTCTAGAGCACTTGACGACCTGTAGTGCACCCGTAACATCTCGGCAGCGGCCTATTCCATCAACAGCTGTAAGGGAGGAGGACCTTATGCAAGAGCAACAGCACCATGTCTTGGAAAGGTTTTGCGCGCTGACAGAAGAAACAAAAGGTGGTAAGTAAAATAGTTTTTATGCGATGTCCATTTCGCTGGTATTGAGCATTTGTGCAGTGGTAAAGTGTAGTGGTCAGAAAAATATTAATACCGTTAAACGAAGACATCATTGCTGGCGAGACCGCCCCCACACCCAAACGGCTTGTTTCACAAAATCGCAGGACGTAATATTGGTGTTAGTAGGGAGCTATTGCTATCGGTCTGTCCGTTCGTCTGTCCGTAAATTTTTTTGTCTGGGCGATATCTCAAAAACTATTTATCGGAGCTTCACGAAACTTTACAGGAAGAAAGTATATATAGTGTAAATGTGCAAACACCCGTCCGCCGCTTCATCCGTTGCACCTTGTATGTTGTTTTTATCCGGGCGGTATTTCAAAAGAGTAACTGGACCACAGTGATGTAGCTGTTATTGGCTGAAGGCTCTGCATCTCCGATGCCTATGTTTATTATTATTCAAAATTCAGTTCGTTTCACTGCAACATGTCGATACACCAGAATGAAGAAAGTGTACTTGGTGTAATTAGGGAGCTATGATGGGTTGCAACCTTCCCTCTCCTCCCCTCACCCCGCCCCTTTCTCAAAGAAAAAAAAATAGATTGAACTCAGTTTCAGCGCTCACCTCTTGGTACCCTTAATCTGGAGTCTGCTGTGGTTTTTTTTCAAAATTCAGTTCGTTTCACTGCAATATGTTGATACACCAGAATCAAAAATGTGTACTTGGTGTAATTAGGGGGCTACGATGGGTTGCAACCTTCCCTCTCCCCCCCCCCCTCACCCCGCCCCTTTCTCAAAGAAAAAAAAATAGATTGAACTCAGTTTCAGCGCTCACCTCTTGGTACCCTTAATCTGGAGTCTGCTGTGGTTTTTTTTTTCAAAATTCAGTTCGTTTCACTGCAATATGTTGATACACCAGAATCAAAAATGTGTACTTGGTGTAATTAGGGGGCTACGATGGGTTGCAACCTTCCCTCTCCCCCCCCCCCTCACCCCGCCCCTTTCTCAAAGAAAAAAAAATAGATTGAACTCAGTTTCAGCGCTCACCTCTTGGTACCCTTAATCTGGAGTCTGCTGTGGTTTTTTTTTTCAAAATTCAGTTCGTTTCACTGCAATATGTTGATACACCGGAATCAAAAATGTGTACTTGGTGTAATTAGGGGGCTACGATGGGTTGCAACTTTCCCTTCCCCCCCCCCCCCCCGCTCACCCCGCCCCTTTCTCAAAGAAAAAAAAATAGATTGAACTCAGTTTCAGCGCTCACCTCTTGGTACCCTTAATCTGGAGTCTGCTGTGGTTTTTTTTTCAAAATTCAGTTCGTTTCACTGCAATATGTTGATACACCAGAATCAAAAATGTGTACTTGGTGTAATTAGGGGGCTATGGTGGGTTGCAACCTTCTCCCCCCCCCCTCACCCCGCCCCTTTCTCAAAGAAAAAAAAAGATAGATTGAACTCAGTTTCAGCACTCGCCACTTGGTGCCCTAAATCTGGAGTCTGCTGTGGTTTTTTTTTTTTTAAATTCGGTTCGTTTCACTGCGACATGTTGATACACAACAATGTTTATTTTTTAACCAAAAAGTGCGATATGACATGTTGATACACAACAATGTTTATTTTTTAACCAAAAAGTGCGATATGAGGTTTAGCATTTGCAGTTAATGTTATTAACAAATTGAAGTAACCAGCTCATGATGCAAACATATGAGAGGGGGTTACATTCGCTGTGGTATGGTAGTATTTTGTCCTACTTGTGTAAAAATGACTTGCTTTGCATTTGCCATGATTTCTTTGTCTGAATTTCAGTGCTATTTTAGGTTAATATATTTATTGCAGAGGCGGGAAAAGATTGTGATCCTGAGGTGTTCGAGGTGTCCCTAAGAGAGGTCATTCCGTTAGAACCGAATGTTGAACAACACGTCTCAGATTCATCGGTATTAAGTTCTCCCGTACCAATGGCTCAGATAGAAAACAGTTCTCCCGTATCAGTGGCCCAGATAGAAAAGCCAAAGAGTTTCTCACTGCGAATTCGCCCTAAACAGAAAAGGCTACAGCCCCAGTCCGATGAAAGCTCTTCCGTCGATCGTGACCATGATTCAGACTACGTACCCACTCCAAAAAAGAAAAGGCTCTCAGGAAAAAAACATAAATTTAGTTCAAGTAGCAGTGATGAGGAGTCTGATGAAGCCCCTATCACATCAACTCCACGAAAGGCAGCGAAAGCAACGGTTCGCAGACCAGCAGTGAAAAGTAGCCAGAGATCAGGTGCAAAAGCAATAGTTCGCAGACCAGCAGTGAAAAGTAGCCAGAGATCAGGTGGCAAACACAGTCAATTGAAAGCCTCATCGGCGCCAGAGAAAGACAAAAGAGGGAGACAGAAATATCTTACAAAGTCGGAGTTACAGCCCAAGTCCGTCAGAAGCTCTGGCCACGCTCATGATGGTGATTCACTCCGTACCCACTGCGAAAAAGAAAAGGTTACCAGGAAAAAAACATACATTTACTACAAGTAGCAGTGAGTCTAATGAAACCCCTGTCACAACTCCAGGAAAAGCGGCGAAAGCAACGGTTCGCAGATCAGTGAAAAGTAGCGAGATCTCAGGCGACGAACACGGTCAGATGGAGGACCCATCGGTGCCTGTTGGAGAAAAAGACACAACAGAGGGACCGATGTTTAGTTCAAGTACCGACAGATCCGTATCTACGCCCGTCACATCGACCCCAATGAAATCACGTCGCAAGTCAGCGAAACGAACGGTTTCAACACCATCAGCTTTAAGAAGCGAAACCTCGGATACAGAACCAGCTACTGCAATTGAATCTTCAACGGTAGCAACTGCGGATAGTGATTTCGATCTACCAAGACTGGACCCAGCCAGTAAAAAAAAGCATTGTTGTTTCTTCTGTCACAAATTGATTGCACGTGTAGCCGAACATTGCACAGGCGTCCATCGAAACGAAGACGAAATAAAAGTTATAAAAGAAATCAAAGACAAGCGTTTTCGTGCATTGGAATGGGATAGAATTCGAAAATTGGGAGATTATTGGTACAACAAACAGGCCAAAAAGAAAGGGTTGAAAGACTTAATTGTCAAATACCGAAACACCATGAGGAAGAGGGAGAGAGCGACTGAAGAAAAAGAGTACCTGTTGTGTCCATACTGCAAGGCAATGATAACGAAAGAAAACTTCGCACGTCATCAAAGGAGGGAATGTAAGCAAAATGCAGATCGACGGGAAAAAGGAGAGAAAATTGATACGCCCGAAAAAACTACGCGAAAACGACTTGTTCCTGAGGCAAGAGCTAAAATGATGCAAGTGGACACCAAGTCTGAATCTGTTAAAAAGGCTTTGGCACGCATGCACCCGTGTCATACGACGGAGATCATAAAGAACGACAAGTTGCTGCTAGAGCTGATGGAATTTTTATCCGATAAACATGGTCATATGTCGAAGGCGCAAAGTATGATAACACAACCCGTCATAGCTTTGGCAAAGTTACTTAAGCTGTGTCGCGAGAAATATCCCGATGTTTTCGTAAGCAGTGAAGACCTAGTCCACCCTGGCCACTACAGGCTAATGGAGAGCGTTATTAAAATGTCCCAGGACGAAGGACCAGCATCACAAGAAGAATTCAGCCATCCATCGGCGGTTATGAGATTAGGAGGAACTCTAAGAACCCTTGCAACCGAATACGAGATGCATTGCCTACGAAATGGAGACTACTCGAAAAACAAGATTGCCTCTGTGTTCCATTCTGTGCTCGATCGTTATTACACATGTTTGTCCAGACGAGCTAACTTCCTGCTAAAGCGACGAAAATTTAACAAGAGAAAAATTCTGCCAATGTTTCAAGACATTGACAAGTTTTTCCAACACATATCGAACAGAATGAAGGTACTTCATACGAAACCGGCGAAAGAAGACATCTATAGGGAAGTCGTGGTGTATACCCTCGCACAGGTGATAATGTTCAACAGAAAACGCAGTGGTGAGGTCGAAAGGTTGCTATTGAAGGATTTAACTGACGGTCTGAAAATTTCATCAGAGCCAGATCCCGAATATCTAGCGGGAATGCAGGAATTCGAAAAGCAGTTGGCAAGCAAATTGATCAGGATTGAGTTCTTGGGGAAATGCTCTAGACGAATATCGGTGCTGTTAACAAACGATATGCACGAAAACATCAAGCTGCTGCTGAAGCTACGCGAAAAGTACGTCCACAAGAACTCGGTTTATGTCTTTGCACGTCCCGGAAATTATAACACACCGATGGAGGGGCACGTCGCGGTAAAAAAAGTAGCAGTGGAAGCAGGCCTTACCGACTTGAACATTTTTAATTCAACAAACATGCGAAAACACCTTGCAACGAGTCCCGGGCATGACGTTAAACTGCCTCACTTGGGTCCGACCCTTTATTTTTAAAGGAGCCCCTTGACCCAAAGGGAGGCCGGAATAGATATTCCGACCCCCCTCGGGGTACCAGTCTTACTGGGTTTATCTCAGTTCTACTGGTATCTCGCCCCCCTCCCAACCATCCTCCCTCCCACCAATTTATCATCTCACCAACATTTCCCTTTCTGCCTTCAAAAAATATCATTACTTCCTTAATAATCACTACCATTTTCATAGCTACTATACAACCTTTCCAAAAAATATACATAGCAAAATAGAATTAATAACAATCCTTTTCCACTTAATAATACAATTTTTTAAATAAACATGATGCCATTAATTGAAATAAAGAAAATACTTACTTACCTTTTTGTTTAACCCTCAAACCATTTCTGGATTATCATCTGGGGTCTACTTAATTGTAGTACTCCAGACATTAGCTTTGTTACACCCCCTACAACAAAGACCTGTGTTACACCGTTCCCACACAAAGCGCATAAAAGCGTGGCAACCTGTTGTGCGTCCACCAAGATACCTCACAGTAGCTGGTGATAGTACCAGTCATAAGGGCGCACTCTGCCGTGGGTTGCATCCCTTAGTGGAAGGAGAGCGGTTACCTGGGTATTGAGGCTTCTTGTCCCTTAGGCAGGCTTTCCAAATACATATTCTGCTAAGGGACTTGTTTGCCAATACATGCCTTTGGTCCTTCTCTTCGGCCCAAGAAGGGTGGTCGTGAACTGGCCCGTCACGATCAATAACGGCTGGTCGTCTAGTTTAACCACACTGCGGCTGTAGGGTCAATCGAGGCATGACTGGCTGTGGACGTCGCCGTCATGTAGTAGAGTATTCCAGGTGTCCTAGCCCCGAGCGGGCTAACCCCGCTGCCAAAAGGTTGGTCAGAGTAGGGCCAGGGGCCGGCAGACCTGGAAGAAATCTATTTAAATTTTTATGGAGACAAATAAAGAAGAATCGAATAAACAAGTTGCAACGAGGACACCAGCAAAACGAGCTCATATCGAAATAGAGTCACCGCCGACACCCTTCCCGGAATACGTTATCATAACGCCAAGAGACGGACGCCTTAAGCTCTCTCCATTCGCAGTCGAAAAGGGGCTTAACGGTATTGTCGGCACGCGGTTCACGGTAAAGCGACTTCGATCGGGTGACCTATTAATTCATATATATGAACGACGACACAGCAAAGCCCTGCTTGAACTCACGACGTTCGTGAATGTCCCCGTAAAGTGCACACCAGACCGTACATTGAATACTTCAAAAGGAGTAGTCGCCCACCCTGACCTCAAATTCTGCTCCATAGACGAACTCGTCAGAGAACTGAAACCACAGGGTGTTATAGAAGCCCGATTTCTCGGCCAAAAGGGCACTGTTGTCCTTACCTTTTGTAAAGCTACATTGCCAACCACAGTAAAAATGGGCTACCTAAACCTGCGGACCACCACCTATATACCCAACCCCATGCGGTGTTTTCACTGCCAGAGATTTGGCCACACTAAAATTAAATGTAGAGCCAATCAACCAAGGTGCGCCAAGTGTGGAGAGGAAGGACACATCCACGACACCTGTACCGCTGCCACCACAAAGTGCACAAATTGCGAAGGAAACCACGCGGCGTCCTCTAGAGACTGCCCGCGCTGGAAGCTGGAAAAAAAGGTGCAAGAAATTAAATATCAACAGTCGGTCACATACCAGCAAGCCCGAAAACTGGCAACGCAACCCTTACCTGGGACTAAAAGCTACGCCAACGCGGTCAAACCGACATCACGGGACACAGCTTGCCAGACCGAGGTGACATGGTCGACAGTCCAGAAAACCTGCAACATACCACCACAAAGCACCAAGGTGACAAAAGTGAGCGAACCGCGTACTACAGCTACTGGCTCTCAAACGCAAGGTGGTGCAAGACCAAAAGCGACTACTCCAAATCAGCGGTGTGCAAAAAGCTCACCACCATCAAGGAGGAATGGTGCAGTGGTGGCCGCACGCCCCACCCCCTCCCCACCAACACCGCAACAAAGAACAAGTCCTCCATCTAATTTACCCAAGGAGGTAAAGGCCAACCTTAAAGAGAGAGCCAAACAAGCCAAGGAAAGATTGCGCTCCTCTTTAACCAGCGAGGTAGAGAATAGGTTCTCTCCACTAATGGAAGAAGACGATAACATACACCGTCAGAACCCCTCTCCTCCAAAACAACAAAGGAAAGTGGCCATAAAAAGAACCAAATTTCAAGACCTAGTGTCGGAATACAAAGACCCCTAGGCATAAATAAATAAGACCATATGGCAATAATTCAGTGGAATATACGAGGTTTTTGGACCAACCATCACGAAATTTTAACACTCATATCCCAAAGTGACCCAGCAATAATTTGCCTACAAGAAACCTTCTCTAAAACCAACAACCAACCAACGCTGAAGGGATATATACCCTACATCAAAGACCACGTTAGCAACAAAGCCTCCGGAGGAATTGCTACGTTTGTTCGAAACGATATACCCCAAAGTGAAATAAATCTAAATACCACCCTACAGGTCCAGGCTGTCAGGGCTACCTTTAACAAAACAATCACTGTCTGCAACATCTACGTGCCACCACCTTCAAAACCACAACCACACGAATTTTCAGACCTCATAAACCAACTGCCAAAACCCATACTATGGGTCGGTGATTTCAACGCCCATAGTACAATGTGGGGCAACCATACAACAGACCAAAAAGGAAAGGTCATAGAAAACCTACTACACCATCACAATCTGTCTTTACTCAATGACAAAACACCGACATATTTTCATATGGGCACTGGTTCAAAAACCTCTATCGACCTCTGTATAGCCTCTGCTAACTTGTACCTGGATTTTAGCTGGAAAGTTATAGACGATCTACATGGAAGCGATCATTTTCCAATTTTAATTAAACAAAGCATTCCACAACTACAAGAAAGAGTAGACAAGTGGAATTTTAACAAAGCAGATTGGCTTCAATTCCAAGAATTATGCCACCAGTCAATTACACGAGAACACCTTGAAAGTGATAATGACCCTATTCTGCTATTCACCGCTTTGATACAATCAATAATGGAAAAGACTATCCCGAAAATATCCGGATCTCGCACAAGATCACACAAAATCTGGTTCAACGATGAATGCAAACGGTCAATAGCTGTTCGAAAACAAGCACTAAAACAGTTCATCAATCATCCGGACACAATTAGAAGAATGGAATATAAAAGACTCAATGCCATCGCTCGTAAGACTGTAAAACAAAGTAAGAAACGCTCATGGGAGGAGTTTGTTTCCAAGTTAAACGGGAAAACTTCATTAAAGAAAACGTGGGACATGGTTAGGAAGATATCAGGCAAAGGCTCTCTAGGCCCTGTGAGCCATTTACAAACTAACAATGCCACTGTAACGGGAAGAAGGGAAATATCTGACGTCCTGGGAGAAACATTTGAACACAACTCATCCTCTAAACACTATAACGAAGACTTTAGACGATATAAGGCACATAAAGAACGAAACAACATAAACTTTTACTCAGACAATAGTGAATCCTACAACTGCGATTTCTCACTGAATGAACTCCGACAGGCTTTAAACAAATCCCACAATTCCGCTGCTGGCTCAGATGACATACACTACCAAACCCTTAAACACTTGCCAAATGAAACCTTGGAAATACTATTGGGCCTATTTAACCAAGCCTGGAAATCTGGCAACTTTCCAGAAATATGGAGAGAAGCTATTATTATACCAGTACCAAAACCAAACAAAGACCCCACAAGCCCACAAAATTACAGACCAATCTCCTTAACAAGTTCACTGTGTAAAACATTTGAACGCGCGATAGCTGACAGACTCACCTGGTATCTAGAAAGCAATAATTTGTTTGCCGATATACAGAGCGGTTTTAGAAAACAAAGAAATACCCTGGATCACCTTGTAAGACTAGAAACGTTTATAAGAGAAGCCTTTATCAATAACGAACATGTCGTCTCGGTTTTCTTTGACTTGGAAAAGGCCTATGACACAGCATGGAAACATGGAGTACTACAAGACCTCTTTGACCTGGGGCTGCGAGGCCGCCTACCTGAATTTATTAAAGCCTTTCTAGAAGACCGACGTTTTCGGGTCCGCGTTGGGGCCGTGTTCTCAGACTACTTCGAACAAGAGGAAGGCTTCCCCCAGGGATCCATCCTTTCCGTCCTTCTGTTCCTGATAAAAATAAATAGCATCCGACATAACATAAAACAGGGGATAGACAGCTCACTCTTTGTTGACGATTTCGCAATATCTTGCAGAGGCAAGAATATGAATCTAATACAGCGACGCTTACAGCAGAACATACGCTCACTTCAAACATGGGCTAACCAAAACGGTTTTAAATTTTCACAAACTAAAACAGTCTGCATGCACTTCTGCAATAAACGCAAACAACACGACGATCCCGTTCTATACATTTCTGGCATTCAAATACCTGTTGTTAAAGAAAACAAATTTCTGGGTTTACTGTTCGACTCCAAGCTAAGCTTTATCCCACACATCAAAGAACTCAAACGAAAATGCCAAAAAGCACTC